>OENG01000009.1:2146919-2746919 GCA_900239735.1 Blumeria hordei DH14 | reverse complement strand
TTTCCGGATGATACGGCTGGTACTAGTCGTTTTCGGCGCTTAATGGTAGATTTTTTCATTGTGACGGGACGGTGGACACCATGAAGTTTACAGTACAAGCCTGAGAGTATTAGTGACGAGAAAATCATTCGATCGATAATATATACCACAGGCGTTACAGATTGTGCGGCCACCCTCATCTCTGCGCCACAAGGGCGTGATAGTTGTACCGCAATTTTGACAGGCCACAACAACAGCAGTACTTCTAGTTTCGAGTCTAGGAGATGTCATGTCTATAGGTGAAGGGGTTTTGATGGGTTGAGTATTCGCAGACTGGCTTGTCAATGGGGCCTGTTGCGAGATAGTAAAATGTGCCGTTTTGGCAATCCGATTATTGAAAGCAGGACAGCCACTACAGCCTATAGCGCCACCAGTCCCATTACATTTGCCTCCGCCTGGACATGAGCCTCCAACTGTCTGATCTGCGGCTACATATGATGAGCCAAGAGATGTGTTTTGTAGTTTTATCGAGCTTTCCGGGACCTCTTTCAATACTGCTGACACGGAAGAGATAAATTGTGGTCGTTTAAGATTCGTTGGTCTAGCAGAGTTACGAGCTTTGAAATAGAGACCACAGGCATTGCAGAGCGTTTCCCCTTGAGTTGATCTACGCCATAAAGGCGTGCGATTCGTTTCACAGTTACTACATCAGTGAGCATTCATCAATATGACTATGTATTCCATTAAACACTTACCTGCACACTTGGGGATATGGAGTGGTTTCGGCGGGTTCGGAGTTAGCGTGAGGTTTACTTACCGATACTGGAGATTTCGGAGAGCGAGATACAGTCGGCTGTACCTGAAGATCGGGAAGCGAAGCCTCTCTCTCATGGGAGCAGTTAGAGCTCTTGTGGAATTTCTGTAATTGATTTCTACGCGTTGCTTGCAAGTCATCTGCCTTAACGGTTTCCAGAGATGACGGCGTATTCATAGAGATTCCATCTGCTATCCCCTGGTAAAGTGTTCTCCTGCTCAGACGTTCCATTGGGTGATCCGACCGGAAGTCAGTCACCGAGAATGGTTTCAATACAGAACACATGAGTTTTGAATTTCTGTGGCGTAATTCGCTCTCTAGATTTCTGACTTAGTTGAAGCTTTCCAGAACAATTCGGGAGACCCGTGACGAACACGGGTTAAGAACAAAGAAGGCTGCGGGAAGGCGGGAGCTTAGCGTGTTAGAAGACCGTGCTGGACCGCCTAGGATCAGGGATAAGTACAAAATTGTTAATTACCGTCATATCATTGGCTGTAATGTAAGTGGAGCGCGCACACACAAAACATTCAACTCCGGGGAGTGATTTGAGTGATTAATCTTAATCTTGCCCAACCAACAAAGTTCCGTGGCGAAGATTTAATGATCACAGTGGAAGTCACCCCCCCCCCCGAAAACAGATCAAGAAGACGTTGGATAGATAATTGCAACCCTGAAAAAGGCAAGGGCCACAGGCTTAGGGCTTAGTTGATCTTGGACGGCAGGAGAGCGGGGGGGCTTAATGGCTGAACGGTATCTTTATCATTGTAATTCATCTGATAAGGTTTCGTTACAAATCTCAATCCACGCATGCTAGGTATCTTGTAGCTAAGGAGAGAGATAGTCTTAGACCACATGTATGTCCTCAACAAAAGTCAAGTATCTCCTTCTGCAGCTTGGCATCGTTAGAGCCTCGGGTGAACCTCTAGCAGCACAACTAGCAACAATGACGCATAAGGTGTCCTTGGACTACGTATAAAACACGTGACCTGCATTCGATTTTCCACAGAATTACTTCGGCCCCATCAAGAGCAATGTGCAGTAATCTATTTCCTCGTTATTCACTGTCTCATTGCATCCATGATAAATTGAGGAAGGAAGAGACGACAAAGTCACAAAGAATCGCTCGGGATCTGCTTAATAAATTTGAAGTTTGAAGTTATCCGTGATCACGCGATTAAAAAGTCAATCCGTTGAATGTTTTGGGAGAATGAATTGCTCTTCGGCAGGGGTAGTAAGGCTAGGAGGAAATAGACACGCGACTCATGAGAAGATAAGCAACAGAGCTGGTATAGGTATCCTTGACTTGTTGGCAAAAGGGACCTAAATGTCCTACATTGTCACAGACTCAGAAAGGGCAATAAAACGAATTAACAAGCGATAGAACGGAGTACGCAACTCATGAGCAAAATACAGTCAATCTGATGCAAAGTAATAAATGATGAGTTTGTGCAAGATGCGACAGCCATTATCGATTCACCTATACGAGTCTCAGGCATTGCACCTTTATTCCCCAGCGACGTGTACTAGGCAACACTTGGACTGTCTATAGCCTAAAAGACACATCAGTTTCCCTCTTTCAAAGGGACAACTACTTGGGCCAAGTCACTAGCCCTGTGATCATCCCATAGATATTGTTAGTCATCTGACAAAAGCATCAGACTCAATTGCGCAATGGCGAAGGATCAAAGTCTGTACACGCTGCTTTCAATTAACCTGCGGGTGAAATGCGCCTTCATGGCCAGGATCTGGCGGATATTATTCAAGCATTAATAGCTATAATTCCAGGTCTTGCAACTAGTTCTGTCTTTTGTTAACATCGAGGTTTCGCTCCAAGTATAGTCATGACTCGTTGAGGCATAGGCACTAGTAAAATTTACGATCGATTCTTATTCTCTTTCCTTACTGCATGGTTTTGGTTTCAATCAAGCCCCACATACTTGTCAATATTGTCATAGATGCTTGCGAGGGAGCTTAAATCCTGGACTACGGACTTGGCAAGGTAAGCTTCCAGATGAGATCGGACTGAAGTGAAATTACTAAGAAGAGATAACTTACAATGTGATGGAAAATCACTGGTTTCCAAGAGCCCTGTGGAAACAAAGCCCATGATAATGGGTGCTATGTGAGTTTCAATCACTAGCTACAGTTATTCACAATCCAACCACCATCACTAAAATCTCGGGGAAAATTTTGGCGACATTTGATTTTTACTGAATTCGATTTCAATTGCATATACAGCTATCTAGCTATTACATAATATCAGAGAAAAAGTACAGAACAGATAATTTAATTTTAAGAAGAGCACCCATGCCTCGGATTTTACTTGCAGGTACCACTACGAAGTTATGGCGGCCTTTTCTTCACAATATCAACCGTCATCCCTGAATACTCGCCCAGGGAACGTCTCAAAGGCCCCGAGTTATCTGGACATGCCTTCATCATCCACTGAATTTTTTCCGCGCAAAGTATAGTCTGAGGTGCCTTATCCATAGGTAGATTGGGTGCTTAGACCACTCAGACTATGCCAGAGAGCACTACCAGGAGATGGACCCTGGCGCCTTCCATCGTCGGCTTGTATTTGTAGTGTCAGCTATACTCTTGCAATCGAAAGCTTGGCACACACATAACTCAATTCGTACAAACTCCTTACCAAAATTCAAAGATTCATGACCGTCGAGATTGTATCCATCCTCTGCATCATCTTGTAAACTTGTCCTGATATCTCTCACATCCATCCCAAAGAACTGTCTCCCAGATTTGTGCGCCACGCTTTGCTTCCTCCGTCGGGTATAAATATCGGCGTGGGCGTATATTTGGTGACTAACTGAGGCCAGAGAAAGTCGACGAGAAGTGTGGTCATTGGAATGAGGATGTACTAAGTCGTACTTGTAGACTTGATGAGACTTAGACAGGAGTCGAACTCGTTGGGAGCGAAAATTTGACGTGGCGGAGAATTTTGAATGATTGCCTCGTGGGCCAACTTAATCAGTATTGCAAAATTTGACTGAACTTGGCTCTGAGAGAATATTTCACTCCTAGGTTCGTAGAGGACACCACTGACAGGTGTTCAGTTTTGTCCTCCACCTCGCCAACATCATACCTATCATTCCCACCAGAGATCTCTTCCTTATATCTTTCCACGCCTGAGTCGCTTATCGTTGACAAAGATGTTTGAAACCATTAGAATAACAGTCTCACATGAACCATAACCCAAGCTTTGTACATCATGACTTAATTTTATCCTTGCGGGTACAAATAGCGTCGTAAATTTGTGGTGGGTGATTGTTTTTTTTTTCATTTTATTGACCTGTCTGAGTGTATGACTATGTAGGACATGCAGGTCCTAATGGGTGATTGTTGGATAGATCGTGTCTCGGTATCTGATCAGATAACAATATACGTTAGGATAAAAGTTGTACGTTTTTTCGTTTATCTACAAAAGTGATACATCTAGAATAAAATTACATGAGGCTGACCATACAGCCTTGTACCCTTACATCATGCCCTGAATTCATTCCCATATCCCCTCAAATCGTAATACCAGATCTACTAAGCAATCAAGGGATTACACATGTGATAACAAACAACAGTGATGGTTGGTGATGAATGAGGCCGGTTCCTGTTTGTAATTGGAGTAACGCATTTATCGGTTGTTGAGGCGAGGTATTGTAGTAAGATTGAGGCAGAGGACTCCCGTGAGAATGACAAGATTGATATTGATGAGGACAATGAGAAGTCGCCGATAATAATTGTATTTTTGTTTGCGTTCGACTTCGATTTGGATGCGATTCTTCATGGCTATCCCAGATATGCGTAACATACTTGGCGACTACACCAGCACCACTGGCAGCAGAAGAATTCGTATTCGCCAGCCTGGTGTGAGCCCTCATCTTCCTAACCTCCAACTCAATAGAATTCAAAATCATCTATCACTTTCATGATTAGGTAAAGAATTTGGCACCTTGTAGGCCCAAAGAGGTGGCTACGAGCTCTATCTATACACTTGAATAGGAGAATACCTCTCAGTAGAAGCCACCCAACCTATCTGCATTATGTCTATGGTTTTCTACTCTGTCTCTTAGGAGGCGCAGCTGCACTGTAGTGCTACCTAGATTAACCTATTGTAAAATTCGAATGATTTCTATTTTCTTCTATATGAGTAGGTCCATATATACATAACACTTAGACCCAATGTCTATCATAACCTTCCAATTAATTATGCGCATTCCAAACTAGAATTGTTGAGATTCGTCTTATCTCCACCTAGCGCATACCACTTCCCAGTTAATAGTTGGTAATTCCAACTTCACTGTTACACATCGAACTTGGAGCAACATCTCAAGGAATTCTTATTACATCATGTAATAGATCAACAGAAATTGTGATATCACAATAGAACCAAATAAATCTTCTCCGATGACCTCAGGTTTAATGAATCTTGCTCCTCTCCCTCGGCGGAAAGTATTCGGGTAAGGTTTATATGAATTGATTAAAAGAATAAAATTTAAAATATTTGCAAATCAATCATTCTATGGCTACGGGCTTGAATAGCATATCGAGGCTTATCCTCACTAACTTTAGGGGTTCAATCTTCTTGTAGCCTTACCCCTACAACATCAAACCCAAACTCTTCACTCTTCTTCCAAAATTAATTCTACAGGAACAATATCTGAAATTATAATCATGATATCTCCTGGGGTAGAGATATCCCCCTTGCTTGTGCCCACACTTCCATAACTTCATCTCCAATGAATTACTTTGCTAAAATATTCCTGAAGGTAGATTCCCATTATCTCTTATTACTCCAAATACTTCTACTCCCTTGATATCTGAGTGTAAATCGCAAGTTGCCCCGATTTATAATCCTGGTGAAAAAACTGAGATGAATATTTTATATTAGATCTGCATGCAGTTGAGATTTCATAAGATGTTCAAAAAGTAAGAACTCAACTTCAATCTGCTGAATTTCTTTGGTAAGGGCTTTAGCATAATTATCGGGAAATCTTGTTGATATGATGTCCAAGTGAACAGAAGCCGGATGTTGTGAGGTATCCGTGTAATTCTGATAAGCGATTTAGGTATACTGTATTACGATAATAGCTGGCACAGATAATTGAGATTAATTTGAGTCATTAGAGTCATGCAGCTGAGGAACTAAATGGTCTGATCCTTTGGAATTATGTTATCGCTGAGTCGTCGTCAAATTGATATCCAACTGCACAAGAGGTGTGAATATCACAAACAATAGAGCCCTAAGACACTTTTATTCACAATCCGGATTATTATCTTTCGGGAAAGCTAGATTGCAAGGTTGTCTACCCTATTTTAGAAAAGATGTGGCTAATTAGTATCTAGAAATGCTGGCGAAATAAGTCTATTTAAGTGTCATAGCTAAATGGCAAAATACAACAAGATTCAAAAAAATATACTCAGCATAGTAGCCTTTTGTATAAACCTTTCCATGAAGAAAAGGATAGGGGACATATTAGCTTGTTCTCGCGTCTTACCAAGTGAGGTCCGAGAGCTACAGATATAGTGAAGCATGATGCAAATGTGAGTGAATTGGTTTATAAGACATCCATAGTACCCGGAAATCCTGAGGAGTTGATTTTGGGTTTGAGTTATGATTAGCAATTGAATCTAGACTCAGAAAGATCGTTTAACACTCAAGCACGCCAGAGGCATTGCTGATAGGCACTGATTTCCGCCCTAATGTTGAATCATATTTTCAGTAGTTTTTCTCCGATATTTTGTCATATCTAGATAGCTGCATACGCAATTAAAATCTGATGCAAAAAAAAGCAAATTAAATAGCCTGATAGACTCTAAAAACAATTAAATAAATAATCGCCTTACAAGTTTTGAGGCCTAAGGCAATTATATTGAAGAGCATGTGATATATTGCTGCTGTACATCTGTTTAACTTGCTAACCATCTCAGAATAACAAACTGCATAACAAAGAGCCAAGGACTCACAGATGCATCCCGCCCAGCTTTCCAAACTCCTTTCTATTCCAGACAGTCATGCACAAGAAATTCTAGACTATGCTGCAACTCTATCTAAAGATGAGGCAGTGAATCATTTCCGCGAATTTCTTGGAAACTCTCTAGAAATGAGAAACTTCATATCGGCTTACGAGCTGCAGAGAGAAGGCTCCATGACATCTCAGAATACTGGCGCTCCAGCTAATGTCACGAGAATTTCCAATAAAAACACTGCCTCACATAAATCGATGTCTAAGGGTGTGCCAGCCACATCAACTTCTAAAATATCACAGAAAAAAATGACACAAAATGACTATACTGCAGCGTCAAAAAAGACACAGTTTGGAACATCAACACATAGCTCCAATCCTTCGGGCCCTATCGCTCATCCGAGCAACCTATATCCGGGTCTTAATCAGTCAAAGGAAAAAAACGCTCGTAATGGATCACCTGCATTTCCAAATAAAGTTAAGATTGCGATTTCAGGGGGACAGTCAATGCACGGAACCTCAACAACTATTTCTGAGATTGAAGCGGCGATTCGCAGCCTAGAAATAAGCACTAATAGTAGTCTTTCTTCTCAGGATCCATCTAAACGTGCTTGTAACTGTATTGCTACACAGCATCCTCTTTTGACTGCTGCACCGAATTGTCTATCGTGTGGCAAGGTTATTTGTGTCAAAGAAGGATTTGGCCCTTGTACCTACTGCGGCGAGCCACTTCTATCTGCAGTTGAAGTACAGAAAATGATATCAGTGTTACGGGAAGACTGTGGGCGTGAGAAGATGCTAGCTAACGATCAGCGACAAAAGCATGCTACGGCTTCATCAAATTCGAAGCCATTCCCCCAATCCCAGCCAATTAATACCCAGATTTCCCGAGCTGAGCTCGAAGCTCGAACACATCGAGATAAATTGCTCGCCTTCCAAGCTCAGAATGCGAAACGGACAACTGTGCGAGATGAAGTAGCTGAGGTAAATGTAGACCTGGCAGCTGTAGAAAGAGATATGATTTGGGCAACCCCAGTAGAGAGAGCTAGGGCACTCAAAAAACAACAGAAATTACTTCAAGAGCAAGAATGGAATGCCCGTCCGGAATATGAGCGAAAAAGAATGGTTGTCAGCTTAAATGTGGTTGGCGGAAAAGTAGTCAAAAATATTGGGCGCACTGAGCGTAGACCCCAAGCAGATTTGATTGCAGCCGCAGAAAAATCGAGTCTGGAGAAAGAAGAAATGGAGCCCGTGGCTCAAGAACAAGGGCACTCTACACAGGTCTTTCGGCGCAATCCTCTGTTAGGCAGTTTAATTAGGCCAGTTTGGACCCCCTCCATCAAAGAAACCGACGTTAGTGAATTACAGCAGCAAAAAAACCAGACTTACACTTGGCGACGTGTTCAAGATAATCAGGATGATAATGAATCTTATATTCTGGATGGTGGACTAAAAGGGAGAGAGGTCGACTAACTTTAATGCAGAAACAAAAGCTGCTAATCTTATGGTGAAACCTAATATCTGACACTAGAACAGTGGTCTCTCAACGGTACATAGTACTATCAAAATTTGAATATCAATGTGATGATACTATTGCTGAACTAGCACACTAAAGCATAAGGTTTCTCTAACGGGCCATTAATGGTTTTTGGAGGCAAAGTTTTCCTTTTTGGCAGCCCCAAGGAATTTCTGAGTTTAAGGAGAAACTTCCAATATCCAAGGGACACTGTAGAATTTGGTATTGCAGAAGGAGAGTCAACTGTTCTCAGTATTTTCAGTCTTCCTCGCATCAATGGAAGCTTACGGAGCTTTTGTGTTCAAAGTAAGTTATGAAAATTTTAATCATTTAATATTTATGCGATAATCTATCTACGACAGATGACTAGTAATTTATGTACTCGTTCAATGATTTTTTTTACTTCAGAGGTACCCATACTCCTGATATCATTCGCATATATTGCTACAAAATATGCACAGTTACATAAGCCAATTGACTCTTATCCTTGAGCACGCATCAAAGGAAGGGTTCGAAACCTTTAATTGCTTTAGCACGCCATTGTAATCTACACGAATACCGCAAGGGTTGAAACTGAATATTTCTGGAGTTGAATCCAATGAAATAATCACAGGAATTCAGCGCAGGGGTTATTATTATCAAAATAAACTTTTTGCGCATGCTTTTTACATGATAAAATTTATTCGGACTTTATATTGCGTAAGGTTTCCAGGTCTGAAGAGGAAAGAGAGATGTGATGACTAACAATGGAAATGTATAAAATGAAGCGTACCCTACTGTCATACTTCCTTCAAGCAAAGCCTCCAAAAAGTCATTCTCATTCTATCACTTGCACCTCTTCCCTGTGAAGAACAATTTCAGTCCGTACCACTATCAGGCTTATATGTGCCCTTTTTCTCTCTCTACGGAAGCCTCAGTTTTCCCCGCACTTAAATGCAGGTATCCTGCGAGAATTTGAACTGGTATGAACACACCTGATCTTACCACTAGATTTGTTGGGTCTTAAGTAGTAATATATATTATTTTTGTCGACTAGGGCGCAGCCGATCACGACTGCAAGGTGGACCTCGACATCCCAACGTTGGAATCCCCTGGGTTCTCAGCTCTCCAGAAGGGGCTATCGCTTTCAGCAAGTGGGTCTACAAGATTAAGTTTTTTGAAGAGACCAATTCTCACTCCTAGCTTTTACACTCGCACCATACGAAGTATTTAGCGGGACTCAATCACGTACTAGTAGCTCTGTCTGTACTGGTGGTAGATGATTTCTCCTCTCTAACATGTAGATTTAAATTTTAATTCTGTCTGCAGTATAGTTAACAGTACACCCAGAGGAAGGGTGCTTTTATTGTATGTTCAGATTGTGGCACCTGGCAGGAGGGCCAGGGACCAGTTAGTTTATGCCGGGGTCTTAGGAGCGTCGGCACGTCGGGTAGTTTTTCTAGACTGAGCTAACCGGCATGCGACTTTGGGAAACGTGTTGCGCGCTGGCACGACGTAAAATAGAAGACAAACAAACAAACAATATATATTATTTGAAGTGGTAAATTGAAGTGTTAATATTGTCACAGTAAGCTTAGCAAGACAGATGAGATCAACTCTGATTAATTAGATTATCTACGAGAGAAAAGAGCTCTTATGAAGCTTTCAATATTTAGCATACATTGTTTGCCACGTGACTGGCAAAAATTATCACGTGGTAGAAATACACAGCTTGCACCTTGTCCCAGATTGTATGAATCATTAACTCGTGCGACAGTATCTCTGGTATTGCGAAATTTAACAGAAGCTTGGCTCGAAAAGAAGCTTTCACTATGAGCTTAGAAAAAAATATCGTTGACAGGTGACTAGTTTTGACCATCCAATAAAAAGCATCATATGTATGTGTTAAGATTATGAGCACACACGGGTTGAATCTCTACCTTGGGAGGATGCTATATGTGTTTGTAGAACACCAACGTAGGTATCGAAAAGACTTGTGTTGATTGAAGAACGCTTGTATTTGGATGACTTATTCTTACTCCAGCTGTCAGGAGATATATTTCATAGTATACATGTCCTGGATATCCATATCATAGTTCCTACACTATCCAGTACATTCCGCCCAATTCTATACTATTCGATCCCATATCATTCCATTACAAATCTATCCTACCCCAGTTATGGGTTGCCCTCAAGTCCACGTCCGTGGACGTGCATGAAATGCTGGCATGCGTGAATCTGCACAGATCTGGGATCTCGTGGCAGAATATAACCGTATGCCACTATGCTACCACATATACCCATTCTAGTATAAGGGGTTTCCCCAACAAGCAATAGCAGCACTGAATAAACTAAGAAGGCTAACTGCCTCAACCGATGCAAGGATACTCCCAAGGGATCGAGCTGGGCGAGGAATGTCTACTTTTGCATTGGCTCACGACTGGTACTTTCACGAAATCTGGAAAATGCACAGCAAAGTTCATATTTTAAACTCTGCACCATGTTGGGTCGCAGCAAGTAGGCTAGATTGAGCGTTAGCATTCCATTTGATACGCGCGCAAGTCGGTGATGCTGCTCGACATATTGCGCAATGTTCCTGGAGCAAAGGAAGACGTTGATTGGTTTAGTGCCTTGTTCATATTGCTACCAGAAGAGCCGGAGACGTGCGCTGAAAGTGCAGGCGTAAGTGATGCAGGGCATAAGCCACAGCATAAGCAATTGTGGTTATAACGGCCTGTGAGCCGATTTGATTTGAGTTCTAGTCGTATCAGGCTTGCGCCCTACACCCACGAGGTGTGATATGGGTATGTGGTGCATGCGGACTCACTACTACCTACATGAAGGGCTTTTCTTGCCAAAGAATCTATAAAAAAAAGGCGTCCGGACAAATTCGCCCTGCCCCTTGTCTCAATTTTCCCAGCAGCTAGCCAAAGGAAAAACATTAAAGATCCCTGGGAGTGTCTAGGCTTCCCGGTATATATTTTTTTGCGCCAAGAGATTTGGTTATAGTCACGAATTCAAAGAATTTCTCCCATCCATTTTCTGCCAGCATCTCGCTCGCCCTCGGGGGGGTCCCGTTTAATACTTCTCCAACGCTGTAAGGCTGGTCGGCATTCTGCAAAGTGCCACAGGCGTTTTTCTCGTCCACATTCACACTTGCTGACAATATCTTCATGCTTGAATCTTTCATGATATTTGACGAATTCACCGTGTCCTGTCCTAACCGCAGCCAACCTGTGGTACACCCATCTCGGCAGAACAAAATCTGGAGGTCGCTTGAGTGCCATCTTCAGGTTTAAGGCCACGTAGTGTCGATGCGCATGTTCCTGCCACCATGATGCCGCCAGCTCGCTCGCACGTTCCCTCACAAACATGTTGAGTGATGCAAACGTAAATCTTATTCCCTGCTATCCCCGAGTGTCCCTGGATCCATCGTATCCCTACTGACTGGTGATTTCGACAGTCAGACACAAACTTGTTAACTATTCCTTGGAAGGATCTCGACCTTCCGTTGTGCAGAGCCTGGATAGCTTCTGAGCTATCTAGAAGCACTGTTCGGGTTTTCTGCCGGCAACCAGTATTGCTGCTCCAAGTGTTCTCTAGGCTCCTAAAATTTCTGCGTCGTAGGCCTCTGCCCCAAGAGAAGGTCCTGCTCCGCTTCTAATCATTTGCCCTCCTCTGAACAGAGTGTATCCCCATAAAGATCTTGCCAAGCCGCAAGACGAACCATCTTGGCATGCACATACAGTATCCGCTGACAAATTCTCTCTCCAAATTTATGCCTTGGCAGCTTCGGACTGCTTGCCGAGTTTCGTTGATTGGCTGTTTTGTTCCATTTTTGGGAAGAATAATTTTTTAGACTCCGCAGCATCAGACAAATTTGCGAGGCTAGTCTGCAATCGCGTGAGGTATCGCTCCGGGTTCTTAAACGAACAGCTTTTCTGTCCTGCGCGGAGTCCTAGGCGGTATATAGTTTCCTTAGGTTCCTCTTGAGATCTATTCAACAGTGGGTGCCAGGTATCCATTCTCTGAATTCGCGTCACGGCTCTCAATTGCCTTCGCTGAAGGATGATTTCTGCCGGAGGAATGCCCGACTATCTGTGTAGAGCCACACTTGCGGTAGTTCACCATGCCAGTAGTGCCGCTCGAGCTGCCTTGATGATGGTTTTGTCCAGGAGATCCGTATGCCAGCCGAATCCTGTACCCACCTTCTTATTTCACTGGGTGGTGAATCGGGTCAGTCCTGGCCACCACGCCTCTACTCCGTATAGTGCCGTACTAAGAGCACATGCCTGTTCTACTTTGATCATTAGCCCTGGGGCCACACCGGGCTGCACAGAGTTGATTTGACATATGAACTGAGTTATGCGTGGTGCATTCCCACACCATTCTTGGACATGGTGTTTCGAGTTGAGCTGAAAATCTAACCAAACGCCAAGCCATCTCACACAAGGAGAAGGGGCTAAAGTATAACCTTTAATAAGAATTGAAAGGCCCTATGTATCAAGCTTCTTTTTGGGTCCTCTACCTATCACTAGAAGCTCTGACTTTAAAGGATCAAAGTCCATCATATTCTCATTAGCTAGGTGGCGAGTTCATTTATCTCTTCTTGAGCTATGGCTACTGCCTCCAATGCTGTACTTCTGACAGCTAGAGCCGCAATGTCGTCCGCATATCCGAAACGTATGTTTTTGTTTCCATCCTGAACTAGTACTGCAATACAGACAAGAAACAAGAGTGGCGTTAGTGGTGAACCTTGCAGGACTCTGCACTCCACTACTTTATCTCGCGTTGTTCTGTCATGATGTCTGACACGTATCATCTGCGCTGTCAAGAAAGACTCGACCCATCGGCATAATATCTTAGGCCACCCTTATTCCCGCATCCGTCGTAGTAGGCGTTTGTAGAGTACTGCATCGAAAGCTCCTTGTACATCTAGAGTTGCCATTGCCATGACCTTGTTATTTCGCATTGTTGCTTCCGCATTGTGTATAACACAAGATACGAGGTCAACTGCAGAGATTCTAGGGAGAGCACCAAAAAGCTGCCGGGGGACTATTTTATATTTAATCGCCTGCCAAACCATTCTCTTAGCAACTATCCTTTCTAATCCTTTTCTCAGACATGAGAGTAGCGAGATAGGTCGCCATCCCTTTGGGGTTGCAAGTTCTCGCTATGGTTTGGGAAGAAATACGACTTCAGATCCTCTGAACGCTGTTGGAAAGTGTCCGTGATCCAGACAGGCTTGAAATATATCCTTTACAAGTTATCCGATCACTGTCCAGCATACCTTGAGTAGGCGAGCCGTTATTTTGTCTGACCCCGGTGCCTTATCGCCCGTCAGAATAGTGAAAGCAGTCGCATCATCTAGTGAGAGTATTCGTACCATAGTATTGATTCTGGTTGTTCATCCTCCCACGTTTGCAGGTCATCTGCCGCATTAAGCCTGGTCATCAGCGAGTCTTGTAAACTCTTCGCTCTTTCTAGTGGATCTGAAACCAATTGATCTTTTCCGACCTTCAGAGGAGGAGGCTTATTGTGGTTATGAGCTTAGGTTAGTGTCACTATGCATGCTGACCTTGTACGAGTATATAGATTGATGAGTTCAGGTTGTGGTTGAAGGTGTATCTGAGGTTCACTGTATTGAATTATTCTATACTAATTGTGTGCCGAGCACTCGCTACTTATACTCATGTGCGGCCGCTAGTCGGCTCCTGACCACATGAGCTTTCTCCTGCAGATATCCCAAACGATACAGGAACTACACGAACAGCGTAAACATCTAATCACGTTATGTACATGCAAGTATCCTAGCTGTATAACATGCCCATCACAACACTCCCCTTGTCGGTAACGACTCTTAAATGATGTGGTATTGGTTAGGGTACTTGTTAGATTGCAGCAGAGGGTTACTGTATTGGGACCGGTGACTTAACCTTTGTGACTGTCAGCTAGTTGTCTTGATGTAGGTATATATACAGGCTTCATGTATCCTTTGTCGTATTGTTCTCTGCAGTAGTAATTTCGAAGGGCGATATGCTTAGATCGTTTATGGTTGTCATGATTCTTAATTAAAGATATTGCCGATTGGTTATCTATGTAAAGCTTCGTGCACTCAGAACCATCAATGCGATCACTAATGCCCAGCTCTTCAAGTAGAGATCTTATCCACTGGAGCTCACGGCAGGTTTCAGTGGCTGCTAAGTACTCAGCTTCTGTTGTTGAGAGAACTACTTCCCTCTGCAACTTCGAGCGCCAGCTTACTGGGCCGTTTACGAGCGTGATAAGCGAACCTGACGTTGAACGACTACCAGAAGTTTCAGCTGCAAAGTCTGCATCTGTATATGCTTCAAGTTGTGGTTTCGATCTTGTTCTAGTATATGTAAGGCCTCGATCGGGATCTTTTGCAATATACCTTATCACGCGACGCGCGGCTTGATAATGCTCGGATGATGGGTTTGTTAGAAAACGTGCAAGGTGGTTGACTGCAAACGCAATGTCTGGGCGTGTGTTGTTTGCTAGAAACTGCAGACCGCCGACAATTGAGTTGTATTCCGTCTTTTGATGCTCTTCGCACGTTGTTTCATTAGGACCCATGAGGCGTTCGAGTGCAGAGGATGCTGGTTTACAATCTGATAAGCCGTGCCTCTCTATTAATGCGCGAGCATATCGACCCTGTGAAAGTGATAGCGTGTCTATATTTGGGTTCAATATGTTGATTCCCAGAAATAGATCAGTGTTGACTGCTTTTAGTTTGTATTTTTTGTGAAGTGTAAGTATAAGGTCGTCTATTTTCTGGATGTTAGGTCCCAGAACTTGGAAGTCATCAACGTACATCATGACAAATAAGTCCTTTTGTTTATTTGTATAGAGACATATATCTGATATTGTTGGAAGAAGACCGTGTTTGGCTAGGGTGGCTCGTGCGTCATCATAGCATAGTGC
Organism: Blumeria hordei DH14; assembly: GCA_900239735.1. Classification (NCBI taxonomy): domain Eukaryota; kingdom Fungi; phylum Ascomycota; class Leotiomycetes; order Helotiales; family Erysiphaceae; genus Blumeria; species Blumeria hordei. The sequence continues at coordinate 2,731,711 of OENG01000009.1, read as the reverse complement.
TGCCGCTTGTTTGAGTCCGTATGGCCCTTGCGGAGTTGTATGAGACGGCCACCCCTTTCAAATCCTTGCGGTAGCTCCATATACAGATCAATATCAATGTCTGGGTTCAGGAAGGCCGTTGGAACATCACCTTGCTTTCTGTGCCAGCCAAACTGGTGTGCTAAAGCTAGCAGTATTCGTCCAGTTTCGGACCTGGGTGTAGGTGCGAAAGTTTCATGGTAGTCAACTCCTTCTCGCTGAGTATATCCCTTGGCTGTACATCGAGCTTTGTATCTTTCAAGACTACCATCTACTCTAAACTTCTTTTTGAATACCCACTTGCACTTCATTGGTCTGCGTCCTAATGGGAGTTTGTCACGCTGTATTATTTTGATCGCACCTTTTTCTTGTAGTGATTGGAATTCTTCGTTTGCAGCGTTTTTCCATTGTGACGCTTCAGGAGAGGACATGGCTTCAGCCCATGTCTTAGGGTCAGTTGATGCAAGCGCTACTTTGCCATGGTGTAGTCGTTTGTAGTCATGTCGCACTACTTCTCTACCACTTCTTGTATGCATGGTTTCTCGCTCTGGGGAATGTGCGCGTTTCTGCCCTGCTAATGGAATTACCGGATCCCAGCCTGTCATGATTTTATCGAGGGCTTTGGGCTCATGCTCATCAGTCTTGCTGTGCACAACATCCAAATTTTGCTCCCCTTCATCCTCTGCTTCTGAGAGCTGGGATTCTGTGTCAGAAAAGTCATTTGTAATTTCTTGCGTGTTGAGCCTCGTTGCTGGGCTATGATTTACCAAGTCTGTCTTGGTAGGCAGGGTTTCAATTTGAGTGGATGAATGCTCGTGTTGTTGCTCAAATGGTGGAGGAGGTGGTACATGCTCTCCCCTTTGCTCATTTGGTGGAGGTGATATGTGATTTTCTATTTCATCACTTGTTGGAGGAGGTATATGCTCTACTCTTGGTGGTTTGCTCGTGGCATCGTCTGGTGTTGCTCTTTGGGCTGCTAAAGAGGGTATAGATTGCTCCCCTTCAGACGATGGCAGAGTTTGATTATCTGGCCTAGGATGCGGCGTTTCTATATCTATGGGAAATGATTGATCATTAGTCCAATAGCTCAAGGTATGTTGTTGTACGATAGGGTCTAACTCATCTCCAAACATCACTTCCTCATTAAAGGTTGCATGAGGAGTAAATCTTTCAATCCATTTCCAATCTTGTGAACTTGTTTTGTGAGGATGGTAAATGATGAAATTTTTGTTAGTGTTTTTCTGGAAACCAGTAAACCATCCCTTCTCAGCTCTAGCTGTAAATTTGCCAGGCTTTGGAGTGATTAATTTATAAGCTCTACACCCAAATCGTGGAACGAGAGACAAATCTATTTGACCAGTGTGCGGTTGGCTTAAACCTTGCATGAAATCAATTAGCGGAGTATTCTTCGTGCGCATACAATACAGTCTATTGGTAATGAAACAAGCGTATTCAACTGCCCATGGCCAGTATGTCACTGGAATGCGGGCGTCAATCAGCATTGATCGAGCTTTCCTAAGCACTACTTTATTTGTAGATTCTGCAACACCATTTTGTTCTGGTGTGTATGGAGCTGATAGGTCTGTGCGGATGCCATATTTTTCGCAGTGTGCATATTGATGCTGTTGGGTTTCGATCCACTGAATCAATAGTGGTGCAATTTGATCTTTGGTCTCGGTTGTTATAGCCCAGCGCATTCGCGTTTTTGAGTCGGTAATAATAACTACATACTGATGCCCGTTGATTGCGGACTGGATCTTTCCCACTGTGTCAATATGAATTTCGTCTAGGGGTTCATTTGGGGTTGGTCTAGGTTCCCTGGACACAAACCTTTGGGCTTTACTTAAATGACATGTTTCACAGGTCGTGAGTTCACTTAAATCAATGCCCTCAAGTCCTTTCGAGACTTGTGCTGTTTTCTTTAAAATTGTCTGACCCGTATGTCCTAGTCGCTCGTGCCATCGCTGTGCACTGGTTGTTGTTAAAATTCTTGCAATGCCAGGTGCAGCAATCATGGAACTAGACGGCTGGCTAGTCTCAATTGGGAAAATGTAGAAAACGTCATTTTTGCATACAAGCCGGGCTACTGGTCTGTCTGCCTCAGGCGGACAATGCAACACTAAAAACATTCTGTTGTAATCTGGTAGAATCCCAGATATTCTCTCTAGCCTACCAGCAGATATGATATTGCATGAAGAATCTGGTGAGTACAATGCATCATGTAGCTTTAGTGTGAGTTTACCAATCTTGATACGTGCAGTTCCGAGACTGTCAAGTGATGATACTCCTACTGCTTGATCAAATCTAAATGGCTTAGTAGTTTTGTTGATAAATTCAAAAGAAGATTCATGTGGCACAAAATGGTGCAAAGCACCAGTGTCGTAAATTGTACGGCTTTCATTAACTTGAGCAGTTGCAGCTACAATAAAGTCTGTATCACTATCTCCGATATCATAAGTGGCCGCTACTCTATTTCTTCCTCCGCTAGAATTTGTGCTACCCCGACTGTTTCTAGATGCAAGTTCGGGTGTTGTCTAAAACAATCTTTGTTCTGGTGTCTATGACGACACTGCTTGCAGATAGCCTCAGGATCTACGTTCCGTGTAATGGGAAGAGATGTTGCATGCGCCACTTGGGCTGGCAACATCCGATTTCCTGCAACAGAACGTAGCGATGACATCATTGTCTGCAATGGAACATATTCATTATTGGGCTCATGTATTCTGGTGTCCCTCCAGTTGTTCAACCATTCAATCCTCTTGGTTCCCATCACAAATATGGCTGCTGCCTGACCATCTCCAATGTGGTAACCAGAGCGCTTTGGCGCAGCATGCGACGGTAATGCGTCCGCTGCGTTATTTACGCTCTGAATACCCGCTAAAAACCTGTCTATATAGTCATCAGCAGTGGTCATGAATCTGATCATTAAAAAGCTTTCGAGAGCTGTTGCGTACGGGGCTGTAGCAGTTTCCTGCCGGGTGCAAGCTACCGCATCGAACAGCTCTTTTGCTGTCATGTGATCATAGTTCTGAGGGCACGTTGATGATGAAAGCCTACTAGTAATCACGTTCTTGGCCTCAATCTCCCCCAGTAACCATTGCTCGAGTTTAATTTCATGCTCGGTAGACAGGTTAGGGAGATCTTAGTAAATTGTCTTGAATAAAAGTGGGAAAGGGGCATTCGTTTCATTCTATGGAGACAGAGAATCTAAGTACAGTATGGCGATCCACGGTCCACCCGGCAACCACCAGACCAACCCCTTAGGTCTGGCTCATTAACTACTCCCCCCCACAGGACGAAGCACCCGCGAAGACTACGTGCCCTTAGCTACTGAAACGCCATATCATCTCTGTCCATCTGCATCTCGTGATGACGAGCTCCGTTTAGTGTTGATCGTTTGTCCCTGCTAAAATGCCATAGCTCCTCACGGCTCAATCGTGCTGACATGCACTCCCAGAAGGTGACTCCACAACAGTAAATAGCTTTCTCATGCGTCATGAACACCACGGACCTTTTCGACATACTTTGGCAATTTAAAAGCCGCATTCCCTAACCGAAGGTTCTGATAGACCGGAATCTCCTCCTCCTCTTGAGTTATGAGATAGCCCTCTCGAAGTCGAAAAGGCTTGAGATGGTCTCCGTAGTAATGCCTTGGGATTCGTGACCCATCGACCTGTCTTAGTATGAATGAGCGCTCCATGTCACCTCCATAACCCACAACGACAAACGGCCCTCTCCATGCCGGTCTGAGCTTTTTCCCAGCGGCTTTGGCGTCCCATAACATCACTAGACTCCCTGGTACATAGACATGCCCAGCTCGTACGCCCAGATTATGTCGGTCTTTTGCACGATCTTTTTGCGAATCTGACCTGATCAGCGCAGTTCGCCTCGTCTCTTCACGGTTAAGGATAAAGTCTATAACTAGGTCTCCATGCACATCGTCATCTTCAGGAAACACATCTGGCGTTCCTGTACTCAATAATGACTTCAGACTCTCTCGATGGTTTGAGGGAAACACAGCTTCGAGATTCCCATCAGGTGCGAAGCCCTTAAGAATTTCGTGGGGAGAAAACCCAAGGTGTAGTATGTCCCTCCTGTTTACATCAAACGTGGATTTTGATAGGATCGTTGGCCATCTCGATGGATCACGAGCGTTCTTCTTCAAGGCTCGTTGTAGAATGTCGACGGCTTTCTCTACCATACCAGTAGCTTTCTTTGCTGCAACAGGTGACGTGCACCACATAACTCCACGGGATTCCGCAAACCGCTGTGTGTCCTTCCCAAAATGAGCGCCAGGATCCGAGTAGATACCTGTGGGAACTCCATTCTCCAAGAAAATTCGCTCCAGTGTGGAAATAACAGATTCTGAGTTGTCAGATTTTGTTGCTTGCGACCACACGAACCGGGAGAAATAGTCCACTACCACAAGGATGTAATACACTTCTACTCCCTCGAACTTCGGAAAAGGGCCTATGAAATCGATTCCAAGTAGTTCCATCGGGGTACTTATTGACACTCGCGCCATTTTCTGTGATCTCACTGCTGTTCCATGTTTGGCACACACCAGACATCCTGCAATGTAGTCACGAACATCTTTAACCATAGCAGGCCAATAATACTTCGATAGTTTGCGCATTGTGATGGATGAGGCGAAGTGTCCCCCATTGTCATGAGCTTGCAACAACAGTGATGAGACTTCCTTTTCGGTTATGCAGCGTTTAAGAACTCCCTGAACATCAAGATAGAGTACTCTTTCGGGTCCCTGTACTTGATACTTACTCGCCTTCTTGAGGAACGCCGCTTGGTGGACTTTCGTTTGGATCTTCTTGGGAGCTATTCCCGTCTTCAGATATATTGAGATCTCTTTATACCATATTGAGTCAGAGAATCTCGTGTGAGGCGCAATGGTTTTTGTCCTTATCACATTTTTGACCCATGGTGCACTGTTATACTGAGGCACTGTGGATGGGACTTGGCTGTCTGAGACGTTAGAAATGAGACAGTTACTCCCCCCCATAGCTTCCGCCCCTGCGGAAACCCAGGAAGATTTGTAGATTCCTGTGGATATTTCGGACAGCGAATTCAGGAGTTCAAATGCTACATGCGTAGGCACTGTCTCTCCTAATTCCTTTATAAGCAAGCTTATACTTGCCATCTTCGAATCAAGATCCTTCCTAGCCATATCACCCAGGAACAACGCCCTAAGATCCTCCTCTTTTAATGGTTCACCGATGGATTTCAGCAATGTTTCGTATCCATTTGTACCATCCTTCCAAATCCATTTAGGGTCTCCATTCTCGTTGACCAGATCACCAAATTCCGTTAATTCCTTCGTTTTTCCTATTTCACCCGGGAAGATAGTCCGAGAAAGAGCATCCGCGATTGGGTTCCGTGACCCAGGTATCCACGCAATTTCAATGTTCAGAAATCTAAGTTCGCTTGCCCACCTTGCAATATACCATCAAGACAAGATGATTTCAAGAAGTAGGTAAGCGGGTGATGATCGGTAAAGATTGTCCCCTGAATCGGCGACCTGAACATATAATCATATTTCCTGCAGAATTCCACGATAGCGCACAGCTCTCTTTTATACGTCCCGTAATTTCGTTGACATTTTGTGAATGTGAAAGCGTCATAAAGGATCGGAACTTCAGCTCGTTTACCCCCAATGATCCTTGACTGGGTTACAGCACAGCCAGCTCCAAAGTTGCTCGCATCTGAGTACATGACCGTTGACTCTTTGAAGTTCCAACCATGCATTTCAATTGCACTGGAGCATTTCTCCTGTAGTAATTGGAAGGAAACTTGCTCTGCCTCTCCCCACCGCCAGTCACCGTTACCGGTAAGTCTTGACAATGGAACCTTTATCTCAGCGAAGTTTTTAACCCATCGTCGAGTCATATTAATCGCCCCAAGAAAAGCACGAACCTCTGATGCATTTGTCGGGGTAGGCCATATCCGAATCTTGTCTCGTCTCTCAGGAGTTACACACACAATGCCGCCCTTCTTATGAAGCGTTCCTAGAGCCACAACTTCTTCCTTGAATAGCTCCATCTTTTTAAATGATAGTTTGAGACGTGACCACTCTAGTCGAGGAAACAATTCATCCGCCATAAAATCATAGGCATCCTTGAAGTTTTGAAAACCGGAAAACATGTCATCAATGTAGAATGAGGCTTTTGGAGGACTATACTATTATCTTCGGGCACCAGTACAGACTTCATGCCCGGAAATTGATTTTTACCAGGTGGAATGTCACCAAGCACAATGTACATTAGCTCCGTGAAGGAGAATCCTGCGCTCATGGATCTTGAGGCATCCGAGTCGGCTGAACTTGGCCAATGCCGGCTATGGTGAATGCAAAAAAATGTCGATCTTCGGGATGAACGAGGATATTCCAATAGCCGTGTTTCACATCAAACTTCAGAAAAAATTTGTGTGAGGGGTGAGACAAATGGTCGTGTACTTTGGCCATCAATTCCAGGTAGCATCCTGGCATGTCTTCCTTCACATTCTGGTAGTTAAACGTAATTCTCGGCTCATCCCAAGGTCCGGGATTGTCGCTCTTGTCCACTATGACGGCCTGCGCGTTCCAATCTGACAACTTTCCATTTGCTGCCATGGTCTTTTCGAACATTCCACACGCCCCTCATTAACAATTTTTGAAGCCAAAACTCCTTCCCTGGAGGCCACCTTTTCTGCTTGACTTTTGAAAATGGTTTAGTCCCCTCTCTGATCCTAACTCTATGAACATAGAGGTCTGTTGGGACTAGTTGCTCTAGCTCAACTCCATTGATATCGCGGTAGGTGAATAGAAGTCGTTTCACCATGTCTCGTTGAAAGTCATCGCCTACAGCTGTACCTATCTTTACTCCTACTTTCCCAAACNCGTTTGCAGCGTTTTTCCATTGTGACGCTTCAGGAGAGGACATGGCTTCAGCCCATGTCTTAGGGTCAGTTGATGCAAGCGCTACTTTGCCATGGTGTAGTCGTTTGTAGTCATGTCGCACTACTTCTCTACCACTTCTTGTATGCATGGTTTCTCGCTCTGGGGAATGTGCGCGTTTCTGCCCTGCTAATGGAATTACCGGATCCCAGCCTGTCATGATTTTATCGAGGGCTTTGGCTCATGCTCATCAGTCTTGCTGTGCACACAACATCCAAATTTTGCTCCCCTTCATCCTCTGCTTCTGAGAGCTGGGATTCTGTGTCAGAAAAGTCATTTGTAATTTCTTGCGTGTTGAGCCTCGTTGGGCGCTATGATTTACCAAGTCTGTCTTGGTAGGCAGGGTTTCAATTTGAGTGGATGAATGCTCGTGTGTTGCTCAAATGGTGGAGGAGGTGGTACATGCTCTCCCCTTTGCTCATTTGGTGGAGGTGATATGTGATTTTCTATTCATCACTTGTTGGAGGAGGTATATGCTCTACTCTTGGTGGTTTGCTCGTGGCATCGTCTGGTGTTGCTCTTTGGGCTGCTAAAGAGGTATAGATTGCTCCCCTTCAGACGATGGCAGAGTTTGATTATCTGGCCTAGGATGCGGCGTTTCTATATCTATGGGAAATGATTGATCATTAGTCCAATAGCTCAAGGTATGTTTTGTACGATAGGGTCTAACTCATCTCCAAACATCACTTCCTCATTAAAGGTTGCATGAGGAGTAAATCTTTCAATCCATTTCCAATCTTGTGAACTTGTTTTGTGAGGATGTAAATGATGAAATTTTTGTTAGTGTTTTCTGGAAACCAGTAAACCATCCCTTCTCAGCTCTAGCTGTAAATTTGCCAGGCTTTGGAGTGATTAATTTATAAGCTCTACACCCAAATCGTGGAACGAGAGACAAATCTATTTGACCAGTGTGCGGTTGGCTTAAACCTTGCATGAAATCAATTAGCGGAGTATTCTTCGTGCGCATACAATACAGTCTATTGGTAATGAAACAAGCGTATTCAACTGCCCATGGCCAGTATGTCACTGGAATGCGGGCGTCAATCAGCATTGATCGAGCTTTCCTAAGCACTACTTTATTTGTAGATTCTGCAACACCATTTTGTTCTGGTGTGTATGGAGCTGATAGGTCTGTGCGGATGCCATATTTTTCGCAGTGTGCATATTGATGCTGTTGGGTTTCGATCCACTGAATCAATAGTGGTGCAATTTGATCTTTGGTCTCGGTTGTTATAGCCCAGCGCATTCGCGTTTTTGAGTCGGTAATAATAACTACATACTGATGCCCGTTGATTGCGGACTGGATCTTTCCCACTGTGTCAATATGAATTTCGTCTAGGGTTCATTTGGGGTTGGTCTAGGTTCCCTGGACACAAACCTTTGGGCTTTACTTAAATGACATGTTTCACAGGTCGTGAGTTCACTTAAATCAATGCCCTCAAGTCCTTTCGAGACTTGTGCTGTTTTCTTTAAAATTGTCTGACCCGTATGTCCTAGTCGCTCGTGCCATCGCTGTGCACTGGTTGTTGTTAAAATTCTTGCAATGCCAGGTGCAGCAATCATGGAACTAGACGGCTGGCTAGTCTCAATTGGGAAAATGTAGAAAACGTCATTTTTGCATACAAGCCGGGCTACTGGTCTGTCTGCCTCAGGCGGACAATGCAACACTAAAAACATTCTGTTGTAATCTGGTAGAATCCCAGATATTCTCTCTAGCCTACCAGCAGATATGATATTGCATGAAGAATCTGGTGAGTACAATGCATCATGTAGCTTTAGTGTGAGTTTACCAATCTTGATACGTGCAGTTCCGAGACTGTCAAGTGATGATACTCCTACTGCTTGATCAAATCTAAATGGCTTAGTAGTTTTGTTGATAAATTCAAAAGAAGATTCATGTGGCACAAAATGGTGCAAAGCACCAGTGTCGTAAATTGTACGGCTTTCATTAACTTGAGCAGTTGCAGCTACAATAAAGTCTGTATCACTATCTCCGATATCATAAGTGGCCGCTACTCTATTTCTTCCTCCGCTAGAATTTGTGCTACCCCGACTGTTTCTAGATGCAAGTTCGGGGTGTTGTCTAAAACAATCTTTGTTCTGGTGTCTATGACGACACTGCTTGCAGATAGCCTCAGGATCTACGTTCCGTGTAATGGGAAGAGATGTTGCATGCGCCACTTGGGCTGGCAACATCCGATTTCCTGCAACAGAACGTAGCGATGACATCATTGTCTGCAATGGAACATATTCATTATTGGGCTCATGTATTCTGGTGTCCCTCCAGTTGTTCAACCATTCAATCCTCTTGGTTCCCATCACAAATATGGCTGCTGCCTGACCATCTCCAATGTGGTAACCAGAGCGCTTTGGCGCAGCATGCGACGGTAATGCGTCCGCTGCGTTATTTACGCTCTGAATACCCGCTAAAAACCTGTCTATATAGTCATCAGCAGTGGTCATGAATCTGATCATTAAAAAGCTTTCGAGAGCTGTTGCGTACGGGGCTGTAGCAGTTTCCTGCCGGGTGCAAGCTACCGCATCGAACAGCTCTTTTGCTGTCATGTGATCATAGTTCTGAGGGCACGTTGATGATGAAAGCCTACTAGTAATCACGTTCTTGGCCTCAATCTCCCCCAGTAACCATTGCTCGAGTTTAATTTCATGCTCGGTAGACAGGTTAGGGAGATCTTAGTAAATTGTCTTGAATAAAAGTGGGAAAGGGGCATTCGTTTCATTCTATGGAGACAGAGAATCTAAGTACAGTATGGCGATCCACGGTCCACCCGGCAACCACCAGACCAACCCCTTAGGTCTGGCTCATTAACTACTCCCCCCACAGGACGAAGCACCCGCGAAGACTACGTGCCCTTAGCTACTGAAACGCCATATCATCTCTGTCCATCTGCATCTCGTGATGACGAGCTCCGTTTAGTGTTGATCGTTTGTCCCTGCTAAAATGCCATAGCTCCTCACGGCTCAATCGTGCTGACATGCACTCCCAGAAGGTGACTCCACAACAGTAAATAGCTTTCTCATGCGTCATGAACACCACGGACCTTTTCGACATACTTTGGCAATTTAAAAGCCGCATTCCCTAACCGAAGGTTCTGATAGACCGGAATCTCCTCCTCCTCTTGAGTTATGAGATAGCCCTCTCGAAGTCGAAAAGGCTTGAGATGGTCTCCGTAGTAATGCCTTGGGATTCGTGACCCATCGACCTGTCTTAGTATGAATGAGCGCTCCATGTCACCTCCATAACCCACAACGACAAACGGCCCTCTCCATGCCGGTCTGAGCTTTTTCCCAGCGGCTTTGGCGTCCCATAACATCACTAGACTCCCTGGTACATAGACATGCCCAGCTCGTACGCCCAGATTATGTCGGTCTTTTGCACGATCTTTTTGCGAATCTGACCTGATCAGCGCAGTTCGCCTCGTCTCTTCACGGTTAAGGATAAAGTCTATAACTAGGTCTCCATGCACATCGTCATCTTCAGGAAACACATCTGGCGTTCCTGTACTCAATAATGACTTCAGACTCTCTCGATGGTTTGAGGGAAACACAGCTTCGAGATTCCCATCAGGTGCGAAGCCCTTAAGAATTTCGTGGGGAGAAAACCCAAGGTGTAGTATGTCCCTCCTGTTTACATCAAACGTGGATTTTGATAGGATCGTTGGCCATCTCGATGGATCACGAGCGTTCTTCTTCAAGGCTCGTTGTAGAATGTCGACGGCTTTCTCTACCATACCAGTAGCTTTCTTTGCTGCAACAGGTGACGTGCACCACATAACTCCACGGGATTCCGCAAACCGCTGTGTGTCCTTCCCAAAATGAGCGCCAGGATCCGAGTAGATACCTGTGGGAACTCCATTCTCCAAGAAAATTCGCTCCAGTGTGGAAATAACAGATTCTGAGTTGTCAGATTTTGTTGCTTGCGACCACACGAACCGGGAGAAATAGTCCACTACCACAAGGATGTAATACACTTCTACTCCCTCGAACTTCGGAAAAGGGCCTATGAAATCGATTCCAAGTAGTTCCATCGGGGTACTTATTGACACTCGCGCCATTTTCTGTGATCTCACTGCTGTTCCATGTTTGGCACACACCAGACATCCTGCAATGTAGTCACGAACATCTTTAACCATAGCAGGCCAATAATACTTCGATAGTTTGCGCATTGTGATGGATGAGGCGAAGTGTCCCCCATTGTCATGAGCTTGCAACAACAGTGATGAGACTTCCTTTTCGGTTATGCAGCGTTTAAGAACTCCCTGAACATCAAGATAGAGTACTCTTTCGGGTCCCTGTACTTGATACTTACTCGCCTTCTTGAGGAACGCCGCTTGGTGGACTTTCGTTTGGATCTTCTTGGGAGCTATTCCCGTCTTCAGATATATTGAGATCTCTTTATACCATATTGAGTCAGAGAACCTCGTGTGAGGCGCAATGGTTTTTGTCCTTATCACATTTTTGACCCATGGTGCACTGTTATACTGAGGCACTGTGGATGGGACTTGGCTGTCTGAGACGTTAGAAATGAGACAGTTACTCCCCCCCATAGCTTCCGCCCCTGCGGAAACCCAGGAAGATTTGTAGACTCCTGTGGATATTTCGGACAGCGAATTCAGGAGTTCAAATGCTACATGCGTAGGCACTGTCTCTCCCAATTCCTTTATAAGCAAGCTTATACTTGCCATCTTCGAATCAAGATCCTTCCTAGCCATATCACCCAGGAACAACGCCCTAAGATCCTCCTCTTTTAATGGTTCACCGATGGATTTCAGCAATGTTTCGTATCCATTTGTACCATCCTTCCAAATCCATTTAGGGTCTCCATTCTCGTTGACCAGATCACCAAATTCCGTTAATTCCTTCGTTTTTCCTATTTCACCCGGGAAGATAGTCCGAGAAAGAGCATCCGCGATTGGGTTCCGTGACCCAGGTATCCACGCAATTTCAATGTTCAGAAATCTAAGTTCGCTTGCCCACCTTGCATATATACCATCAAGACAAGATGATTTCAAGAAGTAGGTAAGCGGGTGATGATCGGTAAAGATTGTCCCCTGAATCGGCGACCTGAACATATAATCATATTTCCTGCAGAATTCCACGATAGCGCACAGCTCTCTTTTATACGTCCCGTAATTTCGTTGACATTTTGTGAATGTGAAAGCGTCATAAAGGATCGGAACTTCAGCTCGTTTACCCCCAATGATCCTTGACTGGGTTACAGCACAGCCAGCTCCAAAGTTGCTCGCATCTGAGTACATGACCGTTGACTCTTTGAAGTTCCAACCATGCATTTCAATTGCACTGGAGCATTTCTCCTGTAGTAATTGGAAGGAAACTTGCTCTGCCTCTCCCCACCGCCAGTCACCGTTACCGGTAAGTCTTGACAATGGAACCTTTATCTCAGCGAAGTTTTTAACCCATCGTCGAGTCATATTAATCGCCCCAAGAAAAGCACGAACCTCTGATGCATTTGTCGGGGTAGGCCATATCCGAATCTTGTCTCGTCTCTCAGGAGTTACACACACAATGCCGCCCTTCTTATGAAGCGTTCCTAGAGCCACAACTTCTTCCTTGAATAGCTCCATCTTTTTAAATGATAGTTTGAGACGTGACCACTCTAGTCGAGGAAACAATTCATCCGCCATAAAATCATAGGCATCCTTGAAGTTTTGAAAACCGGAAAACATGTCATCAATGTAGAATGAGGCTTTTGGAGGACTACTATTATCTTCGGGCACCAGTACAGACTTCATGCCCGGAAATTGATTTTTACCAGGTGGAATGTCACCAAGCACAATGTACATTAGCTCCGTGAAGGAGAATCCTGCGCTCATGGATCCTTGAGGCATCCGAGTCGGCTGAACTTGGCCAATGCCGGCTATGGTGAATGCAAAAAAATGTCGATCTTCGGGATGAACGAGGATATTCCAATAGCCGTGTTTCACATCAAACTTCAGAAAAAATTTGTGTGAGGGGTGAGACAAATGGTCGTGTACTTTGGCCATCAATTCCAGGTAGCATCCTGGCATGTCTTCCTTCACATTCTGGTAGTTAAACGTAATTCTCGGCTCATCCCAAGGTCCGGGATTGTCGCTCTTGTCCACTATGACGGCCTGCGCGTTCCAATCTGACAACTTTCCATTTGCTGCCATGGTCTTTTCGAACATTCCACACGATAGCCCCTCATTAACAATTTTTTGAAGCCAAAACTCCTTCCCTGGAGGCCACCTTTTCTGCTTGACTTTTGAAAATGGTTTAGTCCCCTCTCTGATCCTAACTCTATGAACATAGAGGTCTGTTGGGACTAGTTGCTCTAGCTCAACTCCATTGATATCGCGGTAGGTGAATAGAAGTCGTTTCACCATGTCTCGTTGAAAGTCATCGCCTACAGCTGTACCTATCTTTACTCCTACTTTCCCAAACCATTCATCGATTTCTTCTTTCGGAGCCTTACTTAAAGGTCTGCTTCTGGGTCTTCTGGATGTCGGAAATGTTCCGGCCAGGTCAAAACTTTCTCTAATTAGTCTAGTCGACGGTTCATTTGAATTGGAGTCGTTCTGGGAATTGAAGCCATTAACTGTACCATCAGTTAAGCAGTGTTTTCTATCAGAAACTCCCATAACGCTCATCAGCTGCTTAGTTAGTAGATCTCTGTTCTTCTTTAATATCCGCGGTGCTTTCTGGTCACTTGGTTCAAAGGCGGTCTCGTCAAACGTACATGACATCGACTCTAGTAAGACACTGTTGGAAGACAATATAGGTGACGAATTCGGATCATTAGGATGACCGTCCTTATTAAAATGAAAATTAGAAGATTGGACACAAGATTGAAGATCAGAGTCCTGAGGTTGTTGACAAAAAGGGTTTTCACTATCCTCTTTCGTAATTTCCTCACTGTGTATGACATTTTTGTACAGTTTACTGACATGTTTAGGTCTCTCTAGTTTTCCGACGACGAAGACGTAACAACTTTTGGGAGCTCATCATCAAAATCAGAGTCAGTATCGTCAGATTCATCTGTCGTATCAGTATCTGATTCTACAATATCTTTCGCGCGTGGTTCGCTCGGTTCTTCCCTATGTCCCTCGTCATCCAGGGCTTGTCTGGGATACAATACAAGTTTGTGCCCACTCGAAGACATAAACGTTGGGCCTACAATAGCGGCCTTCGCCTCATTCAATTTCGGATCTCCAAGAATTATTTTGGAGTCGCGAATAAAAATCCCTGCATTAACGTCGTGTAACCAAGGTATTCCTAGAAGTAAGTGAAGATCAAGTTCACCATTCTTCTTCACGACTGGGCGCACGAACGCATCTATTCGTCTCCAAATTCTGCAAACGCCGATGTCGAAACTAACAAAATGAGATAATTCCGTTGCACTGCCATCGGCTGTGTTCATCGTAAGACCACTGAACCCCTTGGTGCCCAAGCTGATCTTTTCAAGCCTCAGAGCTTTAACGAGGCCCTGCGAGATGATGTTCATCTCTGATCCTTGGTCTGCCTGCGAGATATGCTTTGGCAATGCAACTTTTATTATTTTCCCGTTTGCTTCTGCGCGCGCTACAACAGGAATTCGAAAAGCTTTTGTTTCCTGGCTCTTCTGGACCGACCGAGCCAGACCGTTATCGGCCGCACTTGAGAAAAATTGTGCTGGCACTTGCTTCCCTTTCTTCTTGTTCATCCTCGTTGAGAGTCTTCGGAATTCCTTTGCCGTATCTGGACTCACTTGCCAGAGCTCAAGAAGATTTAGAGGTATACATATTCTTCTCGCCAGTTCCACATAATCCATAGGGCCGCATCCCTCTCTGCCCACTATCTCCCTCAAATGCTTTAGAATCCGCTTTCCTTTTCTTGCCGGTTTTATAGGCCGACATATTCCAGGATTTTCATCCTCATTGACAGGCTCGTTGGGCGAATTATTGCTAAGGATATCTTCTATATCGATTCGTTGCCTCTTCCTACCTGGTCCAGAGCTGAATGATTGAACCTGTGTGCCTAGTTCGCAGGCCTTTGATTCAGTGTGTTGCCAATGATCATCTGGTATATCGATGTCGGCAAACTGACTGAGTGAACAGTCCGCATCTCTTTGATCCGCGAAATGAACTTTGGGCACCGCTCTCCAAGATCCCTCAGGTTCATCTCTATGCGTCTCCTGACTCTCAGTCCTTGCTGGTGGGTGATTCAGGCTGTGTTGACTTGAACCGTAGTTTTCTGGCCTATATCCAAAAGCGGAGTTCAATTGAGGTTGGTCTGGGACATCCATATAGTTACCATTCATTCCTCGAGATCTAGAGGAATAATTTTCACTTAGATTGTGCAGATCAGAGTGAGGATTTAGTGGACGGTGAAAATCCTGACTCTCTTTCCACCTACCGTATCTATGACCGTAGTGTACCGAGTTTGATTCTCTCGGAGGTTGAGGGCGATCATATATTAAATTCTTGAGGTGAATTTGCTCCCAGTTCTGAAGTTGCAGATTCTGACATTTCGGTTTAATATGCCCTACATGGCCACATCCAAAACACAACGGTCCATCACTCGCCTTGTAGATAGCAGCTCCATTAACAAACGCATTCTTAGACACGTTCCCAGGATTATATGTGCTCTGACGATTAGTGGTGTTTCCTCCAAGAGTCTGATGGGCAGGAGGTGAGTCCTTATTGGCATGATTGAACCCGTTCCCAAACTGTTGTTGTTGATGATGCGGAGGCCGAGGTTGATAATATGAGGCTTCATTGCTGAAGCCCTGCCTTGGCTTAGGTACCATTATCCTCCCAGAACTTAAGTCTGCAAGCACAGATGAGACGGATTTCCCGTAATGAGATGAGCATAGATCTCGAATTTGCGCCATTTCGTTCCTCTCAGCGGCTCTTTCTCTAGCTTCCTTAGCCGCATCTAGACTTTGCTTAACCCCAAGGATTATTTCTTGACATCTCCACATTGAACCGCATGATAGCGCGGACCTGGAAAGCGCTTCACACCTGACATCTTCATCACGAAGCCCATTGAGGAACGCAAGGATAATGGAGTTGAGCACTGTTTGCTCAATAGGAATCATTGGTCTGCCCAGAGCTGCTGTCCTTGGGGCATCCCTTCCGTGTGACCGACGAAGAATGTGTAGCGCACGCTGATAGTATGCTGTCAGTGGTTCAGCTTCCTTCTGCATAAAATCCTGGATATCATTTTGCAGGTTCCCTTCGACGTGATTTACCAACTTGGCGGGGAACATTTCAATTAGCTGTTGTTTAAACTCAGCCACCTGCTCATCTGTCGAATTCTGCCGGTCGTCAATGAAGGCCCTTAATTCCGGAGTTGAATCAAGCCATCCTGCCGCTTCGTCTTCAAAAAGGATATCAATCGCGAAGAAAAAATTTTCTGGTGAGACCGTCGTATGCCCCGCCGTCCTGAAATCATATTCGAGTCGTGACAGCCACCTTGCTCCGGAGTTTCCTTCTCCAACAAACCTTCCCGCCTGTTCAAACTTTGGGAGTGTTCGATTTGCCATTCCGAGTTCCTCTTCACCAATCCAGATTCTTTCCAACTCAGCACGCAATTCACTAAAATCAAAAGCCGTTTTTTTTTTTTTTTTTTTTTTTTTTTCCTTTGTAATCTTCCTTATTCTTCTGTTGTTATTTTTCCACCTTCTTCTACACCAATTCCAGATCACAGATGTTAGGCCGATAAGTTAACTTAATAATGGGGCCTTCGTAATTGATTCACACTTGAGGGTCAACACTTGAACGAAACCGGTTTCTTTAACAGGCACTGTGATGACGCGTTTCGACCCAGCAGCACAAAACTAGGTCGTAATATGTATATAGACCACCGAGCTGCCAACTAAATTTCAGGATGAATTTTCAGCCTGTGGACTCGAGATAGCTCCCAATAACAGTTGACTCCCATTCAACGCGTGAGATGATCTGCTTCGATAAATAGACCGTATCCACACGACACGATTACTAATAGTCACCACCTGACGTCTCGATACCGATGATATACAGTAGGTAGATAGTTAAGATCAAAGTAGACAATGACAACGACCCCAGGAAAATCCCGTGTGCAGGTCACCAGTAAATTGTCTTGAATAAAAGTGGGAAAGGGGCATTCGTTTCATTCTATGGAGACAGAGAATCTAAGTACAGTATGGCGATCCACGGTCCACCCGGCAACCACCAGACCAACCCCTTAGGTCTGGCTCATTAACTATCTTCGGGGCTCGTATTACTAGAGCTAGCGTCGACAGGGGCATGCACTGGTCGTAGTCCAGGCAAGTTGTGGAATACGTGTCCCAAAACATTGCGTCGTGCGAGTTTTGCTTGGAGACTTGTCTTCCACTTTGCAAACGAAACTCCCGGCTGGAGGATGAGCTTATTGTCGTCTTTTGCCATAGTTGTTTAATACTTGTACGTGTTATCGTGATTTTGGCGCAGCGGAATCGCCCGGGCTCATAACCTATTGTGGTTATGAGCTTAGGTTAGTGTCACTATGCATGCTGACCTTGTACGAGTATATAGATTGATGAGTTCAGGTTGTGGTTGAAGGTGTATCTGAGGTTCACTGTATTGAATTATTCTATACTAATTGTGTGCCGAGCACTCGCTACTTATACTCATGTGCGGCCGCTAGTCGGCTCCTGACCACATGAGCTTTCTCCTGCAGATATCCCAAACGATACAGGAACTACACGAACAGCGTAAACATCTAATCACGTTATGTACATGCAAGTATCCTAGCTGTATAACATGCCCATCACAACACCAGCGCATTACCTTGAAAATTTGTTCATTGGTGGTGGCATTTTCTACCAGTTCCTCCAATTTTCTCTCTTTGCTTCTTTTACTGCTGCCCTAAAACTTTTCTTGGCCTTTGCTGCAAATTCTGGCGAGTTTCTGGCGCATCTGAACTCATTATACTTGGTCTTACATTTCTCATTCCACCATGGTGCTGTTTTTCTACGTGTTCTGGTTGGTTTTCGTCCGACTGCTCTGACTGCATCTTTGATTACTTCCACTAGGCCTGTTACTTGATTTTCAATATCTATAGCATTGATTATCAGACCTGGCTTCACTCATGCTTTGACATATTGGGAGAAGTTTTCGACGTCTTGATCACGCACGCGTAGTTCCGGTGTAATCCTAGAGGTTTCTAAGATTCTTGTCACTAGGGTGGATCTCTCGAGGAGTGTATATGTTACTTGTCCACAGGGTACAAGTGTGAGTAAATAGGGGGTCAAGGTCTTCCACAAGGAGAGGAAGAGGGTCAGTGAACTGAGAGTCAAGGTCTTCCACAAGAAGAGATAAAGGGCACGTCGTGATCTGATACGAGTATGGGCTCGAAGTAGTCTTCACAAGGAAGAGAGGGAATATCTGGAATGAGAATAATATTGAGAAGACGTTGCGTGAAGAACGCAACTCGACTGTAGACTACGCTTTATTATATACATGCTCGTAGTTCACTGTTACGTTACCTTTCCCTACTCAGTCCTGCAAGGTTTGTTTACTACTAGTAAGCCGTCATTCTAACCCCTGTTATTATTCCGTGAAAGGATCCCACTATGGTCTTGTGATCTGATGTGCAATTGAATGTGCTTGACACCGTGGTCTCAGCTGTCGTATTGCTCCATACCAAGTCAAGAACATTTCTATCCCGATGTGTGGGTAACCCAACTGAAGTAACTAGATGTATGTCCTGAGCCGTGGCCCACTCCATAATCCGATCTCCGTTACCGTACTGAAGAGGCGTCTGTGGTTACCGGTGTCTTGACACAGCATTAAAATCTCCCCCGGCGATTGTAGGGCCCGAGGGTGTCCACTGAAGTAGAGGCTCTAAGGCTCCACCGGGTCCAGTTGCACGATAGACATTGACAAAAATTAACCCTGATACTTGAACGAAGCAGTAGTCAGAAGTTTGGTTTGGGGGCGACGGAAAAATCTGAGTGGCGTGAAGCCCTTTCCGGGTGAAAGTAATAGCCCTAGGTCTAGTTCCTCTCTTTCCAATTGGTTTGTGGATATTATATCCCAGATGACTTTTTGTTATGTAGTCCTCCCCTTTTTCCCTAGTCCACGGTTCTTGTACCATGACAACATATTCCCCTACATCCCAGGCTTACTGTAGTGATATATCTGTGCTAGGTCCGCCCTTTCCCACGTTCACTTGGTGAAATAGAAGGGTGTTATTTATTTGTTGGTGGTGATGAGAGTTGGGTGTACTACTCATTGACGTTCAATATTGCGTCTGGTATTACAATGACCTTTGGGGCCTTGCCTTTCTCTTCCGATCTTAATAGCGTCGCTTTAAAATCTCGGTGTCCTCGTACCCGGATTACCAGTAGCTCCGCCGGGTGCGCTACACCACTGCTCTGTCCTGTCTTTCGGGTCGTGCCATACATTTGAGCTCAGTGGACTCATGAGGCCCTGCACAGTTTGAGAATTTGGGAATCCTGTTCGAACAATATCTTGTCTCATGTCCTCCGGTGAATCTTCCACATCGGCTTCCTTTGACACAGTTTCTCGTGGAGTGAAAGCCCCAGCAGCGTTGACATTGCTCGATCAGGCGACGTCGTGTGAATGGTAAAACCAGTCCACTCTCGTCGAACAGCCGAAATTTCAAGTTAGTTGATACATGCTTGGAGTTGATGATCCAACAAGTAGAATATTGCCATGCTTTGGCGTTATTTTGTCGCACCTGAATTAGCATCACCCCACAAACTGAGTGGCATTCCATTTTAACCATGTTGTTTGTTACTTCAATTCTGCCATCTAATGTTCGGATATGAAGTGGTACATGCGAGACTATAACAGACGTCCAGTCTGATGCAGACTCGATTGCAATTTCCTCTGTTTGGAGTGAAGGTCCAACCCTAAGAGGTGTCTCTCTGATTGCTTCAGACGCACATTCGATAGCGAGACCCGACCTAACTTGTGTTATTGCTAGGACTCCTGAAGTTACAACCGCAGCTTTCTCGGTGACTATATTTTTAATTGTTACTTGTGATAGTCTCCGCCACTCATGTTCTTGTCCAATTCAAAGAAAAAGCCGCTTGTCTTATTTTGGGGGACTTTGTGTGTGAGGCTTTGCTTGTGTTGTAGGCCTTCTTAGGTTTGACGGAGCAGGTGGATCGGGTAGCTCTGCCGCACTTAGTGTGACTGACCCACGGCGACTCGGTTTCCCGTGGCTTTTTTGGAAGTTCGTGAAGTGGCATGTCAGCCATCTTTGCCGCTCTAGGCATAAAGGCTGCTATCTGGATGAGTTCGGGGGCTTGTTTCTTGCCTGTAGGTTCTATGGAATCGGCGTTGCCTATCGCAAACGCAGTCACAATAGATAAATATTTTCAATGAAAGGCGCGACTAAGCCCGCACCTTCGATTTCTTGCTTGGATTTCGCCCAGGTGTCGATACTCTGAAGGGATTCTTGAGCAGAGCTTATTCTCTGCTTTCGGTCGCGTTCTGATTGCTCCGTTGCGGCAGCAATCGCCAGAAGGCTCGGGTGGAGGTGGTCGCCTGGGTCAGTTGACGCCGAGGACAACGACTGGTTATGCGCAGCCATACTGCTGCTTGATTATTCGAGTCAAGATAATTAGATACGTGAACTGATGCGCGTTATTGGGATGATATAATATAAGGATTATGATGATGATCCTTGTGAGCCGATTGTTGCGTGGCACGCGATTGTAATCACAAACTCCCATATCTCTACAATAATCTAGCTTTATTCCAGATCAGTTTAGCCATAACTGGAATATTCTAGTAATTGGTAGCAAGACTGGGAACTACTATGAGTGGAATGTGTGAGAAGCTGTTATCATCCAACAACTAACATTCTGGAAATTAAAGTTTTTTAATAATTTCATGTGACAGAAACCGAGTTGGTGATGAGTAAATCGATTTATTAAACTATATAAGGAGAAAAGAGAACTCTAGCTACTACTAACAGGTACTTATAAGAGTTGATCTTTGTGGGTCTATAGACTGATGACTTATCCATAGGCATTATACTTGCTACCCAGCCACGCAATGCCAGGTATCACTTATTGTGCTAACGCTCCAACCTCCTGATTAGTAGTGCCGTTTCGTTCAGCTTCATCTACCCCCCCCATACAGCCTTTTCGTAAACATCCTTAATATTACGCTTAGGTTATTCGCCTAAGCTCAAATAACGGTCAAACCGTAACATTACCCCCCTATTCACCCTCTCTTCTTTTCTTTCCTTGACGCTGGTCCATTGTTTGTCTCTGCTGAACCCCACTTCTTCTCCCACACGTCGAGCGCTGCGGCATCCTGCAAGTTTGTGAGCGATGTCCACTCCGGTAACGCCAATCCAGTCCACTTGACTAAAGCCTGTCTTTCTCCCTTCTTTGTTCTACATCTAAGGACCTTGTCAATCTGATATTCTTCTTCGCCATCAACATCAATTATTGGACCTGGATTTTCGTCTTCTAATTTTTGCGACCGCAACGGATTTTCATCTGCTGGTAAGAGTAAGTCTACATGAAACCGATTATGTATCTTTCCAGGGATATTAAGTTGCACTACTTCTGGCGAAATAACTTTAGTGACTGTGTACTTTGCATGTTGCCATCCCAATTTCTTGGAAGGTTGATCTTCTAGCCTTATGTTTCGCAGAAGTAGCCAAACTTTATCACCGACTTCATATCTTGGTGCGGGATGTCTTTTTTTGTCTGTGAGATCTTTGTAGCGTTCCTGAATAGCTGCCATTGCAGATTGCATAAAAATCGTAACCTTTTGTAATCTGTCGACAAAGTTCTCGGCCCTTTCTTTTCCTGTTGATACTGGTATCATCGACTGCTTGTTAACGATTTGAATGGGGTTGACATGGTAGCCGTGTATTGCGTAAAATGGACTTATACCGCCTAAGGATACCACATCTCGATTATTAATCGCAAGTTGGGCCGCAGCAAGGCAATCAGACCAGTCGTGCTGAGTATAGGAAACATAAGCTCGCAGGTAGGTTTGAACTTCCTGGTTCATTCTTTCCGTCGCTCCATCGGTTTGAGGATGATAGGCTGTGCTTAACCTCTGTTCAATTCCGACTAACTCGCAAAGTCGTCTCCAGAATTTACTAGTCCAGTTAGTGCCTCTATCGCTGGTTAAGGCCATTGGAAATCCGTGATAGCGCCAGTGACATTCTACAAATCGTTTAGCACAAGATTCCGCATCCATTTTATCCATAGCCTCCAGTGTCACTGATTTCAACAGTCTATCGGTGATTACCATTATGTTTGTCGCGCCATTCGATTTGGGAAGGTCCACCATAAAGTCAATGGAAAGCTCTTGATGGAATCTTTCAGGTACTGGTAGCGGTTTAAGAAGCCCTTGTTTCTGGTGTCGCCAGATCGATGACCTCCCGCATACATGACAGTTTTTGCAGAACCGTTTTACTGACTTACTTATTCCAGGCCAAAAATATTCACGAGCGACCTGGGCAAGGGTTGCATCTCTCCCTGGATGACCCGAGACAGCTGAGTCATGGATATTCTGGATAAGCGCTGTTGTTAGAGGTTCATATAGAGGTACCCAAATCCGTCCTTGGTAGCGAGCTACACCAATATCATTGTCAAATGCACAAGCGGCGATCGTTGCTTTAATTGGGCTAGGCTCATCCGAACCTTCTATTTGCAATTTAATGTCCTTAGGCCATGTACGCTCCCCACTTAGAATTGCATTCACCACCTGTATATATCCCTTGTCGTTTTTTAATGCTTGGTCCCAGAGATTTTGCAAATCTTCGTTGATAAATAACTCGTGCCCTTCTGCTAGGTTGCTATTACCAACACGTAACTTTGATGCATAAATTGGTGTTAAGACCTGGCGCTCGCGACTTATAAGTCGTGGGTCGCCTTCCGTAGGTCTATCTTGATCCCTTCTCGATAGTGCATCTGGTCGTTCATTATCTACTCCCTTCCTATACACAAGTGTATACCTGAATCGAGATAGAAATTCTGCCCACCGAGTTTGCCGTTCTGTCAGCCTTCTTGTGGTCAGGAAATATTTCAGGTTCATGTGGTCACTTAGGATAGTGAAAGCATGTGCTAGACCCCGTAGCTCCGCATCCCATTCTTTCATACTTGCTACAATGGCTAGGAGTTCTTTATCATGAATCTCATAGTTCATTTCTGCTCCAGTCAGCTTCCGAGAGTAATATGCCACAGGTTTCCATGTGCCATTTTCTTGCTTTTGTAACAAACATCCACCGAGCGCATAACCGGAGCAATCTGCCTCCAACATTGTTTCACGGTCGGGATCCCATTGGGCTAGAGCGGGCTCTGCAACGAATTTTTCCTTGAGCAATTCAAATGCAGCGTTTTGTTCAGAGCCCCATTTCCAAGGTGTACCCTTGCCTGTCAGACAAGTTAGAGGTGCACAGATTCTTGAAAACCCCTTGATAAAACCACGATAAAAATTGGCGAACCCTAAAAATCCTCTTAGCCCTTTTGTTGTTGTGGGTGCCTTCCATTCCGATATTGCCTGGACCTTTGCAGGATCCATCTTGACTGCAGAATTTTCACCATCGGAAGATATGATGAAGCCTAAGTATTTAGTCTCCTTGACACCAAACTCGCACTTGTCAATATCCAACCCTAGTCCTGCCTTTTGAAGCTTTTCAAGTACCAATCGCACGTGCCTCTCGTGTTCCTCTTTGTCTCCGTTGGTGAATACAAGCACGTCATCTACATAAGCCGAACAGAAATCATCGAGGTGCTCACGTAAGGCTTCGTTGATATACCTTTGAAAAGATGCCGGAGCTCCATTTAGTCCAAACGGCATGACAAGCCACTCAAACAATCCAAATCGTGTTCGAAAAGCTGTTTTCCATTCGTCACCTTCCTTAATACGCAACTTGTGAAACGCAGATCGCACGTCTAGCTTAGTAAACCACTTAGCTCTGCTCAGTTTAGCAAGCGTCTCTTTAATCAACGGTAAGGGATATCGATCGGCTTTCGAAATGGCATTCAAGGCGCGATAGTCTACACAAAATCTCAAGCCTCCACCTGGTTTCCGAACGAACAATACAGGGGCCCCTGCTGGTGAACTACTCGCTCGAATGTAATTCTTATCAAGAAGATCTGTCAGTGTCTTCCTTAACACCAGTAACTCATCCCTTGACATTCCATATAGGGGTCCCCATGGGATACTTTTGTCAGACTCGAGCCTAATCTCGTGATCGCATCCTTGCCGATGTGGTGGAAGCTTATCTGTGAGTTCTTTTCGAAATAGGTCTGAAAATTCCTTATACTCATCAGGAAGCTTATCCAGACACGTTGACGATTTCTTTGATGGCGCAAGCGCTTTCTGAATATCTGCCAACGTTACAGAAAATAGCTGAGTTATGCCAGCGCTTGACTTCCTGGCTTTCCTGACCGTTGCAAGAAATACTCCTGCAGATAAACTTTTGATATTCGTTGTTCGATAAGACGAATTCATCATTGCCTGATGGCCCTTTTCCCATACTCTCAATGGTCGATTGTTCACAATTGCTTCTCCAATATCTATGAAATGTTCTCTTGCATTGTAGATAACGTCTTCTCGCTCCATCCATGGTTTTCCCAATATGAGATCATGAGACAACATTGGTATAACGTACGCATATAAAGTTCTTTGGTACCCATCTATATCTAGCTCCATTTTAACCATTTCTGTGATAAAATCTTTATGGTGGCGATTTTCTGTTGCCTCTGTAAGCTTGCGTGGAGTTATTTTTATCCGAGTTAGGTTAGCTCTATCTACCAATAAATTACTGACAGCGGCTAGGCATTCGCATCCATTGTCAATCAAAGTGGATACTGAATAAATTCCGTTAATTACCGTATCTATAATGAAAGAAGATCCATTCATAGTGCCCTCAGCTTCTTTATCTCCAATTGATTTTGAGTTGATAATCAATTCCATTGCTCCATTTGCTTGCAACTGAGGACAATTTGATTTTAGATCTAATCCTTTTTCTACCACGCTCTTCGTAACTTTGGCCTTAACTGTATCTGAAATTTTTCTGGTAAATGGTGCTGCTTGGATAGGTGTATCAGGACGCTTAGCTGGAAGCAGTCGACAATCAGCTATAATGTGTCCTTTATTCCCACATCGCAAGCATGACCCGTTTATTTTGCGCTCGTTCAACTCAACAAGTGATACCCACTTCGCACGGACTTTATCGATACCAATCTTCCTTGTCCTACTGTCAACATCCTTACTGTATGAGCTGGCTTTGGCTGAAGGGTTGTGCATAATTTCTCGTGAGATTCCCTCCAGTAATTTGCCCCCAGCAACGCCTCGTGTTCCATCGTCGAAGTAGCCAGTCTGACCTAGCAGGTATTCCCTTGTAATTTCCATACCAACTTCGTCAATTTCAGAACCTAGGATCGACAGGTAGTCGATCAATTCACGAATTGTTTTAGGATGCACACTGCCGATCATGTAATTCCTTGTCGTCTTGTTTAACGAATTCCGCAATAAGTAGATCTTGCACTTCTCATTTCCTTTCGAACTGGGACTTCGGGAGAGCAACTGTTGGAAGCGCGGTAAATATGACGATAGGTTCTCATCCCGGAATTGTCTGCATGCATGGAGTAGCGCGGCTGCCAGTTGTTCTTCGTTCCTATTGCGAAAAGTATCATCCATGGCCTGTAATAGTCCTAGCGCATCCCATTCCATGCCATTTGCAAGCATATTTTGGAACTGACCTGTGATCATATCTTTCGCTGTTCCTGTTACCGCATGACTGAATAGTTGCACTGAGAAGTCTGACGGTTGAAGTATGGATCGCTCTTCTACATCACGTCTGTATATGTAGCGAAGTATTCCATGTGTAATAGCCCACTTACTTCTATCCTTGTGGTCGTATGCTTCTGGCCATCTAAGTGGTTCATCTTCAATGAAGCAATTTCTGCGTTCTGATTGGCCCTCCATATTAGCTTTTGAGTTTTGCAGGGATAATTTCTTATCCTTCTGCGATCGTTCCTGCATCCTTTTCATCATTTCGTTCATCTGAGATTGTAGCATCCCAAGCTCTCTCCTGTGTTCTATTCCCCTTAATCTCATTTCCTCGACCATTCGCTCTACTTCCGATTGTATTTCTCCGTGTGGCGTCGATTCCTGATTCGATAACCCAAATGCCATGAAGTCCATTCCGTTGTAAAAATTGTTCATTTCTGAACCCATTGTTGATTTATTTTAAAATCCCTGTGCGATGTAACCAATAATTAAAGATACCCTAGGTCACAGTAATCTAAGACTGCGATATACCTAATGACGGGCAAGAGTATGAGTGATATAGTTTAAATTGTGACAGAAACCGAGTTGGTGATGAGTAAATCGATTTATTAAACTATATAAGGAGAAAAGAGAACTCTAGCTACTACTAACAGGTACTTATAAGAGTTGATCTTTGTGGGTCTATAGACTGATGACTTATCCATAGGCATTATACTTGCTACCCAGCCACGCAATGCCAGGTATCACTTATTGTGCTAACGCTCCAACCTCCTGATTAGTAGTGCCGTTTCGTTCAGCTTCATCTACCCCCCCCATACAGCCTTTTCGTAAACATCCTTAATATTACGCTTAGGTTATTCGCCTAAGCTCAAATAACGGTCAAACCGTAACATTTCATTTTATTGTCCTGTGTGAGACTATGACTGTGTAGGAAATGCAGGTCCTCTCTGCCTATAGGCCAAGGATATAAATGCTAGTAGTATACCCCCTCCTATGCCTCCCATACAGCTCCCCTCAAACAGTACCACCCCTCACAAGCCCTCATTCGATCATACACTTAGAGGAGCCCTTCGCCCTTCATAATCTCCCCTCTCCAGCCAGATTCTTCGGGTAAATACTGAGCTGAATGGATATTCATCACGCGCAGTATATCAATGATCTTTGAAGTAACAAACGAGAATAGGAGCACTGTACAAGGTGTGGCCTGGGCCAGCGAGGAGCTCGATGTTTTAGATAGTCCATGACTCAAGTAGTACAATAAATAAACTCACTCATTATTCATTCATTTAGTTTTCAAGTACGACCTATCACATACTCATTCCAATGACTACATCTCTCGTCGACTTTCTTTGACCTCAGCTGGCCACCAAATACACAATCACGCCGATATTTACACCCGACAGAGGAAACAAGGCGTCGCTTGAATATTTTGTAGGCAGTTTTGTGAGATAGAATTCAGGGAGATGATGATAACTTTTCAAGACAATGTAGACGATAGATAGAATCTCGAGGGGGAAGAATTAAAAACCTTGGATAGATTTTTACTAATTGAAGAGCATTATTCGCTACTCGAATTCGAGTGGAATTGTATTGTATTGTATGTGTTTATTGTCCTATAAAGTCTGCGACTATGTAAGGACATGTAGGTCCTTTCTGCCTACAGGCCGGAAGTATCTATGCCTCGGGTAGTGTACTCCCTCCTATGCTCCCTTCATGACTTCTTTCCAACAGTAATACCCCCACAGGTCTTCATCCGAGTACACACTAAGAGGAGCCGTTATCCCGTCATTATCTCCCCTCTCCAGCCAACGAAACGATGGCCATTTACGGGTGTGTAGCTGCAGGGAAAAGTCTCAAAAACCACTGGGTGCGGGGCTCTCCAATGACGAAGAGGCCGGCCAGCCGGGCGCAGCAGACCTGTGTATACCTAAGAGCGTCTCTCAACCTTCCTAGCCTCTTCCTTCCTCTTTTCCTGATTCATGCCGCAGGACAAACCGAAGATCGTGAAAGGATGTCAGAAAAGTCTTGGTCGAGAGTGACTGTCGTGAAGGAGCCTAGCCTAGCATCCAAAAGTCGTTACGGACGTGGGGTCGTCGGGTAACTCATGTATTTCAGATGCCCTCCAGGCTAGTAGATTCGGATGTAAAGATTAGAAGGGACGATATTATAGACGAGTCGAAATCTGCTTTTCTTGAGGGCAGAAGGGTCTTTTACTTTGCTTTCGTGGGTTTTTTGTTCGCCCGCCAGTGGGTAGCACATGTTGTAATATGACGAGGGCTTCTCTGACTACCGTTGTAGCGTTTGGTACCGCATTATCTTTCCTCATTCCTAGCATCATTATCGTCGTCATGGTCGTCTTATGTGTTATCGGAAGCGTATCTTTGACGGAGGGGGAGATAACTCAGCTCAAAGTTGAAAAGGTGTTACTCAATCTCGGCTCTGCAGACTCTACAGTGAGAGCTGGAGGTTCGTAGGGGACACCACTGACAGGTGTTGAGAATAGTCTCCCAATTCGAGTGGAAGAGTGCAAGGGGCGAGTAAAAATGGTTTGCCTATATGGTGCAGTGGTACACCGTCGGGATGTTCTCCTCGAAGTCTAGGTAACTTTGACGTCCATTCCACTCGAGACAGGCCATCGCTTATAATAGTCCAGTAAATCTTGACCACATTTCTCGCTGTGCTCATGTTCAAGGGTTTAAAAGTATACTTTGGTGACAAGAAGTCGTGTAATTCACCTTTAGTAAATACTAGTATACGGGCTTCGATTGTTCTGCTTAATCGCATATACCCCATTGTGGTATTGCGAGTGAGATCCAGAGTTGCTGTTATATGTAGGTCCTAAGCCAAAGCTCAAAGTCCATCACTGCGTACAAGCCCAACTCATTCCAACCGCGTGAACTTCCACTGAACTTGTAGAAATTAACAGCAAGACTAAAATCAAATTTAGAAGAAAATTTAATTTGGTCCGGATCCCGCGCTTCTCGCCCGTTCCCTTTCCTATCACATCTTCCAAGTGCCTTTTCCTGATCTTCGCTGAGAGCGAAAGATGAGTTCGCAATCACCCTTTATCCAGCCGGTATCCTGCTATGTCGTTGTGTAAGCCTCGTCGACTTCACAAAGGTTCGCTGTAACCTCCAACTTCTTCGGATTTCAGACCTCAGAAACCCGATGCCTCTGCCATTCAGACATCTTTCTTAGAGGCGTATATCGCCTCGAAGTCTTTTTCGGCTGCAGCTTTGACACGAGCAAATGCTACAAGCCTTTCTTGCTCAAACCTGCGTATCACCGCGAGCTGCTCTTTGTTAACCGGTCCATCTTTCGTAGGTCTAGCTAGACAGCCCCGAAAGTCCGGTCGGTGTGGTCCACCACAGTTTCAACACCTAGTGGGGGCTTTGCACTCTGATTCCGAGTGCATTTTTGATCCGCAGTTACAGCAAGCTGGAACAACCGCGGGTGGCATGGAAGCTAAGATAGCGTTTGCATTGCTCGAGTTGTCGATGAGGCGAAATCCAGGACTATGCGAGGATTCGTGGGGGAAGAGCGCTTGTCAGCTCTGGTATGGCGCTCCGGGTTTGCAGTGCCCATGTGGACGGACAGGAAACGGAGCCGATTTGGTCACTCGCGTAACTTCGTCGGCGACCATCTTTTTCGTAATGAAAACGGGACCTATGAGTGTGTTAATTGTCACCGGGACGGTAGCAATTTGTACGGCAACCAGATTTGATGCTGGTTCCAGCTTGATTCCATATTCCCTCCGTGATATGAGATCCAGAGTATCAGTGTCTTTATTTATTTTGGTTTGATTTCATTTAGCCAGTTCAGTAACCCCATGGGCCCATGCAGGAATATCTAGCTATAATATTTACATAGGAGGAAACTAAATTCGGTAAAAACCCCCCACAACTGTCTGTCTGGTGTCTATTTGTTTTCTGAGGTTTCCTACAGGAAGTGCATTTACACTGTTTATACAGTGTGAAATCCGTCTTATCCTTGTCCACATCGTCTCATCTTTTCGTCCATGCTATTTCTACTTCTCCTGCAAGCCGGAATTGTTCAAACCAGCCTTTTGCCAGGATCTATTTTGTAATTCTAACTATGTCATCTGGGCTGTTTATCATTGCCGCAAATGACCTGTCTTTTGCCTTTCGTAGCACCTCTCCTCTTCCTACTGCCCACTGGGGATACGCCAAGACCATATATTTGACATTTTGAGACGGATATCCACACTGACATTTTGGATTAATCGCTCCGGGGACTTTCCTTCGGTACAGATAAGAGTTGAAACCAATGTGCTCACTTCTTATCTGAATTGCAATACTGCTTTGGGCCCTACCAAGGTTCCGGTGGATATCTGAGGGTGTGTTTCTATATTTAATCCTTTTTCTGCCTGTTCTCTCATCTGTAATAATATTTGCGGCTTTCCAATTTTCAGGGTCTGCCCAAGCTCGATGACCATATAGTTTGTTGTTTTCTTGACGTGTCCATGAGTTTTTCCACTCCTGGAACGCGGCCATCTTACCGGTTTCTTTTTGTCTCCCTTTTGCATTCTACAGGCCGCAAATTCTGGTCCATGCTTCAATGTCTAGCTTTCGATTCTTGGCGTGCCTATTCTCGGTTCCCCTTGTGGCCTGTTTGACTTTGCTGCACGCAGATAGTATCGATATCCTGACAGGTAGTCCTTCTGATAGCCCGACGTGTTGGAACCTCCTTTGTTTTAGGTAGATATCTATCGGGAGAACCGAAGACTCGTGTTCTAGGACCCTTCTGCTGGTAGAGTTATATGACCCTGTGATAATCTTCAAGCATTTTCGTTGGATACTTCGCAATCTTTTAACTATCCTTTCTGGTATTTTACCCGTTGGCCCAGCTGCAGCCCATATATAATACCCGTAAGTCAGGGCTGGTCTCACTATCGTGCTGTACAAAAGCTCAGACTTCTTGAATGTTGCACCCCAAGTTGACTGCGTCAATCTATTTATTGACCGTAATTTGATATGCTTTACATGGGAACCCCATTGGAGCTTAGGGTCGAAGTATACACCAAGGACTCGAAGGGAAGACTGTGGAGACGTCAGATGACCTCGTATGCTGACAGTTACAGCAAATATATAATTATTTATATTAATAGGAAAGCTATCCATCACCTAGATCAATAGTCTTCCAATCTGAGCCATAGCGAATGAAGGTCAAGGGTTGAGAGGATTAGTGTCTTTAAAATAGGATTCTAATATTTATCTAGAGTATTGATCATGTGCCCTAGCTAGGTAGCTGCACAGACTTAATTGATACAAATGAAAGATTGTGATCACATGTCAAAATTTGGCATCTGCGCGTACTCGTTTAATAACTACAAACCATCCAATTTTATCGAACGAGCTCTGTGAGGCTGAAAATTTAATAGCGAGCCTCTTGTGAAGATGAAATAAGAAAAGCTCTCGCGAATGACTACAATTAAATATGAAAAATCTTCACATGCCCCGTATCACAGGAGACGGTCTCGAAGTAGATGTTTACCAGACTTAGTCTAAAAATTACCGTTTTTGGTAGCCTTGTATTTATTCTAACACTTCTTCAGTGACTGTATAGACTTAATTGTATTTCGAATTTCGTTTTCAAGTCTTCGTCAGAGAGAAGTTAATCATTCCGCATTAATCATGTTTTCTTACACTCGCTGCCCTCGACAGAAACCCAAACTATAACCTAATGGAGCAACTTTCCTGTTATCAACGCCGAGTAATAGAGTCTGTTGCCTGCTGGTAGATTTACGTGCGGAATCTCAATCACTTTCAGATGACGATGATGACCCATTCGATCCGCTCCTATTATGGTGCTTATCCTTCTTGTGTTTCTTGTCTTTCTTATCTTTCTTGTGTTTGCCGTGTTTGCCTTCAAACTTGTTCTCGATCAAGTTCGCGCCAATAGCTCCTGCAACCGATCCTAGCAAAGAGGCTGCAATTCCGCCACCTGCCTTGTGCGCAAGAAGTCCGCCACCAGCCCCTCCAACAAGAGTTGCACCTAGGCCTCTCTCATCTGTTTGACCACCATTTTGACCACCGTGTTGACCACCGTGTTGACCACCATGCTGACCACCGTGTTGACCCGTTGATCCCGAGTATGGTGGGTCATTGTAGGAGTTATGCCCATGTTTCTCATGTTGATATGAGCCGTCTTGTTGATGATTGTTTCCATAGCCATGTGGCTGGTTATAGCCTGGCTGGTTGCCTCGCTGTTCGTGGCCATATTGTGATTGAGTATTTTGGTAGCCTGAATTTCCATGATGTTGCTGATCAGTAGAGTAGTTTGAATTTTGCGGGGGTATTTGATTGTATTGGTTATTGTGGCCTTGCTGTTGGTAGCCATCTTGTTGGGCTCCACCATAATAATCGGCGTTAGACATGATGACTGAGATTTTCAAGTGGGTTGAGATGCAGGTTTGAAGTGGATTGATGTCAGGATAATTGTCAGCGCGCAAGAGGGGATATGGCACAACCTAAATACTTGTCCCCATATACGTCACCTATAGCCATTTTTGCGTATGCACTTATTTAATTGGAGCTTCGCCGACGAATAACCCCGCCTCTAGACTCCTAATACGTCGTGATTCAGGTCAGGGGACCCCTGGAGTGTCCCATGTTTATGATATCATAATGACTAATCCGGCACGCTTGGCCACAATCAGGCTATGCAGTCAATCTGCTATGATGCAGGATAAACGTTGAAAGATCTGTCAACTAACACCTATGTGAGTCATAAGACGAACTAATTCCATGTTGCCGCCGCTCGGGTATCAATGAAAATCAGTGAAAATCTTTTGGATTGCCCGCCGGTAAGATGTGTGTGGAAACTTCTTGCGTACAGAAATTATGCCCTTCATAAGTTCACTTATCATAAAAGATATTGATAAGGTGAAACTCTTTATACGGTTAGACTTTTTAACAGAATTCTCAAAATACATATACACTTCTCCATGAGAAAGAATGACGAAATTATTCCGTCCGGCTTCGAATGGTCTGTTGCCCTTGTCACGTTATGTTCTGTGCTGAGTACTTTTCCTGGTCCGGTTACTAGTATTGAGCTAACTATAGCCTGACTGACTCGATTCCAATTCGTCATTCTCCGATACATGCTTGACATTATGTTGACATGACAACTAGAGTCCTCGAAGATGGCTGAAGCTAGGCTGGCTTTATCTCGAAATCTAAAACAACACTCTGTTTCTCATAAGATGAGGATACTTCCAATCATCCTGCTTATCACGAACTTATTGGGGGAAATAATGGTTGAATTGAAAAGAGTTGGATCCTACCGAAGTGAATGGGAAGCTATAACGAAAGGATAACAGTAGAACAACTACATTGAATCATGTCATGAGAAAGTGCCTGATTAGTATTACAGTAAAATTTGGAAAGGGAGAGAGATCTGGAGATGGGCCATTACCCAGGACGCGGTGATAAAGTGGCCGCGTCCACGCAGGACTTGGCGTTTTGTGCCGGGCAAGAACAATATGTCGGATGTCTGGACTTTTCCTGAAATATAAAGGTAAATATAGACCTATTAATCTGATATAGGCTTGTCTTTCTCTTGCCAACCCCTCGTGAACTTTGAAGCTATTGGCCTACTAGCTTGCAAACTAACAAAATAATAATGCAACTCTCAGTGGCTATGCTTAGTTTGCAAGTCTCTCTCTGACATTAGTTACAGTCAAGTTTAGACTTTGTTAGAATGGTTTTAGCATCTCCACTTTCTCATGGGAAGGTGATAGATACAAGTAGTTGAGTGTGTACTCGGCCCGATAAAAAGAACTATTTTTATATCAATTACACACATCATACGATGACCTTATCACAGCTCTGATTGTCGTGAATTTAAGCCTTCAAGGTAGCGAGTAGTGTGATCTTATCAAATACGCCCATCAGGACTTGTAATTTAATAGGGATTGCGCAGCTCTATAGCACCTATCGCGAACGCCAACTATGGGTACAGATGGAGTCTAGTCTTTATTAGTGCTAGCCCCATTCCTAACAAATGCGAGTGATCAAATTCTGCTTAGTATGATGAATACCGGTACCCGACCAGGCTACTGCATTCCCAATTCGAAAGAGCTGAAAAGTTTTATGGGCCTAGTGGGGTCAATGGAAGTCATAACTTGCTGTGAATTTACGGCAGACCTGTCATTAGATATGTGCTTCTATGTTTGAGAAATGACTTGTCATAATTTTGATTACTATCTTCATAATTTCTTATTAAGATGAGGCCCGTGATGACGTTTTGCTAGATTGAAGCCACGAGAGAGAAATGAAAATCAAATTTACAAATAATTTAACTCTTTTTTTATCTACCGAGAAATTTGGTGTATTCTTGGAATTCAAACATGAGAGTTCAATTTCCCAGGATTATACAAGTCAAGAAGGCCATAACTGAATACTCATCAGTAGCGTATTCTATGAACTTTGGAGAAATATATTCTTCCAGATCAAAGTTCAGCTGAATAAGCTGGCCAACGAGACAATGGTTCAAGGCTACCCACCACTTCATATTTTCACTCAACAAGGTTAACTCCGACCAACGCCTTGTAAAGCTTACAAGTAGAACACATAATATCCTTACTCCAATGACTGTGTTTTGTCGGCTCAGTCTCTAGCATCAGCTGGCCACCAAATACACGAAAAGGGCAATTTGAGCATGTTTAGGAGGACAGATATCGCAGGTGCAAACAAAGAAGTGAATATTTTGAGATGGACGTAAGGGAAATTGGAAGAGATAGACTAAATGATACTACGAATGGTAATAATATTGAAGGATGTCAAATTTCGAAATATGGGAAGGGGGTTTTGTCTTAGAGAGAGCAAGCAGCAATTTGTACGTATGAAAATTATTATCTCCACTAGATACGAATATTCTTCATCAAATATCATCCATACCACTAGGTTATCACGTTCTGCGTATAATATTAGGCAGGAGCTTCAGTCCAATAAATGCAGTAAGCTCGTAATCACAGCAATCGGACCCACAGAACTCATGGATATTAGTATATCTAGGACATGTAGGCTATGACGGGGTAGATTGTACCTCCCAACCCGTCCAAGACGAACGCAAGATTAGCCAACCTTAGAGGCGCACAGAGGCGAAGCATTAGAATGGCGTCACAATAAAGGCAAGGAACGATAATTCTTCAGTAAGACCCAGTGTAGATAATAAAGTGATTATAGCCTTAAGATGATGGATACACTGCCCAGGCCATGATATAAATTGACAAACTCTCTTCCAATGCCTTATCTCCGAGCTAGTGTCTCTTTGCCAAAAAATTACTGCAGGGTCTGCTGTAACCTTGCCGATTAAATTCATCTAGGAAAGTTTGCGGCTATGACTCGTGTTGGCTACCTGACCTCAATTAATTAACCACACCATGCAGAAAATATCAGAGTTATCGCATTGTTCCTGGTTTCGTCTGTGAGTTTATTATAGACCTAAAGCACCAAACACCCAGATTATCGATAGTTATCTTCATTTCGTTATATGGCTTGGGAAATTCGAGAATAGGATTGCTTTTCTGAGGTTCGGTCGCAATCTACTGCGAGAAGGAGTCAGAATAGCTGAGGATTTCTCAAGTATGAGCAAGTATATATCTATATGCAAGGGGTCGGGCCTTGCCGAACTATTTGGTAATAGATTTTTATTTCTCATGGTACTAGTATTCCAGAATAGCCCACGTTTCGTCATCTACCGTGGTGTAAATAGCGCCTGACCCAAGTAGTTCATCTCCCGCCTTATATACATCGCTCGACTGCATTCCGAGTTTTTGTGCAATTATAGTGACATGGACCCCTTCATTCTCTATGTTTGATAGCAGGAAGTTGTAAACATTTCTCGCAGCCGTGGATGTATTTGCGGCCAATTTTTTGCCGCGTTCAGATCCAGATATATCATTCGCGACTCGAGTACTCCCGGTACTATCCACAAACATACCAGCGTCTTCTTCATTCTTATTCCCCTGGATAGACTGAGGAGGTCCACGCGTGAAGTATAAATGTACGGCTGTTGCTTCCAGAAAATGATAGCCGACTTCGTTAAAGTCACTGATAGGCCGAACCATATGTGCGCCAACGTGACGTTTGTTATTAAAAGCTTTCAGACGGCCCCAGACGCGAATATATTCGTTTTCTTTTGGGAGAGGAGGACGCGTTTCCGGATCTGCGTCGCCGTCGATCCATTGTTTCACTTCTATCAATCCGGTACCATCATCAACCTTAAAAGTAGTGTTCGTAGCTTGGGAGGAAATTGCTTGAATCTGGCCGACGAACGTTATCTGATAGAGGTGAGTCGTGTGATTTGAAGGGGCATCGTGATTAAATTACTTGCGTCACTTCGACACCGTCTACTTTGAAGTCACTGTCGGGGTGGGGTTGCTGGCTTTTATTGAAATGTTAGTTAACGGACTATCGATAAAAGGATGACATACGCTTCGATAATTTGTTTAACGGTTAAGGGTCTTAGTGTATCTTTCCCATACGTCTTCTCTAATCAGAACGCGAGACCCAGAGCAGTCGAGGTAACATACTTTGCTGCCTCCTGGACTAGCTTGACTACCCACTTGTGAGCCTCCTAGAAAGCCTCCGCCATCCGCTGCTCCTTGGGCGCCGTAAGCTGTCGCGGTGTAATTGCCACCGCTATATCCGTAGTTGGCTGTAAAATTGTCAACATTGTTTTTAGTGCTCAGCTTCTACTTACCCATGATCGGAGGTTGGGCTAATAATTTACTTGGATTCCACTACACTGTTTAGATTCTCAAACTAGAGTCTCATAATATTACAGGTGTTTGCTTGGGGCCAGGCACGACGACTAATTTTCAGAATCTAGATGATAAGCCGTGGGGGATCGCACAATTGCGCATCTCCTTTTGCGGTCGTAACGTCTTTGTCTTTCTTTCATGCATGGTCCCTGCCGGCCTCCGCCTACAAGGATATATTATCACCATTCTCCTTTTTGTGCATTACCAATTACAAACCACACCAACGAAATCAGCCACGATAGCTGATTGAGAGCCGGCTCGACAGTGATTAAGAAATATAACATCGCAGATGATGAGTGGGCAACAGTGTTCACTCAGAATACATTGGAGAGAATGGCAGCTTTTGGTCTAATCCTATTTCAACCTTGACGCTAGAAATCTGTATAATAAAGATAAGATTACATTCATAAAAGAAGGAGCAGGAATCTAACTACTTGGAAAATTGTGTATATCTGTCTGTTAAGCCCTCTACTGACCCAGGAGAGAAATATTCTCCAAGAGCCGAGGTTCAGTCACGACAAAGGGTAAATATGAGGATTCTAGGCGACACCCCGATCAGTAGCAGCGCTAGATTGGATTTGATCGAAAACTAGATTTGCAGAGCATTCACGGCTAACCATTTCATCAACCCTAGCCGGCAAAGATGAATTCTTCACCTTCCAGTGGTGCCGGTGTAATCGCTCAGTATGCTCTGCATATCTGGGATATCCAAGAAGAATCGCATCCGAATCGAAGTGGAAAGCAACCTCAAGCATATCTCCATTTGACGACTTCTCGACAATCCCTTTCTTACCATTCTCATCTGAGTCCTCAACCTCCTTCTAACCATGCATCATTTCGCCTCAACGATCAATAAAGAAGTTGCTCCAATTGCAAACACGAGCTTACCCCATTAATTGCTGGCCATCTATCACTACATATTTACGATGCTATTTATACCCGCAAGGTGGAAATCAAGTCGAAAGAATAAAGCCTAGATCCTGGCTTATTGGGGACTGTTTCTCTAATTTGATAAATAACTTGAAGGAGAACAGGCGGCTGAGGTGCGGAACGAGGAGTGGAACAGGTCTGTGAAGACCATGCTGGGACTGAAATCTTCGTGGGGCTTTCAACTTTGGAACGTTTGTGGGCGCCAGGACCGAGATTTCGGCTAATTATCCAGGAGGGCTTCTTTTGTCGATGAGTCAACGGCACTCCCCAGCGCCCTGGACGTTACAAAAGAAGTTGGGCTAAGCCAACACACAGCAATCACACTCTGTCAAGACTTTTCTGAAATTTCAGCACGACCTTCGGGAAGGAATTGGAAGGAGGCTAGAAAGGCAGAGGGTCAGTTTTATGAGGTACACACAAGTCTGCAGTGCCCAGCTGGCCGGTCTCTTCAAAGGCTTCAGAAGGGTCACTATATCTTCGGATCTAGTCCTAATGTCGGTATTAGGAGAGCTCCGCACCCAGTGGTTTTTGCGATTTTTCCCGGCTGCCATACACCCGCAAATGGCCATCGTTTCGTTGGCTGGTGGGGAGAGATAATAAAGGGCGAAGGGCTTCTCTAAGTGTATGATAGAATGAGGGCTTGTGAGGGGCGGTACTGTTTGATAGAAGCTGTATGGGAGGCATAGGAGGGGATATACTACTGGTATGGGTATACTTGGACTATAGGCAGTAAAGACCTGCATGTCCTATGTAGTCATAGACTCACACAGGACAATAAAATAAAATAACAATAATAATAATAATAATCTCATCGACCCTAGCCACCCTCACCCCAAATATAAACAGCAAACAGATTTAAGTTTGTCTTATACTCTCATATACCTTTTACACTCGCTGACACCCTTCACTGTCAGTGTTCCTATTCAGCTAGGTAGGATCATCAGTTTATGGACGATCTTGATCGCCCAACTTGATGTAATGAGTATGGTTCAATAGTATAATTGAGTGCAGATCAGAACAGGTGGTTTATGAGGTGTTATCTGTAATAGTTTAGGGGAATAAGGGGTTATTGGAAGCTCGTCACATTCCGCTGGGAGTAGTCCGTAATTCGTGTATAAATTAAGAGCTACGCGCACCTGTTAGAGGTCGTGCGACGTTCTTGTAAATTTAGCTTAACCTACGATCTGATATGTCCATCCGATCCGCCCCCTTACATTCACCGTCTGAGCCTTTACTGAAAGGTCTTTTCAGCTTGACTCATCTCGTGAATATTCTCATAATCATCTCATCATTTACTGAAGTCCTTTAATGATTCAAAAGTCTGTAAAAGATGCAAGAAGAAATCTGACCATTTGCAACAGCCACGTGCTGTCAAGATTTGGTCGAGAAACCAGCCTCAAATACATCTACACCTCCGCCAAGGGCAACATCGCTTTGAATAATGGCCAAATAGGTATGAAGTTTGGCCGAAATATCAAACAGAAATTCCCACAAAGGCTAAGGAATCAATGTCTTGTTTGAAATTGTGTAGTCAGTTGGACCATGTTAAGGCAGAAACCTGCAGTATGCGTGTATCTTGATAACCTTTATCCGGGTTGGATCGTCAATAATCTCAATCCGCTCTAATGCGATAGCTGGCATTATAACACGTATCTCAATCTTCACCAGTAACTGGGATGTAAAGAAGTGTGGTAAAATGTTCTATCCAACTTAGTTTCAGGTGGGGAACTCGACTAAAATAAGACCTACTCAGTTAGTATTATCCAGAAAGTGAACTCAGCGTTGAACTCACCAGGACGTAGAGATTTGGCTCTAACAATATAGATTTTTGCCACTTTCTTATTGATCCATCAAAGCCTCTGAAGCGATATTTTGGCAAGAGTCTAGCAATACTCATCGTAATTCCCAAACTACTGTTAATTTCTACTCGACTTGGTCTTGAGCTCTTACAGGCATATTACTCCCCAATAGTTAGGGGTACGGCAGAGATGAGTCATGGCCAAGGATTTAGGTGTTTCTAATGTTCAAAGGCAGGAAAATAGGTGGATGGAACAAGAAGACGTTACGAGGGCGAACTAAAGGAATGTTAGACGGAGGAGGGCTCCTGTCATTCAGATGGAATTTGTCAGGGCTTTAAGAAAAGAAGTTCTTGTCTCTATTATCAACCTCTATATCATATCTATGTATAGATACCAAATTCCTCTTGCTTCATTTCATCCCTTTGTCCTCAGCCGAAACTACGTGATTTATAAATACTTTGAAAGTGCCGACCTCATTTCAGGAACTGATAAAATCAACCCTCTTTCAACGGTGTTGCCAAAGTTGGCTTAGTATCCGGGCAATTTCGACCATCCTCTCGCCTTTCTGCCGTCTCCGATACTAAACATAACTGATACAACCTAAATAATCCGCCAAGATAAGTAATCGTAAAGTTAATGACGTGAAATACTAACAGATGGAAATCCTAGTCAATACCTCCGTATTACAAACGACCTATGGATACAACGAACCTGGACGGAAGGGAAATACTAAATATGAGGAAGGTGACTAAGCCTCGAAGTACCCTTCGAGCTCTCCGGATGGTCAGAATGTTCATGATTTAAGGCACGGGTGAGGTTCAAGGCGGGATAAAGTTCTCGTACTTCATCGTAGTTAGCCTGATATAGACCAGTCCCATTTTCACTCAAGCTCCCGCAGAAGTGCAGGGGCTGCCAATTGCCCAGCACTTTATTATACACGCATACACTCATCGCAGTTTCAATTTCGAGAATATCGGCCATCTTTTGAATAAGAAGACGAGAGTCAGCTTGGAAAATCTCGGTCTGCAGGAAATCACGCTTCAAAGCTGTATTTGCGAATCAGTTTCAGAATACGAGTGTATCTTCATTCCAGAGACATGATTTACGTGTGAATGAGGTGTTAGTCATGAGTTAAAGCTAGCCAGCCAAAGAATAGCGGATAGTTTCAAAAAGATCAACCGATAGCCACCAAACCGATGATAAACGAAGAATAACTGGCGACATCCTCAGAACAGGATATAATTGCCACCAAATAATGCAGAACAATATCCCCCTCAGAATCCCCAGAAGTCGAGAAACTGTGTGGCGAAGCTCTTTGCCTCGTCGGGTGTGAGTGAATTTTGACAAGCAAAAATTCCCATGTCAACGGTACCATCGTGATATCGGAGCTCAATATCGATGGGGGGCTACAAGAAGTTAATCACATAAGCTTGGTTGGGGTTAGATACTATGGGCTATCTCACCAAGTAAGCTTCGGCTTCTTTTTTGGGCAATGATCTAGGCATCAAAGATTTCTCGTAAACCTGGACATGACTATTTGAGCTCTGAGGCCTATCTCTCCCAAATTTTACAGATGGAAGCGGCGAAGCGAGCAGTCCTCCCGATTCAAATATGAGGCCTATTGAAGGCTTGAGAATATTGACAAATATCTCCACACGGACCCCAGTCCACTCATAGATCTGAGAGAGTGATGCAAAGACCATATCAGAACTACTGATCCGTTGGATATCTGCTTGAATCTCGAGAGCGAGAGATTCCAGGCTCTTTTCAAGAGGTTCGTGGATACAGAGTGGTAGTACATTGAGTGTTGGTGCTGCAAGTTGCGAGAGATCTTCTCCAAATGGTGCGCGATTTGCTAAATAGAGTCCCAAAATTACTGCCCCCACGGGCTCAGCCGGAGATGCGTGCTGAATTCTCTGGGCTTTGATTTTGGCAAGAGCTGCAAGGAATAGTGCATCCACGCTCGATCCGATGTTTTGGGCTCGTAGCCTCATATCCTGTATCTCGGTGCTAGGGATGTAGACTTCAGTGCGACAATTTTCTTCGCCACTTGTGGCTGGCTCCAGATCAAATGTCTCACCTGGAAGATATGACTGCCACTTTTCTCGTAGGTCAAGTGACTGTGACGCTGCAAAAGACTGTAGCACAAGCGATTTGAATCCCAAGCACGACATTGCGACAAGCTCTTCACCGTGGTAAAGCCGTTTCAGCTCCTCAAGTAGAAGTGGTAAACTTACCCCATCATAAATGACATGGTGTATACTGAGGTGAAGCTTTACTTCCTTACCTGGCAGCATCTCTACACACAAATCCAGCGGTGGAAATCGAAGATCCCGAGAGCGTATGAGATTTCTATCCACTTCTTCACTCGTGTAAACTATTGGGTTTGACGGGTCCCGAAAAATTACCTGGAAAATCTTACCATCGTCCTCCACGAACCCCGTTCGAAGGATATCATGTGTTGCGAGAAGCTTACGCCAGGAAGAGGCAAGAGATTCTTGAATAAGTGGTTGAGGAACGGTGAACGACAACATTTTGTCAAACAAGACACCTCCCGACACTTGCCATTGTCTTATAATGTAACACTGTCCAGCGGTCGCGGGAATGATGTACTCAATATTACCAATTTCTTCCTCAAGAGTAGCTCGTGCTATGGGGAACTCACCCGTAAACTTAATGGTAGCCAAAATACTATCTTCATCTTGAAATTTATGCGTAGCTAAGCTTAGACTTTGTGCAGTTATAGCCATTGCGGCTATCGTTTGATCTCTCATGATGCTTGAAATCTTTATTTGGATACCAAAAGTTTTTAGTAAAGCTGGGAGTTTAAGCACTAGAATGGAGTCTAGACCCAGATGGAATATCGTCATGTGTTTGCTAATGTTTTTCTCAGGTACGCGTGAGATAATAGAGAGCGCGGTTCGGATACTCATTTCAGTACTAGACCAGCTCTCAACCTCTAAAGGAGTAGAATTTTCTTCATGTTGGCTCATTGGCTCTACGTGTTTGAGCTTAAAACTCGGTAGACCACATACAGATACAGAATCTCCGTCAATTATAGTCGATTGAGAATTTTTCGATGATATCAGTCGCTCTAGAGTTTTATCAAGTGCTTCTACTAGCATTTCAGTCTCAGCTTGATTGTGAGCAGCTTCTTTACAAGTTATTGCCCACCATAGGTTGTTATCACTTTCAATGCGCATTTCGGCGCAGATGAGAAATTCAACATTAGAAACTTGATAAATCGACTCATATAGTGGATTTTGATCAACAGCATCGATCCGTCCTTGATAGATAAAAATGGTGTCAAAAAAAGGTTGATTTTCTCGAGATCTACCACCTCGCGAACCTAAAGCATAATTCTGTGCTCTTCCGAGAGGAAAATGCTGATACTTTCGGATCTTGTTGTTCATTTCTTGCATATATGTCAACATATCATTCAAGCTTCCATGAATCACTGATCGTACAGCGACTGTATTCATCAAAGGGAACATAACTCTTGTAGCTTCTTCCGAGTCGCGACATGAAAGGATAGAACCAAAAACTACGTCTAAGTTTTGCGTTAACTGCGAAATAACCAATGCCCAACACGTTTGTCCGAGTGTTTGTAGGGTAATTCTTGATGATCTACACGCGGCTTCTATTCTTGACAGAGGTATACGAGAAGGCCTCTGGCTCATGAATTTAGCATCAGAGTCGGCGAACACTGAGTCATATTTCCTCGACAGTACTGAGGTCGGTAGGTTAGAAAGCATAGTTCTCCAAAATTTCTCAGCATCTTTTGTTCTTGATAGAAAACTCTGCTCTAAATATGGTCTAAAATCTGGCCTATCAATAGATAGCCCATCATAGGCCCTCTTTATATCTTCGTGTAGTATACTTAGTGACGTTCCGTCATACAGAGCATGAGATATTGCAATCGCTAGAAACCTCTCAGGGCCCAATACCACAAGACGTATATGGAATAGCTTGAAACTTTGACTCGCTTTAATAATTGTTTCCTTTTTGAAGTGGTTTAAGTAGTCGTAAATTGATCCTGTCTCACTTGGAGAAAGGGTCTCAGTTTCAATTTCATCTCCATGCATCTTTTGAATAGCTAGAGCGAAGCGGATAGGTACACCTGGGTCATCAATTTCGAGGAAAGTTGTTCGGAGGATAGGAGATATCTCAATGACCTTTCTAATTGCCCCAATCAATCTCTCTGAGTCCACTAGACTGCCGATTTTATATCCGTTTATATTAAAGTATCTCTGAAAGCTCGAGCTCATCATTTCCTTTATTATACCTTCTTGGAAAGGAGTGGCTGGTAGTATTTCTTCAAAGTCCCCAGTAGGCTTTTTC
Organism: Blumeria hordei DH14; assembly: GCA_900239735.1. Taxonomy (NCBI): domain Eukaryota; kingdom Fungi; phylum Ascomycota; class Leotiomycetes; order Helotiales; family Erysiphaceae; genus Blumeria; species Blumeria hordei. Next base: position 2,688,145 of record OENG01000009.1, on the reverse strand, counting down.
ATACTCGCAAAGTATGACTTCAACTCCCGATAACCATCTCTCAGATATCCATCTGTACTAGACTGCAAAGAATCTATTTTACTATCAAGGTAAGGGGCCATTCGGGAAATAGTCTGTAGCTTAATAATAGCGCGTACAGAAATATCGACGCCTTGAATCTTCATCCGCGAAGATAATTTTATAGTATCAATGCTGTCTAGACCTAACTCAAAGATTCCTGAGTTTTGGTCAACCACATCTTGTGGTACTTTTGCTAATAGAGCCATTTCTTTCCGGAGAGCGAGAGTTTCTTTAGTCCAAGTGAATTCTTCAATTTTGGTGGGTAGTTCCTCGGAATTTTGAGCGAGACTTTTTACAGTCATAGCATTCGACATATCTTCTTTTGACTCGTGAATTACATAATTTGTCCCTTCTTCACTGAGAGTTGAACCAATAAGCTGCTCCATCTGACTCGCTAGGTCATCTAAACTATCCTCAGCTATAATGGAACTCCGAGAAAAGAACTTTAAGGATAGACTGGTATTATCAAGACCCAATTCTGCCTCTAGGGCAAGGGGGAACTATAAACTGTTAAATACAATATTTAATTTTTCAAAAATACTTACATCAAATATCTGAGCCACTTCAATTTCTGTGCAGAAATTATTAACCTTGTCTTGCATATGATCAGCCCGCTGAAAGTTGAAAATTATCTCAAACAGTGACTTGATATTCCTCAAGGGGGCCCATTTCTGAATTTCTTTGAGTGGGGTGTGCTGAAAATCTTGTAGGCTTATATTGAACTTATGGCAGTGTGAGATAATTTCAGTCATTTGTATACCTGATTTAAGCTTAGAATTGTATGGAATAACATTAAAAAGTGGTCCAACGATTGTGTCTGCGCCCTCCAAGTCTATGGAGCGACCGGATGTTAAAACTCCCACGGTAAGATTTCTCGAGAACTTCTTTTGAAGCACAGTAATCCAGCATGCTTGTATAATGGCTTGTGCTGTAACGCGAAGCTTTCGACGAAGATTCTCAAAGCCAGATAGATAGATGACGCGAGATATCGTCACATTAACATCATTAGAGCTCGGGTTCTCCGTGAATAAGAAGGGGGACCAGTCTACTAGATGTGATTTCCAGAATTCTTCTGCCCCTGTAATTGTTGCTAATGGTCCGTAAGGAAGGGATTCAATAAAAGATGGGCCATAGTTAATATTTTGGACACCAAAGTATTCGTCAATGATATGGTGAAAGAGCATTCTGAAACTATATCCATCATACAGCCCATGAAACATACAGAGACTCAAGATACCTGCGTCATAGTTCATGCTGTATGGGGATCTTAAAGCACTAATTTTATCCAAGGCCTCGTATTTTTGAATTGGCACCCATGTTAGTATTTTATCTTTCAAGACAACTTGAGCAAATCCATCTTCGGTTGCGACGAACCGAACTCGAAGTATTTCTAGATGAGATACAACACGATTCAAGGCAATCAGAAGTTTTTGTTCTTCTATTCCTTCGCTAAGCTGAAACTGGAATTTGTTGAAGTAGATTGCATGCTCGCTTTCCAAAAATCTATATATCATACCTTCTTGTAAAGGTGTGCAATATGTGACAGCTTCTATTAAAGAGTTATCTATTTCTAGCTCATCACATATATTAACCATATGTTTGTGAGAAAATGCTTTAAGTCTTTGTGATGAGGCTATAAATTTATTCCTTTCATTTTCATCGGATTGGGTTTTCTGGAGCAAAACTCCGACCAAGTCATGGAGACATGGGTTATTTTTGACAACAGAAAGTTTGGCATTCTTGAGTCCAGAGTTTTGAAGAGCTTGACAAAACTGTATGATGGATATCGAATCTAAGCCAGCCTCAAAGATATTTGTACTTCTAGTTAATGCACAAATATCTAAACCAATTGCTGAACTTATCTTTGAGACGACTTCATTTTCAATGTGAGACCATGCTTTGATCCTTTCTCCCGAAGAATGTAATACTTGGAGGTCATCAAAAGTTAGCTCGTTAAAAATATTACATAGTTGCTTGAAATCAGCCTTATTATTTGAGTTGAGTGGTATTTGTTTAATTGGAATGAAATGACTTGGAACCATGTATTCTGGAAGCTTATATCTACATCTTTCCCGAATAGTTGGGATAAGGCTCGATAAATCAGACAAATCGGTTCGAAAAAAAGCGACAAGTTGATCTTTATCTTGATTAATATTCCTGACAAGTGAAGTAACTACCTCATGGATACTCTTTATCTGCTTTATTACCTCATTAATTTCATTAAGTTCAAGGCGTTGACCTCGAAGTTTGACTTGATCATCTACACGTCCGATAAAATTGAAGCTTCCATCGTGCAGAATTCTCACTAGATCACCTGTGCGATAGACTCTCTCATTAAAGACTTTTAGAGTAGGGAACTTTTCAGCCGTCAGATCTGGAAGGTTAAGATAACCCTTCCCAACAAGCTTTCCAGAAATACAAAGCTCTCCTACACCGCCCCTCAACACTAAACTTTCTGTTCCTGGGGCTAGGACAAATGAACCGACGTTGATATATGCAGGACCGATATTTGAGATATTACCATTTTCTGGAACTCGAGGGTACATAGTACACCCAATAGTTGCTTCTGTTGGCCCGTAACCATTGTAGATACACTCATGTTTGCCCCATAAGTCCAGGATTTCTTGCTTAAGTTTCTCTCCGCCAACAACAAAAGCTCCTCTGCACAAAGATGGCACATCATTTGGGTGTAAAAGTTGGGCAAGGCTGGGTGTGAGATCAATATGAGTGATCCCAAGTTTTTGAATGGCTCCAGATAAATCTTCCAAAATTAAGTCACGTGGAGCTGATACTACACAGAGTCCTTCGCTCCAGCTCCAAAATTGTTCCATGACACTCACGTCAAAATGAAAAGACGCGAACTGAAGATATTTTGAGTCATCATTCCAGCGGCCTTCAAATATCTTTGAGAAGGCAAGCATGAATTGAACTGCATTCTCATGGGTAATTAAGCAGCCTTTAGGGGTTCCTGTTGTCCCACTTGTATAGAGACAATAAGATGTGTCTTCCGGCTCGATACTCCTAACTAGCTTGGGCGATTTTTTGGAGTAGCTGAGAGCCAGGCTACGATCAAAATCAATTATATCAATATTAGCTAGCCCAGCAAGTTTTTTCTTGAACTTCCCACTGGTAAGCAATATTTTAGCATTAGAGTCCTTTAATATAAATTTCAATCGATCTATTGGGGCAGTCGGATCTAGTGCCAAATAAACACATCCAGCTTTTAGAATACCAATAAACGCAAAAGAAGCCTCAGCGCATTTGTCAAAGCAGGTTGCAACCATATTTCCGGGACCGATATGGCGGTCAAGCAAATAATTTGCGACTTGATTTGAACAATCATTTAGCTCTTCATATTTCCAACATTCTCTAGAAATATTGTTTGAGTCAAAGTTAGTCACAAACTCTAGAGCTACTTTCTCGGGATACAGTCGTGCTCCTCTTTCTACAAATTGATGTAGCAGTGTGACTGGACAGGATATGAATGGATTCTTTGGGGCGGTGACTGATAAGATGTTAATTGGAGATTGAGGAGTAGATGCGCAAATGTTATCAGGATTTGACAATATATCAAGAAGTAGAACTTCATACTGCTCTAGGATAATTCTAGCCTGTTCAACTGGAATTAAATCTACTCCAAATGATAAATGGAGTGAAAATCTATTATCTGCATGAGATACGACCTCTAATGAAACAGCGCAGTCAATAAACGAGGTTTCACGTCGGACCTTCCAAGGTAATTCACTTTTTCCACTGGAAGACTTCATTTTATGATACAGAAATAAAGTATCAAACATTCTGCTGTTGAGACTACCTGTCCATTTTTGTATCAGAGTAAGTGGAGTAAATTGATGTCGAAGTACCTCAGAATTAAAACGCATGGTGCGAGCTAGAAGTTCTGTATTTGTGCCCATCACATTACAACGAGTCGGGAGTGTGATAGCGCTAGGAAAAGAAATTGAGTCTGCGTTTTCACAGATAGAGCGGCCCGAAAGACTTATACCAAAAGTTGTTGATGATTCACCAACGTAAAAAGCTAATAATCTAGCCCATGATGCTTGAGTTGCGGCTTGGATTGTAACACTGTTCATCCTACATTTTTGTTCTAACTCTAACACCGAAAGTTTTAATATTCGCTGTTCAGAATAGACATTTTTGTCGGAACTTTGAATAGGTGTTAGGCTCGGAAAAGGATTAACAATAATCTTGTTCTCGTCTCTTCCCCAAAATTGTTTTTTTTGTTCTAGGTCACTCTGGTTTTGGGAGATTATAGCACCTAAAAGCGAGTTAATTGGCGGTCGACTTTCAATTTCGACGGATCTGTATAGCTTTGAGACGTCTAAAAAGAACATCTGAATAGATTGTGCATCAAATAAAGCGTGATGAGCTGAAAATTCTAGAGTAATTTTGTCGTCCTGATTTTTGACTTGAATACTCCATGGTTTACTAAAAAGTCTTTCATCAATTTCTAAACTACCGAAGTCTCGTAACTCAGATTCGAACCATGGTAGATTAACTTCTTTTCGCGTTACCATCACAAAAGGAAATATTTTGTCATCGATTGATGCTAAGCCTGAGCGAAAAATTTCATGTATTTGACAAGCAGTCTTGAAAGCTTTCTTCAGTTTTGTTAATGAGATTTCCGGTCGAATCTCAAGGAAAAAGGCATTCATATATTCTTTTCCACCGGAATGAAGAGTTCGTGCAATCATTCCTTGCTGTGCCATGGTACAAGGTCTTATTGCCTCGATATCTCCTAAAGTAATCTTATATTTCGAGCAGATAATATCCCTGCAGAATAATTTAAAATCCTCAAAATTTGGAATTGTATTAACAGATATTGGCTCCTTTTTATCTTCAAGAAAGCTAGCAAGTCGTGAAATCGTAGGATTTTCTACTATATCGCTAGCCATCAAGTCAAACCCTTGTTTTCGTAGACGAGAAGCAACTTGGATAGCACTAATGCTATCCAATCCAAGTTTAAATATACTTGTATCACAAGTTATTCTACTAGCAGGAATATCAGTATAGTTGCTTATCATTTTCAAAAGACATTTTTCGACATCAGAACGACATTCTGGTGTTGTCCTTACAATTTCAGGTTGAGTCGATGTTTCCTCCAATTGATCAAGTTTTTTGGAAATTTTCTCTTTCACCGTTAATGAAACCAGTGGTTTTTGTGGATTGTCCAAAGCTTCATTTAGTTTTTGTTGGAAGGATGTGAGTATTTCTATAGCTTCGAAGTTAGAAACTGTGGATGAGCAATAATGCAAATTTATTTCAAGGTTATCATCTGCGCTATGAGGAATTATCTCGCACACTAGAGTAAATCCAATTGAAAGATTCTCATCGACAATAGACCATATAGAAGGGTCTAGCTTTTGAGGTTGGTTTTGCAGGATTAAAAGAGTATCAAATATATGAGAACCATCAGGGCTAACTTTGGATTGAATCTTGCGCAGTGGTGAAAACTGAAAAGGGATCGTTTCGGCAATAAGCTCTTTAAGTTTATGAAACGCTTGAAGATAGCAAATATTGTCCATATTTTCCAAGCGGGAAGGCACTGTATTGAAACAGGGTGCAACAAGTCGATCAATTCCTGGAATTTGGATGCTGCGACCACCGAATACGGTGCCAAAGCAAACGTCAGTCTCTAACAATCTTTCAGATATGATACAAGCCCATATAGTAAGTAAAATAGAGAGAACAGATGTATCATATTTCATAGACTTCATTTTGATAAAATTTAATGAGTACTCAGTGGTAACATGATGAGTTTCTGTGGTCATAGCTTTCAACTGATGTCCTGTTTTGGGTAAAAATTTAGGAAATTTGCAATTCTTCAAAACTCTTCTCCAAAAAATATCTGCAGCATCACGATCAATTGTATCAATGTAGCTTAGGAAAGGAGAAAATGGCGTTACAGGTGTCAAAGCTTGGCCATGGTAAAGACTCTGGATTTCATCATATAAAATTGATAGTGCTGCTTGATCGTACAAAGCATGATGCATTGATAAAACCATAATTTTCGGTGTTGAATCTCTCAAAATCTTAATAGAATATAGAGGCTCAAACTTTGAAGTATAGGATTTTTTTTCTGATAGACAAGACAAGAAATCAGGTTGAAGATTGTAGCTACTTAAAACAACTTGAGCATATGGATATTGAACTGAATCAGTTTTTTCAAAACAAGTTCGCAAGATTTGATGTCTTTGAATCATTTCATTCCAGCAGGATAGGAGTTTATCAATATCCCCGTTGACTTCAAAAATCACATGATTATCATAAATATCTTCACAAGAAACTTCTGTAGCTGATAACATTGCTTCTTGAAGTGGTGTACATGATAAAATTTCCTCGACTTGCTTACCTACTTTTTGGTAGCTTTCAAAGATGGTAGCAATATATTCAGAAGAAAAGTTAGATTTAGCGGAGCGACTGCAAGGCTCAATTACTTTAGAGTTTTCGTTCGACGATATTATTGATTTTGACAGATCAATTACTGTCGGATAGTAAAGTATTTCTGATACAAGTACTTGGTATCCACTTTTCTTTTGAAGGATTCTTGAGAAAAATACTGCAGATATTGAATCGAGTCCTAGCCGGTAGAAAGATATATCAGGGCCAATATCTTGAATATCTTTACCTGTGGCTTCTGAAAGTGCGGAGGCTATTTTTTCCTCAAGTTGACTCCATTGGTGATTGTAAAGTGGCTCTCTGATCTGATTTATTGAGTCGAGATTTTTTTTAGGTAAACTATGGAAAAGTTGAATGAGACGGGATTGATCGATTTTTCCAGACGTCTTTATGGGAAATGATGATATTTGTATTATTGCAGATGGTATCATAATGTTTCGAAGCTTTGGGCAAAGACTTTGATAAAGCCTTCTAATTAGGTCCAGATCTGTTTCAAGATACTGAAATTTCGTTGAAATTTTACTTGCAGAGGTCCAGAAGCAGACAACTTTTAGATCAATTTTATTTTCATCTTTAATTGCCACCGATTTGCAGTTTGAAATGTTTGGATGCTTAGATAAGAGCTGACTTGCGATTTCTCCGAGATCGAACTTATAGCCTTTAATTTCTATTCGATCTCTCTTTCGGCCAAGATAAACAAAAGAACCGCCAGGCATGAGCCTACCAATATCACCAGTACGATATATACGTCCAAATTCTGAACTTTCAAGATAGCTACACTCTTCATGACATTTATTTATAAATTCGTGACCAATTTGGGACCCTGCAAAACAAAGCTCACCTACGCCACCACGAATAGTAGGGAAAAACCCCTCGGGTTCTGGTAAAAGCACAAAAGCAGATGTATTCTTCAAAAGGTATCCAATATTATCAATTGAGTCTTCCTGAGTCATAGAAGATGAAACAGTTACAATGCTTGTTGTTGCTAATCTTCCATAACCAATGCGTAGATCTCGATCAGTCCAGTCACTTAATATTTTAGGACTTACTACCTCCCCAATTATAGTTAATTGCTGGACATGAGGAACATTTTTGGGGTCAATAAGATTAGCGATAGCTGGTGTAAGGCTTAAATGAGTTACTTGCATACCATGGGCAATTGCTTCAAAATTTGCGAGTAGCATATCACTTTTAGCTGAGCATAAGCAACCACCCATTCTCCAAATTAGGAAAATATCAGATAATGACATGATAAAGTCCAGAAAAAATGACTGTAGCAGTCTGGAGTTTTTAGTCAGATAATTGATAGACTCAAGGGCCAATAGGTGAGTGAGAATATTTGTTTGTGTGATAAAAACCTCTTTTGTGATGCCAGTATTACGATAGTTTGATATAACATATGCGTAACTATCATCTAAATGCGATAAAGAGAGATTTTCTGCTGGTGAGTCTGATAAATGAAGTTCATCAATGTAAATAACTTTTTTTGAATGATGGTATGTTTCGAAGAAGGACCTTGAATCTGACTTGGTTACTATTGACATTGCTTGGAACTTTTCCAGAATTTTATCGAGATGTTCGGTCGAAATATCAGGCATTATTGGACAGAAGCAAGCTCCTATCTTTGTGATAGCAAGTATTAAAGTATAAATCTCAAGACTTATGTCTAAATAAACACAGATAGTCATATTAGAAATAACCCCAAGCTCAACAAGACAGTTTGCTATCTGATTCGCTTGGGAATTTAGTTCTGAATAAGTTAAATTCTGAACGTTGATTTTATTATCACGAAGAGAATGTGCAAAGCTAACAGCTAGCTTATCGGGATTCGTGAGTGCAATATCTTCAACAGAAGAGTAAAGGGTTTTCCTAGAAATATTAGTCCAACTTTCCTCGGGACTTCCATTTTCAATTGACAGAAGATTTCGACTCAGTGAGCTAAAGATAGCCTTCGAGGAAGCCTCAGGTTCTAAGATAAGAGCTCCAACAATATTTTCGATCTGCTGAATAAAAAATAAAGCTTGTGACTCAGGTAACAAACTTTGCCGATATGTAGCTTTAATCTCAATTCTTTTTTTGAGAGGAGTTATCTCAAGGGTTAAATCAAATTCTAGATTATCCACTGCATCTACCAATAATACCTTTTTTCTTTCACCTTCAAATGCATGAAATGTCTGTTGCCAAATTAGAACAGTGTCAAAGAGACTTTGGCTCGGTTCCAGGTCACTGGCGATCTTGATTTTCTGCAGCGGAACCTGACTATACTCCAGATGACTTTTATTGATAGAATTTAATTTTTGTATCAGATGAGATAAATTTCTGGAAGTTGACACGTCAATCCTTATTGGTAAAGTTGTAAGACAAGGGCCTACTATATTCTCAATGCCGTCCACGGGAAGTGTTCGTCCTGAGAATACAGTTCCAAAACAAACGTCTGAAGATCCAAGATATGAGGCGAGAGTTAGGGCCAAAGCTGTTTGAAAAAATGACTGTGAACTTGTTGATAGGCTTCTGGCAGCTTTTTCAAGTTCTGAGCTTAGAAACGAGGATTCTAACTCGACAGCGGCTAAACCCCTAGATTTAGATATCCTAGTTTGAAAATTAGGTAGTCCTCTAGGTTCATATTTCAAGAGATGTTGTTTCCAGTAATTCATGGAAGAGGAATCTTTTGAGTTGAATATTTCCGACTTTTGATATGAGTCGACAACACTCTCAAAACTAGGTCGTTTAAGCAACACATTCATAGATAATAGCGATTCCAAGTCATCAAGAAGTAATTCTAAAGACCAGGCATCATAAAGAGCGTGATGTATGTGCACCAGCACTTTCAAAGAGGATTCTTCGGACAGTATCTGAAATCGAACTGGATATTTCAAAAAATATTCCTGTGTGTATTCTAGCTCGTAGTCAAAAACTTTCACGGATTTTATACAGGAATCTGGTATTTTTGGACGAATAATCTGAACAAACCAGTTTGGGCCTTCTGACTCCACAAATCCCGTACGTAATATTGGATTGAATTCGGCAAGCTCATATAGAGCTTTAGTCAAGAAAACACAGTCATCTGTCGCAGGTAGACTTAATTCTATCCAGTTTTGGTATGTATTAGTGTCCGCTACACTTTTCAAAATCATTGCTATCTGAAGTGGCGTGCAAGGAATTATAGATTCGACCTCATCAGTATTGTTTGTTGAGATTAATTCACTTTTTGAATTCTCTCTTTCAGTCGATGCCAGTATTACCGAACTTGATGGTCCGGTATTATCAATACACAAGCTAACAATTTCATTTATATCTTCAGCCAAAAGAACCGAAATAGTGCTAATTTGAAGCCCAAGGCCCCTTAGTTTTGAGGCTACTATAATTGTATTCAAAGAGTCAAGACCAATTGCAGAGAGACGTTTGTTTTCAGGGAATTCTCCAAACATTTCAAAAAGAACAGATTTTACTATATTCCAAATTTTGGATTTTGGGTTGTTATTTTCAATTGTCATCTCTTGGTGCTGCATTTTATAAATCTCTCTTAATCTTTCTTTGTCAACCTTTCCGGAGGACAAAAAGGGAAAATTGATGTCTAAAATAATCTCGTTGGGTAGCATAAACTTGGGAAGCCATTTAGAGCATGCCTTCATGATATCATCGGCCTTTACAAGGTCATCATCTGTTTTTGCAAACAAAATAAGAGATTTCTCAATTACAAGCGCCGTCACAATTTTGATTCCAGGATATCTATAAACAGCATTTTCAACTTCACCAAGTTCGATGCGCTGACCTCGAAGCTTTACTTGGCCTTCGCTGATTCGTCCATAGATTTCGATGGTACCATCTTCGAGCTGTCTAGCTTTATCACCAGTTCTATAATATCTTCTGCCTTCAAAGGTGATAAATGCCATCTTAGTCTGCTCCTCCAAATTGAGATAACCTTCAGCGAGCTGGGGGCCTGTAATTACTAGTTCTCCCCAACAACCTAATGGTAGTATTTCAAGACGAGCAAAATTCTGAAAATTTGACCCTGGGACAACAATTAGAGTAGAAGCAGTATCTAGTGGAACTCCGATATTGTTAGGCTTTGTGTATTTTGTCATACTGGAGTGAGCTAGACAATGGATTGTTGCTTCTGTTGGGCCATACATGCCATAGAGTACACTTTTTTGTAATGTTGAGCCACCAAATTCTTTGACAATAGTGGCTGTAAGCATCTCTCCAGCTGCAATGAGTAACTTCAAACCTGGGACATTAGATCGTTTTTGGAGCAAAATAGTTATGATGGTTGGTGTTAGCTCAGCAGCATCTATTTCAAGCTCATTAATTTTACCGGGGAGGTTTTGAAGGAGCTGGTTTCGATTACAGCCAACTAATGTACAGGCTCTGATCAGTGGGAAGAAAATTTCAAAAACAGAAACATCGAAAGAAGGCGAAGCAAATTGGAGAAACCGCTTGAAAGATGGAATATGCTGTTCATGAGCAAGTAGAGATTGAGAGACCGCAAAGTGGCTCACTCCGACCCCTTTTGGAAAGCCAGTGCTACCACTTGTATAAATTACGTAGGCTAGGTCATCTGACTTTACCCTGTATATAGATTGGATTGAAGTAGAATTATCTAGTGTTATGGGTGGAAATTCGTCAATCAAGATGATAGGAGGACTATTGTCCCAAGTTATCATATCTTTTAGGGCAGATGTAGTGATAATTAAGCTTGCAGAAACATCCTCCGTGATAAACCTGATCCGCTCCTCCGGTGCGTCAAGGTTGATAGGACAGTATGCACCACCTGATCTTAGAATGGCCAATTGCGAGATATAAAGCCCGGGAGATTGTGGGATTAAAATCGGTACTATGTGTTGCGCATCTCTGTGGTTGGAGGCTAACAAAGTTTTCTGTATTTTTAGGACTAGAGATGAAATACATGTGCTGAGGTCATCATATGTGTAGCAAAATCTTCTATCGCCATCGGTAAAGTCAATCGCACACCTATTAGGATATTTTTGCCAGGATATAAGTTCGTGGAGTAATTTTGGCCCATGTAGAATTTTTGGAGGGTAGTTGAGTATGGAAAGCTTCTCTACTGGAGCGGACATCTTTTGTGTAATCAGAAATTTCTTCCTTTATATTTTCTTTATTTATTCTATGTCATCGTTAAAGAAACGGATTTGGACAAGTGTGTGAGATAGGTATAGACAGTGCAGAGTAAATTGCAACTCGATGCAAAGACAAAGTTGAATTAAGCTGGTGATTACTCTTTTTCTTCTTGAATATGTTAGAGAGCTATCTCGAGAGATGTAAATTGGCTGATGATTAGGGGCCAGAGAGTGTGAGGGTTACAAGTGCTGGGATAGCCGTCATATGTGGGGAATTATGCGGGCAAACTGGAGTTGCATCTATAGCGAAGGATGTATACATTAACGTCATGTAACAAGGTATGTTAATCCTATGATACTCTTAGTATGATGAGTATCACCCATGGTAGTCGTGTAGAAACAAGCTCTCAAATGGTATTAGCTTGTTGCTGAGAACCGAGACCAACCAAGTACATGTACTGCTTCGAACCAACACGGTAATGAAGGACTCTACCGGTCAAGGCTTGGTCAAAAATCAATGTACAAGCAATCGACTCATAGGGCAATGGGTCTAGAACCTCCAATTGTTCTTCGTTTACTCATGAGACCTCAGCTTCGCTAAAGTCATCAATCGCCTAGGCGTATGACTACTTACATCTTAGCCTCGCTGTTTACATTTCTAGATCTCAAGACCCTTGTCCTCGACTAGTTGGCAAATAGACTTCTAGTAAATCAGAAACTTGCGGTACGACTTCAATCGAGTGATACAAGTCTGTTGAAGCATATAGGTGAGAATAATAGGCGAAGGATCCATGGAAGTGTCGTGAAGGGTGTTACCGCTGGGTTAGAGCTGACGAAGATATAAGAGGGAATTAATTATCTTGGTCATTGACTCGGATGGACCGGCAAAGACGATTTCTTAAACTTTCAGTAGTGCCGTTATAAGCACCAGTATGCTCCGCAAGTCTAAGATAGGCAATAAGTACCGCATCTGGATCGAGGTCGAAAGAAACCAAGCATATTTACGTTCAGCTCGTAAAATATTATACATTACTGCACTGCACTGCACTGGAGCTTCAGTATTAATCAGCAGAGAGGATGATGAATGGGTCAATGATGACATAAAATGTAAAAAGATTAAATAAAATCAGTATCAGACTTGTCAGGCTCTGGAATTAGCTTCTGTCAATATTGCAATTAGATGTCGGGAGACTTAAGATCTCAATCTATGTAGATGGAGCTGGAAGAGCACGAATATCGATATGATTGTAACCACCTACACAGACAATCTTGTACACCTCTAGCATATGATGTACAGTATCTAACAATCCCAAATTTAATGCCAGTTAACACTATGATTGATTGCCAATGCACGTCTCGATAATCATGCATCTAGTCTCAACGACTTCCACCAACATCGACTCTACCATCCTCCCTCGAGTCCTCTAAATCAGCCTTGCTACAAACTATCTCCCGTCAAAGACCAATCAAGGAGCTAGTTTAATTTCAAACGGTACTTTATCTCATCAATCATCGGGTACCTCTCACTCTAAAATTGCGATGCTAAGTGTATGCACGAGGAGGAATTCAAGTCATGATATTTAGAGCGCTTGTATTGGCTCATAGGGGACCGTAGCTCTAGTGTGGCTATACAACTTGAGGGAGGACAGGCAGCTAGGACGTGCAACGAGAGAATGAAGAGGTTGTTATTGGGAATTCTGGGGCTAAATTATCTCAAGGGTTTTCGACTTTGGGACTTATTTGGGCATCAACATGAGGGTTTCGGGTAGTCCTATCGAAATTTGAAAACAGGACGTACAGCATTTGCTTCGGTGGACTAAATTGTTAGAAGTGGCTCTGGTCGTTGCAGCAATAATTGGTGCAAGTCCAGATGTTGTTTACACTGATCTCTTGGTGTATGACATTGGGAAATTTAGGCAAGGCGCACGGCACCGGACCCAAACATTGCGCTTTTGTTCTTTTTTCCTGTATCTAATACTTGCCACTCATTCACACATCTCAGGAGTCGCTAAGTGGTGAGAATGCTTCTATCCCTTGACCAGTCATGCCCTTTTGTCAAGCTTCATCCATCACTTCCCAAGTAATCTTTCCGCAATTATCTTTTACATTATGCACATGTAAACTCCTAAGCTCGAACAGTAGTTAAATTGTAACACTCAGAGCACAATTGTAAATGGAAGGCAATGAAAGTTTCTGGGCAATTGCGATAGCTTGAATACCCAATATTCACCTTTAGAGTCTGGGGGCGAGAACAGCAGGTCCTAAGTGCCAAATGGGAAGCCGATTTATATTTGCAAAGAGAGCTCTTCCATTGGATAAAGGTTTTTATTTTTTATTTAATTTAATTTATTGTCCTGTCTAAGTCTATGAATATGTAGGAAATGCAGGTCCCATCTGCCTACAGGCCAAGGATCCCTACGCCAGTAGTATATCCCCTCCTATGCCTCCCATACAGCTCCCCTCAAACAGTACCGCCCCTCACAAGCCCTCATTCCATCATACACTTAGAGAAGCCCTTCGCCCTTTATTAACTCTCCCCCCCAGCCAACGAAACGATGGCCATTTGCGGGTGTATGGCAGCCGGAAAAAATCGCAAAAACCACTGGGTGTGGAGCTCTCCTAATACCGACATTAGGACTAGATCCGAAGATATAGTGACCCTTCTGAAGCCTTTGAAGAGACCGGCCAGCTGGGCACTGCAGACTTGTGTGTACCTCATAAAACTGACCCTCTGCCTTTCTAGCCTCCTTCCAATTCCTTCCCGAAGGTCGTGCTGAAATTTCAGAAAAGTCTTGACAGAGTGTGATTGCTGTATAGTAGCTTAGCCTAACTTCTTTTGTGCCGTCCAGGGCGCTGGGGAGTGCCGTTGACTCATCGACAAAAGAAGCCCTCCTGGATAATTAGCCGAAATCTCGGTCCTGGCGCCCACAAACGTTCCAAAGTTGAAAGCCCCTCGAAGATTTCAGTCCCAGCATGGTCTTCACAGACCTGTTCCACTCCTCGTTCCGCACCTCAGCCGCCTGTTCTCCTTCAAGTTATTTATCAAATTAGAGAAACAGTCCCCAATAAGCCAGGATCTAGGCTTTATTCTTTCGACTTGATTTCCACCTTGCGGGTATAAATAGCATCGTAAATATGTAGTGATAGATGGCCAGCAATTAATGGGGTAAGCTCGTGTTTGCAATTGGAGCAACTTCTTTATTGATCGTTGAGGCGAAATGATGCATGGTTAGAAGGAGGTTGAGGACTCAGATGAGAATGGTAAGAAAGGGATTGTCGAGAAGTCGTCAAATGAAGATGTGTTTGAGGTTGCTTTCGACTTCAATTCGGATGCGATTCTCCTCGGCTATCCCAGATATGCAGAGCATACTGAGCGATTACACCGGCACCACTGGAAGGTGAAGAATTCGTCTTTGCCGGCAGAGTGTGGTATTTGCTTGAGTTCTGAAGTGATAAATAAATGGCGTATCTCATCGAGTCTAAGCCTTGATAAGAATAATCAAAAAATAGCCATTTACTTTATTGTTAATAAACCAATGCTGTACTACAATGGAGTCCAAGCTCTAAACCATATGAAGAATGAATATCGAGAAAACCCTATCGAACCATTTTAAAGAGACAACTTACTACAGAGAACAACCCTGGTTGGAGCGACAGTAGACGAGTTTCAGAGCCAAAAAATTATCTGATCAATTCGTTCTTGAGATAAATAATTTTATTTCATTTAGCTCTTGACTAGCATATTTTCTGAAGCCATGGCACTCCCAGAACGAAAAGGCAACTGTGCTCAATAATTATGTTGTACAAGTAGAGATATTTATCAAGCTGGTTACACGATCTACGCATCTTCCTCTTTAACGGCATTTCAAACGTGTCGATACTTTTATAAACAGCATCGAGGCAAGTGTGACACGGTTTTCTCATGGATATTGTTACAGGCTAATAACCTATTTAGTTATAACCGTAGCATATCCGATTTACTTATCGAGAAGTCTTATATTACATGGCTTGGCTGGATTAAGGAGTTGTGTAATGGATAACTTGTGCATAAATCTATACACGATGCGCAGTGAGTGAGTGGGTTTTTATTGTACTACTTGAGTCTTCGACTATCTAGCACATTGGGCTCCTCTCTGGCCCAGGCCACACCTTGTACAGTGCTCCTGTCCTCTCTTGTTACTTGTAAGATCATTGATATATTGCCCATGATGAATAGCCATTCAGCTCAGTATTTACCCGTGGAATTCAGCCACCTTTTCCACGGAACCTTCTACCCAAAAAAAATAAAAATGGTAGCAATGGAAACTGCGTGCGCGGGAAAAAGTCTCAAAAAACCTGCAGCCCCAGCCAGGCGAGGCCTAGACACCGGGACCACATGAGGTGCGCATATTCATCTATATCTCCCTTCTTTGTAGCATTCGAGGCCATCTTGATCCAATCCACCATCTCCGTATCGGGTGCTGGGTTCGCTCCGGAAACTCATCGGATGGCTTTTCCTCCATGATCAAGGGTTGGTGACAAGAAGGGCTTCGACCCTAACGTCTGATCTGATCGTGGTTAGCTTCATGATAATGGTGATAGGGGGATGTGATGAGAAATGAAGACGATACAGATCGCGAAGGCGACTGGGAATCCTCATCGAAGTGAGGAACACGATGCGCAGTATTGAGTAGACAAGCATGTAGTCTTTGTAATACTTCTTTATACAGAAGATAATTCAATCTACGACATAATTTTTGCGGATAGCTAATGTGATCAGTCCCTTCACAGATATTTTTTAATTCCCTAATCCAATAGATTTAAATGTTTTTTCAAAATGTCATTAGATACAATTACAAAACAATGTTTCTGACATAATGTAAATAAATGTGATGCCATATCTTTTTGACTTAATTTACCTCGAACAAGATAATGTTGGTCTGATATTTCTATCCAAGTCCGAGGGGTAGAAAATTGCGAGGCAAACCTTCGCTAAAAGAGGAACCAGCTGGTGGAATTCTTTGACTGACAGGCCCAAGTTTGCCGCACATTCTACTAATTGGGGTTAATTTATCTAGTTTTCTAGGTTGTAACAAATAACTCTTGATTTTCATGTGGAGAATTCATATATTTGAGCGATGCTATTGTTTAAACAAATAAAACTCAAGGTCCGAAAATACTTTTTACCATTTCACCGCCTCGAATTGCGAGGATAGAGAGTAGAGTGTCACTTAACTGTATAAAGTTAGTTGATATAGTGGTTAATAAAATAGTCCGTAATAAAGTTTGCTGAAGGTGAACAGATGGATGTAAAGTTCTTACCCCATGAGTCTTCTCATTACACCCCTGTAACCAAATTCCCGCTGCCGGATCAACCTTTTGAGCGTCTAGTTTTACTTGATAATTTCGTTTTACAGCCCAACTATCACATTCCTCCAAGTATGGCTGAATATCTTCCAGTAAACTTTCGTGTGCATCCCAAGAGTAGCCAGTCGCGGCAAAGATATGATCCACTTCATAAGTTTCGTTATGTTTTATATCCATTGTATCTCCTAGAGTGAGGAAAATTCTTGTACTGTTCGGTGCTGAACGGGCATGCACAACGGTACGGCTCTTCAAAATGCATGCTTTTCCCATTACAGTAGAGTTAGGTGATATTTGTTGTATGTAGAGCTTTTCGTATATTTTTTTTAAGAGCGCAGGATTAATGACACCATAATTTGTGCCACGATCAAGAAGTAAGGAGGCACTGCGATTTTCAGAGGGCTGAGCATAAATACCATCGACACGATCCGGGTCAAAGATTTCATTAACGCTAAAATTGTTAATAAGGAGTTCAATGTAACAAGAGCGTTAGTAATATTTGAGAGTCTTTACTCACAATGGACTATCATCACAAGATCGGAGATTTTCTCCTTTAATTATAAGTTGAACATCAGATTCAGGCATTCTCGACCAGAGCTCGTTAAATATTTCTGCAGCACTTTGCCCAGCCCCCACCACGGCAAAACGAAGTTTATGACTCTTTTTCGTTTCCTGCAGGTTTTTGATGGTAGAAACAAATTGTGAGGAGTGCGTTACATTTTGGAGACCAAGAAGCTCCTTGGGAAGTATCGGGATTCCTCCTACTGCAATGACTACATGCCGGGCCTTTTGCATCATTGTACGTCCATTCGAGTCCTGAAATATAACTTCCCAATTGGATACTTTTCCCTGTGCATTTTTGCGACCGGCATGAATTCTCTTGACCTCTACCCCGTAATTGACCATACCTTGGACCTCAAAATGACTAGCACACCACCGAAGATAATCCTCGTACTCGAGTCGGCTGGGATAAAAGGTTGAAAGATTGATGAATTGGTTCAGCCTGCCTTGTGTATGAAGATAATTTATGAAGGTGAATTTAGATTGTGGATTTCTGGGTGTAGCTAGATCTTTTAGGAATGATATCTGCATGTGTGCTCCGGGGATTTGCATTCCGGCGTGCCAGGAAAATGAAGACTGTTTCTCAAGAAATAAGACTCTTGGTTTTGAAATGCCTATGGAATCATGCAAGGCAATAGCGATTGCCAACGAAGCCGGACCAAATCCTATGCCGAGCATGTCTAGAGGCTCATCTACAAAAGCTTCAGTAGGAGTGAACTTTCCATTGGCGTGAATACTCGAACTATGAGGACTTTGATTCGTTCCGTTTAGATTTGCTTGGATCTGAGAGTTAGATTTCTCGATCATTGTGGTTGCTGAGGGTGACATGGCAATATCACCTTAGAAGTGAGTGAAGAGGCATCAAAACTTGTTAGTTAGCCAATCTCAGATGATAGTTTGACTTAGACCGCTACAAACATGCTATGAGTGATAATATCTATATACGAATCGACGAAAGGCTAAAGTGAACCAAGCTACCCATCCCCTGACAGTAGAACAGAAGTAGGGAAGGATTGTAATGACTAATCTATAGCTACAGCTTCTTGATAACTGTATTCTCTGTTAAAATTTACAACCTGCTAGTCGCACACCTACTGATTGGCCAGAGATACACGGTGAACATGGGCCTGATCTATTTCGAGGCGGGAAAATGTAGCGAGGCCGGCCCGAGAATATACAAGATTGATCTGGCACCGGCAAACTCGGGGTGGGAGAGCTGTGTTGCCCAAGAAGACCGATAACGTAGTGAGTTTATTGACATTTGTCAATAATGATGGGTCGACAGGGATTATCAGTCATCCATGCTGGTAATGCATTTGCCAAGGATCCTCCACAGGACTCCCTAGCCATCCGTCTTTTCTTCTAAACCAGTTCTGGGCCATAGGATATCTACTCGCTCTGATTAACAGTTTCATGGCTTGATTCGAATCGATAGGAACACTGTGTGATCTGTAGCCAAACGGCTGGAAGCTTGAAGCTGCCTGTGCCGCCTAGTGCCGGATATACATTGAAGCAGACAATCATTCAACAATTGCATGAGCAAGGATAGCGTCACACAACCTAGTAAATCCTCGCCAAGGCCCGTTATCAGATGACATTAGCCATGTCAGGATGAGACAATCTGATAAGGCAGGGATGTGCTAGGATCCCTGGTCTCGAGATGAATCACCTACTTCTGGACCCATCGTTGCAGGCCAGCTGTGCAAATAACACTTGCACATCTTGTTTGGAGAAACCGAAATATCTTTGAAATTAAGGAAATTGGGCTTTGGAGGGGTGCTCGCTAACAAAAATGAGATACGGCGAAGCTTGCAGCAAAAGGTGACATGGCCCATTATCCTGGATGTGTGAGGTTGTTTTGCCAGCTCAGCGACAAATATATGTGCTTGCACCCAGTCTTTACGGGCTTTAACTTCTTGCGGCAACTAAATTTCCGCCCAAGTCGAATTAGCTCCCAATCGGATATCGTTTTGATCGACCCTAACCTAGTATCCATACTGCATCGGCATCGGTGTACAAGTGCGATAACCTCAGCAAGGGCTATACTCACTGTTCATATCCAATGGGAGAGACCAACTGATCATCAAAATCTATGAATCATCAGGAACCCGCCCAATCTCCGCCGCAATAGACTTTCTTGCGTCCTTTTTCGACGAGTTAATGATGTCTGGTAGAGATGGGGATAGACAGTCTACCGCAACGAGCTCTTCCCAGTTGTCCCCGATAATTGCTTGGGAGAAATATCGGGTTTTCTTCGGAATCACATACCAAAAGCGCCGACTGGTAGCTGCGAAGTGCAACGCCGAATCCTGGACACTGTTGGACTAACAAAAGGCAGCGGGCTTGGGTTGACCCAGGGCTTTTGGTTGTCGGATTCGTTGCTTCAATCATGAGTAGTCAGGATACACATGCTTAAGCATCTGGCGTAAGACATGGAGTAGTTTGTTTGGTTGTCAGTGAACCTGAGAGTCTAGATTCATGTTACATGATGTATGCACTTGAGAGTTAGACATGGTCAAGGATGGAATTTATTCCAGATCCAAAATAGGTGTGTTTCATTAGGTGGTCCTCCTCCGGCCCAAACAGTCCACCTGCTTTTCGGATGGTTGTGATCGACCGAACTAATAGATTGAGCGGGTATGTGTGAATTAGATCCTGTAGTTTATCACTCTTACTAGCCGTAACAGGTATATATTCCTTCCGAAGTCCCGCAAGGTGTTCAAACTATTATTACTCCTATGAGCCTTGATATCACAAATTGTCCTGACTTTGGCTTTGTCAGAAAATGAGGCTAATTAAGTTTACAATTCGAGAAGCTATCTTATCAAAGCGCAAGATTGAATCAGTGTGGTAGAAATATCAAAATAATACATAGACTCAAGGTGGAATAACTGTACAGTTTACCGTCAAGTGTAATCTACAAGTACGTGTAGATGTGTATTCGCATAGCATAGCATGCTACATAGCCGCAATGCCCCGTTTTCGTTCACCCACTGGCTGTTTGGGAGATGGAATGAGCTAATTATCATCAAGCATACAAGTTTCGTCCCGTCCTCGTCGTTGACCTTCACCCAACTCATGCTCTATGTCAAGCCCTATTGCCTGGAGAATCCAATGTTTAAGCGTCTAAACATAAGTTTGCTTGGCTTACCAAAGGTTTCTGAATTTCCTAGTTGCCGGTATTCATGGAGGAAGGTCGACTGTTTCCTGTAAGCCAAATACCTCCTGGTAGCGTTTGCAAATGGATTGCAGAGGAAAAGTGTCTCGGACGCCAAAAAGGCAACTTGGCTGGGCACGAGACAATAATCATGTGACATAGCTCTATTGCTAATTACACAACAAATCACGTTGAAGCAAGTGCCCGCTCAGGGCATGGCGACTTTGCTGCCTACCACGAACTTTTCAAGCATGTCGACGCACACAAAATATGCAGTTGCGGGGCTCCCAAGTCACCAAGACATCTCCTAACCTGCCACATTCCTCCAGTAAGACTACCCAGAGTTCCAAGGAGCTACAGCGATAACGTTAGTTACCTATTTGGTAGCCAAGACGGAGCAAAAAAATTGACACAGTGACTGCAAGATACAAAATTATTTTCAAAAATCTGCCCCCGCCACAGAGTAGAATCTCATCATGTTGATGCTAGCTAGAAATTTGCACTGAAGGATTTTATACTCTGGTCCTTAAATCCAACTCAAATATATAGATAGTCTTTTGTCCCAGTATTTTCATGCCCAAGAAACTTTATCGCAAATTTATTTCATGTTATGGAGAAGGATAACTCCTGCATAACCCTTTGCCCATAAAAGCTATAGGCTTTGGCTATTCAGGTTTGGACAGTCAAAGGCCTCAGGCATCCATGGCAGTAAGCTTTGGCATCTTATGTCCTACTTATGATTGTATTTGTTAGATAGACTACGGGGTGGTATCACGATCGATCGTAAAGGTTGAGAAAGAGTTAATAGTATTCTGTTTGTCTCGTTAGGGAGAGAGTCCCAACTCATAACTAAAGTGGGACCTAGCTAGCGTGTTCATGGCGAGCTCGTCATGTGATCCCCCATGATGACAAATCTATTCTAGTGGAGCTCTATGAAACGACAGTATTATTATTTTTGATTTTTGTTTGATTTCATTTAGCCCGTTCAGGTACCCTATGGGCCCATGCAGGTATATCTAGCTATCATATTTACACAGGAGGAAACAAATTCGGTAAAAACCCCCCACAAGTGTCTATCTTGTGTCTATTTGTTTTCAGAGGTTTCCTACAGGAAGTGCGTATACACTGTACGTCCAGTGTGAATATCGTCCTATCCTTTTCCCGATCGCTCAATCCTTTCGCTGACTGCTGTCTCAACTTCTTCTGCCAGCCGGAACTGTTCAAACCAGCCTTTTGCCAGGATCCATTTTGTAATTCTCTTCATGTCTTCCGGGCTGTTCATCATAGCTTCGAAAGACCTATCTTTTGCCAGTTGCAGCACCTCTCCTCTTCCCTTAGCCCATTGAAGATAAGCCATGACCATATGTTTCACGTTTTGTGACGGATATCCACACTGGCACTTTGGATTTGCCACTCCAGGGACCTTTCTTCTATAAAGATAAGAGTTGAGGCCGATGTGCTCACTTCTCATCCGTATTACAATACTACTTTGGGCCCTGCTCAGGTTTCAGTGGATGTTAGAGGGTGTGTTTCTGTAGGTGATTCTTTTTCTGCCTGTTCTCTTGTTGGTGCTTATACTTGCTGCTTTCCAATGTTCTGGGTCTGCCGACGCCTGGTGAGAAAATAGTCGCTCTTCCTTAAACGTTTTCCATACGCTTTCCCACTCCTGGAATGATGCTATCTTACCCGCTTCTTTTTGTCTACGCCTCACATTTTCGTTCCTGCAGATTTTATTCCACTGGCTAGTGTCTCGGCTTCGATTTTTAGCGTGGCTATTTTCGCTCAGGCTATGAGCCTGCGATATTTTACTACATGCGGATAGAATCGTCTGCTTAATAGGTTGTCCTTCCGAAAGTCCGATATGTTGAACTCTCATTTGTTTGAGGTAGATGTCTAGTGGAAGGATTGAGCATTCGTGGTCTAAAGCTCTACTGCTGGTGGAATTATATGCCCCTGTGACTAGCTTCAAGCATTTTCTTTGGATACTTCGCAATGGTTTAACTATCCTTTCTAGTATTCTACCCATTGGCCCAGCTGCATCCCATATTGAACACCCGTAGGTTAGGACTGGTCTCACTATCGCGCTGTATAAAAGCTTTGCTCTCTTGAATGTTGCACCCCCAGTTGATTGCGTCAATCTACTTATCGACTGTACTTGGTTGTGTGATTTTTGTACGATTTACTTTATGTGGGAGCCCCATTGGAGCTTAGGGTCGAAGTAGATTCCGAGGACTCTGAGGGAGGACTGTGGAGATGTCAGATGTCCTTGTATGCTGACAGTTGCTTCAAGGTTGTGTCGCTTCCTTGCTCGTGTGAAGTGCATGAGCTGGTACTTCTCTGGCGCAAACTTCACACCGTTCTTTTCTGCCCACACCTCGCATATCCCGTGCTGTTCTTCTAACTTTTTGCAGTTCTCTTCGGTAGTACTTGACCATGTTAGTATGTTAGTATCGTCTACGAATCCCACAGCAGAAGAAGAAGGAGTTTGTAGTATCGGCAGGAGCGTGCTGACAAAGAATAGAAAAAGAATTGGTGATAAAGAAGACCCTTGAGGTATTCCTGTGCTGGTGGGGATCTGATTTCCTCTGTATGTACCGAGGACTACCGAGGTAGTTCTCTCTTCTAGGAATGATTGTACAAATCTACTGATCCACCCTGAAATACCTTTCACTCTTAGGTTGTGGATTACCCGTTCGTGGGAGACATTGTCAAAGGCTCCTGATATATCAAGGCTAAGGAGGGAAGCGACATGATTTTTGTTTCTTCCCCAAATAGTGTGTATCTGCTCCGTGATAAGCTCCACTGCTGATATCGTAGATATTTTGGGTCGAGCTCCCATCTGCTCATCTGGGAGGAGGTTAAAGTCTTCGGCCGCCTTTGAGATCCGGTTTGCTACCAATTTTTCGAGAAGCTTATCCAGACAGTATTATTATTATTATTATTTCTAGTGCCAGGCTTACGCCCTCCATCCAGTGGACATGACACGTATGGAGGACATCTAGAATACAAGTTCCTCCATTTTCCAGTAAAGCCCATCCGGTGCCTGACGTTTCCTACTGCGTGCCTCACCCTTGTTACATCAGGTCGAATAGGTAGGAACGCATTCACCATGATCCTCAGACCATGTATTGAGGGAAAACTTTCGTGGGAAAACCTCAATAATTCCTCCTGTACTCTTTCACGACGAGCAGCCGTAGTCCCCCCTTAAATAGGCCGTGTAGGAATCCAACCTACCACTTCTAGAAAGCACATCCAACACCCGATCAACTGTGCCAACAGCCTGTTGAAAATCACATATCATTCTTCCCAAATTCTCCCCTGCATTGCGCTCAACCCCCATTTGAGAGGGCTGAAATTCCGAAATCGAGAGCTCAAAACCGAGGCATCGGCGCCCCAGCTTTTTTCGTATATTGTTCTTTGTCTGAGTGAGGCGTCTTAGTTCGCGCCGTCTTTGGAATGTGTCGAAAAGTTGAGAGTGTTGATGTCGCGGTCAAGGTGCTTGTCTGAAATGAGGCCGAGCAATTGCCCAGTCCTGCACACAATGTTAGTAAGGTTGAAATCGAAAGGAATTTTACCTTCGATTTTGGGAGGTTGTTGGTGAGTCGTAAAGTCCTCCCAGTCAAACTCAATCGGGAAGTTGTTAGAAGAATGAATAGAAGAGACCCAAACTTTTGATGTATCGTGCCGTGAACGGAACCTAGCCCATGTGTCAACCGAAATCGACTGGGCCACGCTCAGCAAGTTGCCGTTGCTTTTGGTGTTGCACGATTTGACATGGCTCATAACCTCCTATATGATTGTATTATTCATTACTATTATTTCATTTTATTGTCCTGTCTGAGTCTATGACTATGTAGGAAATGCAGGTCCCATCTGCCTACAGGCCAAGGATCCCTACGCCAGTAGTATATCCCCTCCTATGCCTCCCATACAGCTCCCCTCAAACAGTACCGCCCCTCACAAGCCCTCATTCCATCATACACTTAGAGAAGCCCTTCGCCCTTTATTAACTCTCCCCCCCAGCCAACGAAACGATGGCCATTTGCGGGTGTATGGCAGCCGGAAAAAATCGCAAAAACCACTGGGTGTGGAGCTCTCCTAATACCGACATTAGGACTAGATCCGAAGATATAGTGACCCTTCTGAAGCCTTTGAAGAGACCGGCCAGCTGGGCACTGCAGACTTGTGTGTACCTCATAAAACTGACCCTCTGCCTTTCTAGCCTCCTTCCAATTCCTTCCCGAAGGTCGTGCTGAAATTTCAGAAAAGTCTTGACAGAGTGTGATTGCTGTATAGTAGCTTAGCCTAACTTCTTTTGTGCCGTCCAGGGCGCTGGGGAGTGCCGTTGACTCATCGACAAAAGAAGCCCTCCTGGATAATTAGCCGAAATCTCGGTCCTGGCGCCCACAAACGTTCCAAAGTTGAAAGCCCCTCGAAGATTTCAGTCCCAGCATGGTCTTCACAGACCTGTTCCACTCCTCGTTCCGCACCTCAGCCGCCTGTTCTCCTTCAAGTTATTTATCAAATTAGAGAAACAGTCCCCAATAAGCCAGGATCTAGGCTTTATTCTTTCGACTTGATTTCCACCTTGCGGGTATAAATAGCATCGTAAATATGTAGTGATAGATGGCCAGCAATTAATGGGGTAAGCTCGTGTTTGCAATTGGAGCAACTTCTTTATTGATCGTTGAGGCGAAATGATGCATGGTTAGAAGGAGGTTGACGACTCAGATGAGAATGGTAAGAAAGGGATTGTCGAGAAGTCGTCAAATGGAGATATGCTTGAGGTTGCTTTCCACTTCGATTCGGATGCGATTCTTCTTGGATATCCCAGATATGCAGAGCATACTGAGCGATTACACCGGCACCACTGGAAGGTGAAAAATTTGTATTTGCGGGCTCTGAGCCAAGGTTTACTAGAACTGGTTAAATTAAATGAGATAGACCCAGCGGCAGACGTGTATGATTGAAGGGATTAGGTATGGATAGCTAATGACCGATCTAGTGGGGAATATCAGTAAAACATGTTTGCAAACTATCGCTGTGCAAAGGATAAATTACTATCTAGACTTCTCTGGATTCACGCCGCGCAAAGATATTATTACTGTATAACCTTCAGAGCCCAGTTAAAGTGACACGTTCGTTCTCATTTCCATCCGGGTTACGCAAATATCTCGCTGTCTACATTGTCTTTATCCCTCGGTGAAACGAGATAGTATCATTGTGATAAAGCGAATTACAATTAGACCCGATGCTGAAGTCGTAGGCTTGCTCAAAACTTAGTTTTCTTGGATACGGAAGAGAAACCATCTGTTGAGTTGCCGGAGAATTCCTAGCTTCTATTATGGCGATGACGGGTTATAGTAAGTTTACCTCGAATGATACAAAGAATGGAGATACCGACAGTTACACGCGCCCGATGTGGCCCTGGTGAGTGCGGGCGACACTATAAACACCGGCATGGTTGGATGGTGCGGTGGTATATCATCTTGGCTTGTTTCTCAAGTAAGGTCTGGATATCTAGGACACATATCCCACCCGAGACAGGAGACCGCTGGTTCGAATCCGGCAAAACTTAACTACATTTCTCGCGGCGCTGGTATGCATGGATGATGAAGGCATGCTTGGATAATCAAAGGTTTTTAAATTCCCTTTGGTGGGTACTTACGGAGGAGCGTCGACTGTTTGTGTAAGCGAACATACCTCATAGTGGTATTTGCAAATGAAATCCAGAGTATGAGTGTCTCTAACGTCAAAAGAGTCATCCTATATGTATATATAGCACCTGTTATGTGTCATAGCTAGATAGCTGAAAACACAATAAATGATTTAAAAAAAAAAAAAAAGGTGTGGCCCTGGTGTTTGGGGCTCGTGCGATTCAAGATAACGATTTCCGGAGACTTTTGCCCACAAAAGTAGACCCATTGCTACAATATTTATTTTTGGGTAGGATTTTCCTCAGAATTAATGGCTCTGTTCAACGTATGAATAGGGAGCTAAATTGATTTAAATCACGTTTGTCGTAACAATAATCTCTTTTTTGTAACAAAACAAATAAGGAGCACTTGAAAAACCGTGACATGAGTCAAAGAGGTGCCTAGGATGCCAGAGAGTAGTATTCGATTAAGACAATAAAAATTTCACAAAACAGGGGACGATGCAATTCTTGTATTCATGGAATCATAAATCAGCAAGCAAATCATTCAATTCTCTGATCTAGTCACCATATGCAATTTTGTTAGTTCAAAAGTAAGATAGATCATTTTAGCTGGACACACAAACCAATCCCGCCATCGAGGGAATCACAAACCATATAACTCTCACACTAGACGGAAATTGTAAAGGCCATTACTCTGGAAGCAAATCCGACACATGAAAACAAATTATGTAAAATTTTTAATGAATAATAATAACACAACAATTAGAACGAACCCACCCATATCGTTTCTTTGTTGTTAATTTTGGGCTAAATATATTACATTAAGTCTTACAGCTAAAATATTGGCATCTTGATGATGTGGTCAAACCCTTCCAACTCAAAAAGTACTTTACAGCTTCCATCTACACTAGAACATTTTTGTGACATTATTATAAATGGCCTACAATCCCAGGGCAAGCATGGTGCCAGTTTCTCAGCAGAGTAACCGTGGTAAGAAAAAAGAAGAGGATAGTGATGCATTCATGCGATTGGTAAGTTATTTTTAGGATGTTTGAATGTTTACTAACTTAACAAGCCTGATAAAGAGATAGTCGGCTGTATAAGTGATATAGGTGTTCCTTTTACCGTTGCAGATCTGCAGAAGCCAAATCCACTTCAGATTCAGATGATATTTGAATGGTTTGCGGAGTTACTAATGAATGCAACTCGCAAGACTGTTGATCCAGCTATGCGTTCTGCTGCTGAAGATATTTGCGGGGAATATTTGGACATCATACCATCCGAAACGAGAAACCTGATGGGATTCTACGTCAGTTTACGCAAGCTTCTAATAGAATGTGGGATTACAGACTTTTCATTTCAAGATCTATACAAACCAACCCATGATCGGCTAGTGAAGATATTTTCATACATGATAAATTTTGTCCGATTTCGTGAAAGCCAAACCGATGTGATTGATGAGCATTTTAATAAAGCTGAGACTACAAAAGTCCGCATAGAATCCCTGATGAATGAGAATCAGGACATGGAAATGCACCTGGACGAAATGAAGCGAAATCATCGTTCTATGGAGATTCAACTGGCAGAAAAAGCGAAGAGAAACGAGGAAATCAAAAAGAGACTCCTTGATCTCAGGCAAAGTCAAGAGAACGTCATCCGCCGATTTGAGAACGTTAAATCTAATAAGGGTACACTAACAGTGACTCTAGAAAATAAGACTGCGGAGATAATATCACTAAGACAGGAGTGTGCTAAGCTCAAACCGTATGTTTTGCAGTCTCCAGCTGCGCTTCAAGCTTCTCTCGCCGAACTCTTTAATGTCTTGAGTTCAGAAAAGAACCAAGTAGATGCGCTTGATCGACGAGCACGTGGGCTACAGACGTCAATAGATACTTTTTCGGTAGTTACATTAGACGTCACGTCGTGTCTCAAAATTCTGGAAGAGATCTCAGCCGAGATGGGGAAAGAAGAAGAAGAAAACATTCGAATTACAAGCCAAAAGGAAATTTTAGTAGAACGAGGTAATAGCTTAAGAGAAATAGAAAGGACTGAAAGTTTACTGCAACGTCAATTGTCCAAGTGGATAGAGCGAACCCAGAAACTAAGAGAGACCTCAAAGGGTAAAGCGGTCACTGCAATGGCCAAATTAGAAGACTTAAGAGTTGTTCATCGGCAGCTGACTGAGGAGAGAGCCGAAAAGGGGAGGGAGATGGAAAGAAGGAAAATGCGAATAGAGTTGACAGAAAAGAAGGTAAGTAATTTTACATTATTTTGATTTAGAACGTCCTAACTTTAATTCTAGATGGCGGAACTAAAGGAAACGGTTCAAAAAGAGGTTCATAATGCGCACGATGAATTCTTAAACATGGATTCCCACATAAAACTTTACATAAATGAGATGGAACAACTAATCTGATTAAACTTCCTTCATGTACAGGATTATGGTAGTGACTACTATTGCTTCTATTTCCAAGTTTCAGAAACTCAATTTATGAATATTGTGATCAGGTTGTCTTAAGCCAGGAATCACACAGTAGATTAACTTAGTTTCCCCATTTATGATCAACAAACTCAAACCATTGTTCTATTACTTTTTTTATTTCTACAGTTCTTCCTGTCCGCTCATTTTCTTCGTTGAAGGGGCCGGCGTATTTTACGCTACTACCAAGTAATGGAATCCTTCGTTCCCATACACCTCGTCGTTCTAAATCAATATCTTCAATATCACTACTAACGATATTATTCAATCCCAATGGCTCTACGAGCAATATCTTACTTTCTGTTCTTTGACCCGCTTCGACAAGCCCAGAAATGGTGTTTCCTAGTTCCTGAAGATTTGACTGACCTGATTCTTCATGAAGGTCGACCAGTCCAAAGAGGACTAGTGAAGGAATAATTTTTGTATCAGTTGACTCACTTATGGGAAGATAATTGGGGTGGTTTTGGTGGGAGAAAACGGCCAGAAAGGCGCGTAGGTGTGACAGTGTAGGCGTAAACACAACACTCGTTCGTTGCGATGCCGCCACTTGCCCAATTGTCGGTGTGAGAAGATCGTGACCGTGTTGAGGTTCCCATGATGGTATTTGTGACTTAATTAATAAGTTAGAGCCGCCAATAGTTTTCTCTACCGGCTGTTCGTGAAAGGCTTGCGATATATTTTTATGAAGGGACTCCATAAAATCTTCATGACTTTGGCAAACAATTAATGTCGTTGGGTGTGTCTCTTGTGCTAAGATGTAATGGAGCAACTCCGAAGAAAGTGCTGAAGGAAAGGCTAGGAGCGTGCGAGACATGCAATGCTTGTAGGGATAAATGTAGATGTTAATTGTGATTCCCTATACAGTATTTGCCGATTTAAGTTCGTTGGCGCGATTTCCCACTTTAAGAGAATTGGACAAGATACTAATGGCTAGCTGTAGCATCCAGATTCAACCACCGTCAAGCTCCGAGTACTTATGCTGAATAACAACACATGAATAGTTATGATATGGCTCTTGCATTCTCCGTATCATCACAATGGAATCAATATCTAGAATATCTAATCTGCTTGAGAGCGGTACGATTTCCACTAAATCTCCTTGTTGGTTGGCTTATTTGCTAAAACTGTTCGTTCAGCGAGAGAGTTAACACTTGATGCAGCTCTGTCTGCAAGAAGCTCACAAGACCCTTCGAAGACTGTTCCAGCCCCATTGATTAAACGATTGCTAGACAGTCGGAATAATCGAGATATATTAGATGGCTTACGGAAAGTGATATCGGTACGTACAAGTTATGTTTACTGTAAGGAAAGAATTATTGATACGCATGAAGTGTGGTCTAACGTGTATGTGTTCTAGCTAATGTACCGCTCTCAACCATGTATCGAATTCTTCTCATCCGTCGTAAAAAATGTAGCCTCTTCAAATATTGAAATTAAAAAGCTTGTTTACATTTATTTACTCAACCATGCCGAGCAAGAACCAGATCTCGCGCTGCTTTCAATTAACACAATACAAAAATCACTCTCTGATGGAAACCCACAAATCCGTGCTCTGGCACTCAGAGCAATTTCAGGGATACGTGTACCGGTCATAAGTCAAATTGTTTCTCTCGCTATTAAAAAGGGGATAAGTGACATGAGTCCGTTTGTGAGGAAGGCTGCCTCGTTAGCCATACCAAAATGTTACAGACTAGATCCCAGCACACTACCACAGCTCTTTACCTATTTATCGATTTTGCTCGGGGACAAACAATCTCAAGTATCTGGTGCAGCTGTTATGGCTTTTATGGAAGTTTGCCCAGAGCGGATTGACCTCATTCACCAACATTACCGGGGGCTGGTCAAATCTTTAGTTGACATGAATGAGTGGAGTCAACTGGCAACTCTCAATCTAATGACTATTTATTCAAGGAAGTGCTTCCCGAGGCAAATTCGAAAAGTAGCAAAAAGCCACGGTGGATCCGATGCATTTTATGGCAACGAAGGGCACAATAGCCCGGAAGACGTACAGGAATTTCAAGTTCTTGATCCGGATCTTGAACTGCTGTTAAAAAATATCAAACCACTTCTACAAAGCAGAAACTCTGCTGTTGTAGTAGCTGTGTGTCGCTGTTACACAAACCTCGGCACAGATGAATACATAAATGCATCAATTGGACCTCTTGTAGCGCTTCTACGGGGACCCCAAGATATTCAACATATCACGTTGCAAAATATCGTCCTAGTTTGCATCAAGAACCCTAAGGCATTTGTCAAATATATATCTCATTTCTTGATACATATCACAGACTCCCCCAAAGTTTGGAAACTTAAACTAGAGATTCTTACATTGATTTTTCCTCATTGTCACGAAAACTTCAAAAGTCTTATTCTGAACGAACTCGAACATTTCTCGCAGAAGTCCACCGAAAGCGAATTGACACGTGAAGCCGTAAGAGCTATTGGCAGGTGCGCCCAGAGCGATAATAGGAAATCATCGCTATGTTTGCGACTACTTCTCAAACAAATTAATAGTCAGGATGGAAACCTTGTGGATGAGGCTCTGACAGTTATTCGCCACTTAATTCAACAAGACCCTGGCTCTCACACCACTACTGTAATTAGGCTCGCAAAAAACCTTGACTCGACCTCAAACCCAAGGGCACGAGCTAGCATAATTTGGCTCGTAGGGGAATTTTCAGGAACTGACGGTTCAGATAATATTGCGGCTGATGTCTTACGGATTCTCGCCAAAGGGTTTGCTGAAGAGGCTGAATCCGCAAAGCTACAGATTGTTCTACTAGCTGCCAAAGTGTATCTCCAACACCTAATACGTACAGATTCACAAACTCAGAATAGTGCAACTGATCATCATCTAGATAATCTCGTCATCCATCAAGATTTTGATAATAATGACTTCCAAGGTTTACGAGAAGGATGCGCCGTTTCACAATCTAGTTCAAGACCTGAACATCCTATCGTTCTGCTCTGGAATTATATTACTTTACTCGCCCGCTATGACACCTCATATGACTTGCGTGATCGAACGCGCCTATACAAGGCCTTGCTAGCAGTACCATCATCAACTGATTTAGCAGCCTTAATGTTACTAGCTCCTAAACCTGTTCCACATATCGCTAGTCCATCAGAGAATCGGATGGGATTTACACTTGGATCAGCAAGTCTCGTAATATGTGAAAATAGTGGACTCCATGGCATACAAGGATACGAGGGCTTACCTGAGTGGGTTCAACCAGGATTTGAGCCAGATCCCGCATTACGCGAAATAGATTTATCGAAATTGGAATATGACGTCACTAGAATTATTCCTGCTGGAGAAAAACTGGACATTGCCGTACAACATGGGGGAAATAGACCATTATCAGGTATGAATGGACCAATCCTAAATGCAGACAGAGCGAAGACACTTGATTGTTGGTTGGCGGAGGAAGATGACAATAATGAACATGGTGTAAATGATGATCCTGAAGACGAAAGTGAAAGTGAAAGCGAGGATGATGAGGATGAGGACGAGGATGATGAAGAAGACAGTGAAGAGTACAGTGAAGGAACCTTACAAGAAGAAAGCAGCAATGATGAAGGTAGCAACGAGCATAATTTACTTGTTAGATAAAAATCAACTAGACGTGACAAAAATAGTAAGAAATATAAATAAAATGTATACATTAAGTATGAGAAATTTTAATGAGCACTTGAATAAGGCCTTAAATCTAGCTTGATGACATTACTTATGTCGCCTGCAGCGATTTCGGGTGGAATCATTGTCTCATTAACTTCGTAGCTTCCAAAGCCTAGTGTAAAGATATAGGAATAAAAAAGGAAAAATTAAGGGTAAGAAATCAAAAATTCAACGATCCTTTCTGTTGATATCAATCCCAAGTCATGTATAGTGCGCAAAACTAAGTTGTAGTTGAACGCATCAATAATTTTGCCACTCCTGTGATGAAGATCCAAAAATTGGCCGCCATTCACCTAATTCATAGAACAAAAAGACGATGGTGGTCTCGAGTGAAACTCATCACTGGGACCTAAAAATCCATACTATCAATGTTTGTCTGATCACGTTTGTTTTACCATCGACGACTATTCAATGTCAGAATAAGTGTTCCTGTAGGGATTTTCACTTATTTTTAACGTACCTGTATGCTTCATCAACTTTTGGCTGCTTCCTTGGGTTTTTTGCAGATTTATCTCTATGACGATTACTTCGCTGGGAGCCTAGAGGTTTTATTGTGATTTTGTCCAAATCCTCAATAGAAGAAATATTCGATTGTCCATTGACTTGGCCTTCGTCTACTTTCAACAAATAGCTTTCCATTTCATTATTTTGCTCACCTATGTTTTTATTCTGTGAATCTGTTTGGCCTTGCTTTTTGCTAGATGGCTCTAGTTCTGCTGATTGTTGCCTTCGACCAAAATGATATTCCGAGTTATTAGGGCCAATTGGGACCGGGCTTTTTCTAAGAAATCTTATCTTTCTCCTCCCTAGATTCCGAATGGTTTGCTTGCTGATAAACGGTTCGATATTTTCTTGGTAGGATCGATGGATTACCTGCTCGTCTAAATTGGGCAGTGCTATATCTTTAGATGGTGAACCATGCTGCTTGGCAAAATTATGTCTGTCTTCATTAGCGTTATTACTTGGCGATTGTCGAGTAAATAATCTCTTTTTTTCTTCAAAGTTATTTGGGTTTACAAATCGTTTTTGCGAAGGAGAATCGTTGAAGCTGGCGGAATATCTAGTTTGATGGATCGCACTGTACGAGCTCTCATTTTTAGCGCCATTTCGACTAGTAAAGAGAGAATCTAGTGAAAAATACGGGTTGTTTGCTAGCTCCTTTTTGCATGACTTGTTACCAGAGTTTCCTAGCAATTTTATACATGACGAAGCAATGCTAAAGGTTGAGCATGAAGCATCGACTGGTCCAGGCTGGCTGGAATCCTTTTCAATCTCTTGAGGTCTACTGTAGTGCTTATTTAATTGCTGTCTATTTTTTTGATATAATATTTTTTGGTCATGTGTACCATAGTCTGTGTTTTCACATTTAATGAGACTTTTATCACGGTCGTGCATACTCAGTATCTTAGGTTGTTGGTCCAAACTTAAATATGGATCAGGCAGAGCATACATGGAAATATCTGTAAGGCCTTTCAAAGCCGAAACTAGAGTCTGCGATTTATTACACTGTGATCGACCCAAATTTGAACGGTGAAATATTTTTTTCGATAGCTTGCCTAATTCTTGGGTAGAGCTTAAGTGACTGGAAGTGGTGGGTAGAGACGTTGGAGAACAAGCGTAAACTACATTAGAAAAATTAACAAATTTTCTTTTTTTAGAAAGGTGATTCAATCGCATAATTATCTGATACAAAGTATCTACAGGATTTTCATATTTTATAACTTGACTACGATTTCAAGTATTTTCTTGATCATTTTTTAGAAAAAAAAGATTCTACTGACCTGAAACAGCTGTATTCTTAGTTTGGAATTTCGCAGTATCATTACATATAGCGCCCTTTCTTGAGCTAGTAGATGATTGGATATCAATACTTCTAATTACATCCTTTGCCTTCTCGTCATTGTAATCAGTTCTGTGCCTCTTTGTGGAGAAATTATCTAGCTCAGAGTTGTTATTTATTTCGTTTTGCGGATCTATATCATTCGTTTCGTTTAACCTTGGCCGCTTAAGACGTGATCTATCCGCATATCTTTCAGATAATATTTCAAGTAATTGATTCTTCCCATGACGTGATGCAGTCCAAGTGTGGATCTGATCTAGTGGGATCAACTGACCATCAAGACAAGTGTCTGAAAAAGCTGGATCTTCCTGCATGTAAGACCACTGAGGAGTACTGCGAATGCTACGGGTGAATTCTTTTAAATTGTCTTTCCGAGCGTACCTTGATATCGATGCACCTAATTTCGAACAAGGTTGCATCAATGGTACGGGGGTTGATTTAAAAGCCACGGCTAACGGCTGGGCGAGCGCCACAGTTTCAGCTATTGGAGGGTCTTTAAATATATTTTCATATTCCCATTCCCAAGAATCTTCTTGATTCTCTACATCGAGTAAATTTTCAGATTTCAATTTTAATCGTGTTTCGTTAGATAACACCCTTGAATTAGTGCTAGCTCCAAAAGAATCCGCCGCTACTTCTGTAGCTGGTTGGACTTGATATAATTTATTTTGGTTCAAACTAGGGCTGGTCAGGTTATCTGATATATAGTCACAGGGAGACGACCCAAAATTTGATCTTAATTGTCGACTACATTTGCTTGGTGCGGAATCTTGGTTGATTTTGGATTGAAAGTCATTATTGATAGGATCCTGTAAATTCTGGCCTACCATAAATGTCTGATCAAACGAAAAACCAGGGATTAATTCAGAACCTAGCGTATGGTATTCGGGATTGGATGTTTGACAAGACCATCTATTTGGAGTTACTGGGTAATATGTCATTGGTAAATGTGGCCCAGATGAAAGGTTCTGTGGATGAATATAGGATGGGGATATTTGATGGGTGGAGCAAGCTGGATACCCATATTGATATTCTGGCAACGTAAAATTGGAGCTTGTGTATTGATGTGGTCCATTGCACTGATAAATTGGACAGAAACGTGGAGAGCAGGTTTGAGATGAAGCTTCACACAGTGGATGATCACACGCAAGTGAAGAACCGTGACAAACACTTTCACAGGGCGAATATCGTTGCTGGTAATCGGGCCTAATTTGTTGATGATAGGAGTGAATATTGGGTGCTGATGGGTTTAGATATTGTGAATGGATAATCGACGCAGCTCCGAGATTTCTGTGAATGTTACTATTCTGCTATTGCCGTAAATGTGAGTAGTTTTAGCTTGAAGAATCGAATCAGAAGAATGATGTGTCGTGTATTAGTCTTATCCATTCAAATAAACCTAGATTAAGACACTAAAATATACATAAAATATTCCAAACCTTTGGTGCTGGGGAACTGCTCTTCAGAGATCCGTAGTAATAATGTATATAAAATCCTAAAGAAAAATGAAATGAATAAACATGGCTTACTCTGAAGATTCACGTGATCCCAGCGGACATGCAACGACAAAATGACCACTGATCCCACAATTGAAACAGACTGGAGGTGGGTTTAAGATAGGTCCGCGCTCCGGCAAAAACTGAGAGCCACTCATCTGGGATAAAACGGGCTGGCTTGATTGAGGCCAGGCAAACGAAATCCGCAAAATTTGATATTGCTTCTTCTAGACTCATACATCGAGTCTTTGAAGGTTAAGCAACAGGGTAAACATCTTCAACATACTATGCAATATGCCCTAAGAATTTGCGAATTATTGTTGTTTCAAGTAGGAAAATTGGAGAGAGCAACAATGCCAAATATCAGTGCTTTCCGATTATGAAATCAGAGTAGCGATGAAGGCAAGTGGATGGTTGAAAAACTATTCGAACATAGGGATTTCCACAAGTTTAATTTAACCAAAAATTTTTGTGTAAGTTAATTCAAGCTCAAGTTGATCAAAAGAGAATTGTAAAGTGCTAAGACTCGTTAGTAGTATGAGCGAGTTATATATACATATGCAATATCCTGTAGCAGACCCGCTTAATTCAGTATGTTGCGAATTTCCATTTCTGCATGGTAGTGCCTAATCTAGCGAATCATTGTTCGAAATTTCTTATGGCCTATCATTCATCTACAATCACCCCACGTCTCGACCCTCACAAGTCAACTTTAGATCTTGTACTTGGTTCTATGGCCTTGATGTTACATTGGATTGACTTCCTTCATGACTTGAAGCAAACCTGGCGACCATGTTTTGGCTCTGCATTATTTGCTAAGAAAATAACAAGGGCCAGCTCTATCCTTCTAAGCTGAGGCACAGGTAGCTTTTGGTAGACTGAAGGTTCTCACAACATGCCTAGTCTGCCAGGTATTAATCCCCAACTTTTACTTCAAGAGCCAACAGCTGATATATTATTCTAGCATCCGTCGACCTCGACAAATGTATAGAGAGCCTGTACATGAAAAATTTACTCGCAGAATCCTTGATCGAGGCTATTTGCGCAAAGACCAAAGAACTTTTAATGCAAGAAAGTAATGTCGTACATATACAAGCTCCTGTAACAGTAGTAGGTGATATACATGGACAATTCTATGATTTGATTGAGATTTTTAAAATCGGAGGGTTTTGTCCAGACACAAACTATTTATTTCTAGGTAAGCCATCGGCTCCGGCGAACAATCTGAGCTACTAACAAACAAAGGTGATTATGTCGATCGAGGAATGTTCAGTGTAGAGACTATCTCCCTACTAGTCTGCCTCAAACTACGCTATCCACACAGAGTACACCTGATACGCGGAAACCATGAATCCAGAGGAGTTACACAATCCTATGGTTTCTACACCGAGTGCTCAAGAAAATACGGAAACGCGAATGTTTGGCACTTTTTTACAGATATGTTTGACTTTCTCACCCTTAGTGTTGTTATAAACGATCAGATTTTTTGTGTGCATGGAGGTAGGTTCCAAGGAGTTAACAAATTAATGTCAACCTAATTACAATACAGGTCTCTCGCCCTCTATTCACTCAATCGACCAAATAAAGGTTATAGATCGATATCGTGAAATACCCCACGAAGGTCCTATGGCGGATCTAGTCTGGTCCGACCCAGACCCCGAGCGTGACGAATTTTCATTGTCGCCCCGAGGAGCTGGGTACACATTCGGTGCAGAAGTAGTGAAAAAATTCCTAGCAGTGAACAATATGACACATATTCTTCGCGCACATCAGTTGTGTCAGGAAGGATATCAAGTTCTATATGATGACAGATTAAGTACCGTGTGGAGTGCCCCAAATTACTGCTACAGATGTGGAAATATGGCGAGCGTACTCGAAGTCAGCGACTTAGGTGAAAGGTTCTTTAACGTGTTTGCAGCTGCTCCAGAAAACGACTTCTTAAAAGGAGATTTGCATAATGGAACCGAAAAAGTATCCGATGGGAATTCATTGCCGGATTACTTTTTGTAGATACAATGAAAACGAAAAACTAATCCTTTATCAGTCTTCTGCGAAAAGAGATTCATCATATGGATCCGTGACTCGATCCATTTGTATTTTAACTCCAATTTAAATATAGATAAATTAGGCGTCAAAGATAGTGTATCAGTCGTTGTACCACAAGCAATCCATAAGTATTTTGCTTAAAACTGTCACTCACAGCCTGCATCTTATGTTGGACTCAATTTGTGCTGATCTGGTAATTTCTGCGGTATTTCAAACAGGCATTGCTAAAATCTACCAGTCTTTTCCAATTATAATTGACCATTCAAATATCAAATGAACTTTCTTGTCGTCGTCTATGAAGTTACTAATGACAGTGTAATTTCCTCGGGCCATAATGCCTGATGGAGCAGTATCTACGGCAACTTTTTTTCGAGGTTAGTAAACACTAGCATCTAAGGAAGTAAAATTTTCTCACATCTCTTGGTGTAAACTGGATTCTCCTCAGTATTTGGTGCATAAGAACCCTGTATTTAATCGTCAGTTGTACAGCCAAAATGGTTGCGATCGAGAAAATTCTTACAATCATCTCTTGGTCCTTTCTGACCCTAATTCCCTTTCGCTTTATTATCTGAACATAGTGCAGGCCACTCAAGATTTCGTTTTGAACCTTAAATTTGGCCGTCATTGAGTAGCTGGCACCTTCCTTAATTTTGAATGGCTTATCTTTAAGAGTAGATAGCGAATCTTTTTCAGAAAGATCAATAGTTACTGGTGGGCGGCCTTGAGACTCCATTGTTAAAGATAAGATTATACATTGTCGGGAATCATTGGGATCAGTCAGGTATTTTCCGTCGCCTCCTATCCCGAGAGACCTTTTATATCTTTGCATAGCCTCATCTTCGGCATCTTGAGTATCACAAAATGTCAGTGTATTTTGTCAACTATGAT
This sequence comes from Blumeria hordei DH14, assembly GCA_900239735.1. Lineage (NCBI taxonomy): Eukaryota > Fungi > Ascomycota > Leotiomycetes > Helotiales > Erysiphaceae > Blumeria > Blumeria hordei. The sequence goes on along the minus strand of OENG01000009.1, from coordinate 2,649,442 downwards.
ATTGTTTAACATAAGCTGTTAAAATTATGTGACCATAACTGTGAGAAAATACCAAGGAAACTTAAATCAATATCGCTGAAAGTGACATTCCAAAGCTACATCAGATATGTTTCCGTATTCTTAGTAGCCCGTATATTACATAATTCTCGACTGGGAGATGGATTCCCTCGCAGGTCCAAAAATAAGGGTTGATCCGTAATTAGAAAGTATCTGTGGTTGCTCCGGGAGCTGTAGTAGCTTCTTTCAAGTAGGAACGATAAGCAACTGCTAGAGAAATTGATATATCTGAGGCTAGACTTTTCGCACGTGATAGTTTATTACACCTGAATTTGGCCAGACAGTGAGTTGCACTTGCAACACTAGTGGTTATAGAAAGCTTTAGCTAAAACAAATTTTGGACTATAGCTCACAACAGTAAGCAGGAAAATAGCTGAGCAAAAGCAACAGCGAACAAGAACATAGATTAATACTCGGAAATATGACAGAGGATACGAGCTCGTAATCGTGTAACACAATTGAAAAATGGAGATCAGGTAGTAGTATCACACCTCTTGATTCTTAACACTTTTGACTTTCGTGGATAGGTGGCGAATCGATCAACTATAACATACCGAGTTGTTGATATTCATTCATTGTCTTCTTTTCCCCAACCCTAAACCCCTCTGTCTGATCGGGTAGGACATCTTGCTCCTGGTCATTGCCTTGAGAAGACATCTTCAATTTTTATCACGTAATGATGTCGCCGGTATTTCGATCCCTAAGTTGTAGTCACTATGATTTATAAGGCGAAAGGAAAGAGGAGCTGATGCGTTTGGGTTTCAGACTGACTGATTACTGCCCCTTAGTCTGTCAAAGTGGGGTATGCGACACTGAAAGCGGTCGAACATTCTTCGTCACGTGCCTCCATCGGGCTGATGTGGATGGGGCTATCTTTAAGGCCTAATCGCAGAAGATCCTTACAACTTGTGACATAAGAGTGTGTTTTGGACCTGTTACTAGCACGTGATTATCGAGACAGTAATTAGTAACAATTATGTGCCTTTAGTATAATCCCAAGACTACAATTGAACACGTGTCAGAATCACCCTCTGAAACTTGTAATAAGGTATAGTTTCAGTGCGACTTATCAGGCGTTCCGAATGACTAGATTCGCAAAGCATCTTTATGGATTGTCGGTTAAGAATGGTGTTGCTTCTCTATGGACGAAACCCCGCAATATAGAAATTCCTACAGCGTAAATATGTGTATAAAACGAATACAAATATTAAGCAAACATCTTGTTCTGCTTTGAACCTCCTTAACCTATCTACATTCCAAATCATAAGTAACGTCTTTTCTTAGATAGGTTGGTAAATAGCAGATGGCTCGTGACTAGCTTTTGAAGCACATACCAACCAAAAGACATGCCTGCCAAAACAGATAAATTTTAGACCAAACAGAGCAAGTAGATACTTTTGCAAATTACTGATGATGTCTATTTCGGACAAAAAGGAGCGAACTTCTCAGCAAGATGACAAAGCTATCGGCAATAAAATGGTTATATGCTTGGCAATGAGGATTGTGAAGGCAGATGAGTGAGAGAAATGTAGACTAGGTCACCACTTAAGAGAATAACGAAGATTCATATGCCATCCAATTCTTCTAAGTTATTGTGGAAGCAAGGCGGTGGGCAGGTTCATTTTAAGCCAGCGTGCATTCTTATTATTTATTTATGGTATTGACATTGTGATATCGGACAGTTTGGATGGACTGAGATAATCAGTAAGTTGCCTTTAATCTTGTGTTGTGCCCCGGCCGGACGTTACAATTTAAACAAAGGAGCAGAATATTGACTTAGTTATTAGAAAGTGTTGATGAGTGGATTAGGCAAAACTAGATCGGCTTTTTTAGACAATGTACACGCTGCCTAACTCAAATGTTAAGCTAACGCGACTCTATGACAGAGCATGCATTACAACACGTGTTTTGGATAAACTTTGCTAGTCTGAAGTTAGAGATAAGAAGTTTGGGGCAGCTGACCAAGCGTTAGGCAACACTCAAGTTGGTAATAGTTTCACGAGAGGACATTATGTGATAGCCCCTCTTGATACATATCTTAAGCTTGATATATCCGTACCCCATCATAATATCTCCCTCCATAACCTAAAAGTACTCGCTTTATCTATCAGAACGTTAGATCAAACTTTATACGGCCTGTCAGAAGCTTTCATTTCAATATCAGCGGCGCGAACCAAGATAGCAACTGAAGCGATAGATCCCGACGCGACCGACACGCCGGAGTAACAACGACATTTAAATCAAAATTAAAAACCAACACTACACTAATTAGATTGCAGGGAGACAAAGCATTTATCAAAGTGCGCGTCTGCAAATAGATCGTTTCTCTAGCAAAATTTCGTATGGAAAACTTATTTGGTACCAGTGAATGGAACTTGATACCTCGCGCAACTTTATTCCAACTTACTATTTTCTGCAAAAAAGCCCTCTAAATACTCACATCAAAATTAAAAGAACTCGGTCACGGCAGTGTAATGGCGCAAGATCGAAGTCTCCCCAAAAAACTAAACCCTCTGATGACGGAAGAGCTTCCATCTTGTAAGACAACAGCGGAAACTTCCAGCTAAAAATCTAATGAGACATAGATGAAACCTTGGTAGCAAGGCGACGCCTTGGCCAGACTGATTTGACCGTTAAAATAGTTGCTGGAACAACTGCTTCCAAAGCTAAGAACTCGACCACGTTTGACTATGCTCATCTACGTGCACCACTTCCAAAAGGAGTTGTATCGGGGATTTTCAACCCATCACCGCCATCCTACTTTTTAATGCGCCGCAGTGATGATGGATACGTAAGCGCTACTGGTATGTTCAAGGCGACGTTTCCATACGCAACAGTTGCCGAAGAGGAACAAGAGCGGAAGTATATAAAATCATTACCAAGTACAAGCAACGACGAAACTGCTGGCAATGTGTGGATTCCACCGCACTACGCTCTAGAGCTAGCTGAAGAATATCAGATCCTTCTATGGATTCAGGCATTGCTAGATAATACGCGTAAGCATTTATAAACCTATCAACCCACTATTATAGCACTTACCTAACCAAATATATTATAGCTATTGATACAGCTCCCTCTAAGGATGATAAAAAAATAACCCCCCCTCCTCCATACCTGCCAAACTCCAAGTCTATAATCCCTCTTACTTCAATGCGGGCTCGTCCTCCGAGAGCAGCCTCTTCCAGCGCAAACGTCTCGCCCAGAAAGATTGCTGCAATTAAAACTCGCACATCTAAAATAAAGCCCAGGCCAGAAATTAAATCCTTTGCCGAGAATTCAAAAGCCCAGACTCAAACCGATATTATAGAGGCTAAAGAGACTTCCTCTGAAACATTCGTCCAAGAGATGGAAAACGACTTATCAACAAAGCCAAATGAGACGCCAATTGAGACGCCAATTGTAGCTAACTGCTCTCTCGAGCTTACTGATTTATCATCAGGCTTTGAGGCAAAGTTAGAAAATGTGATTGAAGAAAGGTGCGAAGAAAACCTTGAGACAGACCCCAATCACGATACAAGTTCAACAAATCTAGAAACTGCGTCATCATCGTCATCTCATGAATCCGAAAGTACAGATCATGAATTTACGATAACATCTTCAGTAATTTCAGAAGAACCTCCTGAACCGCTGCATATTAAAGAAAATTGCTTTGAAGTGACAAGCGAAAAAGGATATTCTACGTCTGCATTACCATCTCCAGAGGAAACCAAAGAAATTATACTCAAGGCTAGAGAAATGGTCGAAGCAGCTCTAGAGCATGACAATAAAATACCAATATCGAGAAGCTCAAAGCGAAAATCAGATAAAATTCAAGCAGAATCTTATGAGGGCTCTGAATTCAGCGAGAAGGAGTTGGATAGAAAGAGACGTAAACTTGGAGAGATTGAGCTTAAAAAAGAGAAGATTAAAAGTCGTGCTCTACTCGGTATCACCGCAACCCTTGCGATTGGGTAAGATCTTAACCCCTTTGTAAATCGGCATAAAAATTTACTGACATAACTTTAGTGCTGCCGTCCAGTACGTCTTTAATGCCTTTTAACCTAAAAGTTTAAATTTCAAACCTAATCTACCTATTTTTGAATTATGTATTTCGATCTTTCTATAGGCTGCAGACTCCTTGAGTATTTACTTAGTTAATAATAATTTGGATTATTCTCCTTGGCCTATAGCATGCCTTTAGCCAACACAACTCTCAGATGCATGAAATTTTTAGTTATTGGGCCTCTGACCAATTAACACCGTCGAAAAAATCAATGCACAATTGTATAAAAAAACATATCATCAATAGAATCTTATAAAAAATCAATATACTCACCAGTGGCTCATCCTCTCCTAGGATCTTCAATTCGTAAGCAAGCTTTTAGTAATCTGTGAAAAATCATCACCGTCATGTTTTGAGCTTACAGTGCCTACTTAGTATGGTACAAGGAATTGGTTCTAGCAGAGAAGCAACCACTTCAAGGCCTTTGCGTTTCACAATCCATGCAGGTTAAGAATATTAAAACAAGATTAGCCAAATGCTGCCCAAAATCACGCCCAGTACTCAAAGAATTGACTATCCCTCTAACATGAATCCTTCCATATCGAAGGATCTCTATAATCACATCAATATTGCTTTGATGTTCTCGGATTAATATTAAGCCAAACAGGAAATTAAGTGGAAAGACAACGAATATTTCCAAGCTATAGATCGTCTTTACCCAACTCGGTCTGTAAACAATTAACTAGCATAAAACACTGCTTCACAACTAACATTATTTATCCTATACACCCATATTACATTCATTACCAACTTTAAATTAATGATGAGCAGTGGAGCTTCTTCATTTGATACGAAGTGATCAAGTGTGTTTAGCTTTTTGTGTCATAACCTCCGATCTGGCCATCAGCTAAGCTAAAATAAGGTTATAACCCAATACTCTATCATATATTAAGTCTAGCGATGTATCTGGCTTTTGAAGGGAAGAAAGTCGTTGAGAGTCACTTCAAAATAAAGTATATCCGAGCTTAAACTGGCACTCATAAATTCTCCCATAGGCGTTATTTGGTTATCGTTAGTGCCCATCATTACTCATGAACTGCATTCTTTCCAGAAGCTTCTTAAATCGAATTTAAAAGAGATATATTGATTTTTGGGAGATTCTTAGTAATTTCTAGAGCAGTTTTTACAGCAAAAATATTAATATTAATTTCTAGATTATTTCTGCTTTTCTCTAGTGTGGTCTCGTAAATCCTACCAGAAAAATGTGCCAAGTAAATATATTCCACTGGTTACTGGAATGTTAAGTCTGAATAAAATTTGGAATAGGGAATCGTCTAAACAACACAGCGTAGAATACATGTATTGATCAGTTTCCTTACAATCTCAAATTTTTTGCCACGTACACAGGTTTCGTGCTGGGTTCTAATAATCCGCAATGGCTTAAGAGAGACATTGGGCTTGTGCTGTTGCTTTTCGCGAAAAATGAATTTATTTATTGCTAAAAGAGGACCGAAGGGCTGTAGATGTGATAATTTTATCTCAAGATAGACGGACTATCTCGCGGCTGCAATGAATGAATTTATCAAGGAAATAATGACCCCTCAGTCATTGAGGTTGTTTTAGATCCATTGGTCCTAGGCTAAAGCTCTCTGTCCACTATAGGTGCAGGACTGGTGGAGCCGGTAGGGTTTCCTGTACTTTTTCCTACAGCCTAAGTTGTTCATATTATAAACATCGTCGTGGTTGGATGGTGCAGTGGTACATTATCTTGGCTAATCTCTCAAGTAAGGTCTGGATAGCTAGGACACATACCCCACTTGAGACAGGAGACCGCTGGTTCGAATCCGGCAAAACTAAACTACATTTCTCGCAGCGCTAGTATGCATGGGTGATGAAGGCATGCTTGGACAAACAAAGGTTTTAAATTTCCCTTTGGTGGGTACTTACGGAGAGGGTTGTCTCTTGTGTAAGCGAACATACCTCATAGTGGTATTTGCAAATGAAATCCAGAGTATGAGTGTCTTTAACGTCAATTATTATTATTATTATTTATCGTGCCAGCTCACAAACAACCGTAATTTTTGAAATCGATGAAAATTCATCCATACGTCCCCTTAACCCTTCAATCCATCATATCGCAAGCTAATATCATCGTTTCTCACAGTGGCAAGACCCCAAATCACCGAAATGGCGATGGGGCCCACGAAAATCACTCGCCCCGCGCGCCAGCTCAAAGCAATGGCGAAAATTAAAACCAGGTTGCAACAGCGCCTGGATTCAAGGAATCTATCGATCGAAACGATAGATCTAGATAAGATGGAGTCAGAGATGACTGAAAGGATAAGAGCCTTCCAGGAAGACTCCAACTCAACAAACCCAGACGCAGAAATGGGTGATGCGGTCATAGACCAATATATAATGGAGGGTCTCGACAAGTCCAGATGGAATGTTGCCCAGAAAAATGATGATGTGGTCCCTGTGACCTCTGTCATTACAACAACAAAGATAATTGCTGCTCCTGCTGTCAAGAAGGCAGCAATTCCAGAGGTGAATAAGGCTAATCAAGCCACACCTACTCAGATCGCCAGCAAACCCCCATCAGTGGCGACTGAAAAACAACAACCCCCCTGCAGCGAAAGCAGGAAACAAAAAATCAATGGCTGCCCCCCGGAACTACAAGCCATGATTGAAGCTGAAGAGCGCAGGGCAGCTCAAGCAGCAAAAAATATAATGATCTGCACTGCTGCGATCAATGCTGTCGAGACCGCGGTCTCTCTCTACTCGGAAGAGTCGAGCGATCCGTTCATCGACTCGATGAAGTTATATCTCCGAGCAGCAGTGGCTCAATTCATGAAGTCGGGACCCAGTGCGGCCCCACCAATCCTTCCCCAGCGCCCAAGCTGCCAGGACAATATAAGTTGTCCTATAACCAAGGCCAAAGAAAGAACTCCGATGAACGATCAGGAGCAAAAACGCCCAGTGACTCAGGCCAAAAAGACCTGGGCAACAGTCGCCCGGGGCTCTCCACAAATGTCAATCGCTCCAGCGAAGACTGTTCGAGTCGCCCCAAACCCAGCAGCACAGGTCAAGAAACAAGCTAGACCTGTGACTGCAAAGCCAAAAGATGTTCGTCTGTTTCTTCGACTCGGAGAGGAGCATGCATGGCGCGCTCTTTTGCCAGCTGGCGTGAGAGATGCCGTGACCAGATTGGTGGAGGTTTCATCCTCCAATATTGAACATGTGTATCGTGTTCCCACCGGCTTTGCAATGAAAGCCAAAAACGAAGAAGCACGCCAGCTTCTCTTAAACGCTGCTGAATCATTCAGCAAGGTTGAAGCTAAGTTGGAGACAGCCTCGGATCTGGCTGCTCTTCGAATCGCAACGGTTCCAGTGACCCTATACACACTTATGGGCAAGGTCACAGTCACTGAGGAGATGGTGGCAGAAGAAATAACTCGAACCACCAAGGCGGTTCCGGTACGTGTCCGTCCACTCGGAAAGGGGAGAGTAGGAGCTCCCTACCAAACTTGGATAGCTCACTTCTAGAGAGCGTCTGCCCCTCGGCCGGGCTTCCGACTTTTTGACGACTCTGGAATTGCAGTTTGTCACAAGTCTAAACAGGCAATAAGCCAGTGCAAACGATGCCTGCAATTCCACGGCACTCGAGGCTGCTCACGTGCCCCAGCCTGGTGGAACTGCACGTCAACGATGCACTCCTCCGCAGAGTGTAAGGCACATACAAAGTGTCGCAACTGTGGGGGCCCCCACCGATCGGACAGTCGTGACTGTCTAGCTCGTCCTACAAAGTCTGGACCAGCATCCAAAGAGAACCTCGAGGCAATCAGGCAGGCGAGTCAACGGGAATTTGCTGCAGTTGCACGAGCAAAATCAGCTGTCAGACGCGCTGAAGCTGCAGTTTCAGCAGCCTCTGAAAAGGCAAAAATAGATCAGACGGGCTTCAATTCCAGCAACTGCTTCGAAGTGCTGATGACCGATTCATCGCCTTCTGTAACCAAGGTTACAGTGGACGTGAATCGTGAAGAAAGCTTATAAAGGGCGCCTCACGGGCCCCTTTTCGCCTCCCTCCTACTTTAAATTTCATGTCGATAAATGTAGGAAGGGGAGGCCCGACACAGGACATCGCGCTCGCCCGAGCTTTTGAGCTGGGAGTCGATGTATTGCTTGTTCAGGAACCTCTGTGGAAAAAACAGAGCAAGTCAACAAAGACTCATCCGGGATATGATTGCCATATTCCCCGTGGTGAGGATCAGTCTAGGCCGAGGGCAGTGACCTACACTCGGAAAAGCGGCAATGAAATAATCGCAAAACAGATCTTTCCCTGTGCCACGCCTACGGCAGACTATTGCTGGGTCGTGGTCAATGGAATCACGTTCCTCAACGTCTACAAAGCGCCCAACGACCCACAGGCTGTGCAGCCTCTCATCAACTAGGATCCACCGCCAAATTCTGTTGCGGCGGGGGATTTCAACTCAGTTTACTGGGCCTGGCAACCGAGCACCACCAGAATCCACAGACAAGGAGAGGAAATCGATAGATGGGCGCAACATCACCATCTATCCTGTCTCATCATTGGGGAGCCCACGCACAAAGCTGGCAACACCTTGGATCTAGCCTGGACTAACATCAATGGCGCGCAAGCATGGGTGGATCGAAGTGAATGCGTAACCAGTGATCATCTTCCTATCCGAGGACAAATTCCGATACGAGCTGCAAGAATGAAGGCTGGGATACCCAAGCTCCGAGTAACGAAGAAAAACCTTCCAAAATTTGCTGCCTTCACTGCCAGATGGATCAAGCCGCCTTCAGCCCTAGACACTGTCGAAAAAGTTGAAGAATACGCCATGAACTCTGTTTCCAAATTAATGCCGCCATTAATGCGACAGGAACCCGAGCCAGAGCTAGTAGCGGAAAATCAGCACCTTGGTGGACCCCGGCATGCAGGGCAGCACGAGACAAATATCGAGCGACTTTACCCTCTCTCCAGCGGAGTGTCTGCGCGAAAAAGCTTCGATCAGTTCTCCGAGCTGCGAAAAAGAATACCAGACGCAACAGGTCGAAGCGATGAAGTCGCCGAGCGATGTGTTCAAGCTGCTGAGAAAGGCCAGTCCACGACAGGCTAGCATTCCACCACCACCCAATCATAATCGAACCCTCATCTCGGACCCATTAGAGCGAGCCACAATACTTCGCGATGAGCTTCTTGCCCGACATCAGGCGTCAGACGACTTGCCACCGTGCACAGTGACAAGCAGCAACCGAATCCCATGGAATGAAGACATCTCCGAGGAAGAAGTAAGACACTGCACAATCGGCTGTGGTAACACAGCCCCTGGAGCAGACGGAATCTCAGTTGAGCTGCTAGCGGCTTGCTGGAACACAATCGGACCGTACGTCGCTCAACTCTTCCGGGCCTGCGTGAGGATTGGCATTCATCCATCCTGCTTCAAGCTGGCTGAGGTCATTCTGTTCCCGAAACCTAATCGAGACCCAACGACAGTCAAAGGATGGAGGCCCATCGCCCTTCTTTCTTGCCTAGGTAAAGGTCTAGAAAGGCTCTTGGCTAAGCGTATGGCGCATCTCGCTGTGATCTTTGATGTAACGGGACAACAGCAATTTGGCGCGCTCCCAAAACGCTCGGCAATTGACCTCGTCTCCTGTGTGGTACACGACATTGAAGAGGCAAGCTCCCAAAAGTGGACGGCTACATTTGTCACCCTGGACGTTCAAGGTGCCTTCGATGCAGTTCTACATAACCGTCTGGTGATAAGGATGCAGGAGCAAGGTTGGCCAGACTCGATCCTCAAGTGGACGACATCGTTTCTAGCGCATCGAATGGTCCAAGTTCGGCACTCGGGAGGAGTGACCGCCCAACGACAGCTAAGCTGTGGAGTCCCCCAGGGCTCACCGATATCCCACTCCTTTTCCTTCTGTACATGGCAGAGCCAATGCGAAGCGGAAAGCCAGGTATGAGTTCAGCTATGCTGACGACTTCGGAATCATCGGGTTTGGCCGCACCATAACGGAATCCGCCGCTGCGGCCCAGAGCGAAGTCGACGATCTCCTGGACTGGGCGGGGAAAAATGCGGTTGCTTTCGACACAAGTAAGTCTGAAGTGATTCAGTTTCCCGCACGGTGCCGCGAGCCTGCGAAAGGAATCTATGTCAATGGAACCCTTATCGAGCCAGCTGAACATATTCGCTGGTTGGGTGTCTACCTAGATCCCCGACTGACCTTTAAGCACCATGTAACAACATGGTGCGGTAAAGCCTTGAAAGTTGCACAGAATTTGCGCCGCTTCAACACTGCTCTCCGAGGAGCCGCTCCAGGAGCGCTTATCAGAGCAGTCGACATGTGTGTTGTTCCTATTGCGACATTTGGTGCGGAGATCTGGTGGCCAGGTCTCAAACGCCCAACGAGAAAAAGCATGACAACCCCACCAACGGCACACTTATGTGGCATGATCGACAAGGCTGTCTTGATGGGACTTCGAGCTGCTCTCCCGGTAATGAGGACGACAGCAAACGTTGTACTGCACAGAGAAGGAGGAATCCCACCAGGGAAAATCATACTGGAGGGTAATCGACTTCGACTGTCAGTTAGGCTCAAAACTCTAGATGACCGCCATCCGCTGAGGATTCGTGCGGCTGTGTGCCCAAATATAGGCACGCGGAAATACAAGAAGAGAAATCGAGCGACTTCGGTCCCTGAGGTAATAATGTCTCGAGTACAGCGAGCGTACCGACAATTACCAGAGGCAGAGGGTGCGGAACCACTGCCACCTACATCCTACTTACCGAAAGCAGGATCTAAAGAAGAGCAAATTGAGATATGTAGACAATGGATCAACCAGGTGTCGAAGTCGGAAATTTGTGCCTACTCGATGGCTCATCGAAGGGAATGACGCTCTGCGTGGGGTTTTGTTCTGAAGAGAGACGGGCAGACTTTGCTTACGGGAAGTGGCATCAGGCATGGGGGGGGCTTTATGCAGAAATCACCGGGGCAAGGAAGGCTCTTGAAGCAGCATTGGGACTCCAGAGCGCGACACAACGAGTCTACCTTTTCCTGGATAGTCAACAAGCGATCAACGCACTTGAGACAGGCAAGTCCACGACAAGCCACGATGAAGTACGGAAATTTCGTGAGTTGTCCAAAACAGCTCGCGTGGCAATTAAATGGGTTCCCGGTCACTCAAGAATCCAGGGTAACTTGGAAGCCGACTCGGCCGCCAGGTCTGGCCTACGAATGCTGCCGAGCCCGGAAATACATCCAGAATCCATCACTCTGGCATTTCTGCATGGCCAAATGAATCGTCTGCGGCAGGCGTTACTCGACGATTGGTGGAACGAAGCTTGCCCACCCCGATATCGCAAGCTCGACCTGCTCATGCGACGAAGAAAACCACCTGAGCTGGGACTTTCGAGGTTCCTACTCCGAAATCTGATTGCAGCTCGTACGGGCCATGGCAATTTCGCGGCGAATCACCGCCGTTTCAACAATCTGGACGCTCTCATGGAGTGCACCTGTGGGGAGGAGACCACTCCAACCCATTTTATTCACTGTCGACTACACGCTCACGTCACGCGTCGACTTAGAGGGAGATTGACACATAGTGGCTTTATCCAAAAACTTCTCGGGCCAAAGTGTCACGAATTTTTCAAAATCTTTGAGAAGGAAACCTGCTGTTTTGGGTTGCCATCTACAAATTCGTCCCCTGATCTCATCGGGGACAATATAAATTAGTCATACAGATGATATGACAGGAAGGAAGACAAGTCGAGGAGATTTATTTCCGAACCAGAGATTGGTAAATCTACAGAGCAGGATAGTTTTGTGGTTAGGAGTTTGGTTTTTTAAAGGTTGAATTTTGTATCAGTGCGCATTTTATACTGCTACTATTTGTGTAGTAGTTCAAGCGGTGGGATCAAGTTTGGCTTATCAGGGATATGATCTTGGCTGTGAAGATCGGTCTTTGACCCTTAGGGCATAACGGGTATATTCTAGGACCTAAGTTAATGAACAAACAAAACGCACAAATCGAGAAATTCGAAAATTCGAAAATTCCCTTTTCCCATTTTCCCTTCTTATGGTTACTCCTGTACTTGACCTCTCGAATTGATGACCATCGAAAGGCGTCCAAAATGCCTCCGATGAAAAGCAAGCGACCAAAGTCGACGATTTCTGTCGGCTTTGAACGGACACAAACGTGTTCTAAACCTACTGGCCTCGCGCAAAAATTATCAAGCCTATTTGCGAGTGAGGCCTTCGTCCCAGGGAAGTCTTCCACCCTTCCCGATCAAGAGATGACTGATTCTGATCCGATCAGAGCNTCTGCATTACCATCTCCAGAGGAAACCAAAGAAATTATACTCAAGGCTAGAGAAATGGTCGAAGCAGCTCTAGAGCATGACAATAAAATACCAATATCGAGAAGCTCAAAGCGAAAATCAGATAAAATTCAAGCAGAATCTTATGAGGGCTCTGAATTCAGCGAGAAGGAGTTGGATAGAAAGAGACGTAAACTTGGAGAGATTGAGCTTAAAAAAGAGAAGATTAAAAGTCGTGCTCTACTCGGTATCACCGCAACCCTTGCGATTGGGTAAGATCTTAACCCCTTTGTAAATCGGCATAAAAATTTACTGACATAACTTTAGTGCTGCCGTCCAGTACGTCTTTAATGCCTTTTAACCTAAAAGTTTAAATTTCAAACCTAATCTACCTATTTTTGAATTATGTATTTCGATCTTTCTATAGGCTGCAGACTCCTTGAGTATTTACTTAGTTAATAATAATTTGGATTATTCTCCTTGGCCTATAGCATGCCTTTAGCCAACACAACTCTCAGATGCATGAAATTTTTAGTTATTGGCCTCTGACCAATTAACACCGTCGAAAAAATCAATGCACAATTGTATAAAAAAACATATCATCAATAGAATCTTATAAAAAATCAATATACTCACCAGTGGCTCATCCTCTCCTAGGATCTTCAATTCGTAAGCAAGCTTTTAGTAATCTGTGAAAAATCATCACCGTCATGTTTTGAGCTTACAGTGCCTACTTAGTATGGTACAAGGAATTGGTTCTAGCAGAGAAGCAACCACTTCAAGGCCTTTGCGTTTCACAATCCATGCAGGTTAAGAATATTAAAACAAGATTAGCCAAATGCTGCCCAAAATCACGCCCAGTACTCAAAGAATTGACTATCCCTCTAACATGAATCCTTCCATATCGAAGGATCTCTATAATCACATCAATATTGCTTTGATGTTCTCGGATTAATATTAAGCCAAACAGGAAATTAAGTGGAAAGACAACGAATATTTCCAAGCTATAGATCGTCTTTACCCAACTCGTCTGTAAACAATTAACTAGCATAAAACACTGCTTCACAACTAACATTATTTATCCTATACACCCATATTACATTCATTACCAACTTTAAATTAATGATGAGCAGTGGAGCTTCTTCATTTGATACGAAGTGATCAAGTGTGTTTAGCTTTTTGTGTCATAACCTCCGATCTGGCCATCAGCTAAGCTAAAATAAGGTTATAACCCAATACTCTATCATATATTAAGTCTAGCGATGTATCTGGCTTTTGAAGGGAAGAAAGTCGTTGAGAGTCACTTCAAAATAAAGTATATCCGAGCTTAAACTGGCACTCATAAATTCTCCCATAGGCGTTATTTGGTTATCGTTAGTGCCCATCATTACTCATGAACTGCATTCTTTCCAGAAGCTTCTTAAATCGAATTTAAAAGAGATATATTGATTTTTGGGAGATTCTTAGTAATTTCTAGAGCAGTTTTTACAGCAAAAATATTAATATTAATTTCTAGATTATTTCTGCTTTTCTCTAGTGTGGTCTCGTAAATCCTACCAGAAAAATGTGCCAAGTAAATATATTCCACTGGTTACTGGAATGTTAAGTCTGAATAAAATTTGGAATAGGGAATCGTCTAAACAACACAGCGTAGAATACATGTATTGATCAGTTTCCTTACAATCTCAAATTTTTTGCCACGTACACAGGTTTCGTGCTGGGTTCTAATAATCCGCAATGGCTTAAGAGAGACATTGGGCTTGTGCTGTTGCTTTTCGCGAAAAATGAATTTATTTATTGCTAAAAGAGGACCGAAGGGCTGTAGATGTGATAATTTTATCTCAAGATAGACGGACTATCTCGCGGCTGCAATGAATGAATTTATCAAGGAAATAATGACCCCTCAGTCATTGAGGTTGTTTTAGATCCATTGGTCCTAGGCTAAAGCTCTCTGTCCACTATAGGTGCAGGACTGGTGGAGCCGGTAGGGTTTCCTGTACTTTTTCCTACAGCCTAAGTTGTTCATATTATAAACATCGTCGTGGTTGGATGGTGCAGTGGTACATTATCTTGGCTAATCTCTCAAGTAAGGTCTGGATAGCTAGGACACATACCCCACTTGAGACAGGAGACCGCTGGTTCGAATCCGGCAAAACTAAACTACATTTCTCGCAGCGCTAGTATGCATGGGTGATGAAGGCATGCTTGGACAAACAAAGGTTTTAAATTTCCCTTTGGTGGGTACTTACGGAGAGGGTTGTCTCTTGTGTAAGCGAACATACCTCATAGTGGTATTTGCAAATGAAATCCAGAGTATGAGTGTCTTTAACGTCAATTATTATTATTATTATTTATCGTGCCAGCTCACAAACAACCGTAATTTTTGAAATCGATGAAAATTCATCCATACGTCCCCTTAACCCTTCAATCCATCATATCGCAAGCTAATATCATCGTTTCTCACAGTGGCAAGACCCCAAATCACCGAAATGGCGATGGGGCCCACGAAAATCACTCGCCCCGCGCGCCAGCTCAAAGCAATGGCGAAAATTAAAACCAGGTTGCAACAGCGCCTGGATTCAAGGAATCTATCGATCGAAACGATAGATCAAGATAAGATGGAGTCAGAGATGACTGAAAGGATAAGAGCCTTCCAGGAAGACTCCAACTCAACAAACCCAGACGCAGAAATGGGTGATGCGGTCATAGACCAATATATAATGGAGGGTCTCGACAAGTCCAGATGGAATGTCGCCCAGAAAAATGATGATGTGGTCCCTGTGACCTCTGTCATTACAACAACAAAGATAATTGCTGCTCCTGCTGTCAAGAAGGCAGCAATTCCAGAGGTGAATAAGGCTAATCAAGCCACACCTACTCAGATCGCCAGCAAACCCCATCAGTGGCGACTGAAAAACAACAACCCTCCTGCAGCGAAAGCAGGAAACAAAAAATCAATGGCTGCCCCCGGAACTACAAGCCATGATTGAAGCTGAAGAGCGCAGGGCAGCTCAAGCAGCAAAAAATATAATGATCTGCACTGCTGCGATCAATGCTGTCGAGACCGCGGTCTCTCTCTACTCGGAAGAGTCGAGCGATCCGTTCATCGACTCGATGAAGTTATATCTCCGAGCAGCAGTGGCTCAATTCATGAAGTCGGGACCCAGTGCGGCCCCCCAATCCTTCCCCAGCGCCCAAGCTGCCAGGACAATATAAGTTGTCCTATAACCAAGGCCAAAGAAAGAACTCCGATGAACGATCAGGAGCAAAAACGCCCAGTGACTCAGGCCAAAACGACCTGGGCAACAGTCGCCCGGGCTCTCCACAAATGTCAATCGCTCCAGCGAAGACTGTTCGAGTCGCCCCAAACCCAGCAGCACAGGTCAAGAAACAAGCTAGACCTGTGACTGCAAAGCCAAAAGATGTTCGTCTGTTTCTTCGACTCGGAGAGGAGCATGCATGGCGCGCTCTTTCGCCAGCTGGCGTGAGAGATGCCGTGACCAGATTGGTGGAGGTTTCATCCTCCAATATTGAACATGTGTATCGTGTTCCCACCGGCTTTGCAATGAAAGCCAAAAACGAAGAAGCACGCCAGCTTCTCTTAAACGCTGCTGAATCATTCAGCAAGGTTGAAGCTAAGTTGGAGACAGCCTCGGATCTGGCTGCCCTTCGAATCGCAACGGTTCCAGTGACCCTATACACACTTATGGGCAAGGTCACAGTCACTGAGGAGATGGTGGCAGAAGAAATAACTCGAACCACCAAGGCGGTTCCGGTACGTGTCCGTCCACTCGGAAAGGGGAGAGTAGGAGCTCCCTACCAAACTTGGATAGCTCACTTCGAGAGAGCGTCTGCCCCTCGGCCGGGCTTCCGACTTTTTGACGACTCTGGAATTGCAGTTTGTCACAAGCCTAAACAGGCAATAAGCCAGTGCAAACGATGCCTGCAATTCCACGGCACTCGAGGTTGCTCACGTGCCCCAGCCTGCTGGAACTGCACGTCAACGATGCACTCCTCCGCAGAGTGTAAGGCACATACAAAGTGTCGCAACTGTGGGGGCCCCCACCGATCGGACAGTCGTGACTGTCTAGCTCGTCCTACAAAGTCTGGACCAGCATCCAAAGAGAACCTCGAGGCAATCAGGCAGGCGAGTCAACGGGAATTTGCTGCAGTTGCACGAGCAAAATCAGCTGTCAGACGCGCTGAAGCTGCAGTTTCAGCAGCCTCTGAAAAGGCAAAAATAGCTCAGACGGGCTTCAATTCCAGCAACTGCTTCGAAGTGCTGATGACCGATTCATCGCCTTCTGTAACCAAGGTTACAGAGGACGTGAATCGTGAAGAAAGCTTATAAAGGGCGCCCACGGGCCCCTTTTCGCCTCCCTCCTACCTTAAATTTCATGTCGATAAATGTAGGAAGGGGAGGCCCGACACAGGACATCGCGCTCGCCCGAGCTTTTGAGCTGGGAGTCGATGTATTGCTTGTTCAGGAACCTCTGTGGAAAAAACAGAGCAAGTCAACAAAGACTCATCCGGGATATGATTGCCATATTCCCCGTGGTGAGGATCAGTCTAGGCCGAGGGCAGTGACCTACACTCGGAAAAGCGGCAATGAAATAATCGCAAAACAGATCTTTCCCTGTGCCACGCCTACGGCAGACTATTGCTGGGTCGTGGTCAATGGAATCACGTTCCTCAACGTCTACAAAGCGCCCAACGACCCACAGGCTGTGCAGCCTCTCATCAACTGGGATCCACCGCCAAATTCTGTTGCGGCGGGGGATTTCAACTCAGTTTACTGGGCCTGGCAACCGAGCACCACCCGAATCCACGGACAAGGAGAGGAAATCGATAGATGGGCGCAACATCACCATCTATCCTGTCTCATCATTGGGGAGCCCACGCACAAAGCTGGCAACACCTTGGATCTAGCCTGGACTAACATCAATGGCGCGCAAGCATGGGTGGATCGAAGTGAATGCGTAACCAGCGATCATCTTCCTATCCGAGGACAAATTCCGATACGAGCTGCAAGAATGAAGGCTGGGATACCCAAGCTCCGAGTGACGAAGAAAAACCTTCCAAAATTTGCTGCCTTCACTGCCAGATGGATCAAGCCGCCTTCAGCCCTAGACACTGTCGAAAAAGTTGAAGAATACGCCCATGAACTCTGTTTCCAAATTAATGCCGCCATTAATGCGACAGGAACCCGAGCCAGAGCTAGTAGCGGAAAATCAGCACCTTGGTGGACCCCGGCATGCAGGGCAGCACGAGACAAATATCGAGCGACTTTACCCTCTCTCCAGCGGAGTGTCTGCGCGAAAAAGCTTCGATCAGTTCTCCGAGCTGCGAAAAAAGAATACCAGACGCAACAGGTCGAAGCGATGAAGTCGCCGAGCGATGTGTTCAAGCTGCTGAGAAAGGCCAGTCCACGACAGGCTAGCATTCCACCACCACTCAATCATAATGGAACCCTCATCTCGGACCCATTAGAGCGAGCCACAATACTTCGCGATGAGCTTCTTGCCCGACATCAGGCGTCAGACGACTTGCCACCGTGCACAGCGACAAGCAGCAACCGAATCCCGTGGAATGAAGACATCTCCGAGGAAGAAGTAAGACACTGCACAATCGGCTGTGGTAACACAGCCCCTGGAGCAGACGGAATCTCAGTTGAGCTGCTAGCGGCTTGCTGGAACACAATCGGACCGTACGTCGCTCAACTCTTCCGGGCCTGCGTGAGGATTGGCATTCATCCATCCTGCTTCAAGCTGGCTGAGGTCGTTCTGGTCCCGAAACCTAATCGAGACCCAACGACAGTCAAAGGATGGAGGCCCATCGCCCTTCTTTCTTGCCTAGGTAAAGGTCTAGAAAGGCTCTTGGCTAAGCGTATGGCGCATCTCGCTGTGATCTTTGATGTAACGGGACAACAGCAATTTGGCGCGCTCCCAAAACGCTCGGCAATTGACCTCGTCTCCTGTGTGGTACACGACATTGAAGAGGCAAGCTCCCAAAAGTGGACGGCTACATTTGTCACCCTGGACGTTCAAGGTGCCTTCGATGCAGTTCTACATAACCGTCTGGTGATAAGGATGCAGGAGCAAGGTTGGCCAGACTCGATCCTCAAGTGGACGACATCGTTTCTAGCGCATCGAATGGTCCAAGTTCGGCACTCGGGAGGAGTGACCGCCCAACGACAGCTAAGCTGTGGAGTCCCCCAGGGCTCACCGATATCCCCACTCCTTTTCCTTCTGTACATGGCAGAGCCAATGCGAAGCGGAAAGCCAGGTATGAGGTTCAGCTATGCTGACGACTTCGGAATCATCGGGTTTGGCCGCACCATAACGGAATCCGCCGCTGCGGCCCAGAGCGAAGTCGACGATCTCCTGGACTGGGCGGGGAAAAATGCGGTTGCTTTCGACACAAGTAAGTCTGAAGTGATTTAGTTTCCCGCACGGTGCCGCGAGCCTGCGAAAGGAATCTATGTCAATGGAACCCTTATCGAGCCAGCTGAACATATTCGCTGGTTGGGTGTCTACCTAGATCCCCGACTGACCTTTAAGCACCATGTAACAACATGGTGCGGTAAAGCCTTGAAAGTTGCACAGAATTTGCGCCGCTTCAACACTGCTCTCCGAGGAGCCGCTCCAGGAGCGCTTATCAGAGCAGTCGACATGTGTGTTGTTCCTATTGCGACATTTGGTGCGGAGATCTGGTGGCCAGGTCTCAAACGCCCAACGAGAAAAAGCATGACAACCCCACCAACGGCACACTTATGTGGCATGATCGACAAGGCTGTCTTGATGGGACTTCGAGCTGCTCTCCCGGTAATGAGGACGACAGCAAACGTTGTACTGCACAGAGAAGGAGGAATCCCACCAGGGAAAATCATACTGGAGGGTAATCGACTTCGACTGTCAGTTAGGCTCAAAACTCTAGATGACCGCCATCCGCTGAGGATTCGTGCGGCTGTGTGCCCAAATATAGGCACGCGGAAATACAAGAAGAGAAATCGAGCGACTTCGGTCCCTGAGGTAATAATGTCTCGAGTACAGCGAGCGTACCGACAATTACCAGAGGCAGAGGGTGCGGAACCACTGCCACCTACATCCTACTTACCGAAAGCAGGATCTAAAGAAGAGCAAATTGAGATATGTAGACAATGGATCAACCAGGTGTCGAAGTCGGAAATTTGTGCCTACTCAGATGGCTCATCAAGAAGGGAATAGACGCTCTGCGTGGGGTTTTGTTCTGAAGAGAGACGGGCAGAATTTGCTTACGGGAAGTGGCATCAGGCATGGGGGGGGGGGGCTTTATATGCGGAAATCACCGGGGCAAGGAAGGCTCTTGAAGCAGCATTGGGACTCCAGAGCGCGACACAACGAGTCTACCTTTTCCTGGATAGTCAACAAGCGATCAACGCACTTGAGACAGGCAAGTCCACGACAAGCCACGATGAAGTACGGAAATTTCGTGAGTTGTCCAAAACAGCTCGCGTGGCAATTAAATGGGTTCCCGGTCACTCAAGAATCCAGGGTAACTTGGAAGCCGACTCGGCCGCCAGGTCTAGCCTACGAATGCTGCCGAGCCCGGAAATACATCCAGAATCCATCACTCTGGCATTTCTGCATGGCCAAATGAATCGTCTGCGGCAGGCGTTACTCGACGATTGGTGGAACGAAGCTTGCCCACCCCGATATCGCAAGCTCGACCTGCTCATGCGACGAAGAAAACCACCTGAGCTGGGACTTTCGAGGTTCCTACTCCGAAATCTGATTGCAGCTCGTACGGGCCATGGCAATTTCGCGGCGAATCACCGCCGTTTCAACAATCTGGACGCTCTCATGGAGTGCACCTGTGGGGAGGAGACCACTCCAACCCATTTTATTCACTGTCGACTACACGCTCACGTTACGCGTCGACTTAGAGGGAGATTGACACATAGTGGCTTTATCCAAAAACTTCTCGGGCCAAAGTGTCACGAATTTTTCAAAATCTTTGAGAAGGAAACCTGCTGTTTTGGGTTGCCATCTACAAATTCGTCCCCTGATCTCATCGGGGACAATATAAATTAGTCATACAGATGATATGACAGGAAGGAAGACAAGTCGAGGAGATTTATTTCCGAACCAGAGATTGGTAAATCTACAGAGCAGGATAGTTTTGTGGTTAGGAGTTTGGTTTTTTAAAGGTTGAATTTTGTATCAGTGCGCATTTTATACTAGCTACTATTTGTGTAGTAGTTCAAGCGGTGGGATCAAGTTTGGCTTATCAGGGATATGATCTTGGCTGTGAAGATCGGTCTTTGACCCTTAGGGCATAACGGGTATATTCTAGGACCTAAGTTAATGAACAAACAAAACGCACAAATCGAGAAATTCGAAAATTCGAAAATTCCCTTTTCCCATTTTCCCTTCTTATGGTTACTCCTGTACTTGACCTCTCGAATTGATGACCATCGAAAGGCGTCCCAAAATGCCTCCGATGAAAAGCAAGCGACCAAAGTCGACGATTTCTGTCGGCTTTGAACGGACACAAACGTGTTCTAAACCTACTGGCCTCGCGCAAAAATTATCAAGCCTATTTGCGAGTGAGGCCTTCGTCCCAGGGAAGTCTTCCACCCTTCCCGATCAAGAGATGACTGATTCTGATCCGATCAGAGCAGAAACATATGGTCAACAGACCGCGAAACCCGCCGAGCTGGCCCCCGAGGCCAGCAGCTCCAGGAAAGGAAAGGAAGTTGTTCGAGAAAAGACAACCGAAGGTGCAGAATCATCTGCAGGAAACAATGCTGTGACAGCCTCTAAAGGCGCAGCATCGACATCAGCAATTGAATTTCCACCAGAGCTGCAATCTGTGATGGAGGCCGAAAAGCGTCGCATGACGCAAATAAACGCCCGACTCGCAATCTGCTCGACTGCAATAAGCAGTGTCGAAACAGCACTTTCGCCTCTTTCGATTGGCGATAATAAAGAATTCGTAGACGGAATCAAAGTCTATCTTCGTGCAGCCATCGGCCAGTTCGTACAATCTGGCCCAGGAAGCACACCACCAGTTCTCCCTGCTCGCCCCGCCAACCCTCTTCCGCCGAGGGCACGAGAAATAAGGGTTCCTAACCCTCCAACAACCCAGGCTCCGGCCCCAAAGACAACTTGGGCTACCGTAGCTCGGGGAGGCCTAGCCCGCAGCGCTGGGCAGTCGACAAAAAAGGCAGCACCGCCCGCCCCCAAAGCAAAGAGTGCCAACCCGAGGACAAAAATCGATTCACGACTTTTTCTGCGCCTCGACTACTTCCACCCCCACCGTCTCCTCTCCCCAGCTGGCATTAGGTCAGCTGTGTCTCTGGCGCTGGGAACCGCTGCTAACGATATTACGTTGGTTCAGCGGGTAAAGACCGACTTTGCGATTACAGCAAAGAACGAAGCTTCTCGAAAGGAGCTCTTGGATTCCTCTGCACTGCGGAGAGATCTAGAAATACACCTGGAACCAGCGTCAAATCTGGTTGCCATGCAAATTGCCACCGTTCCGGAGACAATTCGAACACTTGCTGGCCCCATCGCCGTGACAGCAAAGATGGTTGCCGACGAAGTCACGCGAGTGACCAAGCTGGTTCCCTTTCTGGTTCGTCCTCATGGGACTAGCAAACCAGGGGCGCCCTACTCAAATTGGCAAGCGCTCTTTCCCCGAGAATCTGCTCCTCGACCCGGATTCCGCCTTTTCGACGACTCTGGAGCTGCAAAGCTCTTCCGACCTCGTCGCAAAATCGAACAATGCAAACGGTGTCTTGAATTCCACGCCACCCGTGGTTGCTCCCGCGCTCCAGCTTGCTGGAATTGCGGATCTAATATGCACTCAGAATCAGAGTGCAAGGCCCTCACCCGGTGTCGAAACTGTGGGGGACCTCACCGATCGGATTCCCGGGCCTGCTTAGCCAGACCCAGCAAGTCCGGACCGGTGCCAAAAGAGCAGCTCGCGCGGATCCGCCAGATCCAGCAATGGGAGTTCGCGAAAGTGGCTCGATTTAGGGCTGCAGCCAAAAGGGCCGAAGAGGCAACGATGGCCGAGGGATCGGGTTTTGGAATACTGGAATCCGAAGAAGAAGTTTGAGGGTACAGCAACCCTCGGTGAAGTCTACAAAAAGCTTCAAAATATATAGCAGGATACCAGCTGAATTCAGGTTATCTGCGAACTAATCTTTCGCTCTCAGCGGAGATAAGAAAAAGTCACTTGGAGGATGTGGCAGGAAAGGGAACGGGCGAGAAGCGCGGGATCCGGACCAAACAGTATTTCTTCCAAATTTGATTGTAGTTTTTGATTTATGTTTTTGATTTTAGTTTTGCTGTTAACCTCTACAATTTCAGTAGAAGTTCATGCGGTTGGAATGAGTTGGGCCTGTACGCAGTGATCCTTGCCGGCTCCACCGGTCCTCGACCCATTGTGGATAAAAAAGCGTTAGCATAGGACCAGAAAGTACCAAAAAAAACAAACAAACAACCGTAAGGTCTCATGTTTGCCAGCTCAATCTATATAAACTATCCGACGTGCTGATACTTTTAAATAAGCCCGGCATGTTATAAATGGGCCAAGTCCTACCTGCCATGCACCCCGAATTATCGAAACAAGTCAAAAGTACTCCCCCACTAAGACTTCTATTTTGCACTACAGCAAATAGATAATTATCTATATTAACAGGAAAGCTATCCATCACTTAGACCAATATTCATTCAATCTGAGCCATAGCCAATCTAGATTAAGGTTTGAGGGGCTATAGTTCTGGTTTGTGCCGTCATTATTTTCTGTGAAAAAGCGTGCATCATGAAGCCATTCACTAAAAGCTATGGCTCCCTCTGGAGAGCCTAGAATCCAGCGAATTCCCGTCGTTGGGTGTTTATTTCCGCTGCAAAGGCGGTACTGACTCCGATTGAGTTGACAAAAGAAGAAGTACTCGGGAGACCTTTCTAGCCAGCAAGCGCAGAAGAAAAGAGCGTCCAAGTGGTGAAAGCAGCGGTGGTAGTCAGCAAAGTCTCCATGACCCGAGCGAGCTGCAAGAAGGCGACCAAGAGTATACCGCTTTAGGCTCTTGAGTTCGAGGGAGCTCCCAATATTGGTACTAATCCCCTTCTGTTGGTATAGTTAAGGAGAATTTTGTTACTAGTATAGGGCTATAGAGGCTCTGTATCGTGACATAATGTCTCGCTATGCTCGGGAGATTGTTGGAGATAGGCGGCGTAGGGGCTGCGCATGCTTGTTTAGCAAGTACATCAGCAGCTTCATTGCCAGATATGCCGACATGTCCTGGACACCATCGTACTCTAAATATAACTGATTCGGAAAAGTGGCTGCGTTCTCTTTTTTTCCACTTAGTTGCAAGGTATAGAAAGTGAGCGATACGAGAGGAACTGCTAGGGGAAGGAGTGTCTTCAACGAGACGAAGGGCGGATCCCTGATTATCTAGGGAAACCGTAATATTTATGGCATATCAAGCCATCGGATTATGGAGAACGGCACCTAGGCCTTCAGTGGCCCCGGATATTTCTGTATCATACACTTCGGCCGATGCTCCAAGAGGAAGAGTTCCCTGCCCAATTATCTATGTGAGACCGCGATAGATAACATACCCGGACCTGGCTCTACCTTCTAAAAGGGCACCGTCAGAGAAAACGAATAGATCCAACTGGGGTCGAGATGCTTGCCATCTATTGAATTCTTCGAGGCCATTTATTCTGCCTATAGTCCCGATATTTTGTAGAAGTGTTTTGCGACAGGCATTCTAAGGGGGTGGTATTGTATCAGTAGAAAGTTCGGAAGATGTTCTTTGTCAGATCCACAACATTCGGGAGGAAGCCCAGCGCCGTCGTAAATGGTGACGTGGGTCTGCTGACGCGACTCGCACTGTAAGGCGGTCGTATATTCGTTCTAGTCATGAGATAGCCACCCCAATCCGGTCTCTCGAAGAAGGGCAGGAATCGGAGTCGTTCGGTAGACAGGAAGGACGGCTCCAGCAGCATCATTAATTCTGCATTGAACACGCCTTATTATATCCTGTGGGGTACTTCTGGAATACTATGTCTCGGCTCCAAAGAAGTAGATAGCAAAAGCCCTTCCTTGAATAGCTTGCCTGAGAATGGGGGGCTGATACCGTGGGTGGTGCACAAGAGTCGTTGAAGGTGGCTTGTGATGGATAGCGACTTCTAAAGGCCTCACTTACATGATCTCGGAAGCATAGGCCACGATCAAAGTATACTTCGAGCCAGCGGGTGTGATTATTGGGCATAGCCCAATTTCACCAATGTAAATTGTTGGCTCTACAACCTTGCCACGTTTCCGGTGGAAGTACTTGAGCTCCGTCTTCGAAGTATCAAAAGAAACCCCGTTTTCCCGCCCCCAGGAGAGAGTTTTGTCAAGCTGAGTCTAGAGGAGGCCGGCACACGATTTTAAAGAAGTCGCGGAAGAGAAATGAGAGATATCATCAGCGTACCCAAAGAGGCCACGCGACAGTCGAAGCACTCCTTCACTTGCCAGGAGGAAGAGAATAGGAGAGAGAGGGGAGCCTTGGGGTAGGCAACAAAGGATCTTGAACAATGAAGATAAGAAGCCATCTAGATTTATTCTTGCCTCTAGTTGTTCCATGAATGAGATTACCCAGAGGACCACGTTAGGTGGCCAGCCCTGGTTTCGTAGACAAGGTGAGAGAAGGCCTTTTTGAATGCCATCAAAGGCTCTTTGCACGTCTACTGTAATGATTCCTGCTACTCGTTTCATTCCAGGCTGTTTATATATCGCACACGAGGGCTGTGGTAAGATCTGTGGAGGAGCGGCGAGGGACTGCACTGCACTGGTACTTGACTAAGATCCGATGCTTGAGGGCGATGTACGAGAGCCTTCGGGCTATAACTCGCTCGAGTCCCTTTTCCAGGTAGGAAAGAAGAGCTATCGGCCTGTAAGATTTCGAGAGGGATAAGTCGCGGTTTCCGGATTTTGGTAGTATGATAACACTAGACTTCTTGATGATAAATGGATGGGTTCCTAGCTGGTCGCATTGGCGAAACAAAGCTATAATCCGCCTTCGTACTATTTGCCAGGCTTGTTTAAGAGCACCTATCGTGATTTCATCTAGACAAGGGTCGGTAGATTTTACCTGGCAGCATGATCAGAATATGTCCTCCTCCGTAAGCGTGAGCTATGGAAGACTTTGCCGGGGTACAGCGGGTGCACCCATCGGGATATCTTGTAGGTTTAGATGACAGCTAAGAAGCGTGTCCCTGAAAAGCTTTGATTTTCTATGGGAGTGACAGTCTCTAACGTCAAAAGAGTCATCCTACATTTATACATATTACCGGTCATGTGTCATAGCTAAATAGCTAAATACACCCTAAATGATTTAAAACAAAAGCCTAACTCGTTCCAACCTCCTGAATCGCTGCTAACGATACAACTGATTAAACAAAAAGGAAAAATCATGAAAATCAAAAACAACTTCGAAAACCAGAAGATTCCTCCACATTGAACCCGGACACTGCACTCCTCGCACATTCCATCGTCCGTCACACCTTTCATATGATAAATTTACTCATCTCCAATAAGAGAAAAAGATGGGTTAGCAGGCACCTTTGATACAGCCGGTATCCTGCTATTGGTTAGTAAAGCCCCAAAAGGGACATCTTCAAGGTTGCTGAATACTCAAACTTCCTTTTCAGAATCCAGCGTTGCGAAACTTGTTGCCTCGGCCATCGAGACATCCTTCGGCGCGGCGATGATGGCCTCTTCGGCTCTTTTGGCTGCAGCCCTGGCTCGAGCCACCTTTGTGTACTTCCCTTGCTCGAGGTGACACATCCACGCGAGCTACTCTTTTTTCACCGGTCCAGACTTTCTGGGTCTGACTTGGCAGTCCCGGGAATCTGATGGGTGAGATACTCCACAGTTGCGACACTTGGTAAGGGCCTTGCACTCGGCTTCCGAGTGCATGTTTGATCCGCAGTTCTAGCAGGCTAGAGCGCGGGAGCAACCACGGGTGGCTTGGAAGCCCAAACAGCGTTTGCACTTTTTAATTTGCAGACGAGGCTTGTGAATAGTCGCCGCTCCAGGCTTGTCAAGAATGCGGAAGCCTGCGCGAGGGACGGAGTCCCGGGCAAAAGAGCTTGCCAACTTCTGTACGGCGCTACAGGACGGCATGTCCCATGCTGTCTCACCTGGGTTGGCAACTGGTGTATTTTTAGGTAGATCTTCAATGAGATCCAGTCCGCATTGACCATATTAATACCGTCGAGTGTTTTTATGATCGCTGGAATATTCGCGATCCGAAAGGCGACAAGGTTGGAGGCTTCCTCGAGCTTGGCGTTGAAATCTGAAAACCTCGGTTCGGCATTCAAGAACTTTTCCCTTTCATTTCATTCCCTGTCAGAATCGCAAAACCGGTTCTGACTCGATATACAGAGCAGGCGTTACTCAAGGTGCACTGCAGCCCATCCTGTATTTGTTACCGTAAAACGCTATGTGAAAGCTTGAGCCACGGGTGCTCCTTTTCTAGGCGAAGGAACAGTCGTTTGTCGACTTTCGCCTTGGGAGCTTCTTTCTTCTGGGCTTTAGCCGCAGGTCGCGGCACAGCCTTTGCACTAGGGACTGATTTTTGTCGCAGTCCGTTTCTGGCAACCGTAGCTCAGGTGCTTTTTATAGGCAGCTGAGCGACGGCTGGAATTGTTGTGCTCCTGGCGTCGGGAGCCCTTGGGATTGGGTTCGCCGGGCGAGGAGGGAGGACAGGTGGCGTAGCGGCCGAGCCCGTAGCCATGTATTGCGCGATGGCGGCGCGTAGGTAGACTCTCATGGAGTCTACGAATTGTCTGTTTGACCCGTTGGTCAAAGGGAGGAGGGTAGCTTCGACGCCAGATATGGCGGCGGAGCAGAGTACCAGTTTTGCCGCTGTTTCGGCGGCGCGTCGTTGTTCGGCTTCGACAATTGGTCGAAGTTCCGGAGGGCACTCTGTTTTCGTGGCAGATTTTGGCTGCGACGTTGATTTTGGCGCTGCTTTGTCTGCAGCGTTTTCCGACGGTTTTGACGCTGTCGGACGAGATTGTGACGATTCTCCAATCCCGTGGGGGATGGAGACTCGTTGAGGAATTTCCTCAACAATTTCAACCGACCCGATCATGTTAGTATCGGGCTCAGCGACGATGGAAAGGGCTTTTTCCTTCCCTTTAATTGAGGCCTTGCTCATCTCCACGCATTTTGAAGACTGGGCATGGCAGGTTATTTTTCAAGAGCCCTCGGGCGGACTCTCATGTTGTCCAACGTGGCGTTTGGACGCTTTTTTCGTGCTGGAGGCATGGTGAAAAATGCCTCGAGCTCGATCACAATTCAGAGCTAGATGCGACGAGTTTGGGAGGCGTGGAAAAAGGGAAAAGGGGAATTTTCGAATTGTGCGGTTGGATATGGCTGGGCTGTATAAGGCAATAATTGTGGCTCCTGGTCGTTCAGTTTATGATCGCAATGATTTCACGCAGGTGTCTCGTGGCTCCAACTAATCTACAAAGTAATGTGAGCAGCGCTAGAGACTAAAAATACGTGAACTGAGTTCTATGATTCAGGATAGCCAAATTTTGCAACTCCGAACAAGTTGGCCCATGAGGCAATAACTCAAGACTCTCCGTCTAACCAATTTCTCCCACCCAACTAGATTAATCCCCACAATAACCTCATCAAGGGAGAGGAACAATCTAAAGAATTACAGAAAGAAGCGGTAAAGTTTGCGGCATACCTAGAGTAGGCGAAATC
Organism: Blumeria hordei DH14; assembly: GCA_900239735.1. Lineage (NCBI taxonomy): Eukaryota > Fungi > Ascomycota > Leotiomycetes > Helotiales > Erysiphaceae > Blumeria > Blumeria hordei. The sequence continues at coordinate 2,621,293 of OENG01000009.1, read as the reverse complement.
TAAGTCTGCCTTAAAGCGAAGTCGACAGCCTCAAAAACTTGCTACAGCAGATCCTGAAACCTAGAGAGCAGCTAAGTTTTATCAATGTAAAATTTGTGAACGTCAAAGATTAGGCTTCCAGGAATCCCATTTTCCCTCTATAAGAACCCGACAAAGGCCCAAAGTAGCCCAGCAATCCAAATTTGAAGCGAGTAGATCCGGCTAAAATCGTATTTATGTAAAGACAAGTACCAGGAGGCTACGATCCATGCTTTCCGTGCGGCAACTAATCACAAATCCCCAAGCGCATGAACATGTCCTGCCCTAAGTGATCAAGTGGCAGGAGTGAGATCTGGAGAAAATTCAGTGGATGATGAAGGCATGTCTTGATAACCCAGGGTTTCTGAGACGTTCCCCTGGGTGGGTACTCACGGATGAGGGTTGACTTGGGGTGAAGAAAAAGCCATCATAACTTCGCAGTGGTGCTTGCAAATAAAATCCGAGGAATGAGTGCTCTAATTACATGTTGAGGTGCCTTTTCTATACTTTTCTTTGATATTATGTCATAGCTAGATAGCTTCATACGTAATTAAAATCTGATAGAAATAAATAAAAAAGAGGTCGCAGTATTACTGATTAATGATGAGAGCTAAGGTGAATCACACGCATCGCTTTAACAATATATTTCATCAAATATAATCCTTATTAAGGAAATAATGACCCCTCTGTCATTGAGGTTGTAGAGCGCATTCATTCAAGTAACTACCGAGGTGAAACTAAACACAGAATTTGTAGTCACGTGTGTACCAACACTGTGGCCTAATTGATAGCCCCAATTATTCTAAATTCTAACAATTCTAGTATTTCTGTATCGGTTTTCCGAAGCAATTAAATTTCAATAAAAAAAATGAGTTTGGGGAGAAAGCAAAAGAAATTTAATTATGTCTTCGGCACGTTTCTTCCGTTTGAACTCTCGCAGCCGTGGCAGTGAGCTATTGTTTTTATACAAATATTGTTCAAGCCATGAGGGCAGGTCTGATGGCCAGATGAAAAATGATTTTGTTAAAGGCCATAATCTGGACTTGGAGTCGTCTTTTGTAAAGGAAGTAGTTGATGTTCAATGCGTGTGTAAGAGAACGTGTGTTGGATATTTTTTGAATTTGATTTCATTGACCTGATTTGGCGCCCTATGGGCCCATGCAGGTGGCTATAAACCTACACTATGTATTTACATGAGGAGGAAACCTTGCGGTAAAAACCCCCTCCCCATATTAAAATTTTGACCTGTAATCCTCAGTTACCTACAGTGAGTGCAAATGGCCTTCAGTCAGAGACAAGACTAGGTAAAATTAAAGTTTCCTTCGCCATCCTTTCCCTGCCCTCGCGTGCTGAAAAGAGTTGGCTGTGGTCCTGAACTTGACCCCGATGGCCCTCTCTTGGCGCCCTCAGGCTTTTGATGGGACACGAGTGTGAACCCTTGGTCGGTTGCTGTATTAGCCATAGATTGATTTATTACCCTTGGCCTTATTTATTCCCTTCTTATATCTGCCGTTCGTTCCAAGAGTCCCGTGTGTGGGATATTACAGCGAGAGATAAATTCAGTTAAGGGGAGAGGTGAGTTGAATATTATGATACATGTGTATAATTATATATCCATATAAGAGCGTGTATTCCAGCCCGGCTGGCACAATTGGTTAGCGCGTGGGCCTTTTAAGCCCAAGGTTGAGAGTTCGAGCCTCTCGTCGGGCGGAGAATCGAAGTAATCTTTTAAAATCATCATGTACGAACATACAACTCGTCGAACAATTTACGAGCATTTACTTTTTCATGAGATTTTAATTACGTATGCAGCTATCTAGCTTTGACACATGACCGGTACTATATGTACATGTAGGATGACTCCTTTGACGTTAGAGACACTCATACTCTGGATTTCATTTGCAAATACCACTATGAGGTATGTTCGCCTATACAAACAGTTGACGCTCCTCCGTAAGTACCCACCAAAGGGAAATTTAAAACTTTTGATTATCCAAGTATGCCTTCATCATCCATGCATATCAGTGCCGCGAGAAATGTAGTTTAGTTTTGCCGGATTCGAACCAGCGGTCTCCTGTCTCGGGTGGGATATGTGTCCTAGCTATCCAGACCTTACTTGAGAAACCAGCCAAGATGATGTGCCACCGCACCATCCAACCACGGCGGTGTTTATAGTGTCGCCCGCACTCTCGCAACCGAAGTCTTGGCGCACGCACAAAGCTCAATTCGAAAACTCGTTGTCAAAAATTCTGAAATTCACGTTCGTCGATATCGTTTCCACCATCTGCAGCACCTTGTGAGCTTGTCCTAATCTCTCTCACGCCCATCCCAAAGAACTGTCTCCCAGGTTTGTGCGCCACGCTTTGCCTCCTCCGTCGGGTATAAATATCGGCGTGGGCGTGTACGTGGTGGTGAATTGAGGCCAGAGAAAGTCGACGAGAGGTGTGATCATTGAAATAAGGATGTACTGAGTCGTACTTGCATACTTGATGAGGTTTTGGTGGTGATTGATCTCGTCAGGTGTGAAAATTTGATTAGGTGGAGAGCCTTGAATCGTTGCCTCATGGGCCAACTTGTTCGGTATTGCGAAATTTGACTGATCTTGGCTCTGGGAGAATATTTCACTCCCAGGTTCGTAGAGGGCACCGGGTACAGGTGTCAGTCTTGCCCTCCCTTGCCCTGCTCGTTCACACCCATTTAAGAGCTAATAAATCTTGAGCTCCGTGTACGAATAATGCAGTGAAGATGAAAGACGTAATTAAATGAAATAGTAATTGGTGTTGAGTCAGCATTCCTGGTCCTGAGCCCTCCTCCGCCAGCGTATTTGGCATTGATCTCAAAACCCGTCCTGGCATTCAGTAAAGAGCTAGTGGAAGTCCGGTCTGCCGAAGCAGCCTGTGACGCGTGCAAAAATTTTAAACTTCTCCAACCCTCCACGTCCGAGTTGCCGATAAAAAGCATCTAAGCTCACTTCATCTCTAGATTTACGCGTCAGAGTCTTCTTTTTTTTTTTGGCATCAGATTTGAATTGCGTATGCAGCTAGCTAGCTATGATACAATATCGGAGAAAATGTAGAGAATAGATGACTCAATTTACAATAAGAGCACTCATGCCTCGGATTTCATTCGCAGGTACCACTGCGAAGTTATGGCGGCTTTTTCTCCACCCCAAGCCAACCCTCATCCGTGAATACCCACCCAGGGGAACGTCTCAAAAACCCTGAGTTATCCAGACATGCCTTCATCATCCACTGAATTTTCTCCGCGCAAAATGCAGTCTGCGGTGTCTCCTTCCAAAGTGGAGTAGGTGCTCAGGCTATTCAAACTATACCAGAGAAAACCATCAGGAGATGGACCACGGCACCTTCTATCGTTGGCTTGTATTTATATTCTCAGCTGCACTCTGACAACCGAAATATTGCCGCGCTCAATACTATTCAATATGTACATCTCCTTGCCAAAAATCGAAATTACACACTGGTCGAGATTATATCCTTCCTTTGAATCATCTTGTGCACTTTGACTGACCTCTCTCTGTGACGCCCCGACATTTTAGTGGCCACGTGGTCTTCGGTCCAATAGTTGGTAAGCCGACACAGGGTCAATCCAGGAATTCCAACGACTAGTTTCACACACACGAGTCTTGTGTGTGACAGATTACGATACGAAAGGTTTGTCATGGATATTGGTTTTCATGCGAAACCCTTGGGTTGTAGGCAATGAGGGACAGGAGGTTTCGTGTTGGCAACTTTATTTGAACAGTTGAACCTCCTATGTACATATACAGATTCATATCCTCCTAGATACTTTTCTCTTTAGTTTAGAATCTTATGATTTGAGTCCACGCCAGCTTTTGACCACTCGCCAATCGTCTTTTGTCCCTCGAGTTTCCACACTCTCATGTCCATCTCAAATAACTGCTTTCCAAATTTTTGTGCCACGCCTTGCTTCCTCTGGCGGGTACAAATTTGGGCGTGGCCTTGTATTTGGCGACCAGCTGAGACCAGAGAAAGTCGACGAGAGGTGTTATCACTGGAATGAGATTATACTTGATCATACCTGCGGATTTGATGAGGCTAAGGTAAGAGTCCATCTCATTAGAAGTGAAAATTTGACATGGCGGAGTATTTTGAATTATTGCTTCGTGGGCAAACTTCATTGATGTTGCGAAATTTGACTGAACTTGGCTCTGGGATAATATTTCACTCGCAGGTTCGTAGAAGGCACCACGGACAGGTATTCAGCCTTACCCTACAGGTTAATACATATTCCGCTTATTAAAGTGCACATGACTTCTGTTCAAACACTAAACGTCTTGACTAGCGCATCAACAAGCTTGTTTATAAAGTGTGTCGATAAATCATGTGTTGCTGTATTGTGTTACCCCATCTCCTGAATACCTGGAATATCTAGCCCATCTTAGTGGCAACTATTCTTGAGTTGGGACGTGGCAAATCTCCAAGTAAAAGTCAGCCTGGTATCGAGTCGAGTTCTACCAATACATCGGTAGGAACCCTCGAGTTGGACCAAGCCGAATAAAGCGAACCCTCACGACCATGGGTGGGCCCATCTGGGCTTGAAGATGAATTCATCGCGTGCTAAAGCTTCTGCTCTGCGAGGACTCGACCATCTCCATTTTATTCTATTTACAGGCCAAGGTGTGCAACATTGAAGCTTCACCCGATGACTATGGACCCGGATGAACGATATACGAGCAATACTAAAAGATTTACTCTTGGGGCATGGTAATTTGAGACGGGAGAAATTAATTTTGTTGAAAATTACATTGCAGTGGCAAATGAGAATATTTTGCGACTAGCAATTGGCAGCTAAAAAATACGACTATCACAAGCTGAGCCTTCTTTTTCTGACAAGATCTTACAAAGGACTTTGCCGGATTAGTCTGAAAGTGGGATCAATTCATCGAATGTGGAAACCACTGGTGGAGAATCATCAAGCCTGTCATTCCTTAAATTGAGAAGACTTTATCAAACCAAGCCTACCATGAAGCTAATATTATTCTCTTATTATCTCCAAAAATTGTAGCACTTTCACCGTCGAACTTTCTCTAATTTCGTCATCGACACTCCATTATCACCTCTTTAAAGCACAATTATCATCACAATTTTTATCAATTTCCACCATCGCTACCATCAAGTCTATCAAAATGAGATTCTATATCTACCATTTAATTTATATTACCTTTTTTCTTTCGACCATGAACCTAGCTAGATCAGTCAACAAACCTCATTTCAAAATTCTCGACAGGAGAGGCCATTTCTCAAAAAACACTGGCTATCAATGCGGTTCAAAAAAGTATAAAATGGTCGACGTCGACTCTGCCGTAAGAGATGCTTGTGTAGCATTTCCAAAAAAAAAGCGAACGAAGAGTCTCTGGACATTCATTCAACAAAAAACTCGTCCTATTTATTTTCCCGAAGCTCAGAAGTTTGGCTTTCCACGTGATTCACAAATGGCACCAATGACTTTATCATTTCTTGGTTAGATTTCTCATTTACTAGAGGGAGCCTTGAGTTGTTTGAGCTAATATGTATATAGAATTTTTCAGCACAAATAGTGTCGTATTCTCAGCATCAGATTGCAAACTTCTTGGCCTCGTCAGCAAAAAAAAGGATAAAAAGAATGGTTTATATCAGAGCTGTAAATATACTACATGGCCTTTTGGCTTTCTAGATCTGTAAGAAAATCTACAACTCGTTCAACAGATCTGTCGATTTTAATACTTGCTAGTTTTACACCACCAATTGACAACTAGGTAATTATAATGGTCCGACTATGGTTCAACTTCGATGAAGATCTAAGTGGTGTGTTGGGCACAATAGGGAGAATTTTCTACATTATCTTGTACCAAAATATGAAGTGCCACTACGTTACATAACATTGAGACTGGGAAAGAATACGAGATGGCGAAGTACAATTGCCAAATGAGAGAGCCAAGCTAGGCGGCTTAATAGGACAACGACGGGTGTTGGCTATGCAATTTGTCTTGCTCACCGAGAGAGTATGAACTAGGAAGTCCTTCATAGCCATAGACTCAGTAGGGACTTAAATTAAATTCTACGAACTAGGTAAACCAAGAAAATGTACAGAAAGCCATTATTCGTAACTGTGTCACTTCTCCATTCATAAAGTTTAGTATTTCATAAGTTATAACTAGCTTAATTTCGTAAAAATTTCTGTCATTCTCGATCTTAAAAGGGTTTCAAATTGCAAGAGTATTTGATGTGGATTCTTAGTAAGACCAACTTTCATGGCAATATATTCTTGAATCAGGTTAAAGGATGTCGGTAACTATTTCATGTTTGGGCGTTATAAATTATTCGATATATTTATGATAATCAGGATATCGTATGAACTCTATTAGGGATCTGAATCAGCTCCATTGGCGAGGCGTTTGGATTAGAGGAAGAAAAAGACGATTGAGAGGAAAGGTAGAGATAACGACGTGTGTTTCGAGATACCAGTTGCTTCTCCTTATTCGCCGACTTCTTGACGGCACCGGAATTGTATGGTATCGTGTTTTACCAACAGAGTCCCAATTTATCCACATTGGCACTATTTTATCATACCTTTCATATCATATTTGGACAAAAAGATGAGATCGAGCGTACTATGTGTTGGAAATCCAGACCTTGATTTTGAAGTTTCTCTTTTATCGGAACAAATAAGATTCCCAAAAATAACTACTACCGAGATTATTGACATCACTACCATTGACCATGTTTGATGCGTAACTGTGATGAGCGATCAACAAAACAACATATGAAAGGAATGGTGGCCGATTACTGTCTATTTTCTACATACATCTCGGAACTGTCCACCGACGGGAAGCTCCTTAAGATGTCCCAACTCCTAATACACTAACCACATTATCTGCTCTGCTACACCATATCCTTGATATTCCGAGTAGGCTCGTCGTAGCAAATCTGTGTTGTGTCTGTCCATGATTCTATTTAAGACTTGCTGCAACAATATCTGTTGGAATGTAATAACAATTGGTATGTTAATAAAGACTTAATGAAATTACTGTTGGAAATGGAGACACAGAGTGTTGTGGACGTACGGGCCCTCAATTTCGTCTAGGTTCCCGACACGATCTTGTATGTATTTAAGTGGATGGAATGGGTAATATGGTAGCGCTTCAGGCTACCTATTAGATATATGAGCGGCTGTATGGCGTGGGCGCAAGAAGGTTATTGGGGGTTTTCTATGCCTAGATGGTGCCACACTTATTTATGCTGTGGCTTAGGCTACGTGTCGCTCACACTTGTACTTGTAGCGCACACTTCCCACACTTTTAGCTGTAATCCGAACATGACACTCTTTTAGTCAACTTCTACTTTCGTTCCATAAATATTGCGCCCATTTCATTGCGCGATATTTACAACAATTACTATACACATCTCCTATCCAATATACATCATTCATAGTCCACGAATGGTCTAGCTCTGTAGAGGCAACACTAATGTCTTTTACTCGTGTTATGAAAAGAAGGAGGAACGGTTTGACTTCCTGCCCCGCCTTTAATATCCGAAGGCCACTGTCACGTGACCGGTACCTTCCACAACACAACTTGTCACGCAGACTTCCTGCCCTTGGTGGTCAATTGGTAAAGGAGATGTTTACACGGAATAATAACAGGTGTTAGAATGATGGTTTACTATTAGTAAACAAACCTTTCAGGCCTGAGTAGGGAAAGGTAACGTAACAGTGAACTACGAGCATGTACATAATAAAGCGAAGTCTAAAGTCGAGTTGCGTTCTTCACGCAACGTCTTCTCAATATCATTCTTATTCCAGATACTCCCTCTCTTCCTTATATATATTTATTTAACGTCGTGCCAGCTCACAACACAACCGTAAGGTCTCGTGTTGGCCAGCTCAGTCTATATAAACTACCCGACGTGCCGACGCTTTTAATTAAGCCCGACATGTAATAAATGGGCCAAGACCAGCCTGCCATGCACCCCGAACTATCAACTGAAGTCAAAAGTACTCTCCAGCTGAGACTTTTGTATTCTAATACAGTAGAGAAGATATTTATCTATATTAACAAGAAAATTATCCATCACCTAGACTAATAGTCTTTAAATCAGAGCTCTTGCAAATACATGCCCAATATTTATAGTTTGGGGCACTAGTTAGTGTTGTTATTGCATGTTTCAAAAAAGCATGTTTCATGAAGCCATTTACTAAATGCTAGGGCACCTTCAGGAGAGCCTAGAATCCAGGGAATTCCCGGTGTTGGATGTCTAGTATTGCCAAGGAGGCGGGACCGGCTACGATTGAGTTGACAAAAGAAAAAGTGATCAGGCGATTTTTCTAGCCCGCAAGCGCATAATAGAGGTGCGTCCGAGTGGTGAAAGCGGCGGTGATAGTCTGCAAAGTCGCCGTGACCTGATCGGGCTGCAAGAAGGCGACCAAGAGCGTAGCGATTGAGGATCTTGAGCTCTGGGGAGCTCCCAGTATTGGCGTTTATTCCCAGTTGTTGGTATCGTTCAGGAGCGTTTTGGGACCAGTACAGAGATATAGAGGATTTGTATCGAGTGATTACGTCTCTCTTTGCTCGAGAGATTGTTGGAGATAGGGGGGGCGTAGGGGCTGTGCATGCTTGTTTAGCAAGTGCGTCAGCAGCTTCATTGCCAGGTATGCCGACATGTCCTGGACACCATCGTACTCTAACTATACCTGGTTTGGAATAGCAGCTGCCTTCTCTTTCTATCCACCTGGTAGCGAGGTGTCGGAACCGAGCGATACGAGAGGAACTGCTTGGGGTAGGAGTATCTATGAGGAGGCGAAGGGCGGCTTCCTGATTATCTAGGCATACCGTAATATTTGTGGCCAATCGGGCCATCGGATTATGGAGAGCAGCATCTAGGCCTACAGTGGCTCCGGCTATTTCTGCATCATACACTTCGGCCGATTCTCCGAGAGGAACCCTCTCTTCCTTATGAAGACCACTTCGAGCCCGTACTCGTATCAGATCACGACGTGCCCCCTATCTCTCCTTGTGGAAGACCTTGACCCTCTATTTACTCACACTTGTACCCTGTGGACAAATAGCATGCACACTCCTCGAGAGATGTCCGGAGAAAAGCCGTGAAACGCTCCTTTGAAGCATTGATAAACATCACTGGGACATAAAAAGGATTACGCAATTGATCCTTAGTCATGGTTGGGTAGAACAATCTACATGACAAATTCAGTCGACATGCTGCTTAGCGAGCGAGACAGGACCAGCACAAGGTTGGGGTCGAAATAGGGGGCATTATATTGAAATCTAGACATATCAGACCGAACTGCACGCAATGCGGAGTAGACGAAGACTACTCATCTTCGATCGCTACCAGTTTTGGTGAGGTCTCGGTTGGTAATGATCTCAGTGGTGTGAATGTTATTCCATCATTCACTTCTATCATTCCCGATAAACCTCTAGAACTTTAATACATTATTGGTACACAAAGGCGGCACTATGGTGTAATTGTGCTTCCTGAAGGATAACTTGTAAATTCATGAGTGAGAGAGCGGTGTATACATTGTACTACTTGATTCTCAGACTATCAAGCACGTTGTAGATTCAAGGAATAAACTGGAAAGTTAGGGAGCTTTTCTCCCAGATGTTTCCTCCTATGTAAATATATAAATAGGCTTATAGCCACCTGCATGGGCCCTTTTAGCGCCAAATCGGGTTAAACAAAATTGAATGAAAGTATTTTATTATTATTAATTCATTTTATTGTCCTGTCTGAGTCTATGGCTATGTAGGAAATGCAGGTCCCATCTGCCTACAGGCCAAGGATCCCTACGCCAGTAGTATATCCCCTCTTATACCTCCCATACAGCTCCCCTCAAACACTACCGCCCCTCACAAGCCCTCATTCGATCATACACTTAGAGGAGCCCTTTGCCCTTCATTATCTCCCCTCTCCAACCAACGGAACGATGGCCATTTGCGGGTGTATGGCAGCCGGGAAAATTCGCAAAAACCACTGGGTGCGGAGCTCTCCTAATACCGACATTAGGACTAGATCCGAAGATATAGTGACCCTTCTGAAGTGTTTGAAGAGACCAGCCAGCTGGGCACTGCAGACTTGTGTGTGCCTCATAAAACTGACCCTCTGCCTTTCTAGCCTCCTCCCAACTCCTTTCCGAAGGTCGTGCTGAAATTTCAGAAAAGTCTTGACAGAGTGTGATTTCTGTGTGTTGGCTTAGCCCAACTTCTTTTGTACCGTCCAGGGCACTGGGGAGTGCCGTTGACTCATCGACAAAAGAAGCCCTCCTGGATAATTAGCCGAAATCTCGGTCCTGGCGCCCACAAACGTTCCAAAGTTGAAAGCCCCTCGAAAATGTCAGTCCCAGCATCGTCTTCAGAGACCTGTTCCCCCTCTCACACCACATCTCAGCCGCCTACCCTTCCTCAAAATGTAGAGCCCCATTAGAGCATCAGTCCCCCATAAACCATGAGCCGAGCTTTGTATATTACGACTTAATGTCCTTCTTGCGGGTATACGTAGCGTTTTAAATTTGTAGTGATTGATAGCCGGTAATCAATGGGGCAAGCTCCTGTTTGCAATTGGAGCAACTTCTTTATTGGTCGTTGAGGCGAGATGAGGCGTGGTTAGAAGGAGGTTGAGGACTCAGATGAGAATGGTAAGAAAGGGATTGTCGAGAAGTTGTCAAATGGAGATATGCTTGAGGTTGCTTTCCACTTCGATTCGGATGCGATTCTTCTTGGCTATCCCAGATATGCAGAGCATACTGAGCGATTACACCGGCACCACTGGAAGGTGAAGAATTCGTCTTTGCCGGCTGAATCAAAGTATAGATAGAGGGATAATTCAATACAAATTCGTATTCTGCCTTCTTTAGATTTGTATCACAGCTATTGTGCCATAATAACTACCTATGCACCAGCTACATGGCTGAGCATGACAAGATTGCGGACCATCTAGGCCCCAAGCTATTCATGTCTTACAGCAGAGGGATAGTTGAAATTTGGCTTTTTCCATACGGAGTAATTTCTACTAATGGCAATTGTTCCATGTCATTGCGGTGTTGAGGATTAGGACTCGGCCAGGGATTTGACTTTGCTCATTAGCGAGGCGCTTGGAGTAGAGGAAGAGACAACATTATATGTATTTCGAGATTCCAATTAATTGACTTTATTCATCGACTTCGTGACGGCACCCAATTTTTATTACTTTGTGTTTTACCAACAGTTTCTTTTAAGAATCATCCGGTGCGACGATTATATCATCACACATTATTTCCCTGATTTGACATCAGAGAATAGGGAAAATTATCTAGGGCAATTTTGTTTCTTACACTAGCTGTGCATCCTGTAAATATATCAAAATGTCTTTTAAGCCACTATGGGAAAACAGGTCGCTTAGCTCAGTTGGTTAGAGCGTGGTGCTAATAACGCCAAGGTCGCGAGTTCGACCCTCGTAGTGACCAACGAATGACATCTACTTTTGTACGCACGCCACCTCCCGCACTAATTCGTCGAAATTACTTGTCGGCTGCTCACACACTGACGATCTTGCTAATCTGGCAAGTGTTTTTATTGATGCACAAATAGGCAGTACTTAAATTGAGCCATCGTTCTTTTACACTTTCTCCGATATTGTGTCATAGCTAGATAGCTGCATACGCAATTCAGATCTGATCCAAAAAAAATAGGCAGTACAAGAATGAACTTCAAAGATACACCCTTAAACATCCACCGTAGTCTAACCAGGGCCCAACGTAGTTTTTCCATTCAGCAAAGAAGCGAGCATATCGGGCTAAATTCTTACCTGTACAAGAGAAAGATACTCGGAGCAGAAAACCCAAGCTGACAAAGTCGATATCCGTCACAAAACGTCAAGCATTTGGTATTAGCATATCCTCAGTGGGGAAATGGAAGAGGCAACTTTCTCCAAAAAGCTAAAGACGTGTACCTTGAGTCAATGATTAACAGCCCGGAACATGTAACTAGATACACACAGTGGATACTATGCAAAGAATGGATAAAACGGTTTCGACTTGCGGGAGAAGTCGGGGGGGTAGCAATGACAGAAAAAAAATCGATCTGGAAGGGAAGTGGGCAGTGTCCACACTGGCCGAACAGTGAAAACTAAACAAATTGATAGCAATATAAACAGGCAGGATCAGGGGGCTTCCTCCTCCATAAACGATTAAAATAGTCACCTGCATGGACGCATAGGGTGCCTGATCGAGTTCAATGGAATCAAATTCAAAAAAATCATGTAAATCTTCTATTCCATAGATAAGGTAGTATAGGGACATGCACACATGTGAAATGGACACGAGACATCAGAATAGATTGCCAAAATAGTCTAAGAGATAGGGACAAGCTTGAAAGAAGGAGGGCAAGACTGAACACCTGTACGCCGTGTCCTCTACGAATCTGCGAGTGAAATAGTCTCCCAGAGCCAGGTTCAGTCAAATTTCGCAATTCCGAACAAGTCGGCCGACGAGGCAATAATTCAAGGTACTCCACCATGTCAAATTTTCGCTCTCAATGAGTTCGACTCATTGCTTAGCCTCATCAAGTCCGCAGGTACGACTAGGTATATCCTCATTCCAGTGATAACACCTCTCATCAACTATTCTCTGGCCTCAGTTGACCACCAAATACACGCCCACGCCGGTATTTATACCATGCGGAGAAAAAAAAGCGTAGCGCACAAATCTGGGAGACAGTTATTAGGGATGGACGTGAGTAGGATCAGGAAAAGTTTACAAGATGACACGGAGGATGGATTCAATCACGACGGGCGTGTGATTTTGAATTTTGGCAAGTAGTTTCACGAATTGTTCTTTGTGCCCAGTAATACTCCACTTGCGAGAGTGTAGCTGAGACTATAAATACAAGCCAAAGATAGAAGGTGCCGTGGTCCGTCTCCTGGTGGTGTTCTTTGGTATAGCTTGAGTAGCCTGAGTATCTACTACACTTAGGAAGGAAACACCTCAGATCACATTACGCGCGGAGAAAATTCAGTGGATGATGAAGGCATGTCTGGATAACTCAGGGTTTCTGAGCGCACTCCAGTAGGTGATCGACTTCTTTCTGAGCAGCTGCTGCAGACTCAGCAGTGGTGCGGCCAAATCCAACACTACCGATGTCGTCAGCGTAGCTAAACCTCAGATTAGTTGCACCACTGCGCATTGGCTCTGCCATGTACAGGAGAAAGAGAAGAGGCGAGATCGGCGAGTCCTGTGGGACCCCGCAGACTGGCTATCGCTCTATTGTGACTCCTCCAGAGTTTTGGACTTTGAACATTCGTTGTGCAAGGAACGACGTCGTCCACTTTAGAATTGAGTCTGGCCATCGTTCTTGCATCCTTCTCACTAGGCGGTTATGAAGAACTGCATCGAACGCACCTTGTACGTCTAAGCTGACGAAAGTGGCCGCCCATCCTTGTGTGCGCGCCTTCTCGACATCATGTAATACATAGGAGACTAGGTCTGATGCTAAGCGTCTCGATAGTGCGCCGAATTGTTGCTGACCAACTATATCACAAGTCACTGTTAAATGCGCCATCCGTTTTGCCAGAAGTCTTTAAAGTCCTTTACCAAGGCAAGAGAGGAGGGCAATTGGTCTCCATCCTTTGACTGTTGTTGTGTCCCTTTTAAACTTCTGTATAAGTACTACTTCGGCCACTTTAAAACAAGTCGGGTGCGTACCAAGCTGTATGCAAGCTCTGAAGAGTTTGACTATGCACGGTCCAATTGTCTTCCAGTAGGCCACAAGCAGCTGTACGGAGACTCCATCTGCTCCCGGAGCCGTGTTTTCACAGCCGATGGTACAAGCTGGGACTTCTTACTCGGAGATATCATCCTTCCATGGTATCCGGTTGTTGCTCGTGGCAGTGCAAGGCGGCAGGTCATCTGATATTTGGTGTCTTGCCAGGAGAGAGTCTCGGAAAACTGTGGCTCGCTCTAGCGGATCAGAGATGAGAACTCCGTTGTGATTAAGGGGTGGGGGATTTTTTTCTGTGAAGGGTCAGCCATTCTCATCAGCTTATAAACATCGCTCGATGAGTTCATTGTTTCCACCTGCTGTGCTTGATGTCCTTTTTTGACAGCTCTAATGACTGATCAGAGCTTTTTGGCATACACTGCACGTTGGAGGGGTGATTCTGCCGCTCGATATTCAGCCAGTGCTTCCTTGCACGCCAGGGTCCACCACAGGGCTGATTTACCGCCGTTTGCTCTGGGTCTGGTTCCTGTTGCATTGATGGCAGTCTTAAGCTTTAGGCAAAGTTCCTGGGCATAGTCTTCGACCTTTTCGATTGTATCTAAAACTGGTGGTAGATGGACCAACTTAGTAATAGCTCGTGCAAAGTCAGGTAGTCTTTCCTTCGTCACTCGAAGCTTGCCCAAGTTGGGTCTCAATGTTGTGGGCTGGACCGGGATTATTCCTCGGATAGGAAGGTGGTCGCTGGTGACACATTCATCATGGTCAACCCATGCACGGCTGCTGTTAATGTTGTCCAAACAAGGTCCAAGGTATTTCCAGCTTGATGCGTAGGTTTTCCAACAATAAGGCTGGTTAAATTGTGACCTCCTGCCCATCTTTCAGTCATTTCACCTTATCCGTAGGGACGAGTGATTCCTGGTTACCAGGCGTAGTTTACAGAGTTGAAATCACCCGCAGCGGCCGAGTTCTGCGACGGGTTCCAGTTGACAAGTGATTGTATGGCTGACGTGTCTCTAGGCGCCTTGTATACGTTGAGGAAGGGGACTCCATTAACAACCACCCAGCAGTAGTCGCCCATCAGCGAAGCACAGGGAAAGAATTGCCTCGCAGATATCGTCTTATCATCCTTCCGGGTGTATGTCACAGCCATTTGCCTGTTCTTATTCCCACCATGAGGCAGATGACAAACATATCCGGGATGCGCCGTCGTATTTTCCTTCCGCTGAGGCTCTTGAATTAGAACAACGTCGACACTCAGCTCTAATGCTCAGGCGAGTGCAATGTTCTGTGCCGGACCTCCTCTACCTACGCTTATTGATATGAAAATTAGAGTAGGAGGGAGGTGGAAAGGGGCCCGTGTGGCGCCCTTTATGAGTAATTTTTTGGAATGGTCGCCTCTGTGACCTCAGTCACAGAGGCGTCTCATCCATCACTAGAACTTTATAGCTGTTACTGGATGTTACGGTTTGACCGTGGTTTAGCTTAGGTGGAGACCTAAGCGGAGTTTGGGGGCGTATTAGGGAGAGTGTTACATATTATCTTGTATCAAGCGACTAAGTTTCACTTGGCCACATTACATTGGAGCTAGGAAGAAATGTGAGACGGCAAAGTAGAATTGCCAAGTGAGAGAGTCAGCTGGATGGCAAAGATGACGACGGGCAGTGGCGGAGCAATATGTCATTCTCACCAACAGAGTACGTACTGTATGAGCTAGGAGGATGTACAAATAGTCATTACCCGTAGTTGTGGTACTTCTCTCTTCATATAGTTTAATCTTTCTAAAAGTACACTACAACCAGCTTGATTTCGTCACACTGGAGCTATAGTTCGTTTGAGCTGTTTTGGCCATCTCAGTGGCGGCTTTGATGTCGGCCTCTTCTCGTCGAACGGCGGTTTTCGGCCGGATCACCGCGGCATATTCGCGTTGGCTAGCGTTCCTGATTATTTCGAGGGTTCCTTTAGAGGCCATTCAGGACTTGTTAGGGCGAGTCAAGTAATCTCGGCTGTCCGATCTATGGAGGCCGCCGCAATTGCGGCACTTAGTGTGTCCATGGCATTCCGAAGTGGAATACATTGTTGAGGTGCAGTTCCAGTACACTAGGGCACGCGAGCAACTCTAGGTCCCGTGGTATAAGAGACATCGCTTGCATTCGCTCACAGTTTGGCGTGGCTGATAGCGAACAGCGATTCCCGAGTCGTCAAATAGTCAGAAGCCTGGTCTAGGGACGGACGCTCTTTCAAAATGAGCTACCCATGTCTGGTATGGGGCTCCCACTCTCCCTTTTCTATGAGGGCGAACCCTTACCGGAACCTTTGAAGTGACTCTGACGATTTCGTCTACTACCATCTCGTCGGTGACAACTACTTTACCTAGGAGTGTGTGAATTGCGACGGGAATTGTCGCAATACGAAGGGCCACTAAATCTGAAGCCTTCTCAAGGATTGCGTCTACCTAGACGAAAGACTTAGCAGAGTCCAGAAGGAGCTGTCGTACCTCCAGGTTTTTGGTTCGGATTGCGAAGCTAGTGGGAACACGGTATACATGTTCATTATTCTGCGGGGGAAGCTCGAGCAATTTTGCTGCCGCATCTCGGACACCGGCCGGCGAGAGTGCGCGCCAAGCATGTTCTTTTCCGAGTCGAAAAAATAAACGATCATCTTTGGGGACAGTTTTCGAAGCCTTTGCTGAGGTCTCGTTGGTGTCGGGGGTTTGTTATTTACCCGCACATCTTTCACAGGTGCTGCTGGCGTGTGGAGGCCAGTTCTGGTAACTGTTTTCCAGGTAGGCTTGACCGAGGTTATCTTCGCCTGGTTCTCTTTTTGTAGCTGCTCTGGCTGCTTTAGTATCGTTTTTCCCACGATTTTTCCGCCCTGATTTTGGCAGTTTGGTCGTGGGAGAGGTTAGGAAGGACTGTTCCTGATCCCGATAACATGAATTTAGCTACTTCAGCTCGGAGGTAGACTTTTATGGAGTCTATAAGTTGAACGCTCGACCCTTTAGATAGAGTTGAAAGCGCATCCTCTACACCGTTTATAGCGGCGGTGCATATTGTAAGGTTAGTTGCGGTATAGGCCGCTCGCTGTTGTTCGGCTTCAAGTATGGCTCGAAGCTCTGGGGGACAACTCGCAGTGTTCATGGAGCTACCATCGCTGCAAGAAGTTTGGTTGTTTCCAATTTCCCTCGGAATGGTATTCTGAGGAGTTGTGGTGGGCGCAACTCCGTCAGCCTTTTTTGCGTCAACACCAGATGTCCGCTTCATGGCCGGCACAGCAATCTTCCTCGTGACCGTAATAAAGGGGACCTCTAAGACCTGACCGTCTTTGGGTTCATTGATATCCCATAGTGAGCTCTCAAGCCCTTTCATAATATATCGGTCTATAGCCGCATCACCCATTTCAACATCGGGGTTTGTGGAGTTAGAATCTTCTTCGAACACTCTTATCCTTTCGGTCAAGTTCAACACCATTTTTCGTCAGTCTATCGAACTCAATGGTATATTCTTTTTTGCCAAGCGCTTTTCCAGCCTAGTATTCACTCTATCAATGGTTCTTTGAATGCGAATTGGTCGCGATGATTTGACAGGCCCCGGAGATATGCTGGAGATCTGGGGTCTTGATACTGTGAGAATTCGAATTAGTCTAAATTGCATTGTCACATATCCCAGTTGAGACGGGGGATGACTGGCTCGAATTCTGCAACACTCGACCACATTTCTCGAAATTCTAGTTTGGATTGATGAAGAAGAAACATTGTGCTTGACGAACATATCTAGCTTTCCTCTAGTGGGCACTCATGGAGGAGGGGTTGGTTCGTTTTGTATATCAATATGGTGGGCAATTGGCACTCTCCGAACTCTTATAAGAGCTTGAGCACGAGTGGGATCGGGCTGGATCAGGGTAACCTTCATTATTGACATGAACTTCGTCTCACCATTATGACTGAATCACCTCAGACTTCACCCATTTGTTGAATATATCAAGTCCAACCGTCCAGATAAGCCGAATTTGGCGCGCCGAAGCGCGAATTCTCCATAGGGTCAGCTATCACGCGCCTAAGCCCTTGATGCCTTTGCAATCACTAATTTTTTCTTTGCTTTCAGTCCCAGTCATGGCTCATTACATTCAGCTCATTTTCTTCATTGGAGACCGCATCCAGTCTCCCATTAAGGCCTTCTCAATATTTCTTCCATTTTATTCCTCCATTGCAGCGTCTCCTTAATCTTTCAGTTGTTTTCGCCATCTCATAAACCTTGTAGAGTTTCCACCTCTCCAGCATTGCCCCGTCGTTGCTTTACCCCTAACCGTGGATGTCAAATATGAGTCGAAGAGGCCAAGATCGGGGTACCTGTGCCACAGTCTTTTATAAGTGCTCTGGTTGATGTCTTGGCGAAATTTCGTACGTAATTTGTCGGTGGAGATTCGTCGCAGCTCAAGTTTCTGATGCCCTTGGCCGGAGTATAGACACAATAAAAGGCTGGTACTTTGACCATAACTTCACGGCTCACGACAGTTGCGGCAGGATGGATACTATCTTCTACATTACATTGCTAGTATGACATTTGCATTTTGAAATACTTCGGTAGGCCGCGAGATGAGTTTAGATGGAAAAGATCTTCCAGGAAATTTTGGGATCGTGAAGAGTGTCAGTTATTTCAATACGAGCATCTGATAGGCTTGAGCCTGTCAGCGGCTCGTAATTGGCGCGCAGATGTCTGGTTTCGTTGGGTTATGCAGTCGTGGAATCTCTCCAGGTCGGATTTTCGACAAAAATCTTGCCGACACTTTTCCACCCCATCAATATCTCGACAAAAACTCTCGAATACACCCTTTGTCGTGACTGAATCTCGGCTCTAAGAGAGCATTTCACTCCCGGGAACGTAGCGGATACCACTGACAGGTGTTCAGTCACCGTCCTGACGGCCGACAGTCAATTGTAGAGTAAATCAGTACGCCTCATGTGACGCGCTATGACTTTCGGCCAATGCACCAAGGCAATTTCACAGTTAAATACTTGTATTTTCAATGAAGAACTTAGATGCGGGAAGCTACGGCGCTTTATAACTACAATGCCTATTCCAGATCCCCTGGTCCCTTACACGTGATCTGATCGTACACCCGTACAGTGAATAGGTTTAAAAACTCGCTTGTGCCCACAAGACAAGGATGGGCCCTACAGCCTTAAACAGCTCAGCTACAACCAGCCAGGCCTAGCCCGTAACACCTCACGACGGTATTTGCATATGAGATCCAAAGCAAGATTGTCTCCGAAGTCAAACGATTTATCCAACAGATAAAAATAGCAGTCACCGTACTTCATAGCTGCTCTTCTGAATTCAAAAATGGTTGCCTTACTACAAAGGCTTATATCGTTGAAAACCTGATCCTAATTCATGCCCTGACTATCGCTTTTGATGAGCACTCGTCGGGACTTTGCCCGGCTCGGAGGCTTGAGGCTGCAAGTCGGCGTGCGCTAACTTGTCTCCGACATCTTGGCGCTCCTCCGCATGCCGACGGAGAAGAGGAGGCCCCCAGCAGCAGGAGGCCCGGCAATGCAGGCTGCGTCATGCGATGGGGCAGCGATGCCAACGTCGGCTCAAATTCCCGTCGAAATCATGGTTTGCCATTCATCCTTAACCCGGAGTCTCTCGTCTCCTTTACCTCTCCAATCAACGCCCTGTGGCCGCTGCGGCGCGAGGACAAGTGCATTTCTCTCCTTCGCAACCAGCTCATGCGCCGATTCTCCACGCTAGCAGCGGTGAGGCCCTAGACGCATGGCACCGTTGGACCCTGGACCAACGCGTTGTCTACTATTACCGCAGAAATTCTCACTAGCCATACCTTCCGATGGCACCAGCGTATCCTGTTACCACACTGGCCATAGGCTTGTGAACGTGAATGGCGTGGCCCCAGAGACCTGTCTAGGGGCTGCCCTGGCCTTCCTGCCCAACCCTTCCCCAAACCATACAGGCAGCAGGGCCCTATGAGAATTATACAGAAATCTACCGGCGTCCGCGAGAGGATTTCTAGCCAAGCCAGCGCGCGATCATTGCTGCTGCTAGACATGGATCGGACCGTCTTGAGCACCAGATATTCCCGGTCCAGAGTCATGGATGCATAGACGTGAAAATTAACGTGAATCGAAGCGTCACTGGGACAACGAGAGAGACGTGTCAATGAGAGATCAATTACCCGACTGTACTGGCAGTTCACATGGATGGAGATCAGGTTATAATCGCAAGTTTAGATATAAAGGCCATCAAAGGTACAAAATTGCCCATGACTCATCTCTTTGACCCACATTCCTCGGTACTTTCTTTGTTTGCAAGAAACTGCCTGCTTCCATTACCTCTTCTTCAATCTCCTTCCGATGCTCTAGACTCCATTTGTGCTAGATTCTATCGTTGAAATAATCAATATTATCCCCAGTACCTAGCGCTCGCTAGAAACACAAGAACATTACAGCCATCAGATATTTTTTCAATTGCAGTGTGAACGTACTGTACGAAACTTTCCACGCTTAATTGTCACCACCTACTGATCTCGTGAATTAAAGAGGGGATACCAAAAGGGGTGAGGGAATGACGATGCGAGAAGACATGTCAAGGACTCATTCGTCCGGTGTTAATATCTTTTCTTCCTCATCAAACGCAAAATCTATGCTCATCAGCAGCTGGTCGGCATTATATTTCTTTCCTCTGCTCGCACTAGCCATTCAGCGTACCCTATACTTCGCCAGCATAGTTCTGCTATATCTTCGCTCGATCACATCGTATTGCTGTATCATACACCGATGCGTTTATCTTCTGACCCAAGTACAACACATATTCAGTAAATCTCGTGGCTGCGAAGATCAAACTACTCGCAGTAATCTGCTCCGTCCTGTTCAGCATTCACCGTCACACGATGATGTCTCATCATTCCAGCACCACATATACCATTCGATACCACACTGCCTAAATCAACTCCGGGAGAAAGTATTTTTCGAATTTATGTGCTTCATCTTAGGAACGGGTAACGGACTGTTTCTCCTTCTATTCTGGCCTGGATGGCTAGTTCTTGGGGGTGCTATTTGGTCCATTTTATGGCTCTTTGCTCAAGTAATCACGATCTTCTAGTTTACTCCAACTTTGACGATGCCACCATAGAGGCAAGACTCCAACGAGAATGTTGTATTTTTTCCTTAGAGGATAATTGAACATAAGTTCACAGCGCAACTTTCTCACGCCTTACATGGCCCTCTTCAGGTATCTCTTGTCATGGGAAGAAGAATGTATTCCCACCGAGGTCGCGCTTAACTTCCTTCTGGTAATCTTTTTCCGGGTCATATTCCTGCCAAACGCTAGCGGGAAAGATATGCTTGTTACGCTCGTACCATCTGCGATCAACTACTTTTGTAAATGTCGGGTCATCTCCCTGACCCTCTAGTTCGGTTACGGGGGAGACTTGAGAAGGAGACTTTGCTGGCTTGGGCGGTTGAGTGAGAGGATTAAAATCACTGCTGGACGGTGCTGGGTTATGAAGGTATTTTCCAGCCGGTGGTTCTGAACTATAGTCAAATAGGAGCCTGTTATTGGGTCCAAGGATATGATTAATGATAAAATAATAAAACTCGTAGTGCTGAGTCTATAATTAGTCGCTGCTAGTGCTATCAAAATCTGTACACTTTTACTCACGTGTGGTATTATAAGATCTCCGCGAACAAGCATTAAATCATCCACGCCGATACGAGCCCACTCACGTTTACTGTTGACCTTTTCAGCGACTTTCAGCTCTGCACCCGCTTTGCGACTCCGGTCAAGGAAGACCCAAACGTAATCGCTCTTGCGTACGCGACAGATTCCACCCGGTATATTAGTGCCATCGTAGAAGACAAATGGGATGGCGATCTCCGTATTCTTGATGGCATCCTGTAGGAGTAAAAACTCTTTGCGAAGGTACTCGCGCATCTGTGCCTCACGTTGCCGAGCTGCCTTTGTGAGGGCTTTGGGGGCATGGGCTACGCTGGAATTCACTGACACTTTGGCCTTTCGCGATGGCATCGGCGCCTCCGAAATGGAGCTTTCTTCTTCTTCCAGCTCTTCTCCGTAGTTGCATTGGAAGCTGAGCTGTACCTGGTTCTGTTTGCGCTTTTTCCCAGCCCGCTGGCTGCTCGGCAGCCCTGCGTTCTCGAGCTTCGCCGCACTGTAGGTAGAGAGTGAGCGAGCGAGCTATCAGAATGTGCATAAGCTCATCTACCGAGCACGTACGTACCTGTCAAGTTTCCGTTGAGGGAGGAGAGGGGCGAGCAGCGCTGCCTGTGCATCACGTTCCTTGGTCTCTATGGCCTCGGCGCGCCGCTGACGAAACTCAGAGAGTGCGACAAGCCCTTCGGTTTGCTTCCGCAATAGATCCTCGGCCGTATCATTCTGGCGGGAAAATTGGACGGCTGTAGCGCCGGTGCTCGTGTTGCCAGACGACATAGGTTATGATTATTTGCTAATAGCAGACTACAGGTGGGGCGACAAACCTACAGCTGAACTCATGCTCGCCTATTACATAACGTCACATGTTCTGCCTCGTGACCTGATCAGGCTGTGGGTCCGCTTCATTCGGATGATAGTATCCCCATGCAAGGATCGAACTAACAGTAGCACACACCACCTATGTAATGATCATCATATCATGTTGTATAGCAGTTTTATGAACAGAGAAGATTTACCGCACAATCAAGAGGTGGGAAAATGGTAGAGAGGCAGCCTTGGGAAATGAAGATAGATTGGCTATGAAGGAGTAACTACAGCGAGCTCTATATGCATGGTGCGTGGGTGTTCGCTGAGTAATACCAAGGCTTGATTGGCATTCATGTCACTCGTAGGTGTGTGGTGCTCAAAGACCTACACTCCTACGGTGATAGTACGCGTGGAGCCATGAGGGCGTAATTCACACAGGTATAAAATAAAATAAAAATTTATTTAATTTTCCTGATTTGGCGCGTTGAGGCCAATGCAGGTTTTATCGGAAGATATGTACTTTAAGTAGGAAGACTCAATTTGAAGTTAAGAACACTCATACTCAGATTTCATTTGCAGATACCACTCGAGGTTAACCCTTACGCCGTATAACTTCTTCCGTGCATACCTACCACAGGGAAAATCATGAGAATCTTGTGGTTATCGGGATGTGCTTTCATCACCCCGCAAATACAATATCACCGCGAGAAAGAGTGATGTGTGGGTTTTACTGGATTCGAACCAGCTTTCTCCTGTCTCAAATGGAGTAGGTGTTCAAGCTACCCAGTATCTACTAGGGACAAAGGCCTGAATAGTGTACCACTGCACCATCTACCACAATGCGCAGACATACATGTACAATAAGGGCCGGTTGATATTTGGTATTCGAGGTTCACAAGCAGTAATATTGAGAACAAGACTGAATATGAACTGATATATTTGACGTGGCAGGACGGACCAAAAATCTTTTGGGACGTGAAACGGATAGATGAGCAGGAGTGCAGAGGCTGAACACCTATACGCGATGTCCTCTAGGAACCCGAGAATTAAATATTCTCCCAGAGCCAAGTTTAGTCAAATTTCGCAATACCGAACAAGTTGGCCCATGAGGCAGTGATTCAAGGCTCTCCACCTAATCAAATTTTCCCACCCGACGAGATCAATCACCACCAAAACCTCAACATGTTTGTAGGTACGACCCAGTACATCCTCATTCCAATGACCACACCTCTCGTCGACTTTCTCAGGCCCCAATTGACCACCACGTACACGCCCACGCCAATATTTACACCTGATGGAGGAAGCAAAGCGTGGCGCACAAACCTGGGAGACAGTTCTTTGGGATGGGCGTGAGAGGGATCAGGTTAAGTTTATAAGGTGATGTAGCGGATGGCTACAATCTCTACGGGCGTGAATTTTAGAATTTTGACAACGAGTTTTCGAATTGAGCTTTGTGCGTGCGCTAAGACTTCAGTTTCGACAGTGCGGGCGACACTATAAACACCGCCATGGTTGGATGGTGCGGTGGTATATCATCTTGGCTTGTTTCTCAAGTAAGGTCTGGATAGCTAGGACACATATCCCACCCGAGACAGGAGACCGCTGGTTCGAATCCGGCAAAACTTGACTACATTTCTCGCGGTGCTGTTATGCACAGATGATGAAGGCATGCTTGGATAATCAAAGGTTTCAAATTTCCCTCTGGTGGGTACTTACGGAGAGGGTCGTCTCTTGTGTGAGCGAATGAAATCCAGAGTATGAGTGTCTATAATGTCAAAAGAGTCATCCTACATGTATACAAAGTACCAGTCATGTTTCATAGCTAAATAGATGAATACACATTAAATGATTTAAAGAAAAATACGGAGCATGAGTGTTCTTTTTTGCTTATGGAGTCATCCCATGTTGTACTTTTCTATGATGTTATGTCAAATTTAGCTAGTTGCAAAGGCGATTAAGATCTGATTCAACAAGGTATGGAGTGATGAACAACTTTAAGTGCAGATCGCGCCAAACATTCAAAACCAAAGGACTCTCTGACGGGGAGTCGAGCCCCGGTCTCCCGCGAGTTGTTTGACAAGCGGAAATCATGACCGCTAGACCATCAAAGACAGATACTACCTTTATATTAATTAAAATTATAAACATAATTAATTTGATTCAGGTCGGTTTTTCTGCAGAGGGAAAACACGTACATACAGTAAATCACCTGAAAGTAGAAGTCAATCTGGGGTGTATTATTATTGAAATCGAAGGAGAAATTTCACACTTCAGAGAGATAAGGCCGATTATGTGATCGAATTTAAACTAATACCGGAAACGATAGTGAAGTCTATGCGTTTGGATTGTGAGCGTGCGGAATAAGTCTCATTGGAAAAATTTGGGTGAAAAGCTGTGTGCGAGGGGACAATTATCTGAGTTGGGAGCAACGAACTAATGTGTGCAGTATTGGTTTCATCTAATGGGATGTGCGGACTCCCTACACTCTATGCACATTGTTCGGCTAATTTTATGAGCTCTCTACCCCTTTCCAACCATGGCGCTATATATCTAAGTGTAGTTTTAGGAAATAGTATTTCCACCTTCCAAAAAAATTACACTACGAAATAAACTACGTGTGTTTTAGGCAAAAAATATCAAGTGAGAGTTTTGAGCCTCCTAAAACCATTTTCTGGGTAAGACATCAAAGCCCGAATTATTTAACTCGAGAAGTGGACCAGCCGAATGTCCAATGATCCTCATTACTAGATTCAGCAATTCCAACCTATTCATTGTTTAGCGCAGGAGGGTAAGACTGAATACCTGTCCGTGGTGCCTTCTACGAACCTGCGAGTGAAATATTCTTCCAGAGCCAAGTTCGGTCAAATTTCGCAATGTCAAAGAAGTTGGCCCGCGGAGCAATAATTCCAATTACTCCGCCATGTCAAATTTTCACTCCCAATGAGATCGACTCCTACCTTAGTCTCATCAAGTCCGCAGGTACGACCAGGTATATCCTCATTCAAGTGATAACACTTCTTGTCGACTTTCTCTGGTCTTAGCCGGTCGCCGAATAGAAGTCCATGTCCAAATTTATACCGGCCAGAGGAAGCAAGATGTAAAAGGACTGATCACGATAGCTGTTCGCATAGGTGAATCCAAAAATAAAGGTTTATATTCTGTATAGCGAAAGAACTACACGAGCTACATAATTGAGTATGTACTAAGTCTTACGTAAGTCACTTCAAGCCTGACTATCTAATGGTCACGTGAGCAATCGTTACAAGTGGAATCGGATAAGTCCGATTCTAATCCTACAAGGTCCTAGGCCTGTAACACAAGACGTAGCGCAAAAATTTAGAAAGCAGTTATTTGGGATGGACGTGAGAGAGGTCAGTACAAGCTTACAAGGCGACGAAGAGGATACAATCTCGACGGTCGTGTGATTTTAATTTTGGCAAGTAGTTTCACGAATTGTACTTTGTGCCCAGTGATACTCCGCTCGCGAGAGTGTAGCCAACACTAGAAATTTAAGCCAAAGATAGAAGATACCGTGGTCCGTCTCCCGGTGGTGTTCTCTGGTATAGTTTGAGTAGCTTGAGCATCTACTCCACTTGGGAAGGAGACACCGAAGACTGCATTTCGCATGGATAAAGTTCAGTGGATGATGAAGGCATGTCTAGATAACTGAGGGTTTCTGAGACGTTCCCCTGGGTGGGTATTCACGGATGAGGGTTGGCTTGGGGTGAAGAAAAAGCCACCATAACTTCGCATTGGTACTGCAAATGAAATCCGAGGTAAGAGTGCTCTTCCTTTACATTGAATCATCTATTCTGTACTTTTCTTCGATATCGTATCATAGTTAGCTAGCTGCATACACAATTCAAACCTGATGCAATAAAAAACCTTGAAAGAAATGGTACATATATTGAAAAATATAACCCACTACTTAGTTCCTAGACTTGTTGGTAGAGGGAAGCGTATGCAATCATGAAGGGTAAAAGTATGTCAATTCGACAACTCTTCTAAACACAAGTATCAGAGGGGCTATTCTCAACACCTGTCAGTGGTGTCCCCTATGAACCTCCAGCTCTCACTGTAGAGTCTGCAGAGCCAAGATTGAGTAACATAGTCCTCACTTCGATGAGGATTCCCAATCGCTTTCGCGGTCTATATCGTCTTCATCCATAAGCACATCCCCCTATCACCATTATCATGAAGCTAACCACGATCAGATCAGATGGTAGGGTCGGGGCCCTACTCATCACCAACCCTTGGTCATGGAGGAAAAGCCATCCGATGAGTTTCCGGAGCGTACCCAGTACCCGATACAGAGATGGTGGATTGGGTCAAGTCGGCCTCGACTGTTACAAAGAAGGGAGATATAGATAAATATGCGCGCCTCATGTGGTCCCGGTGTCTAGGCCTCGCCTGGCTGGGGATGCAGGTTTTTTGAGACTTTTTCCCGCGCACGCAGTTTCCATTGCTACCATTTTTTTTTTGGGTAGAAGGTTCCGTGGAAAAGGTGGCTGGATTCCATGGTTAAACAATGAGTTGAATGGCTGTTCATCAAGGGCCATATATCAATGATCTTTCAAGAAAAATGAGAGGCAAGGAGCACTGTACAATGTGTGGCCTGGGTCAGAGAGGAGCCCAATGTGGTAGAAAGTCTATGACTCAAGTAGTACAATAAACACACACTGGGTGTAGCTCCAGCGAGTATTCCATTGCTGCTATGATGGCTAGATTTTCCTAAACCAGCATGATGAATTTCTTTGCAGATGACTATGCAGGCTTAATTTTCTTGTCACGAAGACTTATTTTACTTTCTTTGAGACGGATGTCTATAGGCCAGCTCGATGGGTTTGTTGGTCTTGGGACTATGGTTTTCTAATTTGATCTGCTCGAAAACGGTCATATTCTTTGTCCACATTATTAATAGACTTCCCTTTGAGAAAGACCTCACTCGTAAAAGTTCTTTGTTGTAATTGCGCCAGGCCTGTTGGCTTTGGACGCAATGATATCCGCTCAATGCTGCTGGTGGTTATCGCCTCGGCACCTTTGTTCCTCACTGGAGGCACTTGCAAATGCCTCCCGACTGTCATCTATTCAAGTATTCAAGAAAGGACAATGGGGTGAAATTGAAATTATATGATAGAAGTGTGCAGTATGAGGAATGGATTATTGGATGAATGTGAATAGTTCAAGTGCTCACTTTGGAGCACACTTTGGTTACAACGGGCTGATTACGAGATAGATTTGCAAGCGAATTAGTCGAGCAAAAGGGAATAATCTTCCACACTTCTGAGATACTCGTCACTTCAGGTCTATATACCTATTTATTAGGGAAATAATAAGCCCGCAGACTTGAGGACGTAAAGCGCATTCGTTCAAGTAGCCAGCAGACTGAAAACAAGTACAGTATTTGGAGACATGGGCATGTCAAGAATGCGGCCAGCCGGAGAGTCCCAATAACCCCATCTTATGAGAGATTATTCATTTGTAGACCTGAAAACATAAACAATTGAGATTGCAGACGCCGCGCAGCCTCGTACCACAAGGCTGACCCGCGCCCCATCTCGCATATCCAAACTTCTCTCTCCTCTCAACTGAAACATGTCGACGGCAGTATCTGCTCCTGCAAAAGTGCTCCTATCCGGTGGCTATCTCGTGCTTGACCGCCAGTACACTGGCCTCGTCTTCGGCCTCGACGCCCGCATCCACTTACTCGTGGACGAGCCAGCGAGTCCGTGCCAGCCGCTCGAGCCTCGCATTATCGTCCAAAGTCCGCAGTTCCTCGAAGCTCAATGGGTGTATGAAGCCAAGTGCCATGGCAATAAGTGCGGCGTTATCGTCTCTCCCCTAGAGTCCAGGTGAGAACAATGCAAGTGGCTTCCCGGCCACGTGACTGCCACTACCGTCAGCCCTGGCTAACAGATGCATGGCAGCCCTACGACAGCGACAGTTCGAAATCCGTTTATTGAAACTACCCTAACATATGTTTTGACTTACATCGCCGAACTCTGTCCACAACTCGGCTCATTCCATGCCGACATCACTATTCTTGCCGATGCGGATTACTACTCGAATCCAGCGCATCCCTCGACCGTCTATCCTCGCTTTTCAAACTTCTCTGTCCCGCTGTCAGGTGCTCACAAGACTGGACTTGGCTCATCAGCTGCCCTCGTGACAGCCTTGACTGCAGCTCTCCTCACACACTATCTACCCAACTTCTGCCTTGATGTTGTTACAGATCGGATGCGTCTTCACAATCTCGCCCAGTTGTGCCACTGTGCGGCCCAGGGGAAGATTGGCTCGGGATTTGATATCGCGGCAGCTGTCTTTGGTTCTTGTCTCTACCGCCGTTTCTCGCCCCAGATTTTGGAAAGCGGCCTCGATTATGGCACGCCTGAGTTCGCGAGTCGCCTGCGCTGCCTCGTCGACGATTCTGCGGGCACATGGGACGCGGAAATTTGCAAAGGTCCTGCCACCCTACCTGGTGGATGGGCTCTGCTCATGTGTGATATCGACTGCGGCAGCGCGACAGTCGGCATGGCGAAGATGCTTCTGGACTGGCGCCAGCATCAACCTGATATGGCCTTAACTCTGTGGGAACGGCTTCAGCAGCATCAATCCCAGCTAGTGTGCCACCTCGAGACCGCCGATATACCTGCAGTCCGACAGACCTTCCAGGGCATGCGCCATGAGCTTCGTCAAATGAGTGTTCAGTCTGGAGTGCCAATTGAGCCTCCCGAGCAGACTGAACTGCTCGATGCATTAACGAATAACGTAGAAGGAGTGATTGGAGCTACAGTACCAGGCGCTGGCGGCTACGATGCTATTGCAGTGCTTGTGAAAGAAACCAGCGAAACCAGAAAGGCTTTCGATAATTTTCTTCACCACTGGAACGAGCACAAGGGTACAAGAGTACGGATACTGAAGGCTCAAGGCGGGATGGAGGGGGCGCGTGCGGAAAACTTCAAGAGTTATTTCGCAGGAGGGCATTAGGCCTAAATTCATTCTCCCGGCCCGTCATACACTTAAAATTATCCTCTACCCCAATCACCCGCGTCTTTAGTAAGGGCTACTATATGCAGGGGCTGAGATGACGAGACAATTCGCGTGAAACTGTGTACCTAGATAGGTTCCAGCTCACGATAACTCGTTTCATCCTGGCGCCGCAGCGACGCGCCCACGGACCTGCGCATTTGCCTCCCGATCCGACATTGCCCAGTGACGCGGATAGGGTCTAGTAATCCGCTGTAGCCGCTAATAGATATCCCATAAGCTGACCTGGCCATCTTTCCCACCAACTGCTATCCAGTGTGTGTGATAAGCCTTCCAGATTCGTTCCTGTCGCGCCCGTACGGCAGAGGGATTCTGCATGACCTGATTTTCGCGGGGGGCCTGTTCCACAACATTCGGATCGCTTGGCAGGTTCGCGACGATGAAGGTTCCGTGTGCATCGAAATTATGTATTAATGCTGGACTTGAGCCCATTAAGATATCCGCAAAAGCCAAGGTGTAGCAGCCCTTTTGGTGCCACTTTAACACGGCTAGTTCTCGTAGCGTCTGGTACGCATAGACCCGCACTCGTCCATCCCAGCCCGCCGTTGCGAATATCTTGCAGTCATTCCGAATTTGGAGGCCTTGTTGCCCTGCATGTCTGGTGTTGATGAGCTTGCAGGCGGAAGCCTCTCCTGCCTCTCGATCGTTACCTTCCGTTCGGATTTCGGATGCTGAGCCTGGAATTACGTGACGGGCAATTAAGGCATCTGCGCTAGACGTGACATAGCTAAGTCGATCAGATGAGATTGCCAACGATAATACTGGCTGCGAATGTGGATGGGCTGAGTAAAGAGCCTGCCATGCGGCATTGATAAGCTCCCAGACGCGAGTGTGCCCGCTTTCGAAGCCAGAAATCACATTCAAGCGGCCCGTTTTCGGGTGGTAAAAGATTGATAGGGCCATGATCATACCTCCTTTGAAAGCAGGGGACGCGGGAATTGTATGCATTCGAGCGGTCGAGGGCAGATGAAATATGTCAACCTGGCAGCGTCAGTGAGGCGGGGCATGATGCGTCTGGAAGAAAAAGGTTATCCCTACAGTCTCGGAAGTGAGTATATGGGGCACTGCTATGAGAATTTCCGAAGACGCTGTAGCTGACATCTCAACATGGGCAAAAGAACAAAAGTTCATGGTGTTCACGTTTAGCACATACAGGCACCACGGTAGTTTTCGGGGTTCCGCTGGCGTTTCAACTGGTAAGATCTTACTCATGGCTTCTTCGTCCTCTTCTCGGAGCCGCCAGACGACAAGTTTATTATCTTTCCCGTGCCTGTCCGCATTAGCTGGGGCTTGCCGCCTTCCCTCGTAGCTGGATCATAAGACTCACGTGATAATCTTGTCCTGGGCCCAGTCTCTGATTCCTAAGAGAGAACCGTCGTGGGCCTTCCACACTGTCGTCGGACGCTTAATGGCGAGATCCCATATGACTACCCAGCCCTCCGCATCTCCTGTCGCCAGTCGAGAGTTCTGGCGCATAAATGATGTGGCCTGGACCGAGGAGCCATGACCTCGCAGAATGTAAGCTGGCTGAGGGGGTGCGCGGGACATGATGAATCGCACAACGCTTCAACGTGTTGACATGGTAACGATATCGACGAAGGCACAAGGTCGGCGAAAAAGAGATGAATGTCGGGTCCGAGGAGACAGATGCGACGCACCTGCGGATTTGTAGCGTTTGTCAGGTGACCTTGACAAGAGCTCGTGATCCGGGACGCGCGAGAGGCCAACTGCCTCGCATGCCCCACACTTGCCGTAATTCGAAGGTCTACGACTCAAAAGGGCCGAGATCCCGCTGCGGTGGCCATTGAGGCGCATCGAGGCCTAGTGATGCGTCTGACTATTCTCGCCCGGGAAGGCAGCTCGAGGCGAGCAAGGATGGCCGGGGCCAGACGGCATCGGACGCGTCACCTCGGTCGCGTGTGAGCGTTGAATACTTTATTGCCACCATTTTCTCGCCCTCATTTCTCACTCCTCATAGCTCCTATTCCCCTTCGCTCGCTTCATATCTCCAACTTCCTCCCCTCCGCTCAGCCAAGCTCATGATCGGCATCGACCCTTCTCCTTCCATCCCTACAGCCCTAACACTGCCGCAGCGCTCAGCCGATCGCAGAAGTCAGCTCTCTTCCGGCTCAGGGGGGGACCCTCGACTTCCACCAGCGCGCACGTCCTGTCCATAAGGCGGGCCCTCGCTACCGACTGTGGTCGGCGAGACCAATGTCGACAAACCGAATCCAACGCCGTCATCGAAATACCGGTCCACCATCTCGCAGGCCTCCAAGTGGGGCAGGTTCGGGCCGCTGACCCTTCGTCGAATTTGAGGGAATGACCCGGAAACCTCACCATACCGCGTCACTTCACGTTCTAGGCGCGTCGCTGGATTTTCATCATTTTACTCGAGATTTAACGCTGCAGGCAATCTCGTTAGGATCTTTGCAAGTCATCAGTGCACGGCTGAAAAGAGGGACCAGGCTATCCACTAATGCTGTCGGTAGACGTCGATCAATGGGGTGCGGCCGAGTCATCAACAATGACCAAACCAAAGAGAGTACGCACAGGCTGCTTGACGTGTCGGGAGAGACACCTGAAGTGTGACGAACATCTTCCCAACTGCAACAATTGTAGGCCATGCCTCTCTAAACAGCCACCTTGAACGCAGGCTCATTTTTCCTCAGGTCGCAAATCTAGTCGTCATTGCAAGAGAGGTGTTCGTCTGAACTTTATAGATACCACCGTCAGGGATCCACCCTTGCTACCTAAGACGGCTGATTGGAAAGGTTTGTCGCCATCCAGCAGCGACTCCATTAACATCCCTAACCGCCCACAGTGTATTTTCAAGATGAATCGAGGGATATCGCCTCAGAATATAAAGGTGGCTTGGACCAATATGACCGCCGCTTCCCTCAAACCATCCCAGGCCCACCGGCAAGACGACCTTATGAACGCCCCTCCTTATCTTCGCAAATTGTCCTGCCCGACGATAACACTTCGTGGCTACAAATTCCCCGCCACGACCTCTTCGTGTCCAAACCGCTTCATATCAAGCCAGAGCCCCCGGAGTCCCGAATATCTAACCAAGATCCCCCAACTGCTAGGAATGCGCCGAAAACCTACTTGCCACCACCGATATCCTACTATGACGTCGATTCAATTCCTTCCCCCTTGCATGACTGGGAAATGTCCTACCTCAAGTCAGCCGAAGAATTACTCCTGATGCAGGTGTTTGTAGAGGAAGTAGGCATATGGATGGATAGTATGGACTCGATGAAGCATTTTTCCAGACAACTACCATTTCAGGCCCTAGGAGAGCCCATGCTTCTCAATGCCTTCCTCGCCTGTGGCGCTAGGCACTTGACCTTAGTTAATCCAAACTATCACGAAGATAAGGCGCTTTTATACTACGATACCGCTACTACTCAATTACTACGAGCCCTGCAGAACCCTGAACGAGACACAATGTGCTGCGCCACTACTGCAGTCATCCTCAACGTCTATGAAATCATGTCTGATAGGGCCATGCAACGTATGAACCACATTGCCGGTGCACGTGCCCTAATCAAAGAGTGCGGATGGAACGCAAAGAGCACTGGTATTGGCTCGGCATGTTTCTGGCTGAACGTAGGAATGGAACTGCTTAGCTGCCTTCACTTTAACTGGCAAATTGCCTGGGAACCTGATCAGTGGGGCGTTGACTTAAATTTCCAGCAAGATTTGGGTGTCGGTAAAGAGGAGGTCTGGGTACATCGTATTCTCTACATTATCGGGAAAATCGCAAATTTTCGCGCTCTGGCTTCCGAATCTCAACAAGACTCCCCCGATGAAGGTCATATATCAGCTCAGGAAGAACAGATCAGGGTGCAAGCTCGTCTGTCAGAATGGAGAAAGCTCAAAAGCCTATGTGAATGTTGGAACCAGAGCATCCCGCGGACAATGCAGCCAATTGGATACTTACATCCGTCGCAGACTACCTCACTATCTGCTTTCCCAGAAATCTGGTAAGAAAGGTAATTTCCTATATCTCTGACGTATGCTAATCTACCAAAGGCTAATAAAACGAGCGACAATTGTTGGGCGCTTATTCTATCACACTGCCATGATACTCCTAGCCCAAGTTCACCCTCTCAAATCTAGGCAAAATGAAGAGATGAAAACGGTGCAATTAGATCATGCCCATATGATCTGCGGCATAACGGCACATGTGAAAGACAGAGGTGTTGCTAGCGTAGCATTACGCTCCCTGGCTATTGCTGCAGAATGTCTCGTGATACGCCGTGAGCAAGAAGAAATTCTTGAAATTTTCGAAAAAATTAGAAAGGAAACGGGTTGGAAAGTTGGTTTCTTGTACAAAGAACTGCATGCCAAGTGGGGTTTGGAATCGGAAGCACAGCAATTAAGTATCCCAATTCCAAGTCCACGACAACAGCCTCCTTCAACACTAAATCATTCACAGCCAGCACCTGTTCCTGCCCAACAGCAGCGAACGATGCTGAACGGTGGAATTTTGAACCCTCTATTAGCAAAAGCTGACTTTTCTCTCCCTAACCATCCTTATCAGCAGCACTACCAACCACCAAGTCAAAATCATCAAAGTAATTCATCCTCCCAATCTTGCATTTCGAAAATTTAGCATTTTAATATTTCCGACGCGGCCTCCCATGACTTTACTCCTTTTCTTCGAACATAGCTCACCATATCTCGTGGTAATCCTTGGCTAACAAACCAATTTGGCTGGCGTTCTTCCGGGTACGAATTTTATGAACTAAGGGTACAAAATGGGTAAGACAAGTAATTTGAAATGAGATTAGTCCTCCCGGAGAGGAATAAAATGAGTAGCGATGGGTATTTGTTTAGTCAGGGGGATTTGCATGAATAGAACAGCTACTATAGGCTAGGCCTCAACGTACAGATAAATCTTCAGACATCCAGACCCCTCTATACCTACACTGAGCCTTAATGACTTTGGGGGTTTTTCTGAACAGAACAGATATGATTCTAGCATCATGAGCTTTAGTGAAAATACACGTGACTTAATAATGACGCAAGACTTGGTTAAAGTCAGATTCTAATGCTACGGGCAGGGAAAAGAGGATGGAGAACGATTCAGTTAAAATACACGCATTACATGTGACCTCGTTTAAGCAGTATTTCGTATTTATTTATTTAGTTTTAAGTCCTAGGCCGTAGCCTTCAATCTATTTAGATGTAGGACCGGTGGAGCCGGCCGAGATTGAACCTTTAGGCTTGCCCTGCTCGTTCACACCCATTTAAGAGCTAATAAATCTTGAGCTCAGTGTACGAATAATGCAGTGAAGATGAAAGACGTAATTAAATGAAATAGTAATTGGTGTTGAGTCAGCATTCCTGGTCCTGAGCCCTCCTCCGCCAGCGTATTTGGCATTGATCTCAAAACCCGTCCTGGCATTCAGTAAAGAGCTAGTATGAGTCCGGTCTGCCGAAGCAGCCTGTGACGCGTGCAAAAATTTTAAACTTCTCCAACCCTCCACGTCCGAGTTGCCGATAAAAAGCATCTAAGCTCACTTCATCTCTAGATTTACGCGTCAGAGTCTTCTTTTTTTTTTTGGCATCAGATTTGAATTGCGTATGCAGCTAGCTAGCTATGATACAATATCGGAGAAAATGTAGAGAATAGATGACTCAATTTACAATAAGAGCACTCATGCCTCGGATTTCATTCGCAGGTACCACTGCGAAGTTATGGCGGCTTTTTCTCCACCCCAAGTCAACCCTCATCCGTGAATACCCACCCAGGGGAACGTCTCAAAAACCCTGAGTTATCCAGACATGCCTTCATCATCCACTGAATTTTCTCCGCGCAAAATGCAGTCTGCGGTGTCTCCTTCCCAAGTGGAGTAGGTGCTCAGGCTACTCAAACTATACCGGAGAATACCGCCAGGAGGCGGACCACGACACCTTCCATCGTTTGCGTGTTTTTATAGTGTCCGCTGCACTCTCACAAGCGGGTCTTGGCGCACGCACAAAGCTCAATTCGTAAAGCTCTGCCAAAATTCAAAATCACACGCCCGTCGAGATTGTATCCATCCTCCGTATCATCTTGTAAACTTGTCCCAATCCCTTTCACGTCCTTCCCAAAGAACTGTCTCCCAGATTTGTGCGTCACGCTTTGCTTCCTCCGTCAGGTGTAGATATCGGCGTGGGCGTGTATTTGGTGGTCAACTGAGGCCAGAGAATAGTTGATGAGAGGTGAGGCCATTGAAACGAGGATGCACTAAGTCGTACTTGTAAACTTGATGAGACTTAGGTAGGAGTCGAACTCGACGGGAGCGAAAATTTGACATGGCGGAGAATTTTGAATCATTGCCTCGTGGGCCAACTTGTCTGGTATTGCGAAATTTGACTGAACTTGGCTCTGGGAGAATATTTCACTCCCAGGTTCGTAGAGGACACCGCGTCAGAGTATTGTATCTCAGACAGCGTAAAGGTGGGTGGGCATCTTTTCTAGCCCACAGCTACAAACCAGGTTTTCACTTTCGTGCTTGAAGCGACGGTTATACGCCGCAAAATCTCCATGCCCTATTCTGGCAGTAATGAGTTCGTGAAGCAGTCTCCGAGATAACGATAGTTCTGGACGTTCACGTCGTCGCATTTGCATAAGTCGCCGAAGATAAGCAAGGCTGATATAGCTGGGTTGTTTCTGGCTGTCCGGGAGTCATTTTAGTGCGGCCCGAGCTTCTATATCTGCCTCTACATTCCTCTTTATATTCGAGTATCCTGGGACCCACCTATTTTCTGCGTCGGATTTTTGCACGGCATCATGAAAGATGCGGATTAAGCGACTGGTAGAGGACGAACCTCCTGTTTGCAAGGCCCTTATTGCAGCTTGGTTGTCGAGTAGCACGGTGATCTTTTCTCTCCCTTGTCTTGTGATGATAGCGGCTCTTAGAGACCCAATTGCCCCGACAATCTCAGCGTCGAAAGTTTCGCATCCAAATAGCGCCCCCCGTTTCATCTTGAAGGTAATTCCTCCTCTTTGAAGCACATATTCCCAAGCTGATCGAACGTGGCCTTCGGAGGACCCATCTGAATAAGCGCATATCTCAGGTGGTGAGACCTACCTAATCCATTTTTGGTATTTCTCCATTCCTTCGGTCTTTGATCCAGAGGGTTTCCAATATACTGGCCTAGGAAGCGGTTCGGCAACCTCCGCTTGAAGCAGTTGGTAGCAAGTTTGTTGGACGCGAGATATCTGGGTATCGAGCCGCGAAGACAGCCTTTTCCGCCATTTGTATTCAATCGTTCCCTCGTTCGGGCACATACTTGCACGAATACGTAGGAGATGACGATCATCCAGGGATTGCAACCTCGCAGAATGTCTGAGGCAATTGCATTCCAAGAGAATCCTGGCTGGTGGAATGCATCCTTCCCTGTGAAGCGCAGCGTTGGGTATGGTTCTCCACGCCGGGAGTGCTGCTCTTAAGGCTAGAATTAAGGCCCTGTTAATCGACTTGCATAGATGCGTCTTCTGGGTCATGTCAAGCTGAGCCATCACAAGTCTGAGCCGTATGTCGCTACTGGAATCACACACGCTTCTACTGCAGTCATTAGCAGTCCTGGGGCAGCCCCCGCCTGGCTGAGTTTATTCGTCAAAGAAGTTGAGCCACCTTCAGTGCTTTCCCACTCCATGTTTCCACGTTATCTTTGATGGATAAGTCTATTGTTGATCTGCTACTCGTATGCGCAAATGTGTCCCGCTAGGCTTTATTGCTTGGCGAGGACAATTAAGTAGTTTTCAT
Organism: Blumeria hordei DH14; assembly: GCA_900239735.1. Taxonomy (NCBI): domain Eukaryota; kingdom Fungi; phylum Ascomycota; class Leotiomycetes; order Helotiales; family Erysiphaceae; genus Blumeria; species Blumeria hordei. The sequence goes on along the minus strand of OENG01000009.1, from coordinate 2,584,241 downwards.
TTCCGCGGCTGACATTTTAACGCTCTGCTTTCAGTCTCTAGTAATAATTACATAATTCTAATCACATCTCACTCTCGTCCTCTACCAACCATAGTGACCTACCGTGACTCCCGGCCACTTCATTTAGAAAGACTCCCCGCGCTCCCACGAGGCGTCCTTCCTCAGTACCTCGTACGCTACGTCCTCTCCTACGCCTCGAGTCTTGCACCTAGTAAACCTGCGCCTGACATTTGATATTGATGCTAAGAATTCTTCTAGCACTAACTATTAGCCTCGCGACAGCAAATGGGTCCAAGGTTTGTGTGGCATCTTAAGTTAGTGTTGGTAAAACACGAAGTAATACAAATTGGGTGCCGTCACGAAGTCAGCTGTCCGTCACGAAGTCGGTGGATAATGTCAATTGACTGGTATCTCGAAATACATAAAACGTTGTCTCCTCTTTCCTTCTCCCTCTGCCCTTTCTTCCTCTACTCCAAGCGCCTCGCTAATGAGCTAAATCATATCCCTGTCAGCGTCCCAATGACAACCTGAACACCGCAATTACATAGAACAATTCATAACGCCCAAATATAATCCTTTTACCGACAGTTAGCATAAAAGACGGGAAGGCACACATGAGAAGGTGAAGCTATGTGAATTAGGAGCTGTTACCACTATTGGGGTTAGGGATATTATTTGGATTAGGTTCTGCTCGGCAAATCCTGGCCTAGTTTTGTTAGATTGTAGGCTTCTTGTAGTGGATGCTATACATGACGTTCCATATATTACATGACAATGTGTATATACTGTTTGATGGCACCACAATAGAACTTCGTGCTTCGTCACCACATTTCTTTCCTAGGTATTCATGGGGTCTAAACTTAGGATTTTGTCAAGGCTTGGTTCCGGTTATTAGATTGATCCCCGAGCGTGCCGCATATCAAGCAGGAATCTAGCTCAGGTGGAAGTATCGCAGGTTAAAGTATATCTAAAGCTGCCACGTATTATAGTAGGCAAGAGAATACTGCTATTGGGAAACTACAGCCCTAACCTAGAATCATGACAATGCAGGCAACATTATAAACACCGCCATGGTTGGATGGTGCAGTGGTACGTCATCTTGGCCAGTTTCTCAAATAAGGTCTGCATAGCTGGGACACATATCCCACACGAGACAGGAGACTGCTGGTTCGAAATCGGCAAAACTAAACTATATTTCTCGCGGCGCTAATATGCTTGGATAATCAAAGGTTTCAAATTTCCCTCTGGTGGGTACTTACGGAGAGGTTCGTCTCTTGTGTGAGCGAATGAAATCCAGAGTATGAGTGTCTCTAACGTCAAAAGAGTCATCCTACATGTATACAAAGTACCGGTCATGTTTCATAGCTAAACAGATGAAAACACAATAAATGATTAAAAAAAAAAAGACTCAGTCTCACCGCGTGACCCACTACACAACAAGTAGCTAGTTACAAGAAAGAAAATAGAATCCCACACAAACCCTCATAACCAAAATTCCAAATCCCATATTCCTATTTGTGGTTGGAAAATGACAATTTTCGTCTCATTTTCCTACCTGTCATGCTTCGTGCTATGATCTAGTTACTGCCGTCTAAGCTGAGAGCTGGAGACGGACTCGCAGGTGGGCCCCCGAAGCAGCCGGTTTCCTGCGCAAATTTGTTAAAGTGTTCGAGGCACTGAGGCCCGAGAAGCTTGTGGGTAAAGTCGTGATGTGACATTGTCCCCCGATATCGACGCGCCTGGCGTACGTGCAGTCGACAGTGAATGAAGTGGAGAGGTGAAATTTCCTCTCCATACGCACACTCCATTGAAGCGGCGGTAACATGCCGCGAAGTCTCCGTGGCCCGTACGGGCTGAGATCAGTTCACGGAGTAGCGGCCGGGAAAGTGTCTGTTTGCGTGGCTTGCGTCGTCGCATAAGAAGACCCAAATTTCGATAGCTACGTGGACATACTTCTTCCCATCAGTCGTCGAGAAGCGCTTGACGTTTCCGGTCCATGAGCCGACGAACGTACGCCATTGCGACGGAGCCAGGCTGGCTGTCTTTGCTTTGCACTTTTCGAAGGCCGGAGCTTGCCGCTTTATCTGTGTTGGTAAAAACAGGAGTGATCAATTCTCTACTGTAGTAGTGGACTTGATCGTTGGTATATATTGTGTATGTCTATGTATCTCTCCTCTCTCTATAGTTTTACAAACTACATGTCCCGGGATATGCTGACTAATCACACAACTAAAACTAAGTAGCAATCATCCCAGTTGCAAACGCCATTAAACTATCCCAATAAATATAACTACAAAGCTAACATTCCGACAATCTGCATCTTCGTTTCCTTGTATCCCGGAGTGCGCCGGTATCCACTTCACCGAGACTCGAGCCTTTTTGGATAGCGCCCTAAATTGGCGTACGTCGTCGAGGTTTGTTGTGGCAATTCCTGTCAGCAGTGCCTTCACTGCAGACTGACTATCCGTCAGTACGTTGATCTGCTGCCTGCCATCCCTTCCCCAGTTCTGCCTCTCCGACAATCCCAGCGCAGCTTCCAGGGCCTTCCTCGTCTCTAGAATTTCCGCATCAAGCACTTCACCACCATGCTTGATGCCATATCCCTTCAATAGAGTTTTTCCATCCCTCTTCAAGACGAACCCCCATGCTGAGCGACCATTCCCCTCCGATGATCCATCTGGGTAGCCGCAAATATCTGATGTCGGCACACTATCAATGAACCGAGTTGCCTTCTCTCCCTCCTCTATCCTTGAGTTGAAACTCGAAAGATAGCGTGGGGGCGGCAAAGGCTCGGCGTCTTCCGCATCCGGGAGTTGTCGGTAAGCCCGCTGTGCTCGTGACATGTGGATCTCTGGATTCTTGGGTGTCCGAGAATATATCTTGTTGTTGGTAAAACCACCAGGTTCTTGGATTCGAATCCGAAGGGAAAGGCAGTCTGTAGAATGTATTTTTGTATCTATCTATCAGAAGTTTTCTGGGTGGCAGCTTTTGCTAAGAAGTATACTGAATGTGCACGGGCCTCCACAAACCCTTACTCGCTATTGCCTAGTTTACAATTATCATATCATACACCCCATTACAATCATATGCCTATATCTAATTCCCAACAAATTACCATGGTGTTAATGGCTGCGACACTTGTACTTAAACTTCCGTGTTCCATCTTTCGGTCACACGGCGGCGCGAGTCCGGAGCGGATGGCGGTTGTCTAGTGAGTGGAGCCGAGCCGAAAGCCGTAGTCGGTTCCCTTCCAGAATGATCTTTCCTGTTGGGATGCCTCCTTCGCGGTGGAGAGCAAGATTTGGTGTCGTTCTCATTACCGGGAGGGTAGCACGCAGTCCCGTTAGGATTGCCTTATCGATCATCTTGCAGAAAGTGCTGGTTCGAGGTGTGATGACCCCCCTTTTGGTCTGACGTTTGAGGCCGGGCCACGAAACATCTACTCCAAAGATTGCTATGGGGACAATGTGTAACGGCTGGTAAGCCGATTGGTCCCTGTAGCCTATGTTGGTTAACTTAGGCCTGATTCGAGTGGCGCTATCAACCACTACTAATGCGCTAATGTGCGACGCCACCCAATACAATACCTTTGCGTCGGCATTGGCATGGCATGCATGTGGCATCGAACTCGGCAGTGCGGCACGGCAGTACGGCACTGCAACACATGTTAATAGGCTTACACTAACGGGAAATATACGAGACCGAGTTCAATCCTTCCGCGCCACAACGCGATAGTGCTGTATTATAGGTATAGTCAGAACACTAGGAGAGCCCCATAGCATAGGAAGAGGAGAGGGATTAGCCTCGGTGGCGAGGAGGCTTTCACGTATATATATGACTAGATAGATGTAGTGGGAGTTCTCTCCTTAGAATTATTATTTACTACCATCGACCACATAGTTGCCCCAGCGCTTGTCCCTCGAAACCGTGACACAATGCACGTGTCCACTGCCCGAACCAGTGCTGCAGGAGCAGCTCCCCGGTACGCTGAGTTGAAGCGGTGCATTTGCTGGGCCACTTTCAGAACTTTGTCACACCACGTTGTAACGTGATGTTTGAAGTCCAGCCGCGGGTCTAGATGTATTCCAAGCCAGCATATTTGGCCTACTGGCTCGATAACCACGCCGTTGACACGAATGCCCACTGGCTCCTCGCGTTTGCGTTCGGGAAACTGGACTACCTCCGACTTATTAGTATCGAAGGAGACTGCTTTGTTACTCGCCCACTCCAGAAGATGATCCACCTCCTTCTGTACAGAAGCGGTAGACGCGGCTATGCTGCGCCCGAATCCTAGTATCCCGAGGTCGTCAGCGTAGCTGAAACTCATTTCTGCATTGCCGCTTCGCATAGGCTCTGCCATGTACAAGAGGAAGAGAAGTGGCGATATTGGTGATCCCTGCGGAACCACACACACCAGCTCTTTCTGCCCGGTTACCACACCAGGATATTTGACTTGCACCTTTCGTTGCTCTGGAGTCACTGCTGCACGATATTCTGTGCGAGCCAGCTTGCATTCGGGAGTCCACCAAGACGCACATTTGCCGTGTCTTGTGCTCCTTCGTGTTCCTGCTGTTTTTATAGCATTAGTAAGGCCGGAACAGAGATCGTTGGTGTATTCGTTCGCCTTGCAGACCGTGTCCAGGGCTGTTGGCGGGTGCGTCAACTGCGTTACAGCACGGGCGAATCTCGGCAAGTTGCCACGCGTTACCCTGATTTGCGAAGGCTCCTGGTCTCGTTTTCCGGCTCCGGTGGGGACTCGTCCTCGATTCGGAAGATGGTCGCTGGTTACGCACTCGTTGCGATCCACCCATGCTTGGGCCCCGTTAATATTGGTCCAAGCAAGATCCAGAGTGTTCCCGGCTCGATGCGTTGGCTCGCCCACAATCAGACAAGTGAGATTATGGCGTTCCGCCCATCTCTTGATTTCAATTCCTTGTCCGCGTGGGCAGGTAAACCCTGGTTGCCACGCGTAGTACACCGCGTTGAAGTCGCCTGCTGCGACAGATTGTGTTGGTGGGTCCCAGCTGAGGAGTGGTCGAATCGCTGTCGGGTCGTTCGGCTCTTTGCACATGTTGAGAAACGTGACTCCGTTTATTACAACCCAGCAGTAGTCTGCTGTCAGGGGATCATAGGGAAAAATTTGAGTTGCCAAGTAGATTCTCCTGTCTATTAGTGTATAAGTCACTGCCCTGGGTCGAACGTTTGCGCCGCCATGTGGTATGTGGCAGTCGTAACCAGGGTGTGACATTGTCTCCTTTGTGGCTTTTTTCCACGAAGGCTCTTGTATTAACACTACATCTACGCCTAGCTCGTAAGCTCGGGGAAGCGCGATGTCGTGTGTTGGGCTTCCCCTGCCTACATTGATCGACATAAAACTTATCGTAGGTGAGGAGCCCTTCAGGAAGATTCCGCAGGATTCGTTGTTCCTGTGGCCGTGGCGTCGGAGGCGACGTCGGTCATCAAAACTTCAAACCTGTTATTCGATTTCTCTGCTGCGGGTGAGACTTGTGTCTGCCTGGCGGCCGCTTGAGCTGCTGCCTCAGCGCGACGGACTGCAGCCTTAGCCCTTACCACTGCCGCTAGCTCGTGTTGGCTGGCCATGCGAATGGTAGCCAATTGCTCTTTACTTACCGGCCCTAACTTGGGTGGGCGCGCCAGGCAGAGTCAACTGTCGGACCAGTGTGGTCCTCCACAGTTGCGGCACTTCGTGTGTGCATGGCACTCGTCTGTCGAGTGCATAGTGGAGGTGCAGTTCCAGCAAGCTGGGGAGTGAGAGCAACCACGCGTTCCGTGGAATCGTAGGCAGCGTTTGCATTGCTGCACTGTCTGTCGCGGTTGATGTCGGACCGCGACACCCGAGTCGTCAAATAAGCGGAACCCTTGTCTAGGCTCTGCTCCCTTCTTGAGATTGGCAAGCCATGACCGATATGGCGCGTCAGGGCGGGTTTTTCCGTGAGGCCAAACTTTGACTGGAATAGCCTTTGTGACCCTGGTGATCTCCTCCATCACCATCTCTTCCGTCACTGGCAACCTTTCAAGAAGAGTGTGGATAGGAACGGGGACCGTCAAGATCCGTAGCGCCACAAGGTTGGAGGCCTCCTCCAGTCTTCCTTCGATGAGAAGGAAAGATTCCGCCGCGCTCAATAGGAGCTGGCGAGATTCCTGGTCCTTCGCTCGAAGTGCGAAACCTGTTGGGACACGGTAAACGTGCTCAATGGCTACATGTGGCGCGTAACTGAGCTGCGCTACAGCTTCTCTGATGCCAGCTGGCCAAATCTTTCGCCACTGGTGTCTTGAACCCAGCCGGAGGAACAGTCGGTTGTCCGGCGAGGACGAAGAGGCCGTCTTGGCCAATTTCTTGGACGGCGGAGTCGGCATTTTTGGGGCACGACTAACCATCACTGGCGTCGGCTGATTAGGTGGCTCTTTCCGGGCTGCAGTTACCCAGGTTGGAGTTACCTGGGGTACCGCGACGGCAGGCTTAACTGGCCTGGCGGTCGATTGTGAGGAGAGCCCGCTGGTGCTGGCCTGCTGGCCGGTGGGGCAGGGAGGGAGACTTTTCGGTACTGGTGTGGTTCCAGTGCGTAGGAATTGGGCGAGGGCGCCCCTTAGGCAGACGTTCATGGCGTCCAAGTAATCCTTGTTATCTGTTGTTTTCAATGACAGGATAACGCCTTGGAGTGTGTTCATCACCGTCGATCCTATTTCGAGCTTTGCTGAGCTGATTGCAGCCCGCTTACTTTCGGCTTCAAGCAGAGCTTCAATTTCAGGCTGATGTTGTAGTGTCTCGCAAGTGGAAGCACCACTAGCAGAGTGACTGTGGCGCTCAGCCGTCCCTGGAATCGCGGCCGGGGTGGCATAGGTAAGGAGGCATTTGCTGCTATTGTGTGAGTCGGGACTTACGTTCACCTCGGTGTAATTTTATTTATTATCCGCTTTGATACCAGGACCACAATTTGTCGAGCCGCAATGGGTGCGGATTCGGTCGTTGTTGCTGAGACTGCTTTCTCGACGACGATTTCTGGGGCAGTTGACGCCTTCTGGGAGCTCTCGGCTCCCGCGTATGCCCATCGCGAGTCTTAAAGACCCTTGGTAATTATTGTTTGTGTAATATCGTCCACTTCCCCAATCTTAACGTCGGTTAGGCCGCGTTCATCCATCTGGGTGACAATGTCGACTTCCATTACGTCGAGATCGGTGGTGTTAGGGGCCAGTCCTTTATCCTTCATTTTCCGAGATGCCACATTTCTGGCTAATTCTAGCATGTTTTTCAGGGAATCCATACGCGTCTGGTGGTTATGTTTGCGTACTATTGTGGTTAACACAATTTTCGTGGTTTTCACAGATTTTAGGGGTACCGGTGCCATTTTAAGGCTGAGTGGCGCGGTACCACAAGAGATTGATGTGATAATATATGAGTTATGGATTCAAGGGGTGGGATGGGTGGATGAGGCAAATTTTCATCAATTTCTCGATCTGTTGTAATTTTTTTTTACTTTTGGTCCTAAGCTAAAGCTCTTTATCCACATTGGGTCAAGGACTGGCGGATCCGGCAGGGTTCCCTGTAACTTTTCCTACAGCCTAACTCGTTCCAACCTCGTGAATCGCTACCAAAAGTGCAGCTGATTAAATAGAAACGAAAAATCAAGAAAATCAAAACAACTCCGAAAACTAGAAGATTCCTCCATGTTGGACCCAGCCAATGCGCTTCTCACACATTCCAGATGACAAATTTGCCCATTTTCCGCTGAGAGCAAGAGATGGGTTAGCGGGCACCTTTAATCCAGCCGGTATCCTGCTATTGGTTAGTAGATGCCCCAAAAGGGGACGTCGTCGAGGTTGCTGTGTCCTCAAACTTCTTCTTCAGCTTCCAGAGCTCCGAAACCTGTTGCCTCGGCCATCGAGACGTCCTTCGCAGCGACGATGATCGCCTCTTCGGCCTTTTTGGTTGGTTCTCGAGCTCGTGCCACCTTTGAGAACTCCCATTGTTCTATGTGGCGGATCCACGCGAGCTGCTCTTTTGTCACCAGTCCGGATTTTTTGGGTCTGACCTGGCAGGCCCGAGAATCCGATCGGTGAGGTCCCCCACAGTTGCGACAATTAGTGAGGGCCTTGCACTCGGCTTCCGAGTGCATATTTGATCCGCAGTTCCAGCAGACTGGAGCGCGGAAGCAATCACGGGTGGAATGGTAGCCCAAACAGCGTTTGTACTGTTCAATTTGTGAGCGAGGCTTGTGTATGGTAGCCATACCAGCCTCGTCGAGAATGCGGAAGCCCGGGCGAGGGGCGTTGTCCCGGATGAAAAGGGCTTTCCAATTTCTGTACGGCGCTCCAGGACGGCATGTCCCGTGCGGTAGCACCTGGTATGGTAGCTTATGTGTTTTTCGGTAGACCTCCAATGAGATTCAATCCGCATCAACCGTATGAGTACAGTTATTTTTTTTACGGTCGCCGGAACATTCGCGATCCGAAAGGCGACAAGGTTGGAGGCTTCCTCGAGCTTGGCATCGAGATCCGAAAATTTGGTGCGGCGCCTAGGAGCTCTTCCATTTTATTTTCATTCCCTGTGAGAATCGCAAAGCCAGTTCTGACACGGTGTATGGAGTAGGCGTCACTCAAGAAGCAATCTAGCTCAATCTGTAGTTGCTGCCGTAGGCCAGCAGGCGGAAGCTGGCGCTACGGGTGCTCCTTTTTCAGGCGAAGGAACAGTAGTTTGTCGTCTTTCGCCTCCGGGGTATCTTTCTTTGGAGCCTTTGCCGTAGTTTGCGGCACAGCCTTTGCAGTTGGGACTACTTTCTATCGCAGTCCGTTTCTAGCCACCGTGGCCCAGGTGCTTTTTACAGGCAGCACTGGGACGGCGGGAGTTGTGTTACTCCTAGCTTCGGGAGCCCTTGGGGTTGGGTTCGCTGGGCGAGGAGGGAGGACGGCTGGCGTAGTGGCCGGGCCCGTGGCCATGTTTTGCGCAATGGCGGCGCGTAGGTAGACTCTCATGGAGTCTACGAATTGTCTATTTGACCCGTTGGTCAAAGGGAGGAGGGTAGCTTCGACGCCAGAGATGGCGGCGGAGCAGAGGGCCAATTTGCCTCTGTCTCGGCGGCGCGTCGTTGTTCGGCTTCGACTATTGGTCGGAGCTCGTTAGGACTCTCGTGTTGTCCATTTTGGCGTTGGGACGCTTTTTTCGAGCTGGAGGCCCAGTGAAAATGCCTACGCTCGATCACAATTCGAATATGAATGCGACGAGATCGAGAGGGATTGGAAAGGGGAATAAATGAATTTCTCGAGTTGTTGTAATGAGTGGCCTATGGGGATTACATAAGATTAGAGTGGCAGCTGTGTTTGGTAATATTCAGTGCACGGACACCTCATTCTTGTACATGGGAAAATTCCTCTCGTCATTAGATCAATGTAGACCTGAATACATACAATCAGACCATAAGGTTTTCACTTTCTGCGTATAATGCTAAAGAGAAGCTTCGGCTCATTAACTACCATAAGCTCATAATCACAACACTATCATCAGGCAATTTCATAAGTACTTTCCCGCGTCTATGATAACAGATACACACATACTGAATCGACTTTGAACAAAGTCGAATAACTATTATTTGTGAAGCCGAGAGCATTATCATAGGAGTCATGCGCGCGATATATGAACTCATAAGATAGCCCTAGCCAAACCAGTCCTTTCACTTTATATCTAGCTCGTAAATAACGAGCCTTTCTCGTCTATAAAATCTAGAGTATCAACATAAGTTACTTCTAAATACCTAGTTTCTTCAGATTGTTAAAAAGGCATATATAAAGAATCCTCTTGACAGCAAGACGTAAAAATACAGCCCTCGTTATCTGGAACCGGGCCGTAACATCAGATGGCTTAGCTTTAGTCGGTATTACGGTTAATCACTTCCGAGAGTCTCAGTCTGTTAAAGTGATTTGTTTCTGTCTATCCCCCATCTTAATCTAATTTCATGCGATTTTATCAATAAGTAGTTTCTCATTATAAACTGACCCCCACGATTGTATCAATTGCTTCCGAATTAGACATCTGTATGGCTTCAGAGATAATTCAATGGCGGGCTTATATCCTAATTTGAACGAAGATTTAGATCCTTAATTAATGATAGCTGTGATTCAGTAGTCAAGGCGTATCTGACTGGGATAATCTGAATCGTTAGATCACGGTCAAAGAATAAGTAAGACCATTACGTTGATCCAAATTCTCAAAAAAAGCATGAATAAGCTTTCTGAGTCCAATGGTCGGCAGACTATGGCAGCGGGTCGAAATATAGACATTGAACTTGTTAAAGCGGGTATGAAAAATTGACTGGGAAGTTTTCTAGTATTGAACCGAACTTGCCTAAACAATTGTAGCGCTCAAGCAAGGCAATATTGTAGCGAGTTTTATGCAGACATGTTTGGCATGAGCATAATTTACGCTTTCACACTAGCTAGATTTTCGAGAAGTAAATTTTTGTATTCCATAAAAATTACATCTCAGAATGTTCTAATGGCCAGGAGGTGGGCTTCGGGAAGACAAAAAAGTTGGCTTCGATTTTCTAAAGATTTGGGAGATAATGCGGCTTCACCTTACGGTTGGCGCGATCCGCTGCTCGATGTTGAAATTGGTCGCCGTGTAATTCAAAGACTACCGATTTCTGGCTAGCCCCTTCCGAGACGAGAACAGTCTTTTCTTCAGGATTCTCACCAGAAGCGTTTTGAGGTTTTACGAGCTGATCCTTGCTTTCTTCTTGCCAGATAGGTACCTGGAAGCGGAATATAGTGCCTTCTTTTGGAAGGATCTTGATTTCGTCCTTCGGAGTCACTAGCTCGAAAACACCTCGGGTGTCCTTGACAACAATTCCCCTAACACCGACCCTACTTACACATTTCGAGCGCACCACCTCCAGCTCAGCGCCGTGAAAATCTGCGGAGCATAGCTTTGCAGCATGTGTACTATTGAGTGGGCCGTAGCTTTTGCTGTCCCACAGGACTTCCTGGATGTAAGAGATCCAGAGTCGATTGAGGGGTACATATAAGGCGTATTTTTGAGCCGTTGGTGGGATGGTGTAGAGATCGAGTGCTCGCGCGCGGCGGCAGGACAGCGGTGCCGGTCTACCAGGATGTCTAGTGCGCGCGAGACGCTTTCGGATACGCTCCTCTCGTCGAATTTGCTGGGCCGTAGGCTCGCCTTTACTTGAGCCTACATGGAGTGGCCTGTGCAGGACCCGATCCGTATAGATTCGCGTGGCTGTCTCTGGTGAGTGTGCACGCGAGAGAAGGGCTAGGGCGATCGGTTGCTGTTTAGGGGCCATTCGCGGAGTTAGTGAAAGGTGAGGAAAAGCCGTGTTCGTTATTCATGAAATGTTGTTAACTTATCGCTAGCCTGATCTCTAGTCACGGTTTTTTAGGTGATCTTGCTATCTAGCGCTGTCGAATCAACAGGGGTCCCTAAAAATAAGACAAGGACTGGCTGACCAGCGCTATGGTCAGCTCTTTACCGGGATCTGTAGGAGTTTGGCGCAGTTATATATAGCCAAGGCCTATATGACAGTCAGACTACAGAAAGCCTTTCTAAATAGTTCGCTCGAGACCTGAGATTGCCCGACAAAATCTAAGACTCATGGAAATGTGGCCTGTAGAGCTTACGCACAAAATTGAAAATCTAATATTAGATTCTCTAAAGTTTCTAAACTACCATTTGGTCGATACTGATTGACGATGCTAGAATGTAGTGGACCCAGACATATCTCATAGTGAAATTTGAAGGAAGGCAAAGACTGAACATCTGTTAGTGATGTTCACTACGAAACTGAAACTAAATATTTCTCCCAATATCAAGTTCAACCAAATTTCGCAATACCGAAGAAGTTGGCCCACGAATGATGATTCAAAAGACTCCACCATATCAATCTTTCATTCCCAACTAGATCAATTTTTACCGAAGCACCGTCATTTTTACAAGTAGGACCTATTGTATCCTCATTTAAATGAACATACCTCTCGTCGACCATACTCTGGCCTCAGCTTGCCATCGAGTACACACTTACACAGATGTTTATATCCGCTGGAGGATAAAAATCATTGCGCTCAAACATAAGAGGCAGCTCTTTGGGAAAGGAGTGAGAGGGATCAGGACAAGTTTACAAAATGATGCAGACATTTGACACAGTCTCAACGGGCGTGAGACTTCGAATTTTGCTGAGGAGATTTATATTTTGAAGAGCATTGTGCGTGCCAAGAATTGGAATGTGAGAGCGCAGCTGACACCATAAGAATTGGCTATCGAGGGGACGTGGTCTCCAGTATGGTTTGAGTAGCCTGGGCACATACTCACTGGGGAAGGAGACGCCTCAGACCACATTTCGGGCGGGGAAAAGTCAGTGGATATTATAGGCATGTCTCGATGACTATGAGTTATTTAGATGTTTCCATGAGTGGGTATTTATGGATGAAGGTTGTCTTTTTTTTGCATCAGATTTTAATTACGTATGCAGCTATCTAGCTATGACACAATATCAAAGAAAAGTGCAGAAAAGATGACTCAATATACAAGAAGAGCACTCACGCCTCGGATTTCATTCGCAAGAACCACTGCGAAGTTATGGTGGCTTTTTCTCCACCCCAAGTCAACCATCATCCATGATTACCCGCCTAGGGGAACGTCTCAAAAACCCTGAGTTATCCAGACATACATTCATCATCCATTGACTTTTCTCCGCGAGAAATGCAGTCTTAGGCGTCTCCTTCCCAAGTGAAGTAGGTGCCCAGGCTACTCAAACTATGCCAGAGAACACCACCAGGAGGTGGATCAGGGCAGCTTCCATTGTTGACTTGTGTTTGTAGTGTCAGCTGAACTCTCACAATCGAAGTATTGGCACGTACAAAGCTCGATTCGTGAAACTCCTTGCTAAAATTCAAAATTCACGCTCATTGAGGTTGTATCCTCCTTTGGCATCATCTTGTGAACTTGTCCTGATTTCTCTCACGTCCATCCCAAAGAACTGTCTCCCAGGTTTGTGCGCCACGCTTTGTTTCCTCCGTCGGGTATAAATATCGGCGTGGGCGTGTATTCGGCGACTAGCTGAGGCCGGAGAAAGTTGACCAGAGGCGTGGTCGTTGGAATGAGGACGTACTAAGTCGTACTTGTAAACTTGATGAGGCTTAGGTAGGAGTCGATCTTTTTAGGAGTGAAAATTTGACATGGCGGAGTATTTTAAATCATTGGTTCGTGGGCCAACTTTTTTGGGATGTGAAATTTGACTGAACTTGGCTCTGGGAAAAATATTTCGCCCAGTTTCGTGGAAGGCACCACGTACAGGTGTTCAGTCTTACCCTCCATTTTTCAGTTATCCTTCGCAGTTTCTACTCGACAAATCCAGTCTCGCGCTTATCCTTACAACAATTCCTAGCTTTTTGATACAACTATAATTGTCAATAATCACGATTTACACAGGATGTGTTACGCTGAATACAGAAACGTACGACCTATATATTATACTCCAACAAGCAACTTTGGATCTAATATGGCGATTATGACGCGGTACTGTGATCAACTATTTCGGTTACGTCCAGTACCGAGACTAAAACACTGAAATTTTGTATTTGATAGGAGTGATAAGTCTTTAGGATTCTTAAATAGCTAGATTCATTATAGTTAAATCTATATCTAAGAGTATCTAGTCTTTCAGGTGGGACGAGGTTTATCATGCTGTGGATGGTAGTCAACCAGTTCAATCCTGATTTAATCTTTTGCAATGCTTTCGAATGTATCATGAAAATATTGCTTAATAGGTGTTTAGGATTGATGGAACGGGGATTCGTGATGTAAATTTGACATGGCTCTTATTTAGCCATCTTTATGATATCCGTATGATAATGAGACTCAATCGTTCAAAGTAAAATTAGTATTCTTTGAGATTTTCCTTCTGATACAATCTACAAAGCTTTTGGACCACTACCTATTCTCTCCAGGGCTTCAAGCATTACGACTGAATTTCCTCGTATGACCTATGGGAGTTAGTGTGAATAGTAAGAAGAAGTGATACACCTACAACCATGCCCAGTCGAACTTTCTCTCCTCCTTCTTTCTCTTCCACGGCGTCGTCCAATACGACATTTAGGAAAACCTTGCTCGTAGCATTAGCGAATACTCATTTAAAGCAGATCTTCACATACATCATATCCCCTTAGTATACCAATTACTTTTCTACTTCCGTTAAGTTGAACAAATAGTCTCTTATCAAGATACTGAGGTATTTGTTAGTTTAGTTTAAGATTCGTGGGCTATCCATCTGCTCCTTTCTGAGTAGTTGAGTCTGTTTTCGTAAATTACTTGGTGGTAATGGACTTACCTTCTTGAGCTCTGGCTGTGCTTGAGGCATTTTTTGTGTGTAGTTTAGCAACCCTTTCCTAATTTCCTTTGTTTCACTTGTGTATGAGCCTGCTAATTACTAGCAAGCGATAGTGAAGCCGGAGAAATTGCGTTAAGTGAAAAAAATTTTGAGCTATTTCTTCCCTTGTTTCGGGTCTGTGGGTAAATGAAGGTTGAATTTGCGTCTCGATGTTTAGAAGAATTGTTCGAGAATATTATTGTTAGGCCGAATTATTATGAACGGATGCACGATTTAACTTATATTGCGATCAGCTTATCTAACGAGCGTAATGCGCTAACGACGTAGTTAGCCGTAGAGTATCAATTCCACATGTTGTCATTGAGCGACATGGTTTAGTGGTATGCGTTCTTGGACTCGCCGCATGAGTAGGTTTGCAAAAATAGTTGATAGAAACAACATGCCAGATCCCGTCTCCAGCTCTCAGCGGCGACAGAGTTAACTAGATCATAGCACGATGCATGTCAGGTAGGAAAACGAGACAAGAAGTGTTATTTTTCTTACCACAAATTGGATTACTGGGCTTGGAACTTTAGTTATGGGAGTTTATGGGAGTTACTAATTTTCTTTCTTTGAACTAGCTACTGGTTGTGTAGTGGGTCACTCAGTGAGACCAAGTCAGGCAGGTGGGAAGCATGATCTCGGCCGTGTACACCGGTCCTTGACTCCTAGGAGATACAGAGCATAGCTTAGGACCTAAAATTAGCAAATCAAAACATGCCATATCAGGAGTCGTAGGTTGTAGCCTTTCTAGGCCCGTTAAGCTTTTCAGCGGAGTTCATGAATAGGACGGCAGAGTTACGCTTGAAAACTTAAAGAGGACGAAATTTTCATGTTATTATATACCCGTAGACAGGAGTCAACATCAATGTGTGATGAACATCCTCTGCGCAGGTTTTTGCGAAGAAAAGCCAGTAAGCTAATACCTTTAAAGTTAGAAGCCTCGTTCATTACAACAACACATATCTGTTGTCGCCGTCTGTAAGAACTAAACAAATATACGGCTGGTAAGCTAAACCAGAAGTACTATAGCCTGCACATCTGTTCTGTGGCTATGTTGGGTAAGTTAATAAAACCGTGAGATGGAATAAACCAACTATATTTTGCTAGTTTTTTTTAGAGGAAAGTAACTGAAATTTGGCTGGAAAACGGCAAATTTGTACAATGACAAGAAAACAGGTAGGCTTATGATGAACTACAGAGAGTCACCCATCCAAATCCACCAAAACCCTTAGCAGGGCCCAGAGCAGCATTGCCACACAAGTAAGAAGCGAGCACATTGGGCTCAATGCTTACTTATACCGAAGAAATGTACCAGGAGTAGGAAAACCACGTTGCCAATGTGGATATCCGTCCCAAAATATAAAGCTGTTAGACTCTTCGAGTCAATTGAATAAATGTAAAATGTAAAAAGTGTCTATTGATTCCTGACTGCCTTTCTTCTGTCTATTACTATCTAGATTATGTATGTTCAGAAAATGGCAATGCTCGATCTGTCCCCTACTTGTCTCCATGAACTAAGTTTCTCATGGTTTAGAACGAAACATCTCTAGTCAGAGGATATAGAGTTCTTATTACTATAGCCCAAGCGAAATACCTTTGTTCGAAACAAGTAACTCCAAGCTTTGTAAACCTAACACCTTAACTCTAAATCTGACTTTGATCGCTTCCAAACTATCCATAGTTTGATAAAAGCACATGGTGATGTCTTGTCCAAGATGGGCAAAAGGAAGAGGCGAGTTGTTTCGTAAATCGACGACCCGATCCTTCGAAGCAATGGTAAATAACGTCAAAGATATGACTAGAATAGCGCAGTGGATTCAGAAGGAAGGATGGATAGAGCAATATCGGATGACGGGAGAAATCGAGGCGTTAATCAAGCAAAGAGGGGAAAACGGGAACACAGGACAAGGACGGAATCCACACTTGCAACAACAGTGTGAGTGCACTTCCTAAAGGTAAGACTATAATGGTACAGAATCCAATCAGATAGCTAAGGGGGTTTCTACTGCAAGGTTTCCTCCTCTATAAATTAGATAGTTTGATAGACATCTGCATGGGCCCACAGGGCGCCAAATCAGGACAATGAAAACAAAATCAAATTCAACCGAAATTTGGTGTTTTTAACAAGCATATTTGAATTTGAATTTGATTTCAATTAACCCGATCAGGCACCCTATGGGTCCATGCAGGTGACTATCTGCATTATTTACAAAGGAGGAAACCAATTTGGTGAAAACCCCCTGATCCTGTCTTTTTATCTTCCTATCAATTTATTTGGTTTACCTTCAGGAAGTGCAGTGTACACTGTTCAGCCCGTGTGGATTCCGTCCTTTCCCCTTCCAGATCTATTTACTTTATCTGACATTGCTACCTCGACTTCTCCTGCCAGTCGAAACTGTTTTATCCACCCTTTGTTTAGTATCCACTGTGTAATTCTGGCCATGTCTTCTGGGCTATTCATCATTGCTTCAAATGACCTGTCTTTAGCTTGTCGGAGAAAGTTGCCTCTTCCATTTGCCCACTGCGGATACGCCAACACCATGTGCTTGACGTTTTGCGACGGATATCCACATTGACAGCTTGGCTTTTCTACTCCGGGTACTTTTCTTCTGCTCAGGTAAGAATTGAGTCCGATATGCTCGCTCCTTAGCTGAATGGCGACACTGCTTTGGGCCCTGGTTAGGTTACGGTGGATTCTTAAGGGGGTATCTTTGAAGTTCATTTTGATGCTGCCTGTTTGTTTATCAGTAAATATATTTGCCGCTTTCCAATGTTCTGGATCGGCTGATGCTGGTCGGCCAGGGCGGTGTTTCCTGATCTGGCTTGTCCATGAATCCTTCCACTCCTGAAAGGCCGCTATCTTTCCAGCTTCTTTCTGCCTTCTCTTATCCTTTTCACTTCCGCAAGTTCTTGTCCACTCGGCGATATCTTTACTCTTGTTCGACGCATGCAGGGTTTCTCTCCCGTTTGCGGGCAGCTTTATCCTCTTACATGTCGATCGGATTGTCTCTTGAACTGGGAGTTTATCTGATATTCCGGCGTGCTGGACCCTCCTTTGTTTCAGGTATATCTCTATAGGGAGGACGGACGATTCGTGTTCTAGCACTCTGCTGCTAGTAGAATTGTAGGCACCTGCAACAAGCTTTAAGCATTTTCTTTGAATACTTCTGAGGGGTTTCACTATCCTTTCAGGTATCTTTCCTGTTGGCCCGGCCTCAGCCCTTTAACAAGCATATATTTAGAGATTTTTGCCGAACTTATCCATAACTGTAACCTAGTAAAAACGTATCCCCGCCAGTACAGAAATTCCATAAGGTCCATCGCTTTCAACAATTCATTTCCTCTTCATTTGTCAGCACGCTCTTGCCGATACTTGAAACTTCTTCTACTTCGGCAGTTGGATTTGTTGACGATACTAACATACTAATATGGTCAGGTATAACAGAAGAAAACTGTAAGAAATAAGAAGAACAACATGAGATCAGTGAGGCATGGGCTGAAAGGAACGGCATGAAGTTTGCGCCAGAGAAGTACCATCTCATGCATTTCACACGAGCAAAGAAGCGACACAACCTAGAATTAATTGTCAGAATACGAGGTTATCTGAAGTCTCCAGTCTTCCCTTCGAGTCCTTGGGATGTACTTCGACCCTAAGCTCCAATGGGACTTCTATATAAAGTATATCCAACAAAAGCCACACATCCAATTATGGTCAATATACAGATTGACTAAGTAAACTTGGGGTGCAACATTCAAAAATTCAAATCTTTTGTACAGCATGATAGTGAGACTAGCCCTGACTTATGGGTATTCTATATGGGCTGCAGCTCGGCCAACGGGTAGCACACCAGACAGGATAGACAAGCAACTGCGAAGTATCTATAGAAAATGCTTGAAGCTTGTTACAGGGGCATAAATAAATAAATAAATTATTCAATTGTCCTGATTTGGCGCCTTTTTTGGCCCATGCAGGTGTTGACTTCAGTCAGATACAATGATGATATAGTTATGATGAACATCATGCCTCAGATATCATTTGCAAGTCTCACTACGGCTGTGACAAGGCGGCTTTTTCTTCCCCGCTGTCGAACTATGCCCTCCGTGAAACTCACCAAAGGGAAACCTCTCAAAAAACCTTGGGTTATCCAGACATGCCACCATCATCAATGTAGCTCACTTCAGCGAGGTGAGGTCTGCTGGAGTCGAACCAGCGATCTTCTGTCTCAGGTGGGATAGATGTTCTGTTACGGTTTGTTCTACTATATGTTTCTTTAAGGCGTTGATGGTACTGCAGGGAATAGACCTGGGATGTGCGGCGTTAGTGTCTTGGCATGTAGATATTTTACTTTAGGAGCTACACGTAGAAGAGAGGAACAGAACAGACAATCAGACGATTATTACCGCGAACCATTAATGCTATTAAGTCCATTACAAGTTATCTAATAGTTATGAGCCCGGCTGCTCTACAATAATCTCTCGATAATCCTTTTCTCACTGCTTCGAACGCAATCCCTGAGTTCCACCTGTCTGCGAATCTACGCGACAAAACCTAAGCCTCAACCAAGAATCCGAACAGGCTGTGAATCTGCGCTTGTCAAATCTATTTGCAGCAACAATAAATCACTCGAAAATGTATTCTGAATCTGACCCAACAGTTACTCGAGTCACAGTTGTCCTCGATAAGCCTGGTGACTGGTTTGATTGGTTATTTATAAGAAAAGACTCATGTTTTCGACATGATCTCTGGAAATACGTGAACCCTGAGACACCAAGACATTCTTTACCAGTTCTCACAGAACCTCCTGAGCCAGAATTAAGTTCCTACAAAGCCGACGCCATTTCACTAGCTAATCTTGACAAAGAAGATAGAGATACCTACCGTTGGGATTACGATCGATACGAACGTAAACTAATGGAATATCGAAAATTGGTCCAAGCTCTCGCCAATTTCAACCTAGAAATCAGCAAGACAATTTCAAAAAAGCATATTTATCTTATCCAAGATTGCAGTACACCATATGATAGGTTAGTTAGGCTCAAGAAGCATTTGGCACCTGATGCATCCACGCGTCGTCATGAAATAACGTCGAAGTACTTTGGCCTTAAAGTAGCTCCAACAGCTGTGAGTAAACTGGATGATTGGTTCTCTAATTGGACTCGGATTACTACGATTGGAAAGTCTATGAATCTTCCAGAAACTGATGGTATAAGGCCACAAGAAGATTTCCTTGTTGCGTGTAAGGCACTTGATCAAGAATATGCAACGACTTGTCTTCGCGACCTCTATAGGGCGGAAAATGCTGGCACCACAGATTTACTTCCTTCTCTAGATGACTATGTTGCAGAGATCACAGCATTCCTACGACGCAACAAGCCTCATTATCAGGGTTTTCTGTTGCTGCTGCAAACCTCGAGGTAGCAAAACCATTCAACAAGAAACCAACAGGTGCAAGTAAGAATCGAAGAAATGGCAAGCCCATACCCGAATGTATCTGTGGCTCGAGACACTGGTTCGCAGACTGCTTCATTATCAACGAAGATCATCCTGAACGTCCGCCAAATTACTGTCCAAATCCCGAGGCCTTGCATAGAGTTGAACAAGCCCGAAATGATCCAAAGATAGAAGGAAAGATTTCTGCTGCTCTAAGAAAGTGGGGTAAGAGAAGTCAGAAACAAGAAACGCTCCAAATAGATGACGGTCTTCCACCAGCTAGCTTTGATACATTCGCTGTGTATGTTAGTAGTACTCTTGACGAGTCTGTAAACTCTACCAACAGTAACTGTATAAATACAAAATGTTCAAACTACCTATCTGTAGACGATGATGTCGAGCCGGTTGAGAATCTTGCCACTGTAGCTCTCGAGAAAAATCAACCCAATGAATTACTGACTAGATGGATAGTCGATCCAGGATCGAATACTCATGTAATAAATAGTGAAGCCTGGAAGGGATGGAAAAGAGAGCGTGACAATACCGAACGGCGAACTATAAACGCAGGTAGTAGTTGTTCTCTTATCAATGCCTGGGGAAGTTTTGAACTAGTTGCACGTACGCCAGCAGGGCTCAAAACTCTGCGTTTGACCCATGTTGCATACGTCGAAGGATTTCTTACCAGTGTCATTGGTCTCGCGCGCTGCCGAAAAGAAGCTATTCATTTTGATTCTGGACGAGACGTGCTCTATAGGCAACAGCCTACTAATATTATAGCTCAGTTGCAGTACAACGGAGGACATTGGCTCATAGATGCTGATCCTTCTCGTAGACCTTTTCCAGCGGACATAAAAGAGCCCTTAAGCAGCTTTGGAGTTTCATACCGTCCATCTTACGTCCCAAAGCCAACAAATACCATTGATCGGCAGCTTGCACATCAAATTTGGGGACATCCTAGCAAAAAGGCTGTAGAAAATCTCGAAGAAAATGTCAAAGGTATTTCTATTAGCAAATCAGAGCTTCAAGATTGTATTTGCCAAGTGTGCACAGAGGCAAAGCTGACAAAAATTATTTCACGACGCCCGGCACAAGATAAAGCCACTAGGCCATTTTATCGGATTGGTATTGACCTTGTATATATTGTTCCTCTTAATGAACAATGCTGGAACGGCGATAGATACATGCTCCACGCCGTCGATGAATATACCAAATGGCATGAAGTTTCTACTATACGCAAAAAATCTAGACCGGTTCTAATGCATTGGATCAAGTCTGTTATTAGAAAAATAAGTCGTGTTTTTGATGCAGACGTATGTTGTATTAGATCTGATAACGAGCAGGGCTTCGGAAACGACTTAGTCGATCTGTGTGCTGAACTAGGAATTATCCTCGAGACTTCTTCGAACTACACACCTGAGCAGAATGGTCTTGCTGAGCGTGCTGGAGGAGTACTTACATCAAGAGCTCGCGCTATGCGACTTCAAGGAAATCTTCCAAAGACTTTGGCAAATGAGGTTTATAAAACTGGAGCTTATATTCTCAATCGCACTCCGACAGAATCACTTTGTTGGAAAACTCCATTTGAAGTGATCTGGCACAAAAAGCCTCTTGTCGCACACATGCGTCCCATTGGTTGTCTTGCCTATGCCCTCAACAAACAAATCAGTAAGGGTGATAAGACTGAATCTCGAGCACTCATTGGGCACCTTGTTGGTTACCAAGGCACAAACATATTCCGCATTTGGCTGCCTACTAGCGATGATGTGCTTGTGACACGCGACGTTGTTTTTGAACAGTCTATCTTCTACGATAATACGAGAAAATATGCGACAAGATCAACAGTTGAGCGTGTTGTCGAACTTCTTGAATACCCAGAAAATTCGGTTATTGACATTGCTATGAGTGATCTCCTTTCAAATCGTCAACGCAGGAATGGAAACCTCAGTTCAGCGCCTGAGGATAACGACACCGAGCCAGAGGTTGGGGGTGTAAGCGCTAAAAATGCTCAAAAGTATAACTGCCAGACTACTTCTGAATATGGACGACAACTACTAACCCCTGGTCCTTCAGAAATCGGCGACTCTGCTCAACCATCTACGAACATGGAAAATTCAGCAATGCAGCAAACTCATACTGTGCAAGCTCCCAGAGGACACCGATTATATGGTAATCCTGCCCCAAAGGAAATTAATCTCGATCCGTTCGATACGAGTCTTATTATTACAGGAAAGCGCAATCGAAAGCAATTGTCAAATCCAAATGTCTTTGCTATTCAGTCACACGCGGCTACACTAGGAATGAATCAGGTATCAGATTATTTGGAAGCGTTTGTGACTGAAACCTCTAAACAAATTCACTGTAATAAAACTCTCCGAATCCACCAAAACCAACTTCCACCTCCGCCGAAGCATGTGAAAGCTCTCGAATCTCATAAGTTTGGAAAGCAATTTGGGGATGCTCTAAGTAAGGAATGGGATTCACTCTGCGCGAAAGGTTGTTTTAAGGAAACAGAAAAGTCAAGGGCCACAGCAGACGCTGAGATTTTACCATTGATGTGGGTTTTTTCCTACAAAACCGGTGAAGATGGCTTTCTCATGTCATTTAAAGCACGACTAGTTGTTCGAGGAGATTTGCAAGAGCACCTGGAAAATACCTACGCTGCCACGCTTGCAATTCGAAATTTTCGTGCTCTTATCTCTGTAGCAAATTATTTTGATCTAGAGCTAAAACAGTATGATGTCCCAACTGCATTTCTCAACGCTAAGCTCAATCGTAAGCTTTATGTCGAAATTCCTGATGGTATTTGTCATATACGTGGAGAGATTCTAGAAGTTCTACTCGCTTTATACGGACTTAAGGAATCACCGCTGCTATGGTACGAAGAGCTGAAGAGTACCTTGATCAAGCTAGATCTCAAAGCTGTCTCTGGTTTCCCATGTCTCTACAAAAATGAATGGCTCCTTCTATTTGTTTACGTTGATGACATAGTCATGGCGTATCATCGCACAAATGAAGACATTCATAGCAACTTTGAGCGGAAACTCATTCAGAAGTACGATTTGAAGATCATGGGTGACTTGGCTTGGTTTCTCGGTATTCGGGTTATACGCAACCGCCCTAATCGGAAAACCTGGCTCATACAAGATGCATACATCGAAAAGGTCTGTGCTCGATTTGGTATTGACAATATTGGCAAGTATCCAGAGGTACCAATAACTGAAAACTGGCTTCCTCAATCAACTGAAGAGCCAGATAAAGGTCGCATAAAGCTCTACCAGCAGCTTGTCGGCTCTCTGGCGTACATTGCTGTATGGAGTAGACCTGATGTAGCTCGCACTCATGTTCTATTCGCGTGTCACCTCACAAATCCAGGGCAATCACATATCTCGAAGATCAAACAGACTTGGCGTTATCTACTGGGCACAAAAGGACTCGCACTTGAGGCATCTGCTGAAGAAACCCAATTGATTGAAAGTATTACTGATAATCCCATGTACAAGGATCCATTGTTCTTCGGGTCCTCAGATGCGTCCTATGCTGATGAACCAGAGACACGCAAAAGTTCTCAAGGTTACCTCTTCAAGTTCGGTGGTATGGCAATAGACTGGAAATCGACAATACAAAGAACAGTGACAAAATCAACAACCGAATCTGAGCTACTATCTTTGTCACTAACTGGCTCACAGATGCGGGAATGGATAAGATTTTTCGATGGAATTTCTCTAAAACTTGATTGTAAGCCAACAATTTGGTGTGACAACCAACAAACTGTCGGTATTGCCATCAAATCTGAAGATAAACTTCAAACTAAAGTCAAGCATGTCGATATACACCAACTTTGGATCCGTCAAGAAGTTGAAGCATCTCGACTGAATATCATATGGGTTCCAACAGAAAAAATGCCTGCTGATGGTCTCACAAAAATCCTCCCCAAACAGAAATTTAAAGAATTTTTAAGCCAGCTCGGGTTGGTTGATATCAGCAGTTGCATTAAAAAAATGAGAGCCATTCGCATGAATGATGTCAATGTTTCATTTCCAAACCGATGATCTGACAGCCATTACTATTTCTTGAATCTCGAAAGGCAATTATCAAAGATACTGGCTGGGGGGTGTGTTACGGTTTGTTCTACTATATGTTTCTTTAAGGCGTTGATGGTACTGCAGGGAATAGACCTGGGATGTGCGGCGTTAGTGTCTTGGCATGTAGATATTTTACTTTAGGAGCTACACGTAGAAGAGAGGAACAGAACAGACAATCAGACGATTATTACCGCGAACCATTAATGCTATTAAGTCCATTACAAGTTATCTAATATGTTCAGGCTATCCAGACCCTACTTGGAAGACCGGCCCCGGATGGTGTACCGCTACACCAACCGACCCTACAGGGGCATATAACTCTACCAGAAGCAGGATACTATAACATAAGTCATCAGTTCTCTCGATAGAAATATACCTGGAACAAAGGAGGGTCCAACAAGTCAGGATATCAGAAGGACTACTTGTCAAGAGAACGATACTATCGGCATGCAGTAAAATCAAGCAGACCACAAGGGGAACCGAGAACAGGTACACCCACGAATCGAAAGTTAGACATTGAAGCATGGACGAGAATTTGTGGCATGGAGAATGCGAAAAGGAGGTAAAAGATGCCGCTAAGGTGGCCGTGTTCCAGGAGTGGAAAAACTCATGGACACATCGAGGGAGTGACAAACTATCTGGTCACCGAGCTTCGGCAGACCCTGAAAATTGGAAAGCCGCAAATATTGTTACAGATGAGACAACAAGCAGAAAAAGGATTACCCATAGAAATACACCCTCAGATATCCACCGGAACCTTAGTAGGGCCCAAAGCAGTATTGCCATTCAGATAAGAAGTGAGCACATTGGTCTCAATTCTTATCTGTACTGAAGGAAAGTACCAGGAGTGATTAATTCAAAATTTCAGTGTGGCTATCCGTCTCAAAATATCAAACATATGGTCTTGGCGTGTCCTAAGCAGGCAATGGGAAGAGGAGAGGTACTTCGAAAGGCAAATTATAGGTCCTTTACGGCAATGATGAACAGCCCAGATGATATGGAGAGAATTACAATATGATCCTGGCAAAAGTCAGGTTTAAACAATTCCGGCTTGCATGAGAAGTTGAAATTGTATTGGACAAAAAGATGAGACAATGTGTACAAGGATAGGACGGGATTTACACTGTATGAACAGTGTAGACGCACCTCTTCTATTAAACCTCAGACAAACCATTAGATACGAAAAAGACAGCTTAGGGGTTTTTTACCAAATTGGTTTCCTCATTTGTAAATATTATAGCTAGATATAGCTGAGTGGGCCCATATGGTACCTGACCGGGCTAAAGAAAATCAAATAAAAACTCTAACCTAGTTTTGTAGTTCGAATTAAGATTTTATGATCAGATCATTAGCTTCCTCACGAGTCATTCCGATCATCAATTCTTCTCCACACTTTCGGAATGAGGATCACATGCTGAATACAAACCCGATTATGAAAACTTTACTGAAAGATATTTACTAATATGAGTTTAAGAGCCTCAATACCTGTTGCAATTTCCGAGTAAGACGAGCAGAAAGTAAAGCTCAAAGAATATTGTTTCCATTAAAGTTCTAAGTTACATGTAAGATGCGTATTTATGTGTGCATATCCTAGAGTTAAAGTGGGTCTGCAAACAACAATTATTACAGTAAAAAGTCTTCAGCACAGCTGACCACGAAACAATTGTGCGGGGAATAAAGCAGTACTGACCCCGCACCATTAACGCCATCTTATTTGTCGCAAAGTAAACATGACTATGTTTCTCACTGCATTTGCATCCAGTATCATACTACCCCGCACATGCAAATGTATGAGAGAATAGCTTATTAGCAAAAAGAAGTTAAAATGTAGAATACAGCATGTATTATAGAGTATGTAGGAAAGTTGTTCATATTTGCAAGGAATGCCAATTATTGTAAGAAATATGGTAAATTCCAACAATACCGATTCAACTTTAGAACATCTTCTGACCTATTGGAGCACAAGGAAGTTTCCTCCTCAGCTTATGGGCACCATTACAATGCCAAAAGTTCAACTTTCCAAGAAATTCGATTAAACATAGGATTGACAAGCTCACACAAAAAGCCTCGAAGCAGCAATTGAAAAATTCAGAGGGATAGATCTGACCCGTATGATTAACATTAAGGTAAAAAGAGTTGCTTTATCTGGGAAAGCAGACCAAGAAAACCCCGGGCACAAATTATCTATGATACCATCGACGACATATTCAGCGTGTCAGCAGGAAGCGAAAAAGTCTTAACTCCCAATCTAGCAAATAGCGAAGGCTGAGGCTGAGGCTAAAGATCTGAAAGAAATAGGGCTCTAGATGCGTGTAAATGCCTATGCTTTTGTACGCTAGCATCACCTTGAAGAGTTTATGCGAAAAGTGTTATGGCCAGGCATCCTTGAAGAGGTTTCAAAGAAAAGGTTCTCAGGAAAAGGGGATAGGAGAAGGTTTCCGAGAAAACCCTGACAGTTAGAGATGAAGGGGCTGGCGTCATGACTACATTTGCCATATTCTTAGTTGAGTTCAATTACTGTCTCGAGTTAGATATAAGGAATCTGGAGCTGCCACAGTAGTTCTCCAGCTTCTCAATCTTTCATTCTTTTGATCTTTGATCTCGCAATCTAGCATTTATATAGTATCATAATCTTAGATCCTCACAGTGCGATATTCTCAGTCTTTCATTTAGTAGTTACATTATTCGTACTTCTGTTCACCCTAAACTATCAGCCTGGATCGCTTGCTCGGCAACTCGACTTCTTGACTTCGTGTCTCTCGACTATCCTGTAGCTCTCCGACCTTTGGTCACCTGGCACCTCGCCAGTTGGACTATATTTGAGTATCCTTCGTTAGCAGCCATAATCCTAACAATTATTAATGTAGGAATACTCTTGCATACAGTACCTTGATCTGCTTGGAGTAAACTTAACCCTGAGACTGATTAGGAAGGAGCTTTGGATTAGTCATAGAAGGAAAGGTGGTCAGAGCTGAGATGGAAAACTATTCTGGTGTCGAGTTCCTTTGGAAGAGGAGTCAGTGAATAGAAGTGGTTGCAAGATATATACTTAATATAATATATTTGTTAATTCGCCCCAAAGAAAACCTACAGTAGCCGTCGCTCTAAAATTTACAAACAACAATTAATACATTACATTCGGCAGACGGCGATCTCCAGTATCCATAGCGCACGCTGTAACAAAAAGACCTCACATAAAAGTACAATCAATACAAACACAACCATGTCAAATGCAGGCCCGTGTCATATTTCGATATATTCATACTGACGTCAAAATGGCCCTTAAATGGGATAACGGTGAAAATAATAAAAAGACTAAAGGTATTTCTGTTGGAATTTATGTCGTCAATTAGACCTTGCTAAGGCATCAGCCAACCAGCTGTTGGAAATATCGCGCAATGAAATGGGCGCAATATTCATGGAACGAAAGTAGAAGTTGACTAAAAGAGTGTCATGTTCGGATTGAAGCTAAAAGTATGGAAAGTGTGCGCTACAAGTACAAGTGTAAGCGATACGTAGCCTAAGCCACACCATAAACGAGTGTGGCGCCATCTAGGCATAGAAAACCCCCAATAACCTCCTTGTGCCCACGCCATACAGCCGCTCGTATATCTAATAGGTAGCCTGAAGCACTACCATATTACCCATTCCAACCTCTTAAACACACACAAGATCGTGTCGGGAACCTAGACGAAATGGAGGGCCCATACGTCCACAACACTCCGTGTCTCCATTTCCAACACTCCTCCTGACCGACAAGATCGACCAACTCAGGTGAAACCATAGTATCCAGCAACCCGACTCAAGCAACATATGTGTGGCGGGAAAACATTACGTCCGGAGGGGAACACCTTTAAGTATGAGTGGCCTTAGAAGAAATCCCAACGAGGGACGGCGAGGAGACTGGAAGAGGTCCCGAGAGGCGGAAGAGAAAGGGGCAGCTGGCTGTGTAATTGTGCCTCGAACGGCATTGGCGGAAGAAAGAATGGCAACAAGAAAATAGGTCGATTGGTGAAAGTGCCAGCTTGAAGAAAAGTAAATCCGAAATATAAGAACAAGTGGTTGAAGTGCCAACTTGTTAGAGAATGTATCCGAAGGAAGGTATTCGGTAAGTGATGTCGAGTGGTAAATGCTCCAACCCGACAGAGAAAGAAAGCTTCCAAGTATAATAAATACAAGTCGGTATTGTGGCCGGCTTGAGTGAAAGTAGAAAATAAAATAAGTCGACCCGTAAATATCCCATCAAACTTTGTGTGCAAGAAATACCCCATAATCCAAAGTAGTCGAATTATAATGCCTCCTTTTCTATTCACTGCCTTCAACAGTCCTTAACTGAGACTGAAGAAGGGTATCACGGCTCCTCCAAATTAAAGTACCCCTCAACCAAAAACTCTTCTGCTAAACCAGACAGAAGGCACACACGGTTGAGAACTCGGGGAGATTTGGAGGGAGAAAGATGCCGAGAAAGTGCCACGGCTCCTCCAACGAAGAATATCCCTAGACCAAGAAACTCTTCTGCTACAACAGACAGAAGGTATAAATAGGCGAAAAGTTGGGAACGTATGGAGGGAGAATTGCGCCGGGAAAGTGTGAAAGACTTCGGTGGGCGATAATCGGCAAAGAAAGTGGACGTGAGGGTTCTGCAGGATTGATCGATCGATGGACTGTTACATCGTATCGGAGATGGGGCGGAATCGAAAGAATTGAATCCGAACGAGAAAATTTGACGACTATACTCAGTTAGTTAGAGTCATATTGGTCTCATAATCTGTTGGAAATATCGCGCAATGAAATGGGCGCAATATTCATGGAACGAAAGTAGAAGTTGACTAAAAGAGTGTCATGTTCGGATTGAAGCTAAAAGTATGGAAAGTGTGCGCTACAAGTACAAGTGTAAGCGATACGTAGCCTAAGCCACACCATAAACGAGTGTGGCGCCATCTAGGCATAGAAAACCCCCAATAACCTCCTTGTGCCCACGCCATACAGCCGCTCGTATATCTAATAGGTAGCCTGAAGCACTACCATATTACCCATTCCAACCTCTTAAACACACACAAGATCGTGTCGGGAACCTAGACGAAATGGAGGGCCCATACGTCCACAACACTCCGTGTCTCCATTTCCAACACCAGCAAAGACGAATTCTTCACCTTCCAGTGGTGCCGGTATAATTGCTCAGTATGCTTTGTATTTCTAGGATAGCAAAGAAGAACCGGATCCAAATCGAAGTCGAAAGAATTGGAATGGTTCCGGAGATTGTAAGAATGACATACCAAGTATGAGGATGAGTTAGAGTTATGATGAATGTGTTTAATGTACGACGAAGTCTACTGATGTGTAACGGATAGTTAATTGTAAAGAAATTGCTATAATTCTACCTGTGTAGCGAGAAGTCCCTTTATATACGTGAAAGCGGGGTTTTCCGCACACCAGTGTAAATTCCAACATACTTCCTTATCTAACCTAAATGGGAAAGTTGTTGAAGATCCTGAAGCCAATGCATGCTGTAAGGCATCTATTGGCTAATTACTATTCATGCCAGTGAGTGATGATATAGGTTAATCATATCTCATGGCGTCAGTGCATATTATTCTAATATGAACTATTTGTCTACTGCAGTCATGTTGCTGCCTTCATTACAAGAGAAAGCTACCCCAAACAAACTCCATTTGACGACTTCTCGACAATGCCTTTCTTACCATTCTTATCTAAGTCCTTGTTGCGAATACCTCGGGTCAGCTCCAATCGAGCCTCATCGGGCTTCCACCATTGCAGCACTCGGACACTCGGCCGCAGTAAGCTAGGTGAGATTAGGGCACTGATAGCACAGCTAAGTACCTAATCACTCTGGCAACATCCTTACGTCCGAGCGTTGCCTGGTGGACCAATGCATTTAGACTGAGGTGCTCATCACTCTGATGGCTACCGAGTGGCAACAGCATACAATGTGACGACGGTGTGTAGCTCTGCAATCCCGGAAGTTCCACACTAGCAACCAGTGTCAATAGTATGTTATGACAGGAGATATTGTCAGGGGCTATGGAAGTGGTTACTGTGACAGAAGTAGGAAGCACCTGTGGTGAGTGCGTGATCAGGACTGGGGTACTGAATGCATATATAAGGAAGCAATACTTCCGCAGTTAGATAGAGAATCAACCATCTCACTACTGTCCATTCCAACACATCTTCTCACTACAGCCACATCAATTATATCCGCATATCCATAATCATCTGCATCCATTTCAGGTATTCATCTGTCCCCTCATGACCTCGTTATTATAACAGTCCCTAACCTCTTTCCAACCACGCATCATCTCACCTCAACAACCAATAAAGAAGTTGCTCCAATTGCAAACAGAAGCTTGCCCCATTTATTTCCAGCCATCTCTCACTAAATATTTACGAGTTTTTTTATACCTGTGAGAAGGAAATCAAGCCGAAAAATTTAAAGTCTAACGCTTGATTTATGTGAGATAAACAACTTCTGAGAAAATAGGCTGCGGAAGACCAAGCTGGGACTGGCATTTTCGAGGGGGTTTCAACTTTGGAACGATTGTGGGCGCCAAGACCAGGATTTCGGCTAATTATCCAGGAGGGCTTCTTTTGTCAATGAGTCAATGGCACTCCACAGCGCCCTGGACGGAACAAAAGAAGTTGGGCTAAGCTACTATACAGCAATCACACTCTGTCAAGACTTTTCTCACATTTCAGCACGACCTTCGGAAAGGAGTTAGAAGGAGGCTAGAAAGGCAGAGTGCGAATTTCCCGAGGTATCCACAAGTCTGCAGCGCCCAGCTGGCCGGCCTCTTTGAACGCTTCAGAAGGGGCACTATGTCTTCGGATTTAGTCCTAATGTCGGTATTAGGAGAGCTCCGCACCCAGTGGTTTTTGAAATTTCTCCCGGGTGCCATATACTCACAAATGGCCATCGTTTCGTTGGCTGGAGAGGGTATATGATGAAGGGCAAAGGGCTCCTCCAAGTGTATGATTGAATTAGGACTTGTGAGGGGCGGTACTGTTTGAGGGAAGCTATATGTAAGGCATATAAGGGTATTAACTACTGGTATAGGTATCATCTGCCTGTAGGAAGAGAGAACCTGCATGTCCTACATAGTAATAGACTCAAACAGGACAATAAAAGAAAAACCTCAGTGCATCACCTGATTTGTACACACAGTAGCACGAAGTTTGTTTTTACTTGAATTTAAAATCATTCACGTGACAGGAATAACCCAACATTTATTTAGACTTTACACGGGTATATTGGCCCTCTAAGTGTGACGGCTTGTAAGCCAGTAATTGCCTGTAGCCTGCACTGTCTAACGCAGGCTTAGCATGAAACTAGGCAGGGACTATTCTTGGAAGCAGGGTCTTACAACTTGGCAAACACCTCCAAGAATAGGGCACGACAAAGGGATACCAGAAGGTATACGAGAAGGGATACGAGAAGAGATACGGATATACGGATAGAAAACTGTGCCATTGGCCGGGATAATAATCATGTATAAAGTAACTGTTATTATCCTCTTCAATCTGTAGTTCACCATAGATTGAAAATAGAATACCTCTTGTTGAAAAGAAGCACCCTACAATGTAATTATCACCAACAGAGTACTAATGTGCAAGGGAAGCAAGAAGGTAGGTTCAATAGGGGTTTGATTAACTAGCCTTAGAATCTAACGGGAGTAAGTCTTCTATAAGTACCACACCCAATCTCGCTTCCACACGATCAATATGGCTAGCCTGATACAGCATCAAGAGTGTATTATCCCTGCTAAGCACTGACACATTTACAATACCTCTGACCATAAGGTTGCCTCAGTGCCTATGCTCAGACTGTGACACTAAGCTCATTGCCACTTACATGACCGGCAATAAAGCCGGAAGCAACAAATGAAAAGAAAAAAAAAGTATGGCAAATGTCTGAGTTGTGGTGCCCTGGGCCGCATCCCTATCTTCCGAACACATCTCCTCCCGAGTCAGAAACAATCTTAGTATGAGCACCACCCACTCTGTTAACTCTTTTACAGACTGTAGCGGCTGCTTATAGTTTGAAATTGGATGAGATCCTGCCATCACTTATCTCCTATCATATCCCTGGCCCCAGGTGGAGCCATTTTCCCGCAGTCTCTCCAATGTTGCAAAGCAGGTCAGCACTCTTAAATATACCGAGGCCGTTTATCTCGGCCCCAAGCGCATTTCAGATCTTCATGTTCGGGGTTGAAATTCTCCATGGTAGTCGGCGTAGTCCATGTGGCCTGTTCTTGCCGCAACACGAAGTTCTTTTTTGTTTTTTCAATCAATCGTGTGACGACCAGAAGGGAGCACAGGTTAGCAGATGAACAAGTCAAATCAGATAAGGACAAAGATCTGGAATATAATTCATAAGATTCTAAACTAGGGAAAGAAGATAACAAGAGGTATCTAGAGATATACATATATACATAATATACAACTGGTCCGTGCGCATATAGGGTCACACTACAATAACCGAAAAGAACAATAGCATCAGAGGCCCCGAAGGTTAGGAATACAAGGCCGTAACAAATCGGTCCTAAAATAAGGCTCAATATTCACTATGGGTGCAGGACCAGTGGAGCCGGCAGGGTTTCCTGTGATTTTTCCTACATGCTAACTCGTTCCAACCTCGTGAATTGCTACTAAAAGTGCAGCTGATTAAATAGAAACGAAAAATCAAGAAAATCAAAACACCTCCGAAAAGTAGAAGATTCCTTCATATTTGACCCAAGCAATGCGTTCCTCACACATTCCCTGGTCTGTCACACCTTCCAGATGACAAATTTGCCCCTTCTATACTGAGAGCGAAAGACGGGTTAGCAGGCACCTTTTTTCCAGCCGATATCCTGCTAATAGTTAGTAGATGCCCCAAGATGGGGCATCGTCGAGGTCGCTGTTCCCTTAGGCTTCTTCAGATCCCAGGACTCCGAAATCTGTTGCCTCGGCCATTGCGACATCCTTCGCCGCGGCGATGATCGCCTCTTCGGCCTTTTTGGCTGCGGCCCTAGCTCGAACTGCCTCTGTGAACTTCCATTGCTCGAGGTGGCGAATCCGCGCGAGCTGCTCTTTTGTCACCGGTCCGGGTTTTCTGGGTCTGGTTCGGCAATCCCAGAAATCCGGTCGGTGAGGTCTCCTACAGATGCGACATTTAGTGAGATCCTTATACTCTGTTTCAAAGTATATGTTTGATCAGAAGTTCCAGCACGCTGCAGCGCAGGAGCAACCACGGGTGGCTTAGAAGCCCAAACAGCGTTTGTACTGTTCAATTCGCCCTCGTGGCTTATGAATGGTAGCAGTACTAGACTGATCGGAGATGTGGAAACCCGCATGAGGGCTGAAATCCTGGGCAAGAAAAGAATGGCAGCTTCTATACAGCGCAGCAGGACGACATGTCCCGTGTGGTTGTAACTGGATTGGCACTACTCGGGGTTTTAAAGAGATCTTGATTGAGATACTGTCAGAATACTTCTAAGTATTAACTTAATCTCAATGTGACGGCTTGTGAGCCGATAATTCCTGTAGCCTTCGATGGCTATCGAAGGCAACCTTCATGTTCTATCACTCGTAGGATTCTAAGCTAACTAAAATGGATACAAAATCGCCACTGAGACTACGTAAAGGATAGTGCCAAGGATATTGGAAGCGTTACCTGTGTGGCAGAACAAACCTTAAGCTAGTATTATTGCCACTGTGAACGTAGGCTATATTTAGATACCTCTGGATGTGTATAAGTAGCACGGGAGACTTGCAGGTAGTTTACTTCTCCATAGATGAATTATAGCTTTACCTTTCAATCATACAAATGCCCATTTGCTTTCTATATTGGAACTGTGACACTCAAGCTTGTTGCAACAATGTCTAGCCTAATTATGCTATGTTGCAGGCTACTGTTCGAATTATTCATGGGATCAAAATCAGGGTTGTGAGTAGTTTCAGTTTGGTGTGTGTCAGGATTGCCTTCTTTATAATCTATTGTTACGGTTTGTCCGTTATCTGAGCTTATGTGGATACCTAAGCGTATTGTTGAGGATTCATGTTGTAAGACTTAAAGGAAATAATAGAGGAAACTGGGAGATATGGCACTACTAGCCAAGGGACCAGATCAGTGTCACAGCATAGTTATTCTCAATAATGTGTGTCTGGGCGGCAAGTATTTGGCCTAGGGCGAAGAAATCAGTAAAGACAATCACTGAGGGGCTGAATGTTACAAATACCCGTTAGTTGTAGCTAGATTTCTCTTTCCTCTTTATACAGTTTATTAAATCGACATAATCATCACCAACTCGGGTTTCCCGTCACATCTATATATGTGGAGATAACCTTTTCCTAGTGTTCTATGATTCTGGTCTGGCCTTTTGGCTGAGTGGTTATACAACTATCTCATGCACAATGTAGGCTGGCGTCCTATAGTCAGATTATCACCTCATTGACCCATGTGCTGTCCCTGCTGTCTGCATACTGCCCTGACATGGTGGGTTATTAGGTTGATACCTTGTTGGAAATATTGCGCCATGAAATGGGCGCAATATTCATGGAACAAAAGTAGAAGTTGACTAAAAGAGTGTCATGTTTGGATTACTGCTAAAAGTGTGGAAAGTATGCGCTACAAGTACAAGTACAAGCGACATGTAGCCTAAGCCACACCATAAACAAGTGTGGCGCCATCTAGGCATAGAAAACCCCCAATAACCTCCTTGTGCCCACGCCATACAGCCGCTTGTATATCTAATAGGTAGCCTGAAGTGCTACCATATTACCCATTCCAACCTCTTAAACACACACAAGATTGTGTCGGGAACCTAGACAAAATGGAGGGCCCATACGTCCACAACACTCCGTGTCTCCATTTCCAACATACCTGAGCATGTGTCATAGTATTCAGGCATGCAACTCTGGTAGATAATACGCAGTAAACCACGATCTCAATATAATTATTTGAATCAAGTTCAATATGCTAGGTCTTGTATGGCTAGTGTGGATGGAAAATGGGGGATTTACCTGTAGATAGATAAAGACATTGTAGCCATCTGATAGTTGGGACAATTCTTCTACCAAGTAATATTGTAATCAATCCTAGCCTCTCATTAAGCAGTCTCATAAATTATTTCCGTCTCTGTCATTAAAGACCAATATACAAAGTCGACAATCAAGATTCAGATAGGCAATTAGATTCTTATTCTTCTATACCAAAATGACTATGTGCATTTTCATTGATTTTTTTGTTACACCATTCCTGTTTAGGCAGCCCCACCAAGTTACCCTTAACATTATGAATTACATATTTAGACAGATAAACTTGGTGTTGTGCCTGGACCCACATAGCTACAGTGCACAGCTCCAGTTATGATGGTCACGCAACTGCATGCATTTGCTCTGTTTGCTCCTGCCTTGTTGAGTTAGTATAATTAGTAAGCCATAGACTAGGGACTATAAGTAGAGAGCTTTCCTCCACAGTAGATAGAGTAAGCAATTCAGTCTTTCCTCATTCTACAGAGATCATTCTCCACTCCTCTTCTTGACCTGTCCGGCCCAGCGGCCCAGCAGCCCATCTGTGATCACTAGCAGCGAGCTCCCACAAATTGTATGTACACCCAGATCACAGACCTATCACAACACTTGGCATTGACTGTACGAGTACCTTCGAGTTTTCTTAGAATCGCAGATAAATTTGCAATCCAAAAGGCAACAAGGTTGGAGGCTTCCTCAAGCTTGGCGTTGAAGTCCGACAACTTTGGTGCAGCATCTAGGAGCCTTTCCCTTACATTTTCATTACCTATCAGAATCACGTAGCCGGTTCTGACTCGGTGTATAGATCAGGTGTTACTCAGATTATACTGCAGTCCATCCTGTATTTGTTGCCGTAAAGCACTAGGGGAAAACTTGCGCCACGGGTGTTCCTTTTCTAGGCGAAGGAACAGTACTTTGTCAACTTTTGCCTTGGTAGCTTCTTTCTTTTGGGTTTTAGCTGTAGGTTGCGGCACAGACTTTGCATTAGGGACTGTAATGGAAACCGAGTTGGTAATGAATAAATTGATTTCATAAACTATGTAAGGAGAAAAGATTGTTAAGTGACTAGTGATCTGGTATGGAGATATGGTGTTGGATTGGGATGCCCACAGAGGTTTGGTGTTATGGAAGCACTGATGACATTTTCATTACTACTTGCTTAAGTCTTATTATATATGTAATTTGTGGACAGAGCTTTGCTCTTTAGCTTTATTACCATTTAAACCTTGAGTTCTTGCTTGCCATATTCTGCGTGTCATAACAAAGATAACTCTAGCTACTACTAACAGGTATTTATAGGCGTTAATCCTCCTCGTGAATCTGCAGGCTAGTGACTTGTCCTTAGGCACAATACTTATTACCCAGCCACGTATTTCCAGGTGTCACTAAGTTGTAATAACGTTTCCGCCTCCTGACTAGTAGTGCCGTTTTGTTCAGCTTCATCTCCCCCATACAGCCTCATCGTAAGAATTCTCAATAATAGGCTTAGGCATCCGCCTAAGCTCAAATAACGGTCAAACCGTAACAGGGACTGCTTTTTGTCGCAGTCTGTTTCTGGCCACCGTGGCCCGGATGCTTTTTAACAGGCAGCACTGGGACGGCGGGTATAATTGGGCTCCTGATGTCAGTGTCACAGTCTAAGTATAGGCACTGAGGCAACCTTATGGTCAGAGGTATTCTATTTTCAATCTATGGTGAACTACAGATTGAAGAGGATAATAACAGTTACTTTATACATGATTATTACCCCGGCCAATGACACAGTTTTCTATCCGTATATCTGTATCCCTTCTCGTATCCCCTTATTGTGCCCTATTCTTGGAGGTGTTTGCCAAGTTGTAAGTCCCTGCTTCCAAGAATAATCCCTGCCGAGTTTCATGCTAAGCCTGCATTAGACAGCGCAGGCTACAGGCAATTACCAGCTTACAAGCCGTCACAGTCAGGAACTCTCAGAGGAGGGTTTGCAGGGCGAGTAGGGAGGACGGGTGGCATAGAGGCCGGGTCCAAGGCCATGTATTGCGCAAGGGTAGCGCGTAGGTATACTCTCATCGAGTCTTCGAACTGTCTGTTTGACCCATTGGTAAAAGAGAGGAGGGTAACTTCGATGCCGGAGATGGCGGCGGTACATTGTTAATCAGCTTTGACAATAGGTCGAACTTCCGGGGGGGCAGTCTGCTTTCTTGACAGCTATTGGCTGCGACTCTTTAGTTGAAGCTGCATTTGGTGCAGCTGTCTCCGACGATTTTGATGTGGTCAGAGTAGATTTGGAAGTTACTTCAATCCCATGGGAGACAGAGGCTGAGTGAGGAAATTTCTCAACAATTTCAACTGACCCAATCATGTCAGTATCGGGCTCAACGACAGCGGGGAAGGCTTTTTCCTTCCCCTTAATCGAGGCCTTGCTCATCTCCACGCATTTTGGAGACTTGGTAAGGTCCGGAATTTTTACAAGAGCCTTCAGGCGGACTTCCATGTTGTCCAACTTGGCGTTGGGACGCTTTTCTCGAACTGGAGGCATGATGAAAATGCCTGAAGTTCGATCAAAAATTCAAGACTGGATGTAACAAGTCCAAGAGAGTTGGAAGAAGGGAAAAAGTGTTGAATTATAATAAGGGTTGGTCAAACATAAGCATCCCTGCAAATTAATATAGTGGAGTTAGGGTTGTGGTTATTGTTTGCCTAGGAGTTAAGAAGGGTAAGGCGTCTGGTGATCTTATATACCCTGTATTAGTAGTTTCATATTAGCGTGTAGATGAGACTGGGAGCGAGGTTGTGGTACTTCTATTAAGTGCGTAGACAGATATACGAAGATACACGTACCGATTTAACCCCATACTTTATCAAATCTACTTCCAAGTATTCCTGTATCAGTTGTCTAAAGGAATCATAATCTAATAAAAATGGAATTTTGATTGTTCGAATTTCTCTAACTGTGCTGTTGTTAGCTTTCTCTTTTTCATTATCTTTAAATATTCCATAATGGGGCAAAGGATGCCAGAGCTTACTGCTCTGGGAGCTTGAGGCATCTAACTTCCTCAAATCTCAAAAATGAGCCCAAGTTGAAATGCGTTGTCAGGTGGTGTTACGGCGTGTGGTGACTGAAGTCGGATTTGCCGTCTGCTGAAGATATCTTAGTAATGACTAGGCGAGTAAGTACGAGACGATATAGACAGGTAAGGTTAGGGGTGTTAAACTGATCGGGCGAGGCACAAAAGATTAGGACTGAAGAACGAGAGATCGAGAGGTCGAGACGAGTAGTGTGATTCTAGAGACTATGAGGATATAAGATTGAGAAGCTGAAGAACTACTATAGAGTAACTCCAGCTTCCTTAAGTATAACTAACTACGTGCTAGATGTCACGGCGTAGAATAGGCACAAGTGAAAGTACAGCTTGTATGGCGATTATTCAATCTGTCGAGCGAATACTAAGCTGGAGAAGAATAGAAAGGAACAGAATCTAATTACAAAAAGCCCTGAGGCTATTCCTATTCGGGCGGGTTTCCACTAAATTGCCGCGCACGTGCTTCTTCCCGCATCAGCCATTAATCTCACCTCCTCCATCCACGTAATCGTATATCATGACGGAGCGGAATGCCGTGCCGTGACATCACCCCCTCCTCAGCCTTCGATTGTCCCAAATCGACTAATTTCGGCGGCGGCGTCGGTTGTCACGACCTTGGTTGGTCACCATGTTATCTTCCGGATGTTCCTCACTAAATCTATCATGTGCGGCATCGTCCAACCACGTAGCGAGGCGTCGTGGTGGCCCTGGCAATTCGGGGTGCTCATTGTGGAACCTTTCTAATATGAGGGGTGCGTTCCGAAAGTTGGCAGCCGGATACCATTCCTCGTCTGCGTCCCAGCCTTCCCATTGGACCTTGTACTGTAGCCGATTGCGATACAGCCGCGCGTCCAACACCTTCTCAATCTCCCATTCTAACTCCCCATTGACCTCTTCTGCCGGCGGTTCTGGATTGGCCTGGCCGGGCAACGGGTTATCTGGATCTTTGCGCAGTCGGTCTGGTGAAAATACAGGGTGTATTTTCCAAGAGGCTGGTAGTTGTACGCGGAATGAATGCCCTTCTTTGGCAATGATCCGATATGGTCCCACCATTGGATTTTCCAACTTATCCGACGGTCTCGTAGTTCTCCAAGCACCGCGCCGGATATATACTTTATCTCCAACGTCAAAGTCTACTTCTCGGCGATGTTTATTGGCTTGAACACGCTGTTGTTCCTGTTGTTAAAGTTATGAGCTTGAGCGAATATGGAGGTTATAGCGGAATCAGTGTCGGCGGTTAGACCGATACAGTAAGTCTCGTATGAAGTTGTAGAAGGAAGAATTGACAGGAAACAAGTGTATTGAGATGTATGGTTCTGAGTAAACTGAGCTGATAAGAGTGAGATTGCGTGTGCGCATATCTTATCAACTGAGGTTTTTGACCAGTATTTATCAATCTCCATGGATCATAAGTTATGATCCCTGTAGATGTAAATCTATATACGTACAGATATATGTGACAGAAATATAAAGCTAAATACATGTGTGTCGGTAATAGATCCGAGAAACCTTTAACCTGCATTTGATACATAATCATCTGATGGAATGCTAGTGTGAAATAAATGCCAATATGCATTAAACTTTCCGTGAGGAATGTGCTGATGACAATGATATAGGAAGGTGAATTTGATAACCTAATTAGCCGGACTTACGAATGAGTTATCCTTGGCATTCTAGGATATACGATATTTCAACACCTGTGAGCGTTTAATGCTCTCCTTAGCATAATCCAACGCGCTGCTGATCCGTTTAAGCCACTCCGCGGCCTCGTCCCGATTCAGCTTCTCTCGAGGGGTTCGTGGTTCCAGTCGCTGATTCCAGTCAAATTCTAAACGCATTTCGTAACCATAGTCAATCATTGATGGCGACAATCCCGTAGATTCATTTGGAATAGCTGCCGCAGCAGCATCTAGAGCGGGAAGCAGCTCCGCCCAATCGTCTTGGTGGAAATTAACAAATGGTCGCAGTCGCTGATCAATGATCTGGTTGATAATTTCGGTCTGACCGTCTGTCTGCGGATGTTCTGCCGTAGATAGCTTAAGTTTCACGCGCGCTAACCTTGATAGCTCGTCCATGAAATCCGAAATGAATTGCGGACCGCGGTCGCTGGTAATGGTCTTCGGTGCGCCACGGAATCGCCAGACGTAACGGTAAAACAAGTCTGCAGCAGTCTTTGCTGTAGCACTTTTAGTGGTTGGGATGGAGATTTGGCGTTTAGACAATCTATCAACAACTACCCAAATGTTATTAAACCCTCGTTTGTCTGGTACCCCTACATCGTGGAAATCCATCGATATATCATCCCATGTACGTTCTGGGATGGCTAAAGGCTGTAGTAAGCCCGGTGTCTTATCTCTAGGCTTATGCGATCGTCGGCAGACATGACAGTTCTTCACATAACGCTCGATGTCTGCTGCGTATCGTGGCCACCAGTACCGGTCGCCAATTAGTTTCCTCATTTTGTTTCGTCCTGGATGAGCGGTGGATGTAGATTCGTGGATCATCTTCAACACTTGAGTACGGAGATTGTCTTTGGCTGACACCACCACGCGTCCCTTATGAAGCACCAACCCGGTAGGTTCCAAAGAATAAGGCTCTTCCCGCTGTCGTGCTTGCCGGCGTAGATCCTCGAGATCGGGATCCGCTCGGTTGGCCATAAACGTACGATCAATAGTATCCAGATCCTCGTCGATGGGCGCTAAAACCTTGCTGTCATGCGGCAACATAACTTTCTTTTGAGGGAGGAGGATTTTCGTACGTTCCAGTTCTTTTGCGGCTTTTTGTGTAGGGGTAAGTTCTTTCTTGCGAGATAACGCGTCCGCCAGGATATTTTCCTTGCCTGGCCGGTACTGAAGGTCGAAACTGAATTGCGATAGCACCTCTGCCCATCGGATTTGCCTATCGTTGAGCAGCTGCTTCTGACCAAAGTATTCCAGAACTCGGTGATCAGTCAGAATCACGAAAGGCTCCCAGGCGCTGGTGAGCTCTGCGCGCCATTCCTTCAAGCATTGGATGATAGCCAACAGCTCCTTATCGTGGATCTCATAGTTTGCCTCCGGACCAGTCAAGGTTCGGGAGTGAAAAGCCACAGGATGCCACACGCCATCCTCCTGCAATTGACTGAGTACTCCTCCTGTTGCTAAATCCGAACAATCGGTCTCTACACGTGAAGGCTTTTTCTGATCAAAGTACAGTAAGATGGGTGGGCTAACCAATTTCTCTTTCAGGGCAAGGAACGCTTCTTCAGCTTGCTCGGTCCATTGGAACAACTGGCCTTTTGGAATTGCCGTCAGGTTGTACAACGGCTTAGCAATCCGGGAGAAATTCTCAATAAAGTTACGGTAATAGTTGCAGAACCCCAAGAAGGATTGAATGGCAGTCTTGCTAGTAGGTCTCTCCCATGCGCGAATACTTTCCAGCTTCTTCGGGTCTGGCAGGAGTCCGGAAGTGTTAACAATGAAGCCCAGAAAATTAACAGATTTTTGATTAAAGCGGCACTTCTTAATGTCCACCTGCAGTCCAGCTCTGTCCAAACGTTGAAGGACCTCGCGTACTTCTGCGACGTGTTTACTTTTATCTTTAGAGTGGACGCATACATCATCCATATATGCGGAAACGTAACGTGCAAGCAGATTGCCTAGGACCGAATTGATATATCTTTGGAAAGTGGCCGGGCCACCTGACAGACCAAAAGGTAACACGCGGTAACGGTATTGACCGAATCGAGTACGAAACGTAGTCCATCCCACGGAGTCTGGATGCATCCGGATACGGTTGAACGCATGGATGACATCTAGAATGGTGAATTTCTTAGAACCAGCCATCTTGGCTAATGTCTCACCAATGAGGGGCAGAGGATAGCGATCTTTCCGCGTGTGTGCGTTTAATTTCCGGTAGTCTACACAAAATCGAAGGTCACCATTCTTTTTCTTGACAAACAAGACCGGGGAATTGAATGGAGAATCGCTGGGTTCGATGAACCCGTTCGCCAAGTTCTCCTCGATGTAAGCGTGTACGGTATCTAGCTCTTTCTGATTCATTTTATAGAGGGGAGCTTGCTTGAGCTCAGGCTCGCTATCCAGATTAATCTTATGGTCGAACTCCCTATGCGGCGGCAATTCATTTGCGCGTCTTTTGGAGAAGACATGGGCAAGGTCATGATATTCAGGAGGTAATTGGGCCAACAATTGTGTCCTCTCTTCTTCTTCAGTGAGCTCCGCAATATGCGCAATATCGGTACCGTCGCAAGCGGTTTCCATTTCTACGAACCAGCATTGGTCTTCCCCTTCAATTGTCCCAACCTCGACGGCTGAAAGCGTAGGTGTGTCCATTTCGTCTAGACCAAGATCCTCTTTTTTCTTATCGTAGACTTCTTGTCGCTCCTGCAGTGTAGGCCGGGGAGTCAGAATAATTGAAGGGGTCGCCGGCGCTTCTGCTACCATTTCAGGGCGTTTCAATATCTGCTTCGGAATAAAACGTGGAGATTTTTTAGCAGGAGGTTTGTTGATTTCTAGAGGGGGCAGTTCAATCAGTCGGTCACGGCGGTTAGCGTCCCACTGA
This sequence comes from Blumeria hordei DH14, assembly GCA_900239735.1. Lineage (NCBI taxonomy): Eukaryota > Fungi > Ascomycota > Leotiomycetes > Helotiales > Erysiphaceae > Blumeria > Blumeria hordei. The sequence continues at coordinate 2,541,685 of OENG01000009.1, read as the reverse complement.
TGATCATTGCGATCTTCTGGCCACCACAGCCGGTGTCGCACGCAGTCTGGGAGTACGTCATGATAGGCCAGCCACTGTCGACCGAGGATCACATTGTTCTTGTTACCAAGTGTGGTAGCAAAGAACGGCATGTTGACTCGGTGCGAATCTATAGTCAGTGTCATCACATAGGCATGGCGTAGAGGTCGGGAGGACCCGCCGTCGAAGCCTCTGATAGGGAGTGGATGACGGAGATTGTAGCGCGTCATCTTAATCTTACTATTTCGGTACCAATCACGCAGTTGTTTACGATCTGCGAAGGCATATCCATTAGCGCCGGTATCAATGAGGGCAGAGATTGGAAATTGCGAATTGTTTTTAGTTTCAAGAGAACAATCTATAACTAGTGGCCTTCCGCCAAACAAATTTTCCAAATCAATGCCATTTACTCGATACGTGTTATTCTCTAGGAAGGCGACTTCTCCTAGAGACAATCTTTTCCCTCATCGGAGCTCATGGTGAATTCCGATCCAAATACTTCAGCTTCCTCCTTCTTCTTCGCATCCACCTCGTTGACTTTAACAGTAGGACACGCGTTAGCGTAGTGACCAGTCTTGTGGCAATGGAAGCAGACACCAGCGTTTCGGGCCAAGACTTTTGGCTTTGGCGGACCAGATGCTCTTGGAGGTGCAGTACGGGTGTGTTCCGGCGGGAGAAGTGGCTTCTTATACCTGTCCTTGCGTTGTTGGTAGCGAGCGGCTTGATCCTCCGATTTGCGCGCTAATTTCAGGTGTGGTTCGATCTTCAAGCAGTGTTGAGACATCTCCAAGGTGGATTCAAAATCCAATCCGGCGATAACATTTTGCAGCTTGGGACTCATCTTTTCACGAAGTTCATCCATGCGGTCTTCGTCTCTAAGTTGTAATTGAGAAGCGAAGGTCAAGAACTTAGTGAAGAAGGCTGAGAAGCTGTCATCCCCTTGTCGGAGTTTCTTGAAGTTGGCACGAGCTTCGGAGCGCTTCTGTCCTCGGGTCTTGCCGTAGGCTCCTCGCATAACTTCGACGATGGACATCGCAACAGTGATGTGGTTGACGCTTTCTGGCTCGAGGTAGGGTTTGATAAATTCCTGTGCGTCACCACCAATAAACCCCAAGAGGTAATTAATCTTGTGGTTTTCATCATCGAAGTAGATCGAATCGCCGTTCAACTTGCGCTTAACAGCGTGTTCCCAGTTTTCGAAAGTAGGATTATGAGAACCAGTGAAGGTGGGTGGGTTCTCAATCTTCTGGCGGTAACGGAGTCGCTTAGCCTGTGGGTCACGGACCTCTTTGTTGCTTGGTGGCGTCTCTGAGGCCTCACAGCCGGCGGCGTCTTTCTCAAAAGTGTTATAGGTAGCAGATCCTCGCACCGACTTGGATTCCTCCTTCTGCTTACCCTTATCCTTGGCTTTGAGATCTAGAGTGACCTCTGCAAATGCCCCCTTCCAGCGCTCAGCTTCCTCCGCCCAGGATTGTGCCAATTTCTCTGCCTCTGCCTTTTGGTCCAGTGTATCTCGAAGGTAGTTGCTGATGTTGTTGGCGCGATCAGCTAGAGCGGTACACATAGTCTTGAGGGTATATTCGTGACGTTCTTGATCAGTCTCCTTCTTGACTTCGGCAGCGCGGCGTTCGTTTCTCTTGATATAATCTTTGTCCAACATTTCAAACGTGACTTGCTGATACCATGGCACATCAATCTTTGTAGTTTGGTCCTCCTCTTCCCCAGGTGCGCGGGTGGCGTACACCGAGGTTGTGAAATCTTCCTTCGGCCAATCTCCTGGCATTTTCTAATGTCCTTTATTAGCGAGGCAATTAGTCGATGACTGTCCAGATAATCGTGAGCGAAACGCTGTCCACAGATTACTGAGTCTGGAATTAGTGTTTTACCTCTCTACAGAGGTCGCGTTGAGTAGTTTGGGGAGCTTAGTATTATGTCACGGCGTAGAATAGGCACAAGTGAAAGTACAGCTTGTATGGCGATTATTCAATCTGTCGAGCGAATACTAAGCTGGAGAAGAATAGAAAGGAACAGAATCTAATTACAAAAAGCCCTGAGGCTATTCCTATTCGGGCGGGTTTCCACTAAATTGCCGCGCACGTGCTTCTTCCCGCATCAGCCATTAATCTCACCTCCTCCATCCACGTAATCGTATATCATGACGGAGCGGAATGCCGTGCCGTGACACTAGATGTAAGTGAGGCTTTGAAAGATTATGTCATGGTAAGCCCCTCCAACTCTAATTATCAGAGTTTTCTCGGATATCTTCTCATTTGTGACGGCTTGTAAGCCGGTAATTGCCTGTAGCCTGCGCTGTCTAACGCAGGCTTAGCATGAAACTAGGCAGGGACTATTCTTGGAAGCAGGGTCTTACAACTTGGCAAACACCTCCAAGAATGGGGCACGACAAAGGGATACGAGAAGAGATACGGATATACGGATAGAAAACTGTGTCATTGGCCGGGGTAATAATCATGTATAAAGTAACTGTTATTATCCTCTTCAATCTGTAGTTCACCATAGATTGAAAATAGAATACCTCTGACCATAAGGTTGCCTCAGTGCCTATGCTCAGACTGTGACATCAATGAACCTTTTCCTGAGAACCTTCTCCTTAAACCTTTAACTTGAACTTTCTCTTTGATATTCTTCTCTAACCTTTTCCTTGAACCTTTTCCTTGAACTTTCTCCTCGAACTTTCTCCTTTAACCTTCTTTGTTGGAATTTGCCCCATTTCTTACGATAATCGGCATTCCTTGTAAATATGAACAACTATCCTGCATGATACATTTTAGTTTCTTTTCGCTGATAATCTTTTCTCTCATGCACTTGTATGTGCGGGGTATTATGATACCGGGTTCAAATACAGCGAGAGAAATTTTCACACATACTTTGCGGCTAATGGGATGGCGTTAATGGTGCGGGGTTCAATTCTATCCCACTTCACTGCATAATGGTTGTGTGGTCAGCTGTGCTGAAAATTTCTCACTGTAATAATTGTTGTTTGCATACCCACTTTTCTTCTAGGATATGCGCACATAAATTCTCGTTTTACATGTAACTTAGAACTTTAATGGAAACAATATTCTTTGAGCTTTACTTTCTGCTCGTCTTACTCGGAAATCGCAACATTCTTCAAGGATGCCTGGCCATAACAGGTGGATTGAATTGTCACCTTCTCCAAAAAAATCGATTCTTAAAAAAGATTGGGACCAATTGAAGAGGGAAGACAACTCTCCTGTTCGTAACACGAAGTAATCTGCCATTCATTCCTATATTCTCTCTTACCCTTTGACGTTGCAGGTGACATTCAGACAAATACTTTCTAAATTTTTAAGGTTTAAAAGTTTCTAGTCGCAAATTAAAACACCACAGTCTTACCTTGACCTTGGATCTGATCGTATGGCTAGAATATTTCCAGGCCTTAATATCTAATTGGTCCCCCATCCGCATCTACTACAACCTGGAATCTTGCTGGCATAGTCCCAATGAGTCTCGTGAGATCTATGGGAGACACGGAATCCCAAGCCTCCTTTACCATCTGGCAAAGACTGTTATGGCTAGGCATCCCTGAAGAAGGGCCAAGTAGAAGTTTCAAGGAGAAGTTTTAAGGAGAAGGATGAAGGGGAAGGTTCCCTGAATAGATCAAGGAGAAGTTTGAAGGAGAAGGTTCTCTGGGGAACTCTAACAATTGGAATTAGGGCGGCTAGAGTCATGATCAAATCTTGTTCCAGTCTCGGGTGGATTTAAGTGATTATTGTAGTGTACTTAAAGAAGCTGGAGCTACCACGAAGTAGTTCTCCAGCTTCTCAATCTTATACTTTCATAGTCTTACATTTCTAGAAACGTCATATTACTCGTGTCGAACTCTCGCTTATAGTCTCAACCTTCAGACCCATTATCCAGTATATTCCATTGTAAGTATTTGCCTAACCATTATTTGAAGGCGTGCAGCAGACGGCGATCTCTAACTTATCCACCCCTCGCCGTAACAAAGACTATCTCGAGTACGCTGCTTTCCATCACCCAGATTCGGATGATAACGCTTGGTATGGTCCTTCATCCTATCCTTAACATCTTCAATTGGGTTAAAATCAGACAAATTCGGAGGCCAGATAATCGGTTTATTAAGCCAGAGGCTCATATTTTCCATCGAACTTGCTGCTGCGTGAGTTGGAGCATTTTCCTGCGTTACGGAGAGCCAAGATCTCATCGAGACTATGCAATCGACAAAAGGAACTGTTTTCTCGTAATCTTATTACGTGTCAATAGACTTCCACTCCTTCTCCCAATAAAATTGGGGCCTTTTTCTGAGCCTACGAAGAGCCCTCAAGATATCCAGCAAGCCCTGTTCTTCACTTTTTTCTATAATACAATACGCATTGTATTCTTGAGAATGTTAGCTTACATTTTTATAACATCAAATTCCTTTCTTTTTAAAGAAGAATATACTAACACTTCTTGTTACCTTGTACCTAGAATTTATTCCATCCTTTACCGAAGTGTCGCTTGTCTACAAAATTAATCCAGTCTTCACATTTCCAGTTCATTCATTCATTTCACTAGTTTAACGTCCTATGCAGTATCTATATACAGAACAATGAAGACGGTAAGCCGCTTTGGTAAGGGAAAAAGTTTTCAACAAACAAAACCCTATGTCCTGCCACTCTGAACCGACCCGGCTTAATACTGAGGCCGTTCCTTTCAACCACAATTATGTAAACTTTCCACAGAATTCGTTAACTTCCCCTTCAATCAGTTTAACTTTATGAAAAATTAAAGAGAAGGAGCCTCCTCACTCGGTGTTGGTCGTCGAAGTGTTCGAATAGTTGGCCCCGATGGTAGGTGCCACTGGGGCTTCCACTACCTTTTACGGCCGTCCTGGCCCCCTTTTGAGTCCTTCAGCCTTTTTAATGGTGACCAAAGTGAATCCCTGATCATCAGTCGTTCCGACTGTTCGCATTGGTGCCATGGTTGGTTTTTTGTTCCATATTTCTGCCGTTCTCGAAAACAACTCCATCCGAGCCTTCTCTACACTTCTCTTGTAGACTTGGTAAGTCCGGCATGCTGCTTTCTGCCACATACAATACTCCTCGCCGCAATTCCCGCAGGAACCGTTTTTCCTCGGACAGTCCCGAGTTTGATGAGTGCCAGCGCACTCATCGCACCTGCCTACCTTTCCACACGACGCCTGGGTGTGTCCCCACTGACTGCAGTTGTAACACTGCGTTGGATGGGTGTGACGACCAGAAGGGAGCATAGGTTAGCAGATGAACAAGTCGAATCAGATAAGGACTCAGATCTGGAATATAATTCATAAGATTCTAAACTAGGGAAAGAAGATAACAAGAGGTATCTAGAGATATACATATATACATAATAAACAGCTGGTCCGTGCGCATATAGGGTCACACTACAATACCAGAAAAGAAAAATAGCATCAGAGGCCCCGAAGGTCAGGAATACAAGTCTGTAACAATGGGACGGTGGTGACCACACCTGCGCGGTGTAGAGCATGGCGTTCATAACAAGGCTGTTTCGGACCACTTCTGTCTGCATTGCATCCAATGGGAGGCTAACCACAATTGATCCTCGAGTGCGGCCATTTTTCTTTGACCGCTGGTGTTCCTATCAATCATATAGCCACTTTATACGAATTCTGACTAAGCCTGGAATCCGTGCCTTCGTAGCCGTCTCTATCTCCCTGATGATGGCGAAATTGTTGGCATTTCTGCCCCCTTCAATTCGTGTCCGCAATGGGACACTGTAGCCCACGACTGGAAATTCTTGCCGCAGAATTTTGAATTCCATTGGTTGTCGCATGTTTAGCGCCGCGTCTCTCTAGAACACCGACAGGACAAATACCTCTGTATCATTGCTCCACATTTGTTTGATAACGTATGCACCTTTAATGTGCTCTTTTGCCTATGAAAGCAGCTCTTTCGGCTACAGTTTGTCTGCTCCATCGATTCTTAGCTTCACCGCTGTTTTCGTCATTTGCGGAGCCACGACCAACGCGTAGCTCCTTGGTGGCGGCGCGCCCGAAACCACTGTTGGTGCAGTTTTTCGAGCGGGATCCGCGAGGCTTTTCTTGACGACTTCCTCTAGTGCCATCATCCGCTCCCCGATGGGAAACTTCTTCTGGGACATTTCCGTCCAGGCCCTTTTTTGTATGTTGAAGGCCTTCACGGCCTCGTTCACGTCCTCCATTGAGGGTAAGCCCTCCTCATCCATCTCTCCAATCAATATTAGTCTAACCTGTTTAAGTAGTCTCCCCAGAATTTCAAGGTTTATGTCCTTTGAATTTGTTTGTGCTCCGCTGCCGTTGTTTTTGGAGGCTATTGTCGAATTTTGCGACGCGTTGAAACTGCTGGATTTGCCCACACCAGCACCCACACTCGCCATGTTGGAACACGGAAAGTGAAAAGATGAGAGGAGGATAATGAAGATGAAAAAATAAGATTCACGATGTCAAGTTGATGATACGGGCAGCTTGGAAGGCTGCGCGGCTTTCTGACAAAAATGATGTTTTTCTTCTAAATTTCCATTTAAGATGAGCTTTGACCCATTCTCTGCGTGTAGTCATATCTTTTAGAGATTTTAGAGGCTTTACATAAGCTACATGTCGTTGATATCCTCTTTTTTATAAGTTTTTTTGTATTACCCGCTCGCTGACACCACGATATCTATAGGGGCTAGAGGCAAACTCTAGAAATATTTTACGGCGGTTTTTAGGTGAAGACTCAACTTAATATAATCTGATTAACATCATCTACTTCCAGGATTGAGGATATTCTTTTTCTTTTTTGTGGGGAGACAGTTCCAGGGCGCAGTGAATAACTAAGCTGTCTCCGAGAAATACCGAGTTGTGCGGTAGTTTACGTCTGATTTTTGCCAACTTCATGAAGCCCATAAATCTAAAAATTTTCATTAATTTTCATTCATTGATATTCAATTCTTCGATTTGTAGAAATATTTTGATCTCTGGATAATTGTTGGAATCGAGATGTTGAAGGTGGAGTCTGGTTGGATTTTTCTGTAAAATAAGGTTAGTATCGAGTAGACAAGTGTCTGCTGCAAAAACAGATTTTTTGTTGAAAAATCTCATTCTTATTATGAGTGAAGCACAAGATGTAAAGAGCTGTATATTGCTTCAGCGATCGGCGAATAGAAATGTTATGGTAGAGAATTTATTAGCAAATGGGGTGCATTTGATTAAAACGACGGTGATAAGAAGTTAACAAGGGCCTTAAAATACAGGACAAGATTTTTATCCCCTGTCGAATATGGCACTATCAGGGGTCAACACCCTGAAGCGAATATGCGCCCCATTTAACCCCACTGCAAACTACCCAGCGTCACCATTGGGTAGATTAGCCTCATGTACCTGTTGGGGGAGCCGGTAAAGACGAATTCTTCACCTTCCAGAGGTGCCTGTGAAAACACTCAGGTCGCTCTGCAAATCTTGGATGGCCAAGAAGAACAGCATCCGAGTTGGAGTCGAAAGCGAAGGTAAGTACTTCTATAATTAGCGATTTCTTATCAACACAGATTCTGTCATTCTGATGCAATTCATTTTACTCGATTTTAACACACATCACCTCGCCTTAACGACCGATTAATAGTTTATTTTTTTGTCCTGTCTGAGTCTATGACGTTGTAGGACATGCAGGTCCCCTCTGCCAACAGGCCAAGGATATCGATGCCAGTAGTATATTCCCCCCTTGTGCCTCCCATACAGCTCCTCTCAAACAGTACCACTTGTCACAAGCCCTCATTCGATAATACACTTAGAGTAGCCCTTTCCCTTCATTATAATCCCTCTCCAGTCGGCGAAATGAAGGCTATCCAATACAAAAAGAGGGAAGGAGAATTTACTTCAATATTTGGATACATCCAAGTGCATAGCAGCACATAAAGGGAATTAAGCTAGGATATATGATTGGGAAATAAACAGTTTATATTGATGGGGAGAATGATGATATATAAGGAGTGTAATTGACGGTTTATCACCGGTTCTAGGTAATGTGCTAGCACAAAGATTCGGTAAAATGGTTATTGATCAAAACGTCTATCTGTATCTATCTCTATGTATCTAACATGAAAAATGGGTCAGAGAGGAGCCTAATGTGCTATATATTCTATGACTCAAATAGTACAATAAACATACACATGCCATACCATACCTAACATGAATATTTTTTTTTTTTTTGCTAATTTCTGGTCCTAAGCTAACGCTTTCTTATCCACAATGGGTCAAGGACCGGTGGAGCCGGCAAGGATCACTGCGTACAGGCCCAACTCATTCCAACCGCATGAACTTCTACTGAAATTGTAGAAGTTAACAGCAAAACTAAAATCAAAAACATAAATCAAAAACTGAAATCAAATTTGGAAGAATTACTGTTTGGTCCGGATCCCGCGCTTCTCGCCCGTTCCCTTTCCTGCCACATCCTCCAAGTGACTTTTTCCTATCTCCGCTGAGAGCGAAAGATTAGTTCGCAGATAACCTGAATTCAGCTGGTATCCTGCCATATATTTGAAGCTTTTTGTAGACTTCACCGAGGGTTGCTGTACCCTCAAACTTCTTCTTCGGATTCCAGGATTCCAAAACCCGATCCCTTGGCCATCGAGACATCCTTCGCTGAGGCCATGATTGCCTCTTCGGCCCTTTTGGCTGCAGCCCTAAATCGAGCCACTTTCGCGTACTCCCCTTGCTGGATCTGGCGGATCCGCGCGAGCTGCTCTTTTGGCACCGGTCCGGACTTGCTGGGTCTGGCTAAGCAGGCCCGGGAATCCGATCGGTGAGGTCCCCCACAGTTTCGACACCGGGTGAGAGCCTTGCACTCTGATTCTGAGTGCATGTTAGATCCGCAATTCCAGCAAGCTGGAGCGCGGGAACAACCACGGGTGGCGTGAAATTCAAGACACCGTTTGCATTGTTCGATTTTGCGACGAGGTCGGAAGAGCTTTGCAGCTCCAGAGTCGTCGAAAAGGCGGAATCCGGGTCGAGGAGCGGATTCTCGGGGAAAGAGCGCTTGCCAATTTGAGTAGGGCGCCCCTGGTTTGCTAGTCCCATGAGGACGAACCAGAAAGGGAACCAGATTGGTCACTCGCGTGACTTCGTCGGCAACCATCTTTGCTGTCACGTCGATGGGGCCAGCAAGTGTTCGAATTGTCTCCGGAACGGTGGCAATTTGCATGGCAACCAGATTTGACGCTGGTTCCAGGTGTATTTCTAGATCTCTCCGCAGTGCAGAGGAATCCAAGAGCTCCTTTCGAGAAGCTTCGTTCTTTGCTGTAATCGCAAAGCCGGTCTTTACCCGCTGAGCCAACGTAATATCGTTAGCAGCGGTTCCCAGCGCCAAAGACACAGCTGACCTAATGCCAGCTGGGGAGAGGAGACGGTGGGGATGGAAGTAGTCGAGGCGCAGAAAAAGTCGTGAATCGATTTTTGTCCTCGGGTTGGCACTCTTTGCTTTGGGGGCAGGCGGTGCTGCCTTTTTTGTCGACTGCCCAGCGCTGCGGGCTAGGCCTCCCCGAGCTACGGTAGCCCAAGTTGTCTTTGGGGCCGGAGCATGGGTTGTCGTAGGGTTCTGAACCCTAATTTCTTGAGCCCTCGTCGGAAGAGGGTTGCTTGGGCGAGCAGGGAGAACCGGTGGTGTGGTCCCTGGGCCTGATTGAACAAATTGGCCGATGGCCGCTCGAAGGTAGACTTTGATGCCGTCTACGAATTCTTTGTCGTCGCCAATCGAGAGAGGCGAGAGTGCTGCTTCCACACTGCTAATTGCAGTGGAGCAAATTTCGATTCGGGCCTTAATTTGCGTCATGCGACGCTTTTCGGCCTCCATCACAGATTGCAGCTCAGGAGGAAATTCCATCGCTGTTGTCGAAGCTGTGCCTTTGGAGTCTGGCACAGCGATATTTCTTGCAGAGTTTTCTGCAGGTTCTGTCGTCTTTTCTCTGACGACCTCCTTTCCTTTCCTAGAGCTGCTTGCCACTGGGGCCAGCTCGATGGGGTTGGTGGTCTCAGGACCAATTGTAACTGTCCTGATGGGCTCAGAATCAGTCATCTCTTTGTCGGGAAGATTTGTAGACTTCCCTGGGACGAAGGCCTCACTCGCAAATAGGCTTGATAGTTTTTGCGCGAGGCCAGTAGGTTTTGGACACAATGGTGTCCGTTCAAAGCCGACTGGAGTTGTCGGCTTTGGGCGATTTTTTCTCACCGGAGGCATTTTAAATACCTCGCGACGGTTAACAATTCGAGAAGTCAAGCACAGAAGTGATCATGGGAATGGAAAGAGGGAAAAAATGAATTTTCGAATTTTCGAATTTCTCGATTTGTGCGTTTGTTTGTTTGTTTATTATTTAACGTCTACCTAATGATTATAATACACTAGTCCTGGACTGGAAAAGGACGCCAGAGCTTACTACCTAACATGAATAATGAACGGAAGTAAACCCCAACGCCGCACTGACACCACGTGACTAATATCCGTAAATTTCCCCATAGCTACTCTACTAATGCCAATATTTCACCAGTATCGCCAATTCTATTTCTTCTGGCTATGGAAGAGGCACTACGTCTTTCCACTGGCCGCTTTGGCTATGCAGATGACATTGTCATTTTCGCGTCTGCGTCCTCCTTAGACGAATGTGCACGTAAACTCCAGGAGAAACTAGATAGCACTCTAGCATGGGGTCTGACTAACGGAATTAGTTTCGAACTTTCTAAGACTGAGCTGCAATACTTTCACCGGAAGCGAGGCTCACCACTAGAGCCTACTCTTAGTATTGGAGGGACAACTATAACGCCCAATGACCACACTCGCTGGCTTGGAATATTTTTCGACCGTGCTCTTCGGTTCCAATATCATACTATACAGGCTTGCCGGAAGTCTCTAGATATCACGAGCCATATGAAAAGACTGTCCACAACCACTCGAGGAATTAGCCCTCTTTTTCTAAGACAAGCTCTACAAGGTGCTGCCTTTGCGACCCTTTTCTACGGGGCCGAGACCTGGTACTCTAAACAGACTTCCCAAAAAATTATCTTGCAAGTCCAACATAGGATGAACGACGCGGCACGGGCAGCTCTCCCAGTCTACCGTACCACACCAATAGCAGCACTTCTACGTGAAGCTGGCTGGGGCCCAGCTCAGACGTGGCTTAACAGAATTCACAGCCGTCTAGCGGTTTGAATTGCTGCAGCTGACCCCTATCACCCTCTTCGTAGGCGTTGGAACACTAGCCGCATGCGCTGGATCTGCCGGAGGATTTCATTAGAACTTTCCGAAGACACTATCCCCCCACCATGGTCGGCACCCCGTGAGGAAAAGCTAATCGAAATTGGGGCAGTAGGTAGACTCTCGGGATCAAATTCCTTCAAACAGTGGCAGGCTGCTCGACCCATTCTAGACTTATTCGTATTTTCAGATGGAGCTCTCATAGAAGACCGAGCAGGCGCGGGGTACGTGATCTATCGAGGCCTCATGCAGGAGATTGGGCGAGGATCACTCCCGCTCGGAAACTCGGCAGAGGTCTATGATGCTGAAATTGCCGGGGCCACGGAAGGCCTTGCTGCAGCACTCCTCAACCCACTGGCTTTCTATGCCTCTAACGTCACTGTTTGCCTTGACAACCAGGAGGCCGCCCTCCGTCTTCTCTCTGATGTTCCCACAGCGTCTAGCTCAGCGAAAATCTTTCTCTTTCGCAAGCTTGCAGCAAACTGGAAAAGAAGGTCACGCGGCCAAAATACAACGCCTGGGGAAGTGGCTATCCGATGGTGCCCGGGCCACGCAGGTATTCTGGGAAACGAAGCAGCCGACGCGCTTGCCAAAGCTGCTTGTGCGGCTCCAGCTCTACACTCGGTATTCTCTATTGCGAGGGCAAGAAGGGAAGTCAAAGCCCAGTACGAGGCTTCTGTTGCACTTTACTGGGCAGAAAATTTTCCATCTAGATATAAAGAATTAGGAATTGGTCCTAATACTAAGATTACAGCCGAGCTCGCCTGTCTAGGGCGACGAACACTAGGATATCTATTAGCTGCACGATCTGGACATGGCGACTTCGCAGACTACCACCGACGGTTTCAGCACGAAAACGCCATTCTAACCTGCTCATGCGGAGAAGAAAAGTCCCCCGACCACTTTTTCTATTGCCACCTTGGGCAGTACCAGGCACAGCTCCACAGAGCACAGAATCCTAGTCCCAGCATATCTTGTGCTCTCGCTTCCGCGGAGGGAGTTCACGCATTTAATAGCTGGGTGCGGGTCACAAATTTCTTTGGAAAAGCACAACAAGTCTGACCGAAAGGGAATCATGTGATTTAACCAAGTTCCCCCTTCCATATTGTTTATTTAATCTATTCTTCATTCAATACAATCTGAATACATGAGAGTTGAAGGGTGACCGGTAACCATGTATAATTTAATCTTCAAGCGCAGGATGATAAGATCCTGGCTTTCATTTGCTATGTTGGGTTTGTGTAGGCGCCAACACGTCGGGTAGTTTTATTTAGACTGAGCTAACCGGCACGTGAGGAGCTCACGTGCTGTGCGCGGGCACGACGTTAAGTATTATAAATAAATAAATAAATACTAATGCCAATATTCACACAGTAATAGTTCTATAAATTATAAATGTATCATAGCTAGATAGCTGAATACACTATGAATTAAAAAAAGGCTATCCAGCGAGACTTGTGGGTACCTCGGAGAAATGATACTCTGCCGTTGTAGCCCGCTTCCAACTCTTTTGCGAAGTTCGTGATGAAACGTCAGCAAAGTCTTGATAGAGCGTAATTACTTGATAAGAGCCCAGCTCAACTTCGTTCTGCCATCTGGGGCGCTGGGGAGTGCCGTTGACTCATCGACAAAGAAGTCCTACTGGATAATTAGCCGAAATCTCGGTCTTGGCGCCCATTAACGTTCCAAAGTTGACAAACCCTCGAAAATGTCAGTCCCAGCGTGGTCTTCAGAGACCTGTTCCCCCTCTCGCCCAATTTCTCAGCCGCCTGTCCTTACTCGAGATGTATAGCCCAATTAGAGCATCAGTCCCCCATAAACCATGACCCGAGCTTTGTATATTATGATTTAATTTCCTCCTTGCGGGTATAAATAGTATTGTAAATATGTAGTGAGAGATGGCTGGTAATTGATAGGGCAAGCTCCTGTTTGTAATTGGAGCAACTTCTTTATTGGTCGTTGAGGCGAGGTGATGTAGTAAGTTTGAGGTAGAGGACTCGCGTGAGAATGACAAGACCGACATTGTTGAGAGGTCGCTGGTTATTGATGTATTTGTGTTTGCTTCCAACGTCGATTCGGATGCTTTTCTTCCTGACTATCTAAGATATGCAGAACATACTGAGCGATTACACCGGCACCTTTGGGAGGTGAAGAATTCGACTTTGCCGGCTAGACTTCCCCACAATCAGCCATGTAATGCATATATTTATTGAATCTAGTACCTTGTCTATCATTGCTTATTCCTTAGCTCGCACTTGTCATTTGTAATTTTCAGATACTTCACTAGATTCCCGAGTTAGATATATAACAAGTAGACAACTGAAATGATATGCTGCCTGAGGCATATGATTCAAAGGCCGATAATGAATGACGACGCAGATACTCACTCGTCAGAATATGAAAGTTGACAATTTTCTCTCTTAAAATTGTTATTCATCAAGCCCACGAATTCAGGTTTAGTTAGCTTTGCGAATCGCCTGGGACGAATCAAGCTCGGATGCTTCGAGACCATGTGACTAATTCATCACTGTACAAAGGCACACAAGGACACCGAATCCACTTCCTACACTTCAAGGGCCGTGGTTTCAGCCTTGTAATATTAGCTGTTGCACTAATGCAAGTAAGTAAGTCCAGGCCTAAGTATTTTGCTGTGTCATAGCCCTATATTTCGCTTCTCATATGATGATTTTTGAAGCTTGTGACCAAGTCTGGATGCCTTGGGGATGATCTGCGTCGAATACACATTTGATTAGCGATCGACGTCCTCTATGTGTTCTGTTCTGTGCACATCAGCTGGCTCAGTTTCCGTGATGAGACAAATTTCGAGAAATTTAGTTTGCAGAACAGCTGCTTTCATGGACAGCAGCGTGAGGAGTCGTATCAAAATATTTCAAGGTTGTTGTAACTTCACATCACAATGGCAAAAATATCACCCAAACATTCGCTGCTCTATTGATGTCCTCTCGTTCAAAATAGCGCTGCAGAGATAAAGGACCAGGCATTAAAGCTCTCGAAAATTTCACTATTGTAAGAAAGCTTTGGATGGAGTAGCCTCTGCGCAAAAAACCGCTAAAATTAATATTCACTTCTTTCTATAGGCAGGTGTGGTCCTTAAATCGGATCTTGTTTCAAAATGTGGATTTATGAAAACTTTCCACGCGAGGGCTTCTACCTAGAGATATATTTATATTTTTATCTTATCTGGTGGACAGAATCTTCACTATCTGTAACAAAAAAATATGAAGTGAACGAGATTTACCTTTCATAATGTGACAAGTCTATCATACGTAGATTCTAGAAAACTATAACAATCATAGACTCAATTACGACTATAAATTTAAACTAGTCTAATCTGGTAGACTGAATTCATCAAGGGCCGCTGATGTATCTCGTGCAGATAGCACGGGGTGGGGCATTGGCCTGTCGCAAGGAATCCCGCCCGGCCCAACTACCGCGGGACAGGGTTCCCAGACAACCTCTTCATATTGTGGACCAACATTATTGGATCCTTCGTTCCAACAGCTCAACAGCACCAGTTTCTATTTTTATGTCGTCAGTCAGTCAACACGAACAAAAACCTTCATAACCATTATCCTCACTCACATTTTTGAAGGTAAAGCTTCTTGGTCTTCCTTTTCTACTTTACTACAGTGTTTTCTGCACAACTCGGCAACGCAGAAGGGACTTTGTCGGATAAGTACAAATTGAAGCATTAAAACTAAGACAAAGCTTTCAAAGAGAGTTATCAACTGAAATCAAAATCGCTTATTTAATGAGGTGTGGTATCAACTTCAAGAATATCTGGTAGTCATTAAATTCGCTTCGACAATTCGATGCAAATACTCTCCCTCACATTACCGAGATGAATGGGGCTTAACGTTGATGAAATAACGACCGACTCAAAAATTGGTTAACTGACAAATAGTCATTCAGCATGGCAGACTCATCCTCGCGTACCTCAGCGCCAGATCTTGATATACTAGGTGATCAAGTCACCCTTCATCCTAGCGGCTATCTTGAGCCTCCTGTACAACAACCAGAGGGTGACCGAGAGCAAAACTTGGTCGAGAATACAGCAAGATTTCGATCTAGTCCCTTGGAGTACAACAGAGCCCCTTGATACCTTGTGGACTTTCGATTAACGTGACGCAGATTTCTCCGCGAAGTTTCTCTCCATGTTTCTGGAACAGGATGGCGAGCGTACGATAACTACATTGGCCAGCCCATCTACTATCCAGGCTTCTCAGAAAAAATGATAGCTACGGTCCTATCCACTCCAATCCTACAATCAAAAATTTCGGAACTAGCTGATAATCGGATCGCAGTGGAGGAGAAAGAAGGCTTATTTGTACGGGATAATCCTCATTATGCAGCAAAAAAAGCTCAGCGCAAGGAATTGATCGAAAGAAATCTTCTCGAGCTATGTGAAAAACTCACAGAAGATATGATATGTAAAATGGAGAGCAAAACATTTATCAGAGGCGCATACTACGTGAGCTCTCAACTCTTGACTAAAGCTTACCATCAAGGTAAACCATTTTACACTTCTAAGCCTGAGTACTTCCTTGACAATTCTAGGTATTCATGTATCTAGTGAGGAGGTTATACGACTTCGACAAGTTGCCGAAAAAGCTCAGAAGGATAAACACAGTATAATATTCCTACCTTGTCATCGTTCACACGTAGACTACGTTTCTCTTCAACTTATATGCTACCGTCTAGGGCTCGGTCTTCCCACCGTTGTTGCTGGCGACAACTTGAACTTTCCTGGAGTAGGAAGCTTTCTTCAACATGCCGGGGCCATGTGGATTCGAAGGAGATTCAAAGATGATGTTCTTTACTCTACTCTTGTGCAATCATACATCGATACTCTTCTCCACGGCGGCTATAACTTTGAGTGTTTTATCGAAGGAGGTCGATCGCGAACAGGAAAGCTGCTTCCGCCGAAATTTGGCATTCTTAATTTTGTTCTGGACAGTATTCTCTCGGGACGTGTTGATGACGCTATCATATGCCCTGTCAGCACGCAATATGACAAGGTCATTGAGACAGAAGGCTACGTAACGGAGCTTCTGGGCGTGCCCAAGAAAAAGGAGAGTCTTACCAATTTTCTCTCTGCCACCTCAGTGCTATCGTTAAAGCTAGGGAGAGTGGATTGTAGATTTCATAAACCCTGGAGCTTGAAGGGGTTTATTCAACAACAACAGGCTCGAAAAACCGGAATTCCGAAGCCATTAAATTTTTCGAATGAAACAAACTCGGTCACCCGACAAAAGCTATTGCGGACTTTAGGATATAAAGTACTTTCAGACATAAACGCTGTGTCTGTAGTTATGCCTACAGCTCTAATTGGTACAGTACTACTTACACTTAGGGGACGTGGTGTCGGGCAGACAGAACTTATTCGCCGAGTTGAGTGGCTTGGTGAAAGAGTAAGGTCCAAGGGCGGTCGAGTAGCGCATTTTGGTAATGCGCCAACATCGACTGTAATTGAGCGCGGCCTTAATGTGCTTGGGAAAGATCTGATCGGTATAGTAGAGGGACTACCTGAACCAACCTTTTACGCAGTCGACCGCTTTCAGCTCTCATTCTATCGTAACATGACCATCCATCTCTTTATAACGGAAGCTCTAGTCAGTGTAAGTATGTACATGCGAATTAAACAAGGTGGCGGTCCTGAAAATCAAAAAATTAGCTATGAAGAGCTTCGAGGTCAAACTCTTTTTCTATCTCAATTGTTTCGAGGTGAATTCATCTATCCGACAAAGGGCTTCAATATAAATCTTGACAATGCATTGAAAGCCCTAGAAACAGATCAGGTTATAATCTCTGAACGCGATCCAAGCGGTACAATCGTCGCAGTCAACCTAGCGAACGCAGAAAGAAACGCAGGCCGGGAAAATTTTGACTTTTACTGTTTTTTGCTATGGCCCTTTGTAGAAGCATTTTGGCTAGGTGCTGTTAGTCTAATGGCAATGACTCCACCATTAAATTACCAAGGTGATACCTGGCTTGATATAAAAAAGTGTCAAGATAGTGCTCAATGGGTATGTATTTATCTTCGCTCATATCATACACTGCTTACAATCATGCTCACAGCTCGGAAAAACTTTATATCACCAAGGTGACCTATCATACTTTGAAGCCGTTAACCGAGAAACCCTCAAAAACTCATGGGCTCAGTTTGAAGATGAGGGTTTAATTATTGTATCTTCTGGAACTGGCGCAAGAGCGCAACAGAAAGTAAAGCTAGCTCCGGATTGGAAACCTCGGCGAGATCCTGAGACGGGCCTTCTCGACGCGGATGGCCGGCTATGGAACTTTATTGAAAAAATAGCTCTTTCTCGGCGAGAAGGAAAAAATAGGCGTGACGGGGCTACCGTTTCGACGCGGGTGTTAAGGCATATCGAGAAGGTCGGAGGGCGTTTATTTGGCGAACGGGATTGGGCAACGAAGGAAAACCAGAAAAATAAAATGATGGAACGAACCAAAATACAGAACAAGGCGCTTTTGTGATCACATTATGCACGAGATAATTTCTAGAAGACGCAACAGATACTATTTCTAGCAATAGAGTCAGGTAATAATTCATATAAAAAATGAAGGAAATCCTTGCATGAAGGGGCTAATAAATTGAGTTTATTGAATGATTGTTTATTAACGTGCTAGGTAAAATGAAATCCGTCGCATTCCAACTGGAACTTGAGCACGAGTGAAGCCGGGCCGGATCAGATTAACCACCGTGAAGTACAAGTATGCCTTGTCCCACCTAAATGATTGGAACCATGCCGAAACATATCTACGTGTTGAATCATGACGAGCCCAGCAGCCCAGAATCAAAAACAAACGAAACTTCCACGCGAAGTCCCGCATCACGAAAGAAAAACTTTAACAATCTCCATTCCGTGGTTCTGCCTCAGCCACCACGCGTCCGAGCCTCGATTCTCATCCCTATTTCCATGCCAAATCACCTAGGCTTTCGATCTATGACATCCGAGTCGGAGCTATCCCTGCTATCCTCCGACTAGTCACCGCGTATATTCCACTCTCCTGGAAGTAGCCCCTGAACAGCTGCCATCCTCTTGGTTCGAGCATTGTTTCCAGAGCCGGCGCCCTACGCTTTCCGCTTTTCAGCCGCCATGTTGCCAGTGCTTTTCGACACTGGACAAGGTGACCAATTGATTTTTCCCTCCCACACTCGCAGTAAAGTGTGGCGTCAGTGTGGTTGAAGCGGCGATGATATACCGCAAAGTTCCCATGTCCAGTTCGTTCAATCCGGTCCAGAAAGCACACCACCAGTTCTTCCTGCTCGCCCCGCCAACCCTCTCCCACCGAGGGCTCCAAAAATTAGGGTACCTAACCCTACGAAGACACAGGCTCCAGCCCCAAAGACAACTTGGGCCACCGTAGCTCGGGCAGGCCTAGTCAGCAGCGCTGGGCCATCGACAAAAAAGGCAGCCCCGCCCGCCCCAAAAGCAAAGGGAGCCAATACGAGGACAGCAGCCGACACACGACTGTTTCTACGCCTCGCCAATGACCACCCTCACCGACTCCTCGCACCAGCTGGCGTAGGATCAGCTATCTCGGAGGCACTCGGTACTGCGGCCAACGATATCACGTTGTTTCAGCGGGTAAAAACAGGCTTTGCACTAACAGCAAAGGATGAACTCGCTCGGAAAGAGCTCCTGGATTCCTCCAAATCACGGAGCGTATCTGGAATCAAACTGGAACCAGCATCAAATCTGGTTGCCATGCAAATTGCCACCGTCCCGGAGACAATTCGAACTCTCGATGGCCCCATCGCCGTGACGGCAAAGATGGTCGCCGATGAAGTGACGCGAGTGACCAAATCAGTTCCTTTTCTTGTTTGTCCTCATGGGACCTGCAAACCTGGAGCGCCCTACCAGAACTCGCAGGCGCTCTTCCCTCGCGAATCCACGCCCCGACCTGGATTTCGCCTCTTCGATGACTCCGGAGCTGCAAAGCTCTTCCAACCTCGTCGAAACATAGTTCAGTGCAATGGATGTCTTGGCTTCCATGCCTCACGCGGTTGCTCCCGCGCTCCGGCTTTGTGACGCATAGACCACACGAAGGGTGCATGTACAACATTCCTCACGCAGAAGACATGTAACTGTATTTAGATAGCTTTACTACAGTGCTAACTGGCCTAAAAAGGCACAATATTAGATCTGTGTATCTAATAGCTATCTTACTATATACGGTAGACTTATGAGCTCACACAGACCATCACAGGTTTGCTGGAACTGCGGATCAACAATGCACTCGGAAGCCGAGTGCAAAGCCCCCACACGGTGTCGAAACTGTGGGGGACCTCATCGATCGGATTCACGGTCCTGCAAAGCTAGACCCAGCAAGTCCGGCCCGGTGAAAAAAGAGCAGCTTGCGATAATTCACAAGGTCGAGCAGAAAAAACATGCAGACTATGCTCGTGTCAAAGCTGCAGCCGAAATAGCCATTCAGGCGATTCATGGAGGGAAAAACAACGTCTACATGTCGGACGGATCGGGGTTTGGAATTCTGGATTCCAAAGAGGAGGTTTAAGGTTACGGCCAGCCTTAGTGAAGTCGTCTAGGCTTCAACAAATTAGTAGCAGGACGCCGACTGGATAAAGGGTGCCTGCGAGCTCATCTTCTGTTCTCAGCGAAGATTAGAAATTGTCACTTGGAAGATGTGGCAGGAAATGGAACGGGCGAGAAGCGCGGGATCCGGACCTAATTGGAATCTCTTCTAAATTTGATTTTAGCTTTTGTTTAAGTTTTTTTGATTTTAGTTTTGCTGTTAACACCATTATTTATGTGGAAGTTCACGCGGTTGGAATGAGTTGGGCCTGTTTACATTGATCTTTACCGGCTCCACCGGTCCTGTACCAATAGTAGGATGTAGAGCTTTTTACTTTAGCTCGAGACTTTAAAATTCAACAACAACTGCAGTCCGTAAAGTAGCACGTAAATATCCAAATGTATATGCAACAGTAGGTGCGATTGGCGCACTCGGAACTTGCGTAGCGAGTGTCGATCTTGTCGGGAGCCTCAGACGAAACAAATAATGAGTGAGTCCTAAATCTAAGAGTCAAAATTTCCAACACGAGTTCTCTTACTAATTGCTCATCATACATGCCACACTCATTGGGCTATGCAAGATATGCCGCCTTTGTGTCCGAGAACGAATTATGACTAACATTTTGACGTCTTGATGGCCTCTGAGCTGAGGATACCTTTATTTACGAATTATGTTAGAACTTAGAATAATGATGATGATGATATTATTTAACGTCTGTCACTGCGCGTGGCCTTTAGGCACGCGCACTTTTATCCCTATGAAGGGCAAAGGACGCTAGAGCAGGAGCTCGACACCATGGGACTACAAAAGTCTAGAATACAGAGCTGTGCCGCGTTATGTGAAACTGCGCACAGAAAATGATGGATAAGCTTAAGCCAAAGAAAAAAAAGGATATGAGACCTCCACTACCTCAAGACTGGCGATCAAGCAGTCCCTCTCCCCCGTTCTGTCCATGGAGCCCCCAATCAATGAACTTAGAATATTTGGGGCTCTCAAGTAGGCCACGTTGTTGATATGCACGTGCCTACAAATTCTGTACACTTTCACGTCGGTACTTACTTAAAACAATGCGTTCTACAATCTAAATGACTGAGGGGTCATTATTTCCTTATAATCCTTCGTAGATAAAATAAAAATTTGTTAAACATTAGTGCAGCAGATCAATTGTTGTGTAGTAACTGGATTACAAAAGGATTGTCTCTAATCATCGTGAGGCTTATTGACTCGCGATGCTCGCCTAGCTTACTAATCAATACCTTCACGTGATACTGAAGACTTCGTCTGAAACTTTCTTTTTCATTAAAATTCAACTTTGGACCCATAATTGTGAAAAAGAAATGTGAAGTCCATTCACAGTCACAAGCAGATCGGAGAAACGTGAGGACGAAGTATGGATGGGAATATATCAATTAGACGTTGCACAATCTTTCCTAGAGTGCAACTAACTTATTACTCATACTTAATTCCTGCGCTAGCATCAATAACACAACCAAGCAGAATTATTCGGCGTCTTGTGGCTTATAGGTCAGGTCATGAGCGAAAACCATAGGTACTGTGACAAGGAATGAGTGAGTGTCTAGTTTATTATGCTACTCGAGTCTATGACTATCTAGCACATTGGGCTCCTCTCTAACCCAGACCACGTCTTGTACAGTGCTCCTTGCCACTTCATTTCATTTCTCTAGTTTAACGTCCTATGCGGTATCAATATACAGAACCATGAAGACGGTAAGCCGCTTTGGTAAGGGAAAAAGCTTTTAACGAAACAAAACCCGATGTCCTGCCACTCTGAACCGACCCGGCTTCATGCCGAGGACGTTCCTTCCAACCATAACTTCATAAACTTTCCGCAGTTTTCGTTAACTCCCCCTTCGATCGGACTATCGTGATGGGAAATTGAAAAGAGAAGGTACCTCCTCGCCCGGCGTTGGTCGTCGAAGTGTTCGAAGAGATGGTATGGTTGGTGGTGGAATTGGAGCGGGGGTGGTTGGTGCCACTGGGGCTTCGACTACCTTGCGTGGTCGTCCCGGCCTTCTCTTGGGTGCTTCAGCCTTCTTACTGGTAACCAAAGTAAAACCCTGATCATCAGTCGTTCTGAATGTTCGTATCGGTGCCATCATTGGTTTCTCATTCCATATGTCCGCCGTTCTTGATAATAGCTCCATCCGAGCCTTCTCCACACTTCCCTTGTAGACCTGGTAGGTCCGACACGCTGCTTTCTGCCATGAACGATGTTCCTTGCCGCAGTTGGCGCAAGAAACCCTTTTTCTCGGACAGTCCCGAGTTTGGTGAGCGCCAGCGCACTCACCGCACCTGGCTGCCTTTCGACATGACGCCTGAGTGTGTCCCCACTGGCTGCAGTTGAAACACTGCTTTGGCTGTGCCCGTGGTGACCAGACCTGCGCGGTGAAGAGCATGGCGTTTATCACAAGGCCGTTGCGGATCACTTCCGTTTGCATGGCCTCTGACGGGAGGCTTACCACAATTGATCCCCTGTTTTGGCCATTTTTCTTTGACCTTTGGTACTCCTTTCCATCGTGTAGCCATCTTATTCTGTTAATTGTGAGGCCTGGAATACGAGCCTTTGTCGCCGTTTCAATCTCCCTGATGATGGCGTGGTTGTCGGCATCTCTGCCGCCCTCGATTCTTGTCCTCAGTGGGACTCCGAAAACCCCGACTGGAAAATCTTGTCGTAAAATTTTAAATTCGGGTGGTTCGCGCATGTTTAATGACGCGTCTCTCTGGGACGCCGACTGGACATACACCTCGGTGTCGTTGCTTCGCATCTGACGAATCGCGTATGCACCTTGAATGTGCTCTTTTGCCTTTGAAAGCAGCTCTTCCGGCTGCAATTTTTCTGCTCCATCGATTCTTATTCGAACCGCTGTTTTTGTCATTTGCGGAGCCACGACCGACGCGTAGCTCCTTGGTGGCGGCGTGCCTGAAACCACTGCTGGCGCAGCTTGACGGGCGGGATCCGCGAGGCTTTTCTTGACGACTTCCTCTAGCGCCATCATCCTCTCCTCGATAGGAGATTTCTTCTGGGACATTTCCGTCCAGGCCCTTTTGTGTGCGTTGAAGGCCTTCACGGCCTCGTTCACATCCTCCATTGAGGGTAAGTCCTCCTCATCCATCTCTCCTATCACAATTAGTCTAACCTTTTTTAATAGTTTCCCTATCGTTTCCAAGTTAGGATCCTTTGGAGCTATCTGCGCTCCGCTGCCGTTGTTTGATGATGCCATTGTCGCATTTTGCGACGCGTCGAAGCCGCTGGATTTACCCACACCAGCACCCACACTCGCCATGTTGGAGCACGGAAAGCGAAAAGATGAGAGGAGGGTAATGAAGATGTAAAAATAATAATAATCACGATGTCAAATTGATGATATGGGCAGCGTGGAGCGCTGCGCAGCTTTCTGGCAAAAATGATGTTTTTTTGGTATTTATTTATTTATTTTCGCTCCTTGCCACTTGTATTTCTTTCGAGACCATTAATATAATGCCCATGATAACTAGCTATTCAGCTAAATATTTACCTGTGGTATTCAGCCACTTTTTCCACGGAACCTTCTCAAAAAGATTGGTAGCAATGGGAACTCCGTGCGCGGGAAAATGTCTCAAAAAACCTACAACCCCAGCCAGGCGAAGACTAGACACCGGGACCACATGAGGTGCACGTCTTTATCTATACCTTTCTTCTTTATAACAGTCGAGACCGACTTGATCCACACCACCATCGCCGTATCAGGTGCTGGGTACGCTCTGGAAACTCATCGGATAGCTTCTCCTCAATAATGAAGGGTTGGTGATGAGAAGGGCTTCGACCCTAACATCTGATCCGTTCGCGGTTGGCTTCATGATAATGTTAATAGGGGATGTGCTGAGAAATGAAGACGATACAGACGGCGAAAGCGATTGGGAATCCCCATTGAAGTGAAGATTTTGTTATTCAATCTCGGCTCTAGAGACTCTAGAGTGAGAGCTGGAGGTTCACAGGGGACGCCACTAATAGGTGTTGAGAATAGTTCCCCGCTTAGCGATTGAAACGGGACTGCATCCTTAGTACTCGAGTGTTGTACTCTCTTTTAGATATATATATGAATAACGTCGGTTCCACCAACCTGTCCAGTGTACGTAGCCTGTGTTCAAGTGATATCACCCTGTAGAACCAACGCTGACGGTGCCTCGGGTATTGTTTGAGTAGCCTGGGCACCTACTCCACTTAGGAAGGAGGCAGCTCAGACTTCATTTCGCGCAGAGAAGATTCAGTGGATGATGGAAGCGTGTTTGGATAACTCAGGGTTTTTGAAACGTTCCCCTGGGCGGGTATTCACGGATGAGAGTTGAATTAGAGTAAAGAAAAATCCGCCATAGTTTCGCGGTGGTACTTTCTAATGGAATCCGAGGCATGAATGCTCTTCTTGTATGTTGAGTCATCTTTTCTGCATTTATTCTCTGATAATATATCACAGCTAGATGGCTGCTTACGCAATTTAAAAATCTGATTCAAAAAATAAAAAAGGAACTTTTCCTAAAATAGGTTACGCCAAGGGTCATCTAATGGTCCTGTGCACAGGCCATGCTACCAGCTTTAATCTGAGAATAGACCGCAGTACAATTTGAGTTCCGTATATTCACGCAATGCAACCCGCAACAGATTGTATGGAACCAAAGTTACCGCCGGATGAGAAGAAAATAAGTAACGAAACAACCGAGGATGAGGAGGAACAATTGAAATTCTCGCCCGAAAAAGAGGCGGTGCGATTAAATCCCCCACTACCCCGCAATTATTTTTACAGCCGCCCACCTAACCTGTCTGCCGTAGTCTTTACTAGAGGAGACAAATGTGCTCAAGTTACGCGCCAATGATCTATTTGCACAGAACGCATTCACTCAAGCTATTGAGATTTACGACGAGGCAGTCTCGATCTGTCCTAATTATCGCCATTATGAAGTTTCCGTTTTAAAGAGTAACACTGCAGCCTGTCATTTAAAAACCGAAAATTGGAAAGAAGCAGCAAAATTAGCGACGGACTCACTTGAGCGATTAGAAAAGCTGTTGAAAATATCTGGAGTTGGAGAGGAACCTGCAAGCGAACCTTGTAGTACTACTAGAGATGCAGAGCTCACAACTCTAACCCATGAACCTAAAGTATTCAGTATCGAACGGATGAAAACAAAGACTACGATGCGACGAGCGCGCGCAAACTGCGAAGTCGGTGGCTGGGCAGCATTACAAAGTGCTCATGATGGTATGTAATAATAGTTACGGCTATCTAATCCACGTGCGGGAAAAAAGAGGCTAGAGAATACAACTGATGAAACCACCAGATTACCAAAATCTTTCAAAAATAACAAATCTCTCGTCGGCAGACCGTTCCGTGGTTCAGCGGCAATTAGTGCTACTTCCACCCCGAATAAAGGCAGCGCAGACCAAGGAGATGGGTGATTTGATGGGTCAATTAAAGCAGGTCGGAACAAGATCTCTGCATGTTCTTGGCTTATGACCATGTGGCTAATAAATATCACAGCTTGGAAATGGTATTCTCAAACCATTTGGCCTCTCGACTGACAACTTTAATGTGAAAAAAGATGAAAAAACTGGTAGCTACAGCATGGATTTCAAACCAGGCTCTTAGAGAGTTTTAGACGTTAAAAGAAAAGAGTGCTAAAACAATGCGCCAAGAATTGGGTTAAAACTTTTGAAGTTTCCTCGCTTAAAGTTATCATAATGCTCATTAGCTTCCCGCAAGGCTAGAGTTTAAGGAAAAGATATCAGTGAACATTGAAATATTAGCCTCTACTAAGATTTTAGGATTTTCAAGTTCTCAACTTAGGATAGTTTCGAATCCACTTCAAGGAGAAAATCGAGGGGCCAATCCCTATCTTTAGGAGACGTGCTTAACCAAAATTTTTCGCGATGAATAGAGAAGACGTTGTGAAATATTTGAACGGCAGGACGTTCAGTCTCAGAGTTCTTTTGAAGTGTGACTTACAATATAGAGCGCAAATTTTATTCCTTTTAAACGAATCTCATTACATTGCGACATGGAGATGCGGGCTTCATTCATGCAAGCCATTTCCCTTACAACTTTGAGCTTTCACTTTAAGATCTATAGAGCTAAGGCTGATTTGCAAATTTTCTTGAAGTGCGTCTTTTGTCATTGAGTCCATAGCATTCCCTAGGACCCTAGACAACAAAAAAAATGTGGGTAGCTTGCTCAACACTATTCTCTCTATCAAGACCTCTCTGAAACCTTGCTATTATTACCTATAGTTCCTGAAGCGCAAACGAGTGAACAATTATAAGAGTAAATTTTTTTAATTCAATTTTTGTCCTGTATGAGTCTATGACTATGTAGGACATGCAGGTTCTCTCTTCCTACAGGCAGAGGATACCTATACCAGTAGTAAATACCCTCATATGCCTTACATACAGCTTCCCTCAAACAGTACCGCCCCTCACAAGTCCTAATTCGATCATACACTTGGAGGAGCCCTTTGCCCTTCATCATATACCCTCTCCAGCCAACGAAACGATGGCCATTTGTGGGTATATGGCACCCGGGAGAAATTTCAAAAACTACTGGGTGCAGAGCTCTCCTATTACCGACAGTAGGACTAGATCCGAAGACATAGTGACCCTTCTGAAGCGTTCGAAGAGGCCGGCCAGCTGGGCGCTGCAGACTTGTGGGTACCTCGGAGAATTCACTCTTTGCCTTTCTAGCCTCCTTCCCGAATGTCGTGCTGAAATTTCAGAAAAGTCTTGACAGAGCATGATTGCTGTATAGTAACTTAGACTAACTTCTTTTGTACCTTGCAGGGCTCTGGGGAGTGCCGCTGACTCTTTTTTTTTAAATAATTTAATGTGTATTCAGCTACTTAGCTATGACACATGACCAGTGCTGTGTATACATGTAGGATGACTCTTTTGACGTTAGAGACACTCACACTCTAGATTCCATTTGCAAATACCACTATGAGGTATGTTCACTTACACAAACAGTCGACCCTCCTCCATAAGTATCCCCCAAAGGGAAATTTAAAACTTTGATTATCCAAGCATGCCTTCATCATATTGCATACTAGCGCCGCGAGAAGTGTAGTTTAGTTTTGCCTGATTCGAACCTACGGTCTCCTGTTTCGGGTGGGATATGTGTCCCAGCTATCCAGACCTTACTTGAGAAACCGGCCAAGATGATGTAGCACTGCACCATCCAACCATGGCGGTGTTTATAGTGTTGCGTGCCGCTGACTCATTGACAATAGAAGCCCTCCTGGATAATTAGCCGAAATCTCAGTCTTGGCGCCCATTAACGTTCCAAAGTTGACAAACCCTCGAAAATGTCAGTCCCAGCGTGGTCTTCAGAGACCTGTTCCCCCTCTCGCTCAACATCTCAGCCGCCTGTCCTTCCTCAATATGTAGAGCCCCATTAGAGCATCAGTCCCCCACAAACCATGATCCCAACTTTGTATTTTCAACTTGATTTCCTCCTTGTGGGTCTAAATAGCATCGTAAATATGTAGTGAGAGATGGCTGGAAATTAATGGGGTGTCAATCAAATAGACTCATTCAGAATGTTTTAGAAAAGAAGTTCTTCCCCTTTTCTCAAGCTATGCCTCATCGCTATATATTTGCATCGCATCCCTCAAACTCCGATCTCACCCTTTGTCCTTAATCTAGACTACTTCACTTTTGAATACTTTGACAAACCGGACCCCATGTTAGGAACTAATGACATTAGATCTCTTTCATCGAAGTTCCCATGGCCAACTCGGCCTCCGGTCAATACCATGTTCCTTCCCGGCTTTCCACCAACTCCGATACATTACTAAAGTGAATACTACATTGAAAATTCACCAGAATGAACATCCATAAATTCACTGACATGTGACCCGAACTAAAGGAAATTCCGCTCAACATGGGGCAAGCTTCCGTTTGCAATTGGAGCAACTTCTTTATTGGTAGTTAAGGCTAGATGATGCGTAGTTGGAAAGAGGTTGAGGACTCAGATGAGAATGGTAAGAGAGGCATTGTCGAGAAGTATTCAAACGGAGATCTGTTTGGGGTTGCTTTCGACTTCGATTCGGATGCGATTCTTCTTGGCTATCCCAGATATGCAGAGCATACTGAGCGATTACACCGGCACCACTGGAAGGTGAGGAATTCGTCATTGCCGGCTTATAAGAGTAAATTATTCCTATCGTGACAGTTGGAAATCTTTATTTTTAATAGTTGTTATCACATCATTTCTAGTCTATCGTCCTGTGATCTTTTTAGTATTTCGTGCACAGAGCCTGTTTGTATACCCCACAAGATTACATAATGAGGTAATAACTGAAGTAGAATTCAAATGTATAAATAAGAGGTAGAATCTCTACAGATAGAGATCTCTATGCTGACAATCTCGTCACAAATAGAAACCTTAGATCACCTCTGCTCCAACTCTTACTATCCTCATGCATTTATGAACGAGTTTTTGGGTACCTCAGATCTTTCCTGTAGCCAATTCAGCCACTCGCATTCGGGCAAGACCCTCAGCATCCGTTGGTAAATATCAAATAAAAAATTGTCAAATTTACTATAAAATTATGAAGTTATTGAAATACCTTTAGCAGTTTCTCATTGTCGTAGACTCTTAAATTCAGTCAATCGGGGAATTGATCCAGGGCTCCTAATCACCGTAGTCGATGCGTGCGTCGTTCCGGCTGCTACATTTGTGCTCGACGTTTGGTGGCCAGGAATTACCCGACCAACATTTTTTGAATTTTTACGCCGTAAACTACTTATCTCTGCAGCCTACACACCTCCACATATTCGATCACCATGCACATTTTCACTTTATCATTGCATTAAAATCACTCACCAATAGACCCATCATCCGATGCTATGGCACCCGCTATTGCATCGTCATCATCAACGCCTTCCAACCCCGGAGGGGAACTCCATCTAAGCTTGCTAGGCATTGCGAATGCAATGTAGAAGGTAGAACACGAAAGAAAGGAAAGACTTGGCCTTGCCCAAGACTTCCTGGAACTTATCGACACCTGGGCTAAAACCAAGGCGGACACAAATGCGTCAACAATTCTGGCGTCTTTAATTGTAAATATCGCGCCCATCGTGACCCATTTTGCAACAGGCTCAGTGGAAAATTATGGGACCACTAGTAAGGTCCCGAACCCCCCATCAATTTCTTCAAAACCACTGACACACAAGGCAGAAAGTACTCCTATCGCCCACTGTAGTGCTCTACCCACTAGACCTTCAGAGAACACTTCGCCCTGGGTTAAAGTAGCCCGGAAAGCAGCCAGGCTACTTGACGCACCTGCTATCCCATTACCAAGAAGACCTGTCTCACAGACAAACCAATCAACGAAATCGAATCCCAAGGTAGACAAACGCTTTTTCGTATGATTAGATAGAGACCATGAATGGCGTCGGCTCTCACCAATCACTATTAAGAAGATAATCACTGAGCATGCAGGAGTCTCACCATCAGCTATCATACCAACGCACCCGGCTCGTTCAGATATCTCATTTGAGTGTGCATCTGATGCTTATCGACTTTCTATATATTGATCGTCGATTCTGTTTATAGGTCTGTAATGACAGACACGGAAATAATTCATGAGATTGCTTAATGAGAGGCTAGGATTGATTCCGATATTATTTGGTAGAAGACTTGTCCCAACTATCAGAGGGCTACAGCGTCTTTATCTATCTACAGGTAAAATCCCCCATATCCCATTCATACTAGCCATACAGGATCTAGCATATTAAACTTGATACGTATCATCATTTTGGGGTTGAGGTTTACCGTGTACTTGCTACTTGAGTCGCGTGTCTGACTACTATGAGACACGCTCAGGTATCAACCTTATAACCCATACCAAACCCAAACTACTTCACTACCCTGAATATGACCCCATGAATAGTTGTAACAGTAGCCTGCAACCTAGCACGATTAGGCTAGAGCTCGTTGACTAAGACCTAATCCAAACAGATGCACTTACAGAAACTATCCTCAGTATAGGATCATCTTTCCGACAGGATAATGTTGTCATTGAGGCAGCTTCAGAATGGATATCAGCGTTGGTACCACACGTGCCCCTTTTCATTCGGACACTGGAAGGGAGCATAACAGTCACCAATGAAATGGTGATAAGTGAGTGCCAATCAGTCAGTGGCGCAGTTCCAATTCTGGTACGCCAATCACTGAGAAAGCTAGGACAATATTCTACCAGTTGGCTTGTACATTTCCGCCAAAACCATCAAACCTCAAGTTTAAGCTGTTCGAGGAAAGTGGGCCAGCAATGTCTTACATGCAACAGCGCCCCATTGAGTAATGCCAGCGCTACTGGGGACTCAACCCCACGCAAATTTGCACTAAAAGCCAATGCTGTGGATGCTGTTCTGGTGTACATGAGACTTCAGAGTGTCAGGTCAAAATTTCTAAATGCTCTAACTGCATGGGTCCTCATGACTCCTATGAGCTTAAATGCATGGCTAGGCCCAGGCGCCAACAAGGAACTATTGTACCTCGCACACCATCAGAGTTGCACATCATCTGCAAGTGTGGACATCTGTCACGGTTTCATAACAAAATGCATGAGCAATCTTGTAGGTACAGTATATTAATTATAATTCTCTAGAGAGAAAATTCTAACAGCTAGTGACTACAAATATATATAATCCAGAATACTCCTCCTTCCATAGGATTCCCTCCATGACCAGAATTGTTTGGATTCTTCGAAAACTTCATAGAAGATTCTGGATGGCACCATTGATCTCATTGCCTGCGCTAGCTAGCGTAGGCTACAGGGATAATTAGGCTTAACAGCTGTTACAACATCATGAGTGAGTGGGTTTTTTATTGTACTACTTGAGTCTTCAACTATCTAGCACATTGGGCTCCTCTCTGGCCCAGGCCACACCTTGTACAGTGCTCCTGTCCTCTCTTGTTACTTGTAAGATCATTGATATATTGCCCATGATGAATAGCCATTCAGCTCAGTATTTACCCGTGGAATTCAGCCACCTTTTCCACGGAACCTTCTACCCAAAAAAAATAAAAATGGTAGCAATGGAAACTGCGTGCGCGGGAAAAAGTCTCAAAAAACCTGCAGCCCCAGCCAGGCGAGGCCTAGACACCGGGACCACATGAGGTGCGCATATTCATCTATATCTCCCTTCTTTGTAGCATTCGAGGCCATCTTGATCCAATCCACCATCTCCGTATTGGGTGCTGGGTTCGCTCCGGAAACTCATCGGATGGCTTTTCCTCCATGATCAAGGGTTGGTGACAAGAAGGGCTTCGACCCTAACGTCTGATCTGATCGTGGTTAGCTTCATGATAATGGTGATAGGGGGATGTGATGAGAAATGAAGACGATACAGATCGCGAAGGCGACTGGGAATCCTCATCGAAGTGAGGAGGTTGTTACTTAATCTTGGCTCTGCAGACTCTACAGTGAGAGCTGGAGGTTCGTAGGGGACACCACTGACAGGTGTTGAGAATAGTCCCCCTACAACATCATGACTTTAATGCCAATTGAGCATATTCAGAGAGGAAGGGCAAGGCTGTAGAAGTCATCTCTGCACCAGAAGCATCTATGCAAGGCTAATGTCAGAGAACCAAATCTTGAACACACCCAAAGAAATCAAAAGCACTCTTCTAATTCACCAAGTGAATGTGGGAAAGGGTGGAGAAAATATGGACATAGCCTTGCAAAAAAGTATGGGAAGCAGGAGCGCATGTTGTAATGGTACAAGAGCTATGGACAATGCAAAAAGATGGAAGCTTTATGTGACACTTAGATGATCAAGTTGAAGAAGGGCTCGGAAATTTATCCTAAAAGCATAAGATTTAAAGGTAATTACAGAAGTCTGGGTGTACTGCCCTCTAATCTACAACTGTTCTTGGCTCCTCAGGCCAACTGTTACTAAGCTAAAAGTACAGTCTTATCAAACAACAATAACTTGATAGTGATCCTTCCTAGATACAATATGAAATGCCTGGGGGCACATCCATCTACCTTTGTGGTTTTCTGGGACAGGACGTCACAAAAGGCACATATCACAGACAACCTAGATAAAGGATTCATAGAGCCATCTCAGTCATCTGAAAAGGCCTGCAAAACTTACAGATAACCCCAAACTCAGGCCAAACAGCTAACTACTGTTTTGTACAGGCTTGCAGGGTTACATCTATAAATGTTTACTGCGCGCCTGGCCAAAATGGCACTCTAGATCCACTACTACTCTAGAAACCTTCAGGACCTACAGTGGTTGGAGGAAATTTCAACTCAGTATCAAGGCACTGGAAGCTGCAAATCTCACGTTAGTACAGCAATGATGGGCAGATAATGATATGGGCAAATACTCACAACATGCATTCAGTAACCAGAGCCACAGTTCCAACACACTGGAGCAGAAATGTACTAGATCTAGTGTGGAGCAATATCCCAGCAATAGCATCAGTCTCAATAGATTTAAACTGTACTTTGGATCATATGACCATCATACAATCCTCTCAGACAACCAAAATGTTGAATCCTTCAAGTATTTTTCAGGGAAAATACGTAAGCAACCAGAGCCTTGGAAAATTCTCCCAATATGTCAGAGGTCTGGACGAAGCCAGGGCAGTTGGAAAATGTTCGAGATATAGGGCTCCAAATTTCTATGCTTCTAGAGACACTTGGTGATGCTTGCAATGCAGTAGGATGCACAACACCAAAAGTCACCAGAACAGCAGTACCTTAGTGGAATGAGGAATACAAGACTATGCAGCACAAGTACAAACACTGTAGAGCATATCTGGCTCTGGCAGTCCATGCCTGAAAAAGCTTCAGAGCTACTGTCAAAGCAGCTAAGAGAGAATACTGGAGGAGAAAAATTGAAATACCTGTTAAAACTGACCTGAGGATGATACAGGTCTCTAAGAAGTTGTATTTGAAAATTAGGCTATGACACGTAGGTAGGAGAAAATACAAAGAGAAAGGAAATGCTGGGAGCTACAAGCTTGAGGTAAGCTTGACCGCAGCTCCACCTCAGTCTGGCCCATGTCCCCATTATACACTATCATATGATCCCGGATTCTTCCACCAGTCTACCTCCAAGTGCTCTAGCAAGTCCAACCATAACATTACCCCCCCCCTCTGAAAAACTAGGTCCTCGAAGTTGTAGTCATGGGTCTACTGTCCTCTAGGTGGTTATAGTCCTCAATTCTATTGTTGTAGGCTGTTAGCCAGGCCGGTAGGCCGCAATGGGGACCTTTTGCCTGAGAGTGACTGAGGTACCACCTTTTCAACAGGTAAGGTGCTGTCATGGCATCTGAACAGGGGTACCAGGTCAGATCCTCATCAGCACCTTTCCATTTGATTTGGTATTGAAGGACTTTATTGGAAATTCTGGCCCCAACAATATCCTCGACTTCCCATTCTGTCTGTTCTGGTAGGAGCTGTATGGATGCGGGTTCTGCCAGAACTTGGCCAGGAAGCAGATTCCGGACGTATCTCCGCAAAGAGTGAGAGTGGAAAACAGGATAGATTGTCCAGCCCTCTGGGAGCTTGACTTTCCAGCTCTCTCCTACCTTTTCAAGCACTTCTACAGGACTGTACCACTTATCAGATAGCTTTCGGGCGGGCCTGTCCATCTTCCAGTTCCGAGTATCAATCATAACTTCATCACCCACATTCCAGTCTACTTTGCGACGTCGACGATTGGCTAGACGCTCCATCTTGGCTTGCTGCTCTTGTAGTGATGACTAGGCGAACTTGATAACTTCTTGAGTTCTTGTTGCTACTTTTAATGCCTCTTCTCTATTCAGTTTCTCCGTGGCTGAGACAGCGTGCTCGGGGTCAATGAGGTCCCACAAAGTGCGAGGTTCTGTACCATTGACGTCCTGAAAAGGGGATATTCCACCCAGGGATTTGTGAGGAAGTGTTAATTGTGCAATATCCATGATAGGCAGTAACTTTCCCCAGTTGTCTTGATAGTACGTGCAGAAGAGGCGAAGTCTCTGCTTGATATACTGGTTCATGACTTCAGTCTGCCCGTCTACGTTAGGGTTAAAGGTAGTAGTGAGCTTGACCTTTGTACCTAAGATGAGGCAGAACTCTCTCCAAAAAGTTGAAACAAATTGAGGTCCTCTGTCTGAGACTGTGGAGTCAGGCATGCTGAAATGACGGATCCAGTGAATTAGAAAGAGCTGTGCGAGACCTTTAGCAGTAACATCCTTGTTGCAAGGAATTGATACCGGCTTCTTGGTTAAATGGTCTATAATCACCAGCACAAAGTCATGTCCTTCTTCATCCAGAGGCAATTCCGTAAAATCCATGGTCAAGTGTTGATAGGGACGAGCTGGGATAGGAAGTGGCTTCAATAGACCTGGAGTCTTGTCCCGTCGAGCTTTCATGCAGACACATTGACAGTTTTGTATGTATCAGATGATGTCGGCGCCCAGTCCTTTCCAATAATATCTTCTAGAGACTGAAAGCTTTGTCTTGCCAATTCCTGCATGAGCCACACTGTTTTGATCGTGGATGTGCCGGATGAGAGCTGTTCGGAGGCTAGCAGGCTCTAGAGGTACGACCAGCCTTCCCTGGAAGAATAACTTTCCATTTGTGAGTTCGTAGTCCAGACTGAGGGCGGCACCATCTCTGTCTGACTGAAGGAGCGCAGAGGTCTTATTGGCCTCTATGACTCTGTCAATGATGTCATACCCTTCTACATTGTAGGCTATCATGGAAGTGGGATCCAGTTAAGCTCCATCTATATTTTCAAGGTCATTAACATTTTCGGGTATTGGGCTCCCTGGATCAGTTATGTGCTTAGGTACAGCATCAATGAGGCACAGCTGTGTCAGTGGAAGTTGTTCAGCTATAGTGATATTGTTATATTTGATATCCTCTTTGACCCCCAAAACAGTGAGGGCTACATCTTCTAGGACTTGAGGGTGGATCTTGTCATTTGGTATTAGTTGTTGCTGGCAAATAGCACGTTTGCGGGCTTCTAATGGAGTCAACTGTTGATCCCGTCGAGAGAGGGTATTGGCCAACTTGTTTGTTATGCCAGTGTGATACATGATTGTAAAATGAAAGTCTGCGAAGAATTTGGCCCACCTAGCCTGGCGGGCTGTCAAATCCTTTGTGCTCATGAAGTACTCAATGTTACGGGATTAATCCCTTGTATTTGTACTGTCTGCACCAGTATGGTAGGGATGGAATATAGGGCCTAGCCAGCTACAGGGACTAGCAATGTTGCGGTCTGGATATGGTTGCTTAGCAACATAGATTGTTATGATTGGCACTGACAATTACAATTCCCTACGTATACAGCAAGAAGTAGGAAATTTTCTTTCTCTATATTTCATTAATTAACTGATTTATTCTGGACTTGCTCTGCTGTATACCAACACCAATTGATCCGGCGACACTCGGGGGAACAGTGATCAGTGTACACGTGAACAGCTTTTTGGGCTCCTAACAGTTCGGGGCGGTACTGTTTAAAAGAGCGAAAAATTGCCAATAGCTCTTTATCATGTATGGGGTAGTTAAGCTCAGCATCGCCCATTGTCTTAGAGAAGTATCCAACAGGGTGATAGAGATTATCTTCTTGGAGCTGTGACAGCACTCCAGCAACAACACCATCCGAAGAGTCGGTCTCCAATCTAGTCTGTTTGTAGGGGTCGTAATGTCGCAGGATCGGAGCTGACTGCAGAGCAGAACGGAGAGCTTCCCAGGCTTCTTTACACTTCTCGTCAAATACAAAAGGTACATCTTTGCCAGTGAGAAGAGTGAGGAGCTGGCATATTCTGCTATAGTCCTCAATGAAACAACGGTAGAAGTTACAGAATCCTAAGTAACTTTGGACCCCACGTATGTTGGTAGGGTACTACCAGTTGTTGATCACAGCTACCTTCTTGGGATTGACCTCAATGCCGTTCACGCCGATAAGGAAGCCAAGGAACCTAGTTTTTGTTACATTGAATTCACTCTTCTTGATATCTGCTTGCAGACTGTGGTTGACCAGAATTCTCATAATTCTCTTGACGTGTATTTCGTGCTCTTCTTCACAGTCTGAATAGATCAGGATGTCGTCCATATATGCGGAGCAGAAATCGTCGAGATGCTCCATAAGAGTTGCATTAATAAACCTTTGAAAGGTTGCAGGACCGTTTGTCAGACCAAAGGGTAGGACTTTATATTTGTAGGTACTGTATTGGGTTCTGAATATAGTGAAATCCTCAGAGTCAGGAGACATTTGGATACAGTGAAAAGCTTGCTGAATATCCAGTTTGGTGAATACTTTGGCTCGAGATATATGGGTGTAAGGATTCCCTGTTTCATTCTTAATTTAGTATATATTTTTAGTCTTCTTCGAAGTGGCTATGACAATACCGTAGTGTCAAGGGTACTAGAGGTGTTCGCATTCCCAGGTTCATGAGTTCGATAATTCAAGGGTTCGACAGTTCAAGAGTTCGACATAAGATAATATTCAATAATTCTAAAGAGTTCCTAAAAATACAAGACCATAATCTACCGAACTAGAGTTATCCCAAAAACCCATTATATACTCCTCTCTATTGTTCTCGAAATTTCCAGTATACTCTGATACAGAATAGAATGGAGTAGTATAGAAAAGCATGGACAAGTACAGATCGGAACAGAACGAAGTAGAATAGAACAGAAAATAATAGAACAGATTAAGGTAGAATAGAACAGAATAGCACACATATCATCGTACATAGTTCCTATTGATTTAGAATAGGCCCTTGGTCCGTGACACGTAGCTCTTGGCACAGGGTACTGTTATAATAACGAGGTCATGAGGGGACAGATGAATACCTGAAATGGATGCAGATGATTATGGATGCGCGGATATAATTGATGTGGCTGTAGTGAGAAGATGTGTTGGAATGGACAATAGTGAGATGGTTGATTCTCTATCTAACTGCGGAAGTATTGCTTCCTTATATATACATTCAGTACCCCAGTCCTGATCACGCACTCACCACAGGTGCTTCCTACTTCTGTCACAGTAACCACTTCCATAGCCCCTGACAATATCTCCTGTCATAACATACTATTGACACTGGTTGCTAGTGTGGAACTTCCGGGATTGCAGAGCTACACACCGTCGTCACATTGTATGCTGTTGCCACTCGGTAGCCATCAGAGTGATGAGCACCTCAGTCTAAATGCATTGGTCCACCAGGCAACACTCGGACGTAAGGATGTTGCCAGAGTGATTAGGTACTTAGCTGTGCTATCAGTGCCCTAATCTCACCTAGCTTACTGCGGCCGAGTGTCCAAGTGCCGCGATGGTGGAAGCCCGATTAGGCTCGATTGGAGCTGACCCGAGGTATTCACAACAGGTACTCTATTATTAGGATAAGACTCATGTCATGATGGAACAATGGAAGGAAATCATGTAAATAAATAAGGGCTTGGTCTACTGAAGCTGAGTTCTCCACGCTTAGTTTTCTGTCACAACCACCACCTTCGGATTACCTCGGATTACCTCTTGTACCTTTAGTTACCACTAGTACCCACTCAAACCTTTAGACCTCTTTAGCTATTTATATTACCCATCTTTCAAACCTTTAGTTCCTCCTAGTTATCTCCAGTAGACCTTCAGTCATCTCTTGCGACCCATCCGACCTCTTCTCACCCTCCAATTCCGCTTCAAGTCAAACGCCTGCGCTCCAATCTGACAATGGGCCATCATCTCATCCATTAAGAGAATAGGGTACGGGTCCTTCTTGGTGAGATTGTTTAGCATTATGTAATTGACACAAAGACGAAGGGAGCTGTCAGCCTTTTTCACAAACAGGATAGGAGCAGCTTGGGGAGCAGTGGAGCCTTCTATAGATCCCTTATGTAAATTTTCCAAGATATAATGCTTTGTTTTGGTAAGCTGTACCTCCGTCATATGGCGTAGAGGCTCTACTTTCAAGCAATTGGATCCTGTCAGCTCTATCTTATGATAATTGGCACGATGCTCTGGTAGGTTGTCAGATGCCCAACAAGAGAAAAGTTCTCGGAATTCCTGGTATTAAGATGGCAGCTTCTTGCCAATAAGCTCTTTGTTATCTTGATACTTGATTTCGAGAGCTTGTTCCGGGGAATCTATTGAACCTATCGGCACTTTGAAGGCTTCTTGTTGGTTGAGCTTGCTGTCAATATCTGATACAGAAGCCACAAAGGTGCAATTGTCTGGGAGGGGCTTTCTGTTTTTTCTTGCCTTGTTGCACTTTTTGGTGTAGCGAGTGTGGAAAGCACTCACAGCGTAGTCGGAGATCAGGCAAATGCTGAACGAGGTATTGGTACCTAGATTTAGGGATTCCAGATTGAGGGTGGACTTGAGGAGAGGCTCAGAACAGGAGTTTTTCCATATATCCGAGACTTTTCTTCAGCTCATGGGAGAAAGCTGAAGCTCTATTTTTCGAGACTGGCTCCTTGGCTTTGATACTCGAGAGGTGCGTGTGGCGAATTTCCTCCTCAAGAAGGGCATCCTGCCTGGCAATGTCAGACTGGTGGTCTACACGGGGAGTGGTTTTGGAGTTAAGGTCAATAAATATACGCTGACCAAAGTAAGGGACTACTGGTACGTCTGCGGACCATTCCAACTGGTTCAGATTGTAGTTCTGCTTTAAGTCATAGTGTTTCAAGAATTTTCTACCAATCAGGACATCAGTAATTCCCAAGTTTGTAACAAGGAACGGGAAGTTGATACAACGTCAATCAATGGTAAGAGTGAGCAATAGAGCAAACTTGATAGAGTCTCCGGGCTGTCTGTTATATCCTGTAGGGACAATAGGCTTCGGCAAGGGAATGAACTTGACGTCAAAGGCTTTGGCAAGACAGTAAGAAAGAGTGGTGGAAACAACACCGAAAATGTTTGCTCCGCCATCTATATGGGCTTGGGTCATGATAAATGATCT
Organism: Blumeria hordei DH14; assembly: GCA_900239735.1. Lineage (NCBI taxonomy): Eukaryota > Fungi > Ascomycota > Leotiomycetes > Helotiales > Erysiphaceae > Blumeria > Blumeria hordei. The sequence continues at coordinate 2,502,897 of OENG01000009.1, read as the reverse complement.
GTTACATCCGAGCTCTATGGGCAGTAGGCACTGGCATCCTCCAATGAGGAGACGTAAATCGAACTTCAAATCCTTCCATAAGTTGCGACTATTGCCATGGTGGGATTCTTTACCACGGCTTAGAAGTTTTGTTGATAGCTCATCACTTTCAAGAGAAATTTCAGCAATGCCCTCGTTGAACTGTTCTGACATGGTGCAGTGAGTAGCCAGATGTCCAGGCTTATGGCACTTGTAGCAAATTACTATGGCAGGATGGGCAAGCAATACATGAGTTAAGGTCTGTTGGAGAGCCAGGAATAGAGAGCGTGTGCGGACTGTACTTTTATCTGAGTACATTGACTTAGCTTCCGATCTCCAGCTATCTTTCTTGAGAATATTGCAGCTTCTCTCAGAAGGGGCGAATACAACATCAGGCTTAAAGCTTTCTTCCAGACGGATATTACGCTTATCACAGTCGGCAATAGCTAGGAACTCGTCCAAGTAAGTGTAACTGTTGTTCATTTGGTACTTTTCCGTGCAAATGTCTCTCTTGAGATGAGGAGCAATCTTCTCGCTCAAATCTTCGAACCAATGGGAACGAGCGATTTTTCCAGTTGTAGCGTATGTGTTGAACCTGACGCGGAAATTTGCGTAAGTCATGTTGCCCTGCTCCAGATTGTGGTATTTTAACTTGGCGTCCTGAACTCGATTATGGTTGTGGAAGCGTTGGTCCAGAGCCTTTGGCACGTCGGCAGCTGACTCAAAGGTGCTGGCAAGGTCAGGATCCATATGCTGTAAGATGATAGTTTTGGCTTTTCCTGACGTGCACCTGAAGTAGGCCTTTATCTGCGATGTGCCTGACTTAAAATTACCGGAGTACTCCTCGATGAACAGCTTCATATCCATCTTCCATGCATCACATTTGATTTCTCCTTTGTGATCACTGAAAGGAGTGCGAGGGTAACTGTTGCGGTTTGACTGTTATTTGAGCTTAGGCAAATAACCTAAGCGTAATATTAAGGATGTTTACAATAAGGCTGTATTGGGGGGTAGATGAAGCTGAACGAAATGGCACTACTAATCAGGAGGTTGGAGCGTTAGCACAACTAAGTGATACCTGGAATTGCGTGGCTGGGTAGCAAGTATAATGCCTATGGATAAGTCATCAGTCTATAGATCCATAAAGATCAACTCTTATAAGTACCTGTTAGTAGTAGCTAGAGTTCTCTTTTCTCCTTATACAGTTTAATAAATTGATTTACTCATCACCAACTCGGTTTCTGTCACAGTAACGGATCTTAAATGGCTCAATTGCCAATACAGTATGATTGAGGGTAGGAAGATAGTAGTTTTTGGGGGTGTAGACCTGCTGTTAGAGCTCGAGTGTTTCGTACTTCATTTTGTGCAAGAGTCCTGGAGACTCTCTCTACTCTGTCAGCCTCGAGAGCAACCTTGATGGCGGCGGCAACAGCAGCTTGCACGACTGTTAATTGTGCTGGGGTAAAGCTGTCTGTTATTATAATTACCGGAAAGGAGTCTTTCTAGATGGATGGCATGAGAGTCTCAGGTGAAATTGTCGAAAATGGGGGCTCCTGGATAACTGGAAGGGTCGAAATTTACTCGAATTGCCCAAAGCAGGTGGTGTATAATGAATAGGGATTTCCAGCTTGCTCTGGGACAGTATGGCGTAGGCTCTACTGGCTGTAGAAAATGAATGTTTATCTATAAATGTTGTGCTGGCTCGGTTGAGTTGTTAGGAGACAGGGGAACGGAGGATGGGCTGCTGTATTAGGAAAGGGTGGAAAATACAGGCTGGTGCACAGACGCTGTTCATGTACTTTACAATCTCTTCACCTGCCGAGTTTAGTGAATTAAATCTATCCAAATAATATCATACTTCACATCATCCATTAGATGATTTTATCAATCGTCGGGATGCACATCTAGCATCACCTTCATAGATCACCATTGTCAGTAAGAGTTCACATTTGATACCTACTGACACCCATTTGGCCACAGTGATACGCACTCAGTGTCCATCGTGCCATCACCCAGCGTGAGCGCGCCATCTCCGCGACTCACCATTGCACATGAGCCCGTGCCACTCCACCGACAGACAGCAGAGTCATTTAATCGCCATATACCTCACAGCTCATAACCACAACAATAAAGGTACTCACAAATTGCTCAGGGCAGTTCGAGAGTGAAGTGTTTAGGATTGTCCAAATTGCTCAAGGCATGTTGGCTCAATTGATTCTAACATGGATTTAATGCTTCCCAGCAGAGTGAAAGGTATTTTCTTAAGTTACGGCTGACCTGAGGGTGATACGGGTCTCCAAGAAAAAGAAGTTGTATTTGGACATTGGGCTACAATATGTAGGTAGAAGAAAAGACAAAGAGAAAGAAAATGCTGGGAGCTACGAGCTTGAGGTAAGCTCGACCGCGGCTCCAACTTAGTCCGGCCCACGTCTCCATTATACACTATCACATGATCCTGGATTCTTCCACCAGTCTACCTCCAAGTGCTCTAGTAAGTCCAACCATAACAGAGACAGGATCTTGGGATCTAAATGATCTTTCTTGAGGAACCAAAAGAGGCGTTGGCACTTTTTGACTCTATTCTGTGGTTCAAGCTTGTCAACTCTGTGTGTTAAGGTGTCAGCAAGTGGATTATCTTTTCCAGGACAATATGAGATCACAAAGTTGTAATCTGCGAGCAATTCAGCCCATTGGGCTTGTTATAATGGAAGTTGTGTAGAGAAGCTTAAGCTGTTAAGCTTCTGTTTAATATCACCTAGTGAAGCGAGTTGGGAGATTGAAGAGTCTGAAAACTTTAGTGGAGAGTTGTTGATTAAACCCACTTAGTATAAGAGTGCTACTTAAACTAATTATTACAACTAAGCGAGGGACAAAATTACTTGCTTATTGTGGATAATTGGGTGGCTGGTCAATGTATGAGTCATCATGAACCTGGCTAGAGAACTTATACCTTTCTACGTTCCTGTTACGGTTTGTCTGTTATCTGAGCTTATGTGGATACCTAAGCATATTGTTGAGGATTCATGTTGTAAGACTTAAAGGAAATGATAGAGGAAACTGGGAGATACGGCACTACTAGCCAAGGGACCAGATCAGTGTCACAGCGTAGTGATTCTCAATAATGTGTGGCTGGGCGGCAAGTATTTGGCCTAGGGCGAAGAAATCAGTAAAGACAATCACTGAGGGGCTGAATGTTATAAATACCCGTTAGTTGTTGCTAGATTTCTCTTTCCTCTTTATACAGTTTATTAAATCGACATAATCATCATCAACTCGGGTTTCCTGTCACAGTTCCATGTTAGTGATACCCTTCATTACCATATAGCACCAATTTCAACACTTACGTGTAATATCCCAGCTGAGCAATCCTGAACCCAGCTGTTCAGGACCAACAGCAGACCCGTCCATGGCTTGCGCCCGTGATTCGTACATACACCGCGGCGTCGCGCCAATCATTCCCATACAGTGTCTCAATTCTGCAGTCCTTAGTCCATTACTCAGGAGCGGAAGCATTTACATAGTTCCGGTAGTGCGCGAGGTCTGGATATACCTCTGAGCGCTATCCCGTAATTACCCGGCGATACCTAACCGCACATGGCTAGCGCGTGTGGTCAATAGACTCATCACAACTCTGCCCCAATCATTACCCTGCAATGACTCAGTCCGGCGCCCTTAAGTCTCCGACTCAGGGGCGACAGTAGTTGCATCTATAATCAGTACGCGACCTGCATATGCACCTGTCGGCGCTGAGACAGTCATCAAGTGGCAATATCACAACAGTCACACCTTTACAGCTTCAAGTTCATCAAGTGATGTTAGAAATCAAAGTTCTTGCCTTCATGCCTTGTTTATTTCTTATGCAATTCCTGACAGAGTCCAATACCAAGCTGTGGCTCTCTATTTTATCCAATCAATAGATAGGAAGGTTCGGTTGTGAGATGTCATACATGATGTAGTTGTTCTGGTACTGCATGTGAAGTAGTTCTGATATCATTTGTTGTCAACAAGTGTTATGGCGAGGGGTGGATAAGTTAGAGATCGCCGTCTGCTGCACGTCTTCAAATAATGGTTAGACAAATACTTACAACGGAATATACTGGATAATGGGTCTGAAGGTTGAGACTATAAGCGAGAGTTTGACACGAGTAATATGACGTTTCTAAAAATGTAAGACTATGAAAGTATAAGATTGAGAAGCTGGAGAACTACTTCGTGGTAGCTCCAGCTTCTTTAAGTACACTACAATAATCACTTAAATCCACCCGAGACTGGAACAAGATTTGATCATGACTCTAGCCGCCCTAATTCCAATTGTTAGAGTTCCCCAGAGAACCTTCTCCTTCAAACTTCTCCTTGAACTATTCGGGGAACCTTCTCTTTGAAACTTCTACTTGGCCCTTCTTCAGGGATACCTAGCCATAACAACAAGTTTATCTGGTCAGGTATAGCTCTGACTTCAATGGTTTTACTGAAACTTATATAAGTAGTTAATAATTAAGATTAGAAAATGAATGAATTCAAATGATATAATCCTTACTTTTCACAACAAGTGACATTTTGTATAAGGGAGAATACTTAAGAGCATTTTCACCTTTATCCTCCAACTGTATCTTGTGATTGTAAGGACGGTGAGGTGGAAGGATATTAGATGCATCCTTGGAGAATACATCAGCATAACCAGCATACTCATTGGGGACAGGAGGTTCTGTGTCAAGTTTTATATTTGGGCAGCAAGGGCGGCGGCACTTGGTCTTTGTCTACGCTGATTTCATGGATCCCTAATTAGAATTTTAAATACTAATATTAACTTGTGACAAGATGAAGGGGTAGTTAATTATTACCATCAATTTAATAATAGCTTCCCCTATACAATTAGTCATGTACAAATTAATGTAAGGATATACAAGAGAGTCATGAAGAGAAGGACAAGAATACAGCCATCAATGCAAAGATATTAGCAAGAATTGATTATGATTAATTCCTGCTGGCAAATGCTTCTACTCTTGTATATAATAGTTCAGTGTGAGAGAGCTTTACTCCTCACGCAACTTCTTCTTTACTCACCCATTACTATACATTTATTTACCAATCTCTTCTTTCGGAAGACCATTTATCTATTCTCCAGTTCTTCATCAGCAAGACCCACGTGTAACATCTACTGCAACTAGTTGCCCATTCATCTCTTCCTAGAGAAGACCTGTCATCACTTTGACCCATTAAATATCCACATTTACCACCTAGATCTTCACTAGGCTATACAACGCACCCCGTGGAATACTGTCAAACCCTCATCCTTGAGAGTTGATTATGATAATCCTGAACCAAATAAGCCGTGGCAGTCTTGTAGGACTTGACTTTAGTATGTTGTTTGATCAAGGCATTAAGTTCATGGATGCTGGATGAGAAGACATGATTGTGGGGAGATTTCATAGCGTTCATATGAAATGTGTTACCTGAGATAAGAGCAATATTGACAAGGGAATTGGGTTGCTGAAGTTTTTGTTTCCATAGTTGCTTACGTACACGCGGCATTAGTGGAGGGGAGTTTTTGTGTTCGGGCTTTAATAATTCCCGATTCATATGTGTAAGAGCAGCATTCATCTCTTTAACGTGTAAAGAATAAGAAGAAAAAGAAGGTGTGCTGGTTGGAGATTCTATAATAAGAGAACTGGAGATCTTCGAAGGGGGCTTTGAATGGTCTAAGACTGTAGGTGTGGAATTAGATAAAGATCAGATTTGACTGTTTTTATTATAGTCCCAAGTAGGTGTAGAATCTTGAGCAGGTAAATTTATTTTCAAGATCTTTTTTAAGATGATGCTATCTTTTGGAGGTAGGAATTTGTTATGTAATATCTTCGGCTGTTCCCAGGATTTTATCACACTAGTGACAGCGTCTCTCCTTTTCCAATCCCGGTCGATGATACAATCTCTACGTTCTGTGTCTTGTTGGTGTGAGCAATTGATCCTTGGAGAGTCCAGATTTGTATGTCCTATGATGGTGTTCCGAGCATAGGATTGGGTTGGTGGGTAGTCCGAAGGCCAGATAAGTCGGCGTTGCGCGGCGTCTAGCAGTACGCGATGTTCGGCCAGCCATTGGCATCCAATAATTAATCCGAGGTTTCCGAGAGAAGTGACTAAAAAGGGAGTAAATGATTGAATTTGTTTGTCAATAGTAAGATTCAAATGAGTGTAATGAGTAATAGACCTACCAGCAAGTCTGTTGTACCCTTTGATTGGCATTGGACGAGGAAGACAATGAAAGAAAGGTTTTAATGAGTGTGATAGTCTCTTGAGCAAAGAACAGTCCAGTAATCCATAGCTATTGGCTCCTGAATCAGTGAGTGTCTGGAGGGAGTATGAAATGCTGTTTATAATCAGAAAGCAAGGCATTGTAAGATGGGGTCCTCCCAAAAGTTGGCTGATATCCAGGTACTGCATATTCTTCACTTGGCCTAAGAAGGAGGCTTTCCCTAGGCTTTGTCTTTTAAACACGTAGTATGTTCTTCGTCCGCCGAGTCTTCTAGAGCATCGTGATAATCAATGTCGGAGGAAGAAGATGTACTTCTATCTTCAATAGCGTCAATTGACTTTGAACAGTAATCAGCCGGAGGTGCAGAGGAGCTCCCAGGAGTAGCTAACAAATGTTGAGGTCCTCCATTGCCTGAATAGTTTTGGACGCAGAGAAAACTTCGGGGGGTCCTGGGGCCTCGTCTTGTTATACAATCAGTGGCAATCAGATTGTCGGTATTGCACCGGAGGGGAAGAGCTTGGTGCTGTTTTCAACAACATATCCATGTTGGAAATGGAGACACAGAGTGTTGTGGACGTACAGGCTCTCCATTTTGTCTAGGTTCCCGACACAATCTTGTGTGTGTTTAAGAGGTTGGAATGGGTAATATGGTAGCGCTTTAGGCTACCTATTAGATATATAAGCGGCTATATGGCGTGGGTGTGACGGCCCTGCATCATAGTAATGAGTAGGGGTGCAATGACATAATGATAGGTCTGTATTATAAGGAGTTACCTGGTATAGAACGCACGGGCCAGGTGTAAATTATGTGCAGTTATAGATCTGTAGATGCTTTCTTTCCCTTCTCTTCCTTAGTTTAGAATCCTTTATATTATAATCCTGATTTGAGTATCTATTTGATTCGACTTCGTCATCTCCTAGTTCGTGCTCTCTTCGGACCCCTCACATTATTCTAAACTCATCTCCACGCCTGGGAAGGCAATATAATTTCCTGATCTCATTGAGACTGAGATTTTTTCGCAGTAAACTTTAAGAAGGCGACGAAACGTACCATAACACAGTGTTGTTGTAAGAGTACTTTCAAGGAATAACTAACCACATAGGTTACCGTTGTTGGTGAAGTTTTCCTACTCTCAAATAGAAAAATCATATAAGATAAAGCCTATTTTATTATTATTTTATTTTACATTATCATACCTCATTTTTATTACTCACGCCTTTACTTACACACTCTTCAGTTCAACGTTTCAAGATGAGTGATATATATAAAAGCCCCGAGACACGTTTACCTCCACAACCTGCTTTTGATTCGGAACACGAACACTCAGATGTTAACCCAGGAGAAGATGAAATACCTACAAGAGCCGAGGTGCCACATGTCGCCTTTCGGAAAAAGAAATCACGCATTTCAGAAGTTGATCAAAGGTTAGAAGAATTGACAATGGCTCATAATGAAGTTGGAAAAAAAATGTCGGATGCCATTGTCGAAACTGCATACAAACAATTAAGTAGCTATCATGACTTGGAAATCATCAATCGGCATCAACAAGAAGAAATAGAATTACTGAAGACAAAGATGAAACAACTTGAAAAGCTTATAGAGTCTGTGAATTTAAATTCTTCTTCGACTGATTTAAATTATAATCATCGCTCATCAAGAACACAGCCTCGCTACCCTTCTAGAGTAAGACAGAAATGCGAGGATATTGAAGAGCTTGAGGAAGAAGAATGTCAGGAGAATTTTGCTCCCCAATTTAAAAAAGGGAAATCGCCGAATAGGAACATGCCTAGTGAGTACGGACATCGAGGTCCCTCAGCCGAAAGATACCGAACCAATACACCTGAAACTCAACATAAGAGAATGTCAAGACTTCGAAGTAGTGAAGAGCCAGACTTCCAAGGACCCCCATTTGCAAAATATCAAGACTCGAAAGAAAGCGTTGGACAAACATATGGAAATGTAATCTTAGGAGAGCCAGACCGAAAGATTGACCCCATCCGCGAGTTTGGAGGCTCTTGTGACTTGAAGTTTTTTGAAAATTGGTTGATACTGCTTAGAGGAAAAATAAAAGACAACGAAGGACACTGGGGATCGGACAATCGAATCATGAACTTCATCTTCGCATCTACTAAAGACGACGCACAGGAATTATTGGCTCCCTACTTCACTGGGGAAGATGAAGAAAATGACTTTGTAAATTCAGTCCAGATGGTTAACCACCTCATTTCAACCTACCGGAGTAGTACTTTACAACGTGACAGTATGGTTAAATTTGAGACCCTCCGACAGGGATCTGCTGAATCGTTCCAAGACTTTAAGACGAGATTTATTTCTTTAGCAGGAAAAGCCAAAATCCATCACTCCATGAGGAAAGATCTTTTGTATGAGAAAATGAACCGGCAGCTCAAACAAGCCGTATATACACAGCTGCATCTCTTACCCGACTTCAACTCCTTATGCCAACACGCAGAGCCTGTAGACAAGGAAAGGATCAGACTTGAAAAAAGTATAGTGAACACTCGGCAAGAGAAACTCAATTCGAGGAAACTTTACGACCCCAACTCGTCTGCAATTTACTCAGTTAACCAACCAAGCCCTCGCAAAGAGCTCAATAAGGAATTGTCGGAATTTAGAGGAGTTATATGCCACAATTGTAAAAAAGCTGGACATACCAAGTTAGAATGTCCTAGATATAACTCCAAAATAAGCCCCCAACAGTCCAAGTTGTTGCAGTGGAAGAATCTGGGAGTGAAGTAGAGTCCGAAGGAAATTTGCCAGACCTTAATGAGTTATATGAGGGAAAAGAGGAATCCTAGACAAAGAAGCCCTTCTAGGATACCTGGTCAATATACAAGAAGTAGACCTGGGCAAATTATTTTCAGGGAAAACATATACCTTGCAGTGCTCACTTTCGTTTAACTATCAAGTTGTTGATGGTATATCTGTTCTTCCAGACACAGGCGCAAACGGATTCGCCTACATTGATTCGGAGTGCGCAACAGCGGTTGCGAAGTGGTTGGGTCAGACTCCAATTAATTTGGGTTATTCTATTCAGTCAAAAGGATTTGATGGGAAGAAAGGCCCTATAATTTCACAATACATTTTGCTGTCATTATGGATAGACAAACGGCGTTTGGACAACATACCATTCCTTATTGTGGAGTTAGGAACCCATGATATAATTCTTGGGAGTAGATGGCTGGCACACTACAATGTGATGATTGATTCACGACAACGCAAACTCGTCTGGCCGTTGAACCATCAATTAACACCCTCATTCTCATCACCAATTCGCATTCATCTGAACATTTTGTTACAAAACAAACCTACAGTACAAAATGAGCACCAAAAAGATATTGATCGCCGTGACAAATTGTTGAAAGAACAAGACAAGAATTTTCATTTTGGGGCTAATTCGAAAAAGAGGTCTGTGCATTTGAAAAAAAAAATTCACCAGAATTCCTGCAGTGCACCTCACAGTAATGAATTATCAAGCGAAGCCAACAAGAATCTTGATAATTATAACAGAAGTATAGAAACTCCTGATAATGATGGCAAATCTCATCTTGTTCACATCAAAAATGAATTACCTACTGAAACAACTACACAACCAATACCTATGTGTCAACCCAATACATGTAAATTAATGGGAATGGATATCTGTGAAATAAGCGCCCCCGCTTTTCACTTGAATTTGATACCAGCTGATAGTATATTGTTCTCTATTAGCCTCCATGAGATCGAACAAGAGCTAGCAAATGTGGAACAATCAGTAAATTTAGATGATTTTCAACGAGATTTAAATGAAACCATTAAGAAAATACCCTCGGACTACCACGACCTCATAGATGTTTTCTCTAAATCCGCCTCCGACAAACTCCCTCCTCACCGCACATATGACCACAATATAGTTTTAGAAGATCAGGCTCAACTAAAATCAGGTCCGTTGTACCCTATGTCTGCAGATCAGTTAAAAGCTGTGCATAAATACTTGTTAGAAAACCTCCACAAGGGATTCATTGAACCTAGCCAAGCACCATTCTCAAGTCCAGTCCTATTTGTGAAGAAATCAGATGGAAGTCTCCGATTTTGTATCGACTTCCGAAAACTGAATGCCTTAACCCGAAAAGATCGATACCCGCTACCTTTAATTGATGAAACCCTCTCGCGATTAAATAAAGCAAAAATATATAGTAAACTAGATATTAGACAAGCTTTTCATAGAATTTGCATGCACCCAGACTCGGAAGAATTGACAACTTTCCGCACCAGATATGGCTCATATAAGTGCAAAGTTCTCCCTTTTGGGTTGACCAATGGGCCTGCAACTTACCAAAGATACATGAATGATATTCTTCTCGATTATCTAGATGTTTTCTGTACTGCATACCTTGACGACATTTTAATCTACTCTGAGAACAAAAGTGATCATGTAGAACATGTAAGAAAGGTATTAGTAAGGCTACATCAGGCAGGATTACAAGCAGATGTAAGAAAATGCGAGTTTAATGTAACTAAAACACGATATCTGGGCTTTATTATTTCTACTGAAGGATTGATGGTAGATCCCGAAAAGATTTCTGTTGTGAAAGGCTGGCTACCTCCAAAAACAGTAAAGGGAGTCCAATCTTTCCTGGGTTTCTGTAACTTTTATCGTCGGTTTATTGCAAATTTCGGTCACATTGTCAAACCACTGGTGAATCTAACTAAAAAAGGCTTGTTTTTTGACTTTGACTTGGCTTGTCACAAAGCATTCGAAAAATTAAAAACGGCACTCACTTCAGCACCACTGCTATCTCATTATGATCCAGAGCGCCCATCTCGACTAGAAACTGATGCATCTGATGGAGTTGTAGCTGCTGTGCTTTCTCAAAAAAACGAAGACAGCGTTTGGCATCCAATTGCATTCTTTTCTAAGACTATGCAGCCAGCAGAGTTAAACTACGAGGTCCATGATAAGGAAATGCTAGCCATAATACGAGGATTAGCAAATTGGAGGGCTGAGTTACAAGGTTCCCCACACAAAGTAGAAATTTTAACTGACCATCGAGCATTGGAATACTTCATGACTTCAAAAGATCTTACTGCCCGACAAGCACGATGGGCCGAAGTTCTGTCCCAGTTTTTCTTCCAAATTATTTTTCGCCCAGGTCATCAAAACGCCTCTGCAGACGCTTTATTGCGTTGAGAACAAGACTTAAATATTCAAGATAGTATTAAAAGAGAAATTCGTTACAAACCTCTATTACAGGATCAGAATTTGTCTAATGAGATCATAAAAGATTTAAATCTCTGCTATCTTGAGTCATTCAAAGTCATTGATGCCGTAATTGCCGCAAATAAAACCCACGACAGCTTAAAAGATCTACGCCAACAAGTCAACAAAAATACTAATCTTTCGATAGATGACGGCATAATTTTCTTCAAAAGTCGATTAGTAGTTCCATTGGTTGATAATATCCGCACAGAATTAATACGAGAAGTGCACGATCAATTATCTAATGCTCACGCCGGACGCAATAAAACTTACCAAGAACTCAAATCAAGATACTTCTGGAATGGTATGCGAAAAGAAGTGGAACAATACTGTCGCAACTGTCATCTTTGCCGTGTTAACCACGCAGCACGAGATAAAACTCCTGGACTACTACATCCACTGCCTGTTCCTGACCGGCCTTGGCAGCATATCTGTGTTGATTATATGGACATGCCAAGAGATAAAAAGGGTTTTGATAAGGTCGTAGTATTTATTGATCGATTATCAAAGGTTTCTGTTACCCTGCCTTGTAAAAAGGATGTTACGGCACGCGATACTGCGGACTTGTATTTTACTTATGTATACCGCTACTACGACCTCCCGGACTCTATTGTATCCAACAGAGGCGCTCAATTCATCTCAGCCTTCTGGAAATTTGTTATGGAACTACTAGGAGTAGAGTTGCGACTATCGACTGCCTACTCTCCGCAGACTGATGGGCAAACGGAAATTATGAATCAGTATATCACACATCGTCTTCGACCTTTTATCCACTACTATCAAGACAATTGGTCAGATCTCTTACCAGCTATAGACAATGCTCAGCTAACACTTCCTCACTACTCAATTGGGATGTCCCCATTTCAGCTCTCTCGTGGCTATACACCTCGAAAGTCTTATAATTGGAAAACACCGCAAAATCCCAAAAACGCACGAGAAATTCTAGCACTTGAGGATGCAAAACCCTTTGCATCAAAATTACAAGAAACCTGGAAGGTCGGACAGGAAATCATGCACCGGAGCCAAGCTAAAATGATAGCCCAAGCCAATAAAAATCGACGCGAACCTGATTTTGACATAGGCGATCGAGTCTATTTATCGACAAAAAATCTAAGACTTCAACAACCAAATACAAAACTGGCCCCTAAATTTATAGGGCCTTTTAAAATAATTTCTAAAAAGGGGTACTCTTTCAAGTTGAATACACCAAAGCAATGGTCAAACCATAATGTCTTTCACGCTCGTTTTTTGAGAAAAGCTGCTGATGATCAATTACCAGGGCAAATCCTTCCACAGCCAACCCCAATTAATATCGCAGGTGATGATGAGTGGGAAGTTGATAAAATTCTCGATGTCAAATTAATCAGAAAAAAACTTCAATATTGTGCAAAGTGGCTCGGCTGGGACGATGACCCACAGTATTATCCGGCTTCTAACTTCAAAACAGCGCCGCAAAAGATTATGGAGTATCATCTGCAATATCCACATAAACCAGGCCCGCCAAAACACCTGATGCTATGGTTAGACTCATGGAAAAACGGCTTTGATGATTATAACGAATTAGACGACGATTATCCAATGACTCCAAGCTTGAGGACAAGCTTTTTTCGGAGGGAGGGGTGATGTGACGGCCCTGCATCATAGTAATGAGTAGGGGTGCAATGACATAATGATAGGTCTGTATTATAAGGAGTTACCCGGTATGGAACGCACGGGCCAGGTGTAAATTATGTGCAGTTATAGATCTGTAGATGCTTTCTTTCCCTTCTCTTCCTTAGTTTAGAATCCTTTATATTATAATCCTAATTTGAGTATCTATTTGATTCGACTTCGTCATCTCTTAGTTCGTGCTCTCTTCGGACCCCTCACAGTGGGCACAAGGAGGTTATTGGGGGATTTTCTATGCCTAGATGGCACCACACTTGTTTATGGTGTGGCTTAGGCTACGTGTCGCTTACACTTGTACTTCTAGCGCACACTTCCCACACTTTTAGCTGTAATCCGAACATGACACTCTTTTAGTCAACTTCTACTTTTGTTCCATAAATATTGCGCCCATTTCATTGTGCAATATTTCCAACAATCCAATAAAGGCAATTTGTTGTAATTGTTATGCCGACCCTGAGAACGCCCTATGCCTTTGGAATTTGGGTTTTCGGAAGGCTGCTGATTTGTGAGAGTTTGTTGACGTGCAGATTGCTTGGCTTGAGCTTCAAAATCAGCGTCGACGTCCTGGATGACATTAGCGTATTCATTCAGGGTTCGGAATCTCCTCCATTTGTTGACCACTGCGCTTCTCAAATATTTGGTAATCTTGTTTCGAAGGTCTGTGTTGAGCATGTTCTCATCAGTAAGGCAGGCCTGATTAACCAGAATGCGGGACTGTTGAAAAAGTGACAGGACTATTTGTAAGGTTGCATTTCTAGTTCATGGTAGTCATCACTAGCGGTTTGCTGCTGGGCTGGGTCCGACAAGAAGTCTACAACTTCCTGTATTAGTCTGTTTGGTGATGGGCGTGGGCTCATGTCCATATACAGAGGAAGAAGGAAATCGCGCGCAATCCCTTCTATGTTGTCAACAATATAGCTGGGGCAATGGCTGTTGTCAAAAAAACTGGAATTGTACCATTACAGTCTTTCAAGAATTTGCTGTGGCCAAAGATGCGGTTTCATATCACTTCTATCTGAAAGTCTGGAAGGTAGCAAGGGGATAGTCTCTGGTCGGAATGCGGGCCGTGAGGTCGAAGCAAAGCGAGTGATTCAAGTGCAGTTGAGGTAGTCATCATAATCAGAGGGGTCTTGAAAGCGAACTTGAGCGTGGCCACGTTCTATAGAAGGAATGAGATTTTCAGGATTCCTGGAGGTTGACTCAGAGGCAGATTTTGAAGCGAAATTTGTAACACTATGTCAGGGGAAGCGTACTGCTTGTGGTGAATTATAAGTTATATTTAATCTAAAGAGAGAAGACTCTCATTGCTACATAGAAATTACAAAGAGTACGGAATCCCGGATTAACCTTATGCCGAGTTTAGCCCAGTTAGAGTGCATCATTGGGAAGAGACGAGCGCCTAGATATATACAGGCTACGACTGTCACACACTACTGGTTTTGTAGGGTCTGGCAGTGGTATTGGAGGATGTTCCCAGACGACTTTCTCGAATGGCTGTCTCTAGGTCGTCCGACTCTTGTGCGTGTGCGAGAAGAGCACGTTCTATTTATAGCAGTTCTAGCTCATGGTGTTCCAGGTTGGTAGGGTTGTAAGGATCTCTAATGGTCTCCAGTCTAGGAGAGGCAAGTTGCTTGGATTTTCCTTTGCCTTTCTTATGCTCTGACACGTTCCTGGAAGACATTGAGGGCGTTTGTGGTGGAGAAGACAAGGAGGATGACTCAGATAAAGCTGCAGCTGAGGTAGTGGCAGTACCTTGTATATTTTGAAGCAGTGTAAATTGACTGTTGTTGGTACTTTGTTGTTGGGTATTGATTTGAGATGTAGGATGATTTTGCAAGAGTTCAATACATTCAGAACGACATATTTTTTTGGACTTTACAAAGGGGTTGTCTGATGAATTAACTATGCTTCGAGAGGATGATTATTTCTCCTGATATTTGGTCTTCCTTGGGAAGCAAGGCGTAATTTGCGTTGATTAGGCCGGGCACAATGGAACTGAAATCTTGATGTTAATTGTTTTGTAGGCTATTGCCAGCCTGAAGGTGGTAAGAGAGCTTAATATATTGTGACGTGATCAATGTGTGGAAGTAATTCAATTAATTCTTAGAATATTAAGCTAAAGAGAGAAGAAAGAGACTATGAAAGGCGGAGTATCTACCCCAAACTATTTACAAAGAATGTGGATAGCTTAATTGAATTGGCAGGGAACAGAGCCTATGTACCTCAGGCAGTCCCCATCATCAGCATTGTGAAAAGTTGTTACAATCTTAAAATAGAACTTGTATTTCTTGGGATGTCATTGATAATGACCAAAGGAGAGGGTTGGCAAGATCTGTGAAGATGAAGGATTTCGGTCTTGTTTTCTATCAGAAAGAGTCCATTCTGCTTGCACCAATGTCAGATTGGAGAAAAGGCGTACGGACTGAAGCGTAATTGTAGTGGAATAGAGGTTAGATAGACTGCGAGAGATGACTGAAGGTCTACTCGAGATCACATAGAGAAACTAAAGGGTTGAATTTGGTAGTATAATTATCTAGAGAGACTAAAGATTCGAGCGAATACTGGTGTTGACTAATGGTACTAAAGGCGACCGAAGATGATCGGGAGGTGTTGGGTATGACAGAAAACTAAGCGTGAAGAACTCTAAAGTTACAGACTAAGCCATCATATATACCTGCTTTCCTTCCACTAGCTCATCATAACATAGACATTAACCTAATATCAACATGATCCCATATGTAAAGGATTATACTGTTGTCATAACAACATGAGAAGAAGGGTAAAATTATATGGCGAAGGAAGGATCGGGAGGATCGGGAGAGGAATCCTTACAACCAACAAGTGATGCTTCCGACCCTGTTGGTGGTCAGATGAGAAGTATTGGCAAGAGGTTTTGCAACCAAGAGGATTGCTATGTTGTCCATGTATCCAAATGTAGGAAACCCGAGTTTAAATAATGGCTCGAGAAAGAGGAGAAACAATATAGGGGAAGCACGGGATCCTTGGGGCAAGCCATGCGGGATATCCAAGAAGTCACCAACAAAATTATTCACTCTGAGACAAGCCTTCCTGCAAGAAGCAAAAGAAGCAGCCCGATTCACGTATGGTAAAGGCCATCCCTGTTTGCAAAGACGAGCCTGGAGATGGTCATGCTGAATACTATCAAAGTCACTTTAGATATTGAAGGTGTCACAGTCTGAGCATAGGCACTAAGGTAACCTCATGGTCAGAGGTATTCTATTTTCAATCTATGGTGAACTACAGATTGAAGAGGATAATAACAGTTAATTTATACATGATTATTATCCAGGCCAATGACACAGTTTTCTATCTGTATATCCTTGTCCCTCCTCGTATCCCTTTTCGTATCCATTCTTGTATCCCTTCTCGTATCCCTTCTCGTATCCCCTTATTATGCCATATTCTTGGAGGTGTTTGCCAAATTGTAAGTCCCTGCTTCCAAGAATAGTCCCTGCCTAGTTTCATGCTAAGCCTGCGTTAGACAGCGTAGGCTACAGGCAATTACCAGCTTACAAGCCGTCACAGAAGGTGACGAGAGTGCACACCTGCTTTGTCTCCCATGCTTTTTCGATATTGTGAACCAAAAATTCTATGAGATCCATTGCAGACCTTTCTGGTAGCGCTCCAAAATGCATTGGGGAGATAATGCGATTTGACAATGCCCAGAAGGCTAAGCGTCTCACAATGTCACGGTTCCAATATAGAAAGCAAATGGGCATTTGTATGATTGAAAGGTAAAGCTATAATTCATCTATGGAGAAGTAAACTACCTGCAAGTCTCCCGTGCTACTTATACACATCCAGAGGTATCTAAATATAGCCTACGTTCACAGTGGCAATAATACTAGCTTAAGGTTTGTTCTGCCACACGGGTAACGCTTCCGATATCCTTGGCACTATCCTTTACGTAGTCTCAGTGGCAATTACGTATCCATTTTAGTTAGCTGAGAATCCTACGAGTGATAGAACATGAAGGTTGCCTTCGATAGCCATCGAAGGCTACAGGAATTATCGGCTCACAAGCCGTCACACACAAGGAGGTGTTCCAGTCCTTTCCCAAGAACTGGGAGAAGCGAAATCGGTCGCCAATTGTCAGGATTGGTGAGATCGTCCTTGTGCAGTGTAGGAATGACCACCACTTTGGGGCGGCAGAAAATGCTGGGGTGGTGACCATTTTCCAGGCAGAGACTGTAAAGGTGAACGATCTGTGAGCGCCATGTATCTACTTCCCATACCAGGGGTAGAGCTGAGATAGAGAGGTGGTCATATTTCTAGGTATATTTGGTTAACCAATTGTGCGAGAAAGATTAGTTCGAAAGAATATATCTGCCTGCTTGGTCAGGGTACTGTACCTAACACCTTGAAATTGAATAGGAGGAGGAGCAAAGCGGCTAGATGACTTCTGCCATCCAACAAATTTATGAGCCTCCAAGGTCAAATATACATTATCCAACTTGAATGGCGTGGGCTTGCATTTGACTCGTCTAATAGATTTTCGAAAATTCCTGTGTGCCTTGCAAATGAGATCTTGATTGCCGCTATGATGAGCTTCGAGATACTGATGGCATTGGTCAGAGCATTTGCAATTCCAGTAATCTTTGCAAGGGACACATGCAGGCCTTGGCAGGTTAGCTGCAAGAAAAGTTGCTGAGAGAGCAGCAATGCCTGACAATGTAGCCGCGTCTAGGCACTGGAGGGTTGGATCTTCAAGGGAAAGGCTAGGGGGTGCGGCTGCAGAGAGGGCTAGACGGAATACCTCAACATTCTCGTCGTTAAATCTGGGCAGCTTCAGTATTGGGTGTTGCCTATGTGATGACAAGAGCTGGAAAAAGCCAGATATTGTCTCGTGGTTGGAGGTTGAATGTGTCTCCAGATCCACATGGGCTAGAAGTCCTTCCATGTTTGTAAGTACTAGGTCGAGGACATGGCCAGCGCAATGGGTGAAAGCTCCAAAAGGCAACACCAACCTCAAAGAATAGTTGCCAATCCATTCAACAATGCTGCTGACGCCAGACAGCTGGGAAACTTTGGGCTCTCCTAATTATTGTAAGGTTAAAGATCGAGAGGGATTTCGGGCTGTTGGAGAGGAAGAAAAGGGTGGTATTCGAGCACAGGAACAGGTGAACGGGGCTTTAGATGTAAAGCTGTGGAGTTGACGAGAGGAGTGATGAATATAGCCTTCAGAGATATTCAGTTAATACAATGAACTGAGGATCTCTGGAGGTAGGAGAGACTACATCTATATACAGGAATCAAACTTGGTATGACTAAAGTTGGGGAATTGTTGAGGTACGTGCCAATGTCTCAACTTGGCAGCATTATCCAAATGACGTTTTAGCCTTGTGTTTTAGTGAACCCCCGAGACTAAAACAAGAAACAGATGTGACTACATTAAACATGGAATCTGGTAACAAGTGAATTAAGAGATACATGTAGTAGTGCACAGACAGAGATCCTGCACCGATACTGATGCAGAACTGTTTTATTACAACACTAATTAGTGGTGAAGGTTAAAATCTCCCACAATCATGGTATTTTGTTTAACTGACCAGCTTAAGAGTGTGCTGAGGCTCTCAGGCATTCTAGCCTGAGGCTGGCAGCATACATTTATGATCTCTAGAGAAGGAGAGCACTGGATATGGAGGGAAATGATATTGGGTGAGAGACCACAATCCAGTTGGATAGATTGGAGGTTAGATTTCTTTTGGACATAGGTGCGAACGCGCGTGCGCGAATTTTTCCAGTCACAATTAGGAGGAGTGAAAATAATGTAGGCCGGATGGGACTTGGTTACGTTCTTTTGGTTTATTGTTCTTTTCCAGAGCTCTTGGACAAAGATCACATCATATTTTCCCTGAGATGCAGCTTGTAGAAGAATGAGGTGAGAAGATCCACCACGCCCAACATTTGCTTGGAGGAAATGGAGGCAAGTCATGGGGGTGCTCCTGAAATAGACTCTATTGTTCATGGGTTGTACTGTTGGAGGGATTATTAGGGACTTGCTGGTCTAGGTCTACTTCCATGGACCCATCCAAAGCAGAAGCAAGAGGAGTGAACCTGTTCTGGCTAGCAGAAGGCTTCTGTCGAGATATTCTGTGCGCTGAGTCTGCCAGGAGAGTTGGAGGTTGCAAAATTGGCAGCCTCTGCACGACGCTCTTTTCGGAGATTATTACGGTTATGTGAAGGGAGTTCCGTAATTACTTTCTCTATAGGATGAATAAGCTTGCCCTTGAAAGGGCGAGGGCGGAGAGGAAAGTTAGAGTCATCTGGAGAGTGTGGCTCCAGGCAGTTAATGCACCAACAAATGTGGCGGCATTCTCTTTGGTGGCAAAGGGCACCGCAACAAGAGCACAACGCTTGAGTGCAACAGTGAGAGGATTGATGAAACCCAAAGCAAGCATCGCACTGGATGACCTTCGGGTTAGGGATATAGCATTGTGAAGGGGCGCTGTCAACAATTCGAAAAGTGGACACCTCTTTTGGGAATAATATAATGGCTGTGTAGAGAATCATAGCGATCTTCATGTAAAGACCATTGAGCGCTAGACGGAGCGACGCCTGTCTGTGCCTCTGCAATGCTCTTAACGTCATCAAGCGTGGTGGGAACCAGATTGGAGGCCAGATTTCAGATAGTGCGTGGGATATGCTTAACAACGTACCCAATGCGGTCCTCAAGTTGAATTAGAGTATCTGAAAGAGACACCTTTATGGAATCGGCATTTTCCATCGAAATTTTTAGCGATGCATCAGACAAGAAAGCGACGGAGAAACTATTTGAGCAGCGAGAAACGGAGGCAATTCCATCCTTAAGTCCGGGAACAATTTGAATGTAATCAGAATTGACTGTAGTTGCGTCTGCTATGAGGAGTGGAGCTTCCTCAAAGAGGCGGAAGATATATTTTGGGCCCTTGGTGATTGCAGCTTTTTTTCGGAACGGGCGAACAAGAATAGCGGGACGTTGTGTTGGGTCGAGACGAAGACGGCGCCGGAGGGACAGTTGTGGGAGGGCCTGCGGCAGTCGATGCCCAACGCTGTGGTTGCTTTGCTATGGGAATATGAGGTCGTGCTGGTATGCTTTGGCTAGGCTTTGGTAAGGAGCCCGCTAGCTTGTGTTGTCTTTGGCTGTTGTATTGCATATGGTGCCCGGAAGCAACTGCAAGGGGAAACGCGTCCATTTGCTCGCGCACGAAGGACTGGATTAGAGAATCAGCCTCTTCAACGGCTGACCAAAACTTGTTATGAAAGGTTTGAACCCAAGTAGCTCGACCCTTCGCAACGCGCTGGGCCAGTTGAGGTGGTTGTTGTGATTTGGCCATCACGGGCGCAATGACCAAACTAAGATGCACTCATTAGGGATCCAATTAGAGGAATTGAATTAGAGGAATCAAATTGGAGGAAATAACTGGAAAGGAGTAGGGATACGTTCCGTATCTTGTTGATGCAAATTATGATTATATGAGAGTAGTTGTCACAGGGACATGTACTTGCAAATGAAATCTAAGGCATGAGTGCTCTTCCTTTACATTGAGTCATTTGTTCTGTACTTTTCTTTGATATTGTGTCATAGCTAGATAGCTGCATACGCAATTAAAATCTGATGCAAAAAATGGACCGAAATTGTGCAGCACACATTGCTCAACTTGAAAAGCCATTTTCGAAATCGGTACTTCACTCCTTTCAAAATTTCATCTATCCCTAGTACTATGTTGTTCAGCTATCCTGACTTCCTTCAAGTACATCCTAAATGCCTGTCTGCAAGCTTTTTGCGCCACGATTTGTTTTTCCCGGCGGGCTCAAAACGTCGGCGTGGGGCTATACTTGATAATCAGTGGAGGTCAGTGGCTAATTTGACGGAGAATTTGGTCATAAACATTAGGACATACCAAGTCGTACTTGGTAACTTGATTAGGCTTTGGCGGGATATATCTTGTTGAAGAGAGAAATCAATTTGTTGGAGAGTTTTGAGTCGTTGCCTCGAGTATAAAATCCTTTGCTGTTGCGATGTTTGACTTGGCTATGAGATAGTATCTCACTGCCAGGTTTGTGGAGGGCAACGCAGACAGGTGTATAGTCTTTGTCCTTTGGCATATTGCATCTTAAGGCAGCCCACAGGTAAGTTGCCTACTACGACTCCTCACAAGGCTACTTGTATTTACACATGTAAAATAATGCGGGAGTCCGTGCAGCATACAATTATCAACGCGGCTCAGTGTGTATACAAATAATTAATGGTTCTAAGTGTTTGGTGTTCATCGCGGACTAAGATTTCCTTGTGAGCTTCACTATCCTTATCACTGGCACAATAAATCTTCTCAAAATTACATAAACCCTTTAAACCACTGATAGAAGTAAAATCCTGTATTTTCTCACCAGCGGCGATTGGACCTGAGACTGCCTTCTGACGACGCCCAACGTTGAACGCAATATGCCGTTCGCACAACTCGTGCTTGGTAGTCCAGGCTCCGGCAAGAGTACATACTGCAATGGAAGTAAGTTTTTCGTGTATAATAACGCCGCTTTGTGCTAAGTAGCAAGGCAGTGCAACAATTTATGTCTGCTATTGGTCGTAAATGTTCCATAGTCAATCTTGATCCAGCTAACGACCATACTTACTACCCATGCGCTATCGACATCCGTAGCTTCATCAAACTAGAGACAATAATGCAGGATGATAACCTTGGCCCTAATGGTGGTATACTATTTGCACTCGAAGAGCTTGAGCAGAATATGGAATGGCTTGAGGAAGAACTAAGTCATCTGGGTGAAGATTATGTATTGTTTGACTGCCCTGGACAAGTGGAGCTTTACACTCATCATTCATCTTTACGAAAAATATTTTTTAGGCTCCAAAAGCTAGGTTATCGAGTAAAATTCTCCCAACTCTGAATTCCGCAATTACTGATGGCTGTATAGCTTGTGGTCATACATATGTCTGACTCGTACTGTTTGACTCTTCCTTCTCTCTTCATTTCTAACCTTATTCTATCACTACGAGCTATGCTGCAAATGGACCTTCCACATATCAATGTACTCACAAAGATTGACAAACTCTCATCATATCCACAGCTTCCCTTCAACTTAGACTTTTATACGGAGGTGCAAGATCTATCTTATCTCCTACCACTCCTCCAAGAAGAGTCCTCTACTATGAGTGGCTCCAAATTTGAAGGTCTCAACACTGCGATTGTAGAATTAGTAGAAAGTTTTGGACTAATTGGGTTTGAAACGCTGGCGGTGGAAAATAAAAAGAGTATGATGCATTTATTGCAAATAATAGATCGAGCGGGTGGATATGCTTTCGGAGGCGCTGAGGGAGCCAACGATACGGTTTGGCAAGTGGCCATGAGAGAAGGTGTGACAACCATGGATGTGAAGGATGTTCAGGAACGGTGGATAGATGCCAAGGATGAGTACGATGAGCAGGAGCTTAGAGAGTGGGAGAGTCAAGCACAAGTAGGTGTTGGTGCAAGGAAGTCGCCGGGCGACGATGATTATGATGATTTTGATGATGAAATTGATTCGATGGATATGAGTTCACTACCAGGACAATGTAGCGTAAAGGTGACAAGGGTGAATAAAAATTAATTTTACTCGTCCATACTGTTTTCTTCTTCCTCATCACAGACGGACTCATTCAGCATGTCAACATCTACTGTTGACTCAGGCTTGCCGAGTATTGTCTCCAAAGTTGAGTTGACATCACCCGGAACTATCCTTGTAGCCTTAATTATGTTTTGTCTAGCACGACGGATCGCTTCTTCTTCTGCTTTTCTCATGGTGCCGCTGACTCTGACAACACTGAAAATACATCCCTTTCCTTCGTTGACTGGAACTGTTGTTGTGAGAGAAAGTGCTGCCCAAACAAACTTGTAATGTGCTCGAGAAACACGAAGAATAAATGTCGAGGTTGCATGGGATAGATACTTGACTTCATAGGGTTAGCTTTCATATTGGTATTCTTCAGCTTCTATTACCTTACCAGATAAACTTTCAGAAATAGCACCTGCACCGTGATCTCCAAAATAGAATGCTACTTCAGCTCTAACCATTCGTAGCAGCGCTTGCGCTGTAAGATTATCTGTAGTCGGTTGATTAAAAGCAACTACATCTGGAACCTGCTGTGTCCTTTTCTGTGCTAATTCATTTTCTGGATAGAGGATGTTGACCAGCAGATATCTGTTTTTGATCCGAACCATATTGTTTCGTGATCATTCTGCATCTGCCGTAGTGACGTCAAATAACAGGGAATCAACGTCGCTAGGCCTTAACCAGAACACTGTAATACTTTGCAAATATCACGGCCATTAATAAACATGACGCTTAGGGCCGCCATCATCATTATTTCGAGTACGGCGGCACGAAATCAATCTAAAGATTTGTCGGAATCTGTGTTAAGGGAAGTTTTTCGCAAACAAGGGGTCGGAGCATGGGAAGTTGTACACGTCGGGATAGTGAGAGACGATATACAGGATATCCAGCAAACCATAAGGAGTCTAACAGATGTGCAAAGTAGTCCAAATCTAATTGTGACTACTGGTGGTACTGGGTTTTCTGTAGACGATGTGACACCTGAGGTGTGTTTGTTTTATTATATACTTTAATTGCACCGCTCACTCATTCAAGGCCGTGGGTCCCCTTTTGGACAAGCATGCGCCTGGGATTGTCCATGGGGTTCTTGCAGCTGGTTATTCAATAACACCGTGTGAGCTTTACTTCATACCTACAAAAGTTTCTATCTAATTAGCTGTAGTTGCTTTGGTGTCGAGGCCTATAGCTGGAGTTCGTAACAAAACCGTAATAATTACTCTCCCTGGATCAACTAAAGGGGCCAAAGAGAGCCTTGAATCGATAATAAAACTTCTTCCTCATGTTTGTCAACAAGCTTCCGGTGCTGACTCTAGAACATTGCATGTCGGAGGAGTGGAAAGTCTAGAGCGGGAAGCAGATTTTCCTTTTCCAAAGCCCTATCAACACTCATGTATCCATAGCCATTCAGATAAATTACACTATAGGACGGAGAACAGTGCGCCAACGAAAAAAATAGCTTCTCGTATCTTTCGAACAAATAATCCTAACCTCGATCCAACGCATCGGTATCGATCGTCTCCTTATCCTATGATCTCTGTAACGGAGGCACTCGAATTCATTCGGACACATAGTCTCTCGCCTCGAAAGATCAATATAAGCGTTGATTCTAATATAACTGGCTATGTTATAGCTGAGGATGTCATGGCTACAGAGTCAGTTCCGGCTTATCGAGCTAGTATAGTCGATGGCTACGCTGTTATAGCTCCTCGTGATGGAAAATCCAGTAAAGGTGTATTTGCCGTTACCTCGGTCTTAAAACCTACCTCGAATGGGTCAGCTGAAGTTCAAACTGGACAAATAGCACGTGTGACAACTGGTGCCCCTCTGCCTATCGGTGCAACTGCTGTTGTGATGGTAGAGGATACAGTTCTGTTATCTACGACTGGAAGTATTCAAAATGAAGAAAAAGAAGTAGAAATATTGGTTGAAGGTGTTAGAGAAGGTGATAATATACGTGAAATTGGAAGTGATATCCAGAAGGGGGATATAATACTTCGTAATGGCACAGAAATATCTCGTACTGGAGGAGAACTTAGTTTGCTTGCATCAGTTGGTAGGGCAGAGGTGTTTGTGTATCAACGCCCACTCGTTGGTGTCTTATCCACCGGTGATGAATTAGTTGAGCATAATCTTTTGGGAGATCTAAGACCTGGAGAGGTCCGAGATTGCAATAGAACAGCCATAATTTCAGCTATTAGTGGTTGGGGATATAGCGTTTTGGATCTTGGGATTGCACGAGATAAGCCAGATAAGTTGGAACAGATGTTAAGAGATGCTCTGCGAAAAGTTGACATTATAGTTACATCAGGCGGGGTTTCAATGGGTGAGCACGATTTACTCAAGCCAATAATTGAACGGTCACTTGGCGGCACGATACATTTTGGCCGCGTTTCCATGAAGCCGGGAAAGCCAACTACCTTTGCCACTATTCCCGCCCAAGCAGAAACCGGAAAATGGACCCAAAAATTGATCTTTTCCTTGCCTGGTAATCCGGTTTCAGCTCTAGTCGCTTTGCATCTTTTTATCTTACCATCGCTGCATCACACCTCTGGTATGTTGTCGGTAGGATTACCAACAGTCATGGTTACATTAGACCATGACTTTTCTTTAGATCCAGAACGACCAGAGTTTCATCGTGTCATAGTGGTAGCAGGAAAGGATGGTTTATTGCATGCGAGCAGTACTGGAGAGCAACGTAGCTCAAGAGTGGCTAGCCTTAGAAGTTCGAATGCTCTGCTCTGTCTACCAATGGGGAATCATACCTTAACCAAAGGAGACAAAACTGATGCCTTGCTTCTGAGCCGGATATATAGTTATGTAGATAATTATTGAGTAAGCCTAATTGGATGCTTTTTCCGATTTCAATACAATATGGTTTTGATGTGTTAAGTTTATACGAATGAAGTAGACTGTCAGACATTGATAAATGGCTTTGTGGTGGCAACTGTAGAACCGTTTTTTATCTATTATTGTCATGTCTGAGTCAATGACTATGTAGCACATGCAGATCCTCTCTGCCTACAGGCCAAGGACACCTATACCAGTAGTATATCCCCTCCTATGCCCCCCACACAGCTCCCCTCAAACAGTACCGCCCCTCATAAGTCCTCATTCGATCATGCACTTGGAGGAGCCTTTTGCCCTTCATTATCTCCCCTTTACAGTCAATTAAAAGATAGCCATTTGCGGGTGTATGGCAGCCGGGAAAAATCGCAAAAACCACTGGGTGCGGAGCTCTCCTAATACTGACATTAGGACTAGATCTGAAGACATAGTGACCCTTCTGAAGCGTTCGAAAAGCCTGGCCAGCTAGGCGCTGCAGACTTGTTGGTACCTCGGGGAAATTCACACTCCGCCTTTCAAGCCTCCTTCCAACTCCTTTCAGAAGATCGTGCTGAAATGTCAGAAAAGTCTTGACAGAGCGTGATTGCTGCGTGTAAGCTTGGCCCAACCTCTTTTGTGACGTCCAGGGCGCTTGGGAGTGCTGTTGGCTTATCAACAAAAGAAGCCCTCCTGGATAAATAGCCGAAATCTTGGTCTTGGCACCCATAAACATTCCAACGTTGAAAACCGCTCGAAAATGTCAGACCCAGCATGGTTTTCAGAGACCTGTTCCCCCCCGTTGTTCAACATCTAAGCCGCCTTTCATTCCTCAAGATGTATAGCCTAATTAGAGCATCAGTCCCCCATAAACCATGACCGCAACTTTGTATTTTCGACTTGATTTCCTTCTTGCGGGTATAAATAGCATCGTAAATATGTAGTGATAGATGGCTAGAATTTAATGGGGCAAGCTTCTGTTTGCAATTGGAGCAACTTCTTTAATGGTCGTTGAGGCGAGATGATGCGTGGTTGGAAAGAGAAAGTAGAAGAATTTACTCAAAAATATTCAGAAATAATTAAATCTAATTATCCAGCGATCGAGATAAAGGATATCTATAGTAGTTATTGTGCTGCTTGAACTTATGTGAATCCTAAACGTAGCAGGCTACGTAATGCGGTTAGCCTACAATTAGTAAGCTATGCACAAATTGTAGATTTCGGAGTTGGGAGTTAGGGAGAGAGATAGACAAATTTATTAGATCTCAAGCTTAACTATTGCATTCTGCAGAACTAGCTGTAGTAGAGCCACGAAATATATTTGTCACCATCCTGTTTCAATTGTGATCGATCGAAATCCACACCTACATCAACTTATCCTGTTAGACTCCTCTAGTACTGTAATGTAGGGATATGATTCATTCATTGGTTGCAATTGTTCAAACAACATTGACTAGATCTAATCATCATTTACAGACATGATTCGACGTTTGCCATTGCCATAATATTTATGACAATATCTCATTGATAGGAGAAACAACATTTTCCAGCTGCCAGACACATAATCAAGATGCTGTCACAAAACTGAGACCAAGAGAATTTTACCATGTAGTTACTACCATAAATCTAGACCTGGAGGAATGCAACCTGGCTGATTGACTCTCGAGGTATATGAGTCTGAGCATATAATATCTACAAGAATATAAAGAAATCTCAATCTCGATCATCTCATTTCATGTCATCATCTATAGCTGCAAAGGACTATGTTACCATTTTCTTACACATTCTCTATCCCTATCATTAATTGTTTCCGAGATGAGAATTCTCGTGCAATTTTTATGACAGATAGCCATTTAGCTTGATTATTTTCCGCAGGATTCACATATATTCTCTGAAGAAACTTAAGATCTTACAAGTGCGGTATGGTTGGTATTCCTTGAGAAATATATCACCCAGTACTGTTGTGAGAAATAAGCCTTGCTTTCCTAATTGGGACTAGTTCTTTTATTGCAGGACAGGTTATGCCAAAACCCCACAGGGAATGTATTTAGAGCACTTTAGATTTCTCCATAATAAAACGTTGACTCATCTCACTGTTTGGTGCATGCACCATTTGTCATGATCAGGCCCACTTATAGATCACACAACTTGAAATGGCTAGTATTAAGCAAGTGTAACCGACAGGACAAGCGATCCTGTATCAATGATACGTCATTGGCACACAGCAATGACAACACCAGTATCTCAGCCATACATGATAATATGATCATTTGACGCAGGTATATCTAATGACATAATTGTTGAATGGATGAATGGTTGGAAGTTATTACTATTGACGGTATAGTTTGTGTACCGTTTTTGTGTATAAATACTTGCTGCTAGACCTCTGTATATGATTAACCTTTTCCACTCCTACTTTCAATAGTCATCAATATAGCAGATCTACAATACATATCCTTCTTCTTCACATTAGACTTAAAGCGCTATCCTATATCCACCCAAGTTGACTGTTACATCCATTGCGACAATTCTTAGACTTCTCATAACCTCATTAGTACAATACCATTTGACTACCAACAAGTACACTGGGCTCCTCTCTGACACACTGTTACAGACGTACCCACTACTGGCTGTCTGGGCTGACCTGTGTGCCCAGCCTCACAAATAATTAGGAAGTGGCACTTACTTGGGCATTTTGCTCTGAACAAGATTGTTTGAAAGTGTGTATGTAAGATGTGATCAGGGTATACTTTGTGTGCGTAGAATCCAGTTTAGTTATCCCTTCAATAAAAGAATATTAATAATTTCATGACATTACTTGCATACACTGACTATCTGCTTAAACTGATAACACCCAGGCTGTAAGGGCTGGTAAGCCAATTGGTGCCTGCAGCCTATGTTGGTCAACTTAGGCCTGATTTGAGTGGCACTATTAACCACTACCATTGCGCTAATGTGTGACACCATTTCCGAATCTACATACAAACATAATTGCACTGTCAATCAATCAGTCCATATCATATTGTCATTCTAATCGCCTCCACAGCAATCTAACACCCTTATCTCACTCCAACACCTTATCAATCCTTTCCGACTCACCATCCATGAGAGATTCAAATCCGTGGACCCATTGTACCGCTGGCAACCATGCCATTGGTACGAGTTACGAAACGCCAGCACTCGCTGGTGGATTACCCAAGCTCCGACTACGGTCGCGCTTATTTGAGTACGGCATCACCATCAATGTGATGGATTTTGAAAATACCGAAGCTGCCATCACCACCGAAGTGATGGATGCCCCGGAAATCGAGATGATTGACAGGGCCGTCGACAAACTCGTCACCAAAGGCCTGTCCGACTCCATGTGGGCTGCCCCACCTAATTCAGGCAGCCCTGAGCCGACTCAGCAGACAGAGAAATTGATCCCACCGCCAACTACTTCAAAGTCGCCAACAACTTCATCGAGAAAGATCGCAGCCTTGCCCACAAGGCTGCCGGAAACTGACAAAACCATCATGGCCCCATCCAATGCCGCCCGTGATGAATCCCTGGAAAGAGGGAGTGAAGTGGAGCAGGAATTAAATATTCCTACTATCCCAGAAGAGATGGCCGTCCTCGTTGAGAACGAAAAACGATGGGCAGCAGAAGCAGCTGCCAACATCTCAATTTGTGCCTCGACCATCAACGTCGTGAAAACCACCTTTCTCCTATGCTAACAGGAGAATATGATTGGGATAAACAACGCCACTGCTTACAAGAACTTTATCCTACATAACAGGCTACGGTCTTTTC
The DNA here is from genome assembly GCA_900239735.1 of Blumeria hordei DH14. NCBI lineage: Eukaryota > Fungi > Ascomycota > Leotiomycetes > Helotiales > Erysiphaceae > Blumeria > Blumeria hordei. The sequence goes on along the minus strand of OENG01000009.1, from coordinate 2,473,482 downwards.
TGTATGGGTTAATACGAATGTTTGCCACACATTCGAAAGTTGCCTTGAAATGTGTATTACGCCATGTCAATGCATGTCGCATGTCTCCCACCTACACGCCCATAAGCACATAAATGCGCACGGTATAGTGTGGCAATTTAATCTGACTTGCTTATGGAACCTAAATATTGTATTAAGTGGATTGATGATGTGTGAATCTTGTAGGTAGATAGATAAAAAGGCGGCTGGAGCTGAAAGGAAGAAGGGACAGGTCCTGTACTAAGTTTATTAATGAATTCTACTTTATTCTATCATTGATCACAGTTTATTCAATTCCTTTGCAGTAATCAACAAACACTTTTACATATTGACTTTAGGACAATCTATATTTATACTTTAATGTCAACTTTCCTGTATAATCAAAGTCGATAAGAATATAAAAACTTCATTGAATCCTTTTGAGTCTATCTTCGGGCATCAATCGCTCAATTCATTCAGGTACGGCCCGGGGCCACCCCACCAGTACTGCCTAAAGTGCCAGCATTTCCCCATGCAAAACCCACCACAAGTACGCCTGAAGAAACTCACCGACCCAGTGCTACAGCTCCCAGTGATCCAAAAGCTAATTCTTGGGCCGCCATTGTTGGAAAAGAAACTCGGAGAGAAGGAGCAGGAGCCCAGGATAAGGAATTTTGGTTAAAGCTGCCTAGTCCTTCGGCTGTAAAAATTTTATCTCGGCCTATTCAGGGATTGAAGGCGCCAGAGGGAAAGAAGAAGGATGGTTTATACCTTCGGATCCCCAAGAATCACGATTGGAGGTCACTTTTGACTGCTGGAATTCGGGTAGCAGTCATCAGTAAGTTTGGCTGTTCCCCGACAAACATTGACAAGATTTTGCCGACAGCAGCTGGCTTCGTCCTCATTGCCAAAGATGAGGATGCAAGAAAGCAGCTCTTGAGCTGCGCGGGCCGCCTTCCACAGGATATTAACCTCGAGCCAGCAAGAAACTAGGCTAGCCTCATGCTGCCCAACATACCCGTCCACATTGTCTCGCTGGATGGGCAAGTGACTATTTCGGAAAGTCACATTGTTTCTGAGATAGAACGCGTCACTGGGGTGACACCAAAATCCGTGCGGTGGCACGGTAAGAGCAAGTACGGAGCCAGATACCGTAATTGGGTAGCCTTTTTCGAGAACAGATCTGCCCCTCGAACGGGATTCCGACTTTTTGACGACTCGGGACGGGCAGCCACAGTCCCGAAGCGTCAAACGTAAGCAATATGAAAACAGTGCTTTGGGTACCACAGTACCAGCGGCTGCTCTCGGACTCCAGCTTGCCGAAACTGCGGCTCACTGATTTTTATAATTACGAGGTCAGATGGATAAGTATGGTGGTAGGATAGTATGTGTGAAGAAGAATGTGGAATGATGTTCTTGGTGGTGGGCGAATGTATTTAGACTATCTGAGTATGAAATGGATATCTAAAGATGAACGCATAGTCTACCTAAGAGGTAAATGGACCTGATAATATACATGTACGATCTACTCTACAGCCATGCCCACTGATTGTCTAATGTATTCATGTAATGCATATTGACATTGTTTGATCCTTAAGCTCCTGATAATTAGCACGGCTCACATTTGAGTCATGCATTAATATGAGCTTGCATGAATAAAGTCATGTTGTTTTATCATCGAGTCTTGCCTATGAAGCCCTTGCTCCCTTGCGCAGACTAGGATCACAACACTGATGCATTCAGAACGGGAATGTCTTGCTGCAGCTAGATGTCGCAACTGCGGAGGTCCTCATCGCGCAGATAGCCGGAACTGTCTCGCCCGACCTACTCGTGCTGGAGCGCTGATTAAGAAGCAGCTTGTCACAATCCGAAGCGCCGGCAACCGTGAGTTCGAGGCGGTCAGGAGGGCAAAAGCGGCGGCTGACAAAACACGAGCAGCTAGCCTCGCCAACGCCAGATCAGGGAGTGCGAGTAGCCCAGGCTCGTCCGCCTTACCGCCTGCATCAGTCACGCCGACTGATGCCACCCCCCGTTTATGAAAGGCGCCTCACGGCGTCGTTCACCCCTACCAAAGCCCAAGTTTATTTCAATAAATGTTGGTAGGGGGGGGTCCAACGCACGACATTGCACTTTCTCGAGCTTTCGAGATAGGCATTGATGTTGTGCTTTTACAGGAGCCATGGTGGTCCAGCGAGACAAAATCTCACCCTGGATATACACTACACATCCCGCACAGCAGAATAGGCGTTCGGCCACGTGCCGTAACGTACACTCGAACAAAGGAGAAGGAAATATTTTCTAAACAGATTTTCCCAGGCTCTTTGCTGACCGGAGACAACTGCTGGGTAGTTGTCAACAATGTCACATTTCTCAATGTGTACAAGGCACATAACGACGATGCAGCAATCGAACCAGTAATCAACTGGGTACCTCTGCCAGCATCAATAATTGCAGGCGACTTCAACTCTGTTTATTGGGCATGGCAACCGGGTACAACGCGCTCGTATGGTCACGGCGAGAAAATACAGGCCTGGGCTGAGCAACACTGCCTCACTTGCCTTATCATTGGGGAGCCTACGCATCGAGCCGGAAATACGCTTGATCTAGTATGGACTTATGTCACAGGGGCACAGGCACAGGCATGGGTAGATCGGAGTGAGTGTGTGACAAGCGACCATTTTCCTGTCTGCAGCCTGGTAACTAGTACAAGTCATGTAGAGGCAGAATATCAAGGATCGCTGCAAGTCCCGAAAGAAAAGCTTCCGGACTTTGTACGAGCAGTATCTCAGTGGATCTCAGCGCCTCAATTCTTGGAGTCGACTAGCGATGTTGAGAGATACGCGGAAGCGATTTGTCAGGCCTTAACAGACGGATTGAAAGCGTTCGGAAAAAGACGTAGTCAAGGAAGCGGTAGGTCTGCGCCCTGAAGGACTCCAAAGTGCAAAGAGGCTCGCCTTAACTATTGCTCGGCATATACCGAGGAAGAAAGGACTACCTGCGCCAAAATCCTGAGGTCTACAGTAGCATCAGCTAAGAGAGATCACTGGAAGAAGCGGATAGAAACGATGCGGTCGTGCTCGGACGTCTACAAGATGATGAAGCGGGCGGCCGCGGAACACCAAAAAATACCGCCACCCCTTCAGCATGATGGGAAGCTAGTGTCAGACCAGGCAGAGCGAGCGATGATTCTGCGCGATCTATTACTGGACTGTCACTCGGAAACAGACGACCTCCCTCCTTGCACAAGGTCAGCAGAGCCACGTATTCCATGGTCTGAGGAGCTATCAGAGCTGAAAGCTCAGTCATGTACTGTTGGAGGAGGTAATACCTGTCCTGGTGCAGACGGAATCTCAGTAGAGTTGCTAGCCGCATGCTGGGGCAGTATTGGGAAATATATATCACAACTCTTTCAAGCATGTCTGAGACTAGGTTATCATCCGGCGTGCTTCAAGCTGGCGGAAGTCGTCTTCCTACCGAAGAGCGGTCGTGATTTATCAACAGCCAAAGGATGGAGACCAATTGCACTCCTCCCATGTATAGGCAAGGGGCTAGAAAGAATCTTTGCAAAAAGGATGTCAGCATTGGCTATCATTTTAGACGTTGTAGGCCACCAGCAGTTTGGCGCACTACCAAAACGATCGGCAAATGATCTGGTATCTTCAGTAGTGCACGATGTCGAGGAAGCTCGATCTCAAGGATGGACATCCACCTTTGTAACAATGTATGTACAAGGAGCATTCGACGCTGTCCTACACAACTGGCTACTATGGCCAATGCAGGCACAAGGCTGGCCAGACTCGGTATTACGATGGACATCCTCCTTTCTCAAGGATAGAAGGGTACAGGTACGATAGCCGGGAGGCGTGACCAGCCCGAGATCTTTGAGGCTAGGGGTGCCACAGGGATCACCGATCTCTCCGTTGCTTTTCATGTTATACATGGCGGAGCCCATGCGAATCAGGAACTGCAGAGCACGATTTAGCTATACGGACGACATTGGTATTCTCGGCATCGGTCGCTTGTTAGCCGAGTCTGCGACGGCGGCACAAGGTGATGTCGACCATCTTCTGGAATAGGCTGAAGAGAACGCGGTTTCGTTCGACCTCGACAAGTCTGAGGTGATACAATTCAAAGGGAGAAATCAGGGCGAAGCGGTAGGAATACAAGTTGGTGGTAGGCTAGTCCAGCCGGCGGAGCATATTTGCTGGCTCGGAATTGACCTCGATCCGCGTCTCACCTTCAAGCATCATGTAGCAACCTGGTGCGTGAAGGCCCTCAAAGCTTCCCAGCACATGTGGCGACTTAACCCACTTCGATGAGGAGCGGCCCCAGGTCCCCTGGTAACTGCTATCGACTCATGCATCGTACCAGTAGCAACATTTGGAGCGGATGTGTGGTGGCCCGGACTAACATGGCTAACTAAGAAAGGTACCTCAACGCCACAGACTACACACCTATATAGTCTGATCGACATAACCATTCAACTAGCTCTTCGTGCGGCGTTACTGGTCTGGAAGACTTCGCCTAATGTCCTTCTTCACAGGGAAGGGTGCATTCCACCGGCGAAGATTCTCCTCGAAGGAATTCGACTCCGTCTAGCAGCCAGGATCCAGTCGCTCGATGACCGACACCCTCTCCGGAACCGCGCAAGCGAGTGCCCTAACGTTGGCTCGCAGAAGTACAAGCTAAGGAAGAGAGTCAGGCGCCAACCCATTTTGTCCGGTGCCGGAAGAATGCTGCTATAATGCGCAGGTTGAGAAGATCCATGACCGCGGAGGACTATACCAACCAACTCCTTGGACCTGAAGGTCTCGAGAAGTTCATAGAATTTGCAAGGATAACCCGCTGCTTTGAGAGCATGGATGCAGACCCGCACTCAGCTGGATGCGAGGGCCGGAGTGATTATTTAGTCAGGACGTGAGAAATGACTGAGGGGGGCATAGGATGAGAAATACTAGCACCGCTCCTACATAATAATTTGCTTTGTTTCAGTTGGTTTTGTTTGTTATTTCTTTTTGGTTTTGGTTGCTTGTAATCAGAGTCACATGGTGACAGTATGGTGGGAACAAGTAGGGCATAGCTATTTAGGATGATCCTTACCGAGCCCACCAGTCCCGTGCCATAAGGCGCTGGGCTGGTGCCTGGGACCGTAAAATAAATCAATCAATCAATCAATCAATCAATCAATCAATCAATCAATCAATCAATCAATCAATCAATCAATCAATCAATCAATCAATCAATCAATCAATCAATCAATCAATCAATCAATCAATCAATCAATCAATCAATCAATCAATCAATCAATCAATCAATCAATCAATCAATCAATCAATCAATCAATCAATCAATCAATCAATCAATCAATCAATCAATCAATCAATCAATCAATCAATCAATCAATCAATCAATCAATCAATCAATCAATCAATCAATCAATCAATCAATCAATCAATCAATCAATCAATCAATGTGTGACACCACCCAATACAATACCTTTGTGTCAGCATTTGCATGGCATTGCCCTCGGTAGTGTGGCACGGCAGTATAGCACTGCAACACATGTTAATAGGCTTACACTAATGGGAAATATACGAGACCAAGTACAATCCTTCCGCACCACAATGCAATAGTGCTGTATTATACAGTGCGTCTAGGATCGGAAATGTAAATCTTGAAACTGGGTTGTTTAAGGGATTAGCCCTGTAGCCGCAATTAGGCTAGCTCGTAATAGGTTAGTATGTCTCTCCTCATTACTCGGCTTGCCATGAAGTATGGTCCAATTGTCTTATTCTAACAATCACTTAGAGAAACACATTTTCAACGACATTTTTAACTGCCTAATCAACACAGCCCTTCAAACTCAATGTAGGAATACTCTTGCATACAGTACCTTGATCTGCTTGGAGTAAACTTAACTCTGAGACTGATCAGGGAGGAGCTTTGGATTAGTCATGAATTAGTCATAGAAGGAAAGGTGGTCAGAGCTGAGGTGGAAAAATATTCTGGTGTCGAGTTCCTTTGGAAGAGGAGTCAGTGAATAGAAGTAGTTGCAAGATATATACTTAATATAATATATCTGTTAATTTGCCCCAAAGAAAACCTACAGTAGCCGTCGCTCTAAGATTTACAAACAACGCTCAACACCACTATCAATTCATCCTCTATTCTGGCAAACAATGTCTCTCGGAAATTCTGCTTCAGAAACCAAAGTTTGCAGGCAGCTAACTTGCGATCAGTGTATTGAAATAAGAGCATTAAGAAGACTTGGCTTGACATTACAACAGATACCCGACAAACTTGGCTTCACAAGAAGGCAAGTGCAATATGCATGTGCTCGAGAGACTGAGAATCCTGCACCTCGCAAAGGATGCTCACCTAAACTAAGCGTGGAACAAGTTGATGAGCTTGAGGCTTTTGTCTGGGAAAATCCAGAAATTCTTTACATGAACAACAATGCACCATGTCACAAAGCATACACAACAATTGAGGTGCTGCATGTCACAAACCATCTCTTGGATGTCACGCGGTACCCAGTCAACTGAGTCATGACGTACATACAATAACATAATTCAGGAATTGTAATGGTTACAGTGTTGTGATAGCAACAGTTGCCACTCGAAGTATTAGTTAGTTGCTATGTGAGAACTGTGGACTATTACACCCTTGGTTATAGTATTGATGCTCGTGTACTTAAGGAAACTCTGGGACTGGATTTAGACAGTAGCTTTTTGTCTTATAAATTACCTATGTTTTAGAATCTAATCATTTATCTGAATATCTCGTCTTACTTATCAGCTTCTGTCCTCGCCCTCATCTACCTCCTAGTCTTCGTTCTTGTCAAAGTCTCCGTCCTCGTCCATGACACTGCATGAGGTTGGAATAACGCCTATTAGATGGCCACCTTGCTCTCCGGACCTAAACCCGATCGAGTCATAGTGGAACATCTTAGTTAATAACATTCAGGTAAATAATCCTGAGATAAATGGGATCAAGCTTGTGCGCTCTGTCATGTTGAGAAATTACTATAGGCCGCATGGAGCTCTATACCTTCCAAGGAGCTATTGTCACTAGTTGGTAGCATGCATGACAGATGTGTAGCGGTGATAAAGGCAAATGGAGGGTACACAAAGTATTAGGATGGAGCAGATTAATACAAAACATGTAGAACAATTTCATTTTAGTTGGGAGCCATACTGAGGGCTTCGATGTATACTTTTGCAATACAGAGCAATTGTTCTTGAAATAGAAGTGTACTTTTAGATAATATCAATTAATTTTTTTAATTTTTAATTTTTAATTTTAAATGAGGATCATTGTGTAATTCACTTAGAGTTGAAAACCATCTCCATAATTTAGACTTTCACTGAATATCATTGGATAGGACCCCTTGCTTGCATAACTAGTCGACAAACTAGACATGGGCCTACATGAAGACTGTTGGTAGCGCTCAGTGGCTACGGTTTCTAGCATATGCTTGAATACTGGTGTAAAATGGTTGTGTATTGGTTGTCTCTATTCTATCTACATGATGAGGGATCCATATCAGTATTCACGTAGGTGCCTGTACATGCCACGCTTAACCTTGTAGCCTAAGGCATCTACATACCATAGGCTACTATGGATCCAAACAAAGACCAAACCAAATAAGGCAATATGTACAGGGATCTAACCCCAGTCATTTTGACACTTGTACAATAACCATCCATAAGACACTGTAGGTATAGTCAGAAAACTAGGAGAGCCCCATAGCACAGGAAGAGGAGAGGGATGTCACGGTTTCGAGGGACAAGCACTGGGACAACTATGTGGTGGTGTCACGGTTTCAGTACAAGGTGCATGAGCAATCTTGTAGGTACAGAATATTTATTATAATTCTCTGGAGAGAGAATTCTCAAAGTAAAGTCTACATATATATACATTCTAAAATACTGCCTTTCAAGATGGTTCTCCCTGTGACCTGAATAATTGAGACGCTTCTACAACTACCTAGAAGGTTCTCGGTACACCTGTTATCCTCATGAACCTTCAGTGTGTTTTCAGAAGGTTCACTGAGAAAATTCGAAGTTCTGTGGCTTCTGAGACCTTCCCCTTGTTGAGCAGATTTGATTGGAAAAGCTTGTGGCTGTCAGGCACAGATTATATCACTTAGTGAAGCGAGTGGGAAAATAGAGGAGTCTGTAAATCTGTTGTGGAGAGTTGTTAATTACTCCCACTAGTACACAGAGTGCTATATAAACTATATTTTGTAATAATAAAATCTAGTGGCTGGTATTTGCGTCAAAGCATATTAATACTAACCTCACAATTAATGGGAGATTAGTGACGTTTATTCTACACATCCCTGTCTTTACCATAATTGGAAGCACCAATTTCAACACTCTTTATGCCATAGCATACTCTAGCCAGCGTAGGCTACAGGAGTCTTTCGGCTTAACAGCCGTCACAGGTGGATGGTAGTAAATAATAATTATAAGGAGAGAACTCCCACTACATCTATCTAGTCATATATATACGTGAAATCCTCCTCGCCACCGAGGCTAATCCCTCTCCTCTTCCTATGCTATGGGGCTCTCCTAGTGTTCTGACTATACCTATAATACAGCACTATCGCGTTGTGGCGCGGAAGGATTGAACTTGGTCTCGTATATTTCCCGTTAGTGTAAGCCTATTAACATGTGTTACAGTGCCGTACTGCCGTGCCGCACTGCCGAGTTTGATGCCACATGTGTTAAAGTTATGAGCTTGAGCAAATATGGAGGTTATAGCGGAATCAGTGTCGGTGGTTAGACCAATACAGTAAGTCTCGTATGAAGTTGTAGAAGGAAGAATTGACTGGAAACAAGTGTATTGAGATGTATGGTTCTGAGTAAACTGAGCTGATAAGAGTGAGATTGCGTGTGCGCATTTCTTATCAACTGTGGTTTTTGACCAGTATTTATCAATCTCCATAAATCATAAATTATGATCCCTGTAGATGTAAATCTATATACGTACAGATATATGAGCCAGGAATATAAAGCTAAATACATGTGTGTTGGTAATAGATCCGAGAGAACTATAACCTGCATTTGAGACACAGTCATCTGCTGGAATGCTAGTGTGAAATAAATGCCAATGTGCATTAAACTTTCCGTGAGGAATGTGCTGATGACAATGATATAGGATGGTGAATTTGATAACCTAATTAGCTGGACTTACAAATGAGTTATCCTTGGCATTCCAGGATATACGATATTTCAACACTCTTGTCATATTTTTTCGTTCTTTGCTTTAATAGCAAAGTCGGTCTTTACTCAATGAATTGAGGTTATATCATTGTAAGAGAGATTAAGGGTGTCTGCTACCTTACTTTTCACAATGTTGTTTGAAAGATTCTGCCATGGGTACTCTTTTTTGTTACAGGCCTAAGGCTACTAAGATAGATTCCCCAAATAAGGTCTAGAGACCCACTTAAGTAATGTCAATCTTAGGTAACACTAACATTATGTTATAATTACGAGGTCAGATGGATAAGTATGGTGGTAGGATAGTATGTGTAAAGAAGAATGTGGAATGATGTTCTTGGTGGTGGGCAAATGTATTTAGACTATCTGAGTATAAAATGGATATCTAAAGATGAACGCATAGTTGTTATGACTAGGTTATGAGCAGATATAGAATGGTGTGTAGGCTAGGGATTATGGCGAATAAGCAGGAAGAGATAATGGGACACTGAGAATGTGAGACAAGTTCAAAGATAATTGATTGATAACACAGTTCCGTAGATAGGACTGATATATATGTACATAATTTACACCCATAACAAAATCCACAGTCACGTAACCAGAGCAACATATTCTGCGCTTGGTTGTATCAGTAACACTCAGATATTAGTGCTGATCGTAATAGCAGTCATGCTGGCGCTACTTAATCCTTGTCTTATATACTAGCACTAATATTTTAGACATGGGTGCACTCATGCCAGCTGTGACAGTTACATCATAACAATAGTCTATCCAAGACGTAAATGGACCTGATAATATACATGTACGATCTACTCTACAGCCATGCCCACTGATTGTCTAATGTATTCATGTAATGCATATTGACATTGTTTGATCCTTAAGCTCCTGATAATTAGCACGGCTCACATTTGAGTCATGCATTAATATGAGCTTGCATAAATAAAGTCATGTTGTTTTATCACTGATTCTTGCCTATGAAGCCCTTGCTTCCTTGTGCAGACTAGGATCACAACACATTACCCTGTCAATAACGACCATAAAATTCATGGGTCATTTGATTAGTGGATCAGTGGATTACAACAGGTGATTTAGCTTTGGTCAAAGCGTCCAACAGCTGGTTATCCGACGGGACGTACAAAATCTTTATTCTACCCTTCTTATGCTGCCCTCAACAGTGGAAGTTTCGAAGAGAAATATGTTTGGAGCGCTTATGGCTGTCGTGATTCTTAATCAGTGAAATTGCTGATTGATTATCGACATACAGCTGTGTGCACTCAGCTCCTTCAATTTGGTCGGTCAATGTAAGAGTTTAATGAATTCAGATGTACTTGAAAGACAATAACTCGTTAGTGTAAAACTTAGAGAGGTCTTCGAGTGAATGTCACGTAGATCGTTAAAAGGTAACAGCGAATACAAGAATGAATGATAGAATTACTACATGCTACGAGGTACTCGTAGCATTATAATATCTAATTCTACCCTATTAACGCCCCTGATCATCATCATCATTAGATCAATAAGTGTTTGTGTAGATCGTACTTTCGCTTCGGGACTGGGTTCAGACTTATGCTTGCATTAGTCTGCTTACAGGCCCTCTCAGGCCTTAAGCGAAAATTCATCCATCAACCCTAGCAGCTTAGTGAAGCGTCGGAAAGTATCGGCACTTAGGGATTTTGGGAATCCATCTGCGGGGTTGTTGCTGGATTCAATTTGCCTAACACAAATGTTTTGATCTCGAATTTCCTGTGCAACATAATGATAGTTGACACGTATGTGACGTCGATCCGATGTCATCCCTTCGTTAATAGCCCATTTTATAGCTCCCGTATTGTCCTCTAATACCGGTATAGGTCCAGCGGGCATTTCACCTAGTTCAGTCAAGACATTTCGAATCCATGCGCAATCCTTTGCTGCTTCGAACATAGCGCCATATTCGGCTTCGAAAGTTAATATCGAGACGGTACTCTGTTGCTTAGATTTCCAAATTATGGGTCCGCCAGCCATTGATATCACAAATCCTGTCGTGGACTTTGCCGTATGATGATCATCTGCAAAACTGGAATCTACTGCACAAAACAATCCGAGTGTTCCATACTCGTTCAGGTGCCGATGGTTTTTCTCGTAGTACAAGCATCTGTCTCTGCAAGGCGACACTGGAGTCTCGAAAACTTTCGGAGGAAGTCCAAATTCTTGGAATGACCTTTCGAGGTACCCAAGGAACCAGTGCGCATCGTCTAGGTCGTTTAATGGGACCTCACTATTCAGAGATTGCGACAGCGACTTGACTTTGTCAGCGGCATCACTTTTCTTCTTTAACGTGCGAAATATCCTGTACCTGGAACCGTCATCTATTGTGAGGTAAAAATACCCGTAACCTTCCATTGTTCCTGGGTTTAAAGTTCTGACGTCACAATGCCAGCCTTCTCTGACGTTTTTCATTCGAGGCCGTCGTTCCGAAGTCTTATGTTGAAGAGACTTTCCCATATCGCATGCATCGCACGGCAAACTTTCGACTTGCCATGGCATCTGGTCGATACCCACTGTATTCTTGATTGTCCATTGAAGTCGCTCGGTGCTCGGGTGACATAGGTGCCTATACCATAGGATCAGGTATCTCATTACTTCATCGGATATTTCGAATACACCGTTTTTCCCGCACTCTTGATAGATTTGACTAAACCCTTTTTCCTCGAGGCTTTGTGCAAGGCTCTTATTTTTGTTGATCTGCTCGCTGACGACGGTAGTTAAGTTTACCGCCTTTTTGTAGCCTGTCAATTTCAAGGGTTCAGGTTGATTGAATAACCACAAGAAAAATCCTCGTTGTTCCGCATCTATGTATGACAATATTTCACCGTTAGGACTGACGATTTTATTCTTATCGAGAAAGCCACCACTGCGGTAGAATCTTTCTCCACTGATGATATTCAAAGGAAAAGCTTTCAAGTATACAACATATTTCAACCTCATCGTGGTTTGTTTACCACCAGGTCCAGTGAGCGACAGCCAAACTTCCCCTACACATTCTGCGCATACAACACCACCCCAGTTTGGACTGGAAATTGATTTGGCTTTAGCTCTACCACTGTGCCGGGTTTGAAGTTTCTACGATTGTTAGTGGCGTCCACATCAGCACCGGTATCGAAAAGCCAGCGGCTTTTGACTCCGCTTTTTGTAGAAGCACTGAGAATTTGCTGAGTGAATTGAATGGAGGCTCCTGCATTTTCTGAATTGGACAATTCCTGTTCAGCAATTGACTCGCCACGCCGTCGTGCCATCTCGTTGTCGTAAAACTTAACAAGATCTTCGTAGATTAGTGGGTCTACTTGAGCAGCGTAACTATTTCCGCAAAACTCTTCGGGAATTTGACAATATTCATCAGCTATTGCAGCTGGTGGGCCCAAGTCATTCGCTGTTTGTCCATATGCAGCATGCGAGTTGGATGCTTCCTTTTTCTTTTTCATAGGACAATTTTTGGCAATATGCCCTTCTTTCTTGCAACTGTAACAGCGGATTGAAAATTTCTTCTTCGGGTTGTTGGCTTTCCCTTTCGTTGCTGGCTTTACTTGATCGTCCGCGCTTTCTTCACCTTGGGCGTTGTTCAAAAACCTTTTCGTCGGCTCTTGCTTTCTGGCATTCTGTTCCTTGACTGACTGGCCGATTCTATTGTAGTGGTGAGCTGTGAAATCTTGTAAGAGATTATCCACAGACCAGCTCTGAAAGCGTGCAATTGTTGAGACCATGGAATTCCACCTTCCAGCTTTTTCCTTCGTCGATTGCTTGAAGATTATCGATATTTGTTTCTCAGCTAGAGTTCCACCTGTGGAGATATAGTCCCTGACAGCCGTTTTAAATTTCGTCACATACTCTACTGGACACCCTCCTGTATACTTGAGGGCAATGAGATTTCCCCACACGGCTTCTTGTTGTATTTCGCCAACTTGCCGATAGGTTCTTTCGAACAACCTCATCATTTCTGTGCCACGTTTCATACCCATGACTAGACTCCTGGTTTCTGCTGTTGTGGTTCTCTGAATGACAGCTGCGAGTCTCACCTCGTCTAATGGTGTCAGCTTCATGCCAGCTTCGTACCCTATGCATTCCAGTTGTAGTAAAACCGCCTCTCGGTACATTGACCAATTTCCAATTCCTCTTAAGAAATCTGACTGGGGTGGTTTCCAGTCAAAAAGGTTCCATTCCAGCAGGGTTCTGCTTCCATTCTTTGGGGCTGTTCCGGCAGGCCGATCCCAACCCGCACCAACATCTTCGTCGTCATCTTGTGGGTCTCCGCCTTCACCATATCGATACGACGGCCTTGAAGATCCAGCTTGCTCAGAAACCTTTTCGTATCGTGTCACGGACGAGGACGAAGACGAGGACGGAGACGAAGACGGAGACAAGGACGAAGACGAAGACGGAGACAGGGACGAGGACGAGGACGAGGACGAAGACGAGGACGGAGACGAAGACAGAAGCTGATAATGAGGACGATATATTTAGATAAATAATTAGATTCTAAAACATGAGTAATTTACAAGACAAAAAGCTACAGTCTAAATCCAGTCCCAGGGTTTCTTTAAGTACATGAGCACCAATGCTATAACCAAGGGTGTAATAGTCCACAGTTCTCACATAGCAACTAACTAATACTTCGAGTGGCAACTGTTGCTATCACAACACTGTAACCATTACAATTCCTGAATTATGTTATTGAATGTACGTCATGACTCGGTTGACTGGGTGCAACGCGACATCCCAGAGATGGTTTGTGACATTACCCCCTCCTTAACTTCTTCGAGCTCCTGCGAGATGTCTTAAAATTTTGTGCTGAGGGTCTATCGTTAGGCTTAGGCTCAGAGGGGTTGAGGTCGTGAAAGTCTTGGATCATTTCTTTGAATCCATCAGCTTGAGAAGCTGGTATGCTCCAGTCGTCTTCAGGACCATAACCCTTCCAGCGGACGAGGTAATGCAATTCGTTATCTACCCATTGAGATCCAATTATTTTCTCGATTTCGTACTCAGGATTATGGTCTTCTGCATCAAGTGTTGGAGGAGGTCCAGAAATTTGACTAGGTAATGGATCATTGGCGACAGGAGAAAGAAGTGATACATGGAAAACAGGGTGAACCTTGGTCGAGGGAAGTTCTAGTCGAAATGCATACTTCCCTATGGGTTCGATTATCTTGAAAGGTCCCCCATTCTTGAAATCTAGCTTGCGACACGGTCGGAGAAGCTTGATATTCTTGTAGTTGAGCCAAACAAGATCGCCGGGCCGGTAGTTTCGTGCAGCTGTTCTCCCTCTATTAGCCTGGTCTTCGTACTGAGCAGAATGGAATTGAATATTATCTAGCAAGTTCTTTTCAATTTTTTGCAGATCTGATACTAAATTTTCGGCGTCTTGTCTTTCAAATCGAACAGATGCAGGTGCGAGGGGTGAAGAAAGAGGCGCCGAATTTTCGGAGCCGGAGCGCGGGTGTAAACCATACACGGCTAGGAATGGTGACATCCCAGTGACGTGCGTGTCGTGATTATTCAATGCAAATTCTGCAGAAGGTAGAAAGCGAACCCAATCGTTTTGAACAAAGTTTACATAAGCGCGAAGGTGCTGCTCGATTCGTGCATTCATTCGTTCGGTCTGTCCATCAGTTTGTGGATGGAATGCGGTTGACAAGCGATGATCTATCTGTAGAAGTTTACATGTCCATTTCCAGAATTCTGATGTGAATTGACTTCCCCGGTCTGAAACTATAGAATCTGGTAAACCGTGCAGTCGAAAACAGTCTCTGTAAAACATGTGTGCTGTGCTCCGTGCGCTCAAATCGTTACAAGGAATCATGTGGACCTGCTTAGTCATTCTATCCACCACTACCAACATTGCAGTGAACTCAACATTGTTCCAATCTCTACTGATAGGTAAATCAACCACAAAGTCCATCGCTATATTCCGCCAACGCTCTTTCGCAACAGGAAGAGGGCGGAGCAATCCCTGTTTACCTTCCCTCGAGGGTTTCGTACGAGAACAGGTATGACAATTTCTAACAAATCGCTTGACATGATGATGCATTCCGTGCCAGAAGAAAATACGTGCGACTGCTGAATATGTGGCAGCAGCTCCCTGATGTCCGGCCATTGGAGGATCATGATGCGACTGTATAATTTCCATTGCTAGAGACTTGTCCTGATCGCATTGTGGTACAACAATTTTATCACGATAGAATAGGAGACCATTGTTCCATTTGCATTCAGCTAGAGTAAAATTACGAATTCTTGGCGCTTGAATACTTTTGAGAGCCGCAACAACAGCGGAAATAGACTCGTCGGAAAGGCTAAAATGACGGATTCTCTCTACAAATGATAATGGCGATGGTTCAGAGGAGGTATCTTCATTAAGTGGAGCTTGTGATTCGAGCGAAACCGATAATTTGCTGGGTTCCAAGTCGGTAGCTTGTAATTCTGGATCTTCCATACCAGGAGACAAATTTTGAGGCTTCAAAAGCCGCTGTTCAAGAAATTTATGCAACATTGGGTCAGGGGAACCGGAGGGCCGAGAGAGTGCATCGGCAGATCCGTTCTGAATCCCAGGGCGATAGCAGATCTTGAAATTGAATCGGGAAAGAAATTCACTCCACCTAGCTTGTCGACGACTTAATAGTCTGGATTTCATAAAGTACTCAAGAGCCTTGTGATCTGTGATAACGTCAATAGGTTCAGAAGAGCCTTCAAGCTCGGGACGCCATTCCTCGAAAGCCTGAACAATTGCTAATAGTTCTTTGTCATAAATCTCATAATTAGACTCTGCAGGACACATTTTACGAGAAAAAAAGGCTACAGGTTTCCAGTTGTTGAACTCATCTTGCTGAAGCAGAACTCCGCCAGTACCACGATCAGAGGCGTCTGTTTCTAGGCGGGCAGGGCGATCCCAATCAAAATGACGGAGCGTTACGTCTTCTTTAAATTTACTTTTAATTAGATTGAATGAATTCTCCTGTTCACTACCCCACAAGAAAGGCTTATCTTTCTTCATTAAATCAGTAAGGGGCATAACAGCTGAACCAAACCCTTTAATAAATCTTCGGTAGAAATTTAAGAATCCAATAAAGCGAGAAAGTTCTTTGCAATTTTCGGGAGCTGGCCAGGACATAATTGACTCCAGCTTGCGTGGATCCATCTTGATACCTTCGGTGGTAACTATAAGGCCGAGAAACTTGACAGACTTTGCATGAAACTCACATTTGTTGATGTCGATCTGGAGACCAGCTTCTTGAAGTCGAGATAGGACCTTCTTAACGTGAGTTACGTGTTCCTCAAGAGATTGGCTGAAAATTAATATGTCATCAATATAGGCTGTACAGAATTCATCCAGATAGCCCTTGAGTGTGTCATTAATATAATTCTGGAAGGAGCTCGGTGCGTTCGCCAACCCAAAAGGCATGACTAGGTATTCATAGAGACCAAAGCGCGAACGAAAAGCTGTTAGATACTCGTCTCCCTTGGCAATACGCATTCTATTAAAAGCTGAAATAACGTCTAGTTTGGAAAAGTATTTTGCCTTTCCTAGGAGACTCAATGTTTCATGAATTCGCGGGATTGGGTATCGATTTTTGATCGTGAGGTCGTTTAAAGCTCGGTAATCCACACAAAATCGAAGTCCGCCCCTGGCTTTTTAACAAATAAAACTGGAGAAGATGCTGGAGAAGAGCTTGGTCGAATGAAACCTTTTTGGAGATTTTCCTTAATATACTTCTTTAAGACAAGAAGTTCTTCGCGAGACATGCCATACAAAGGACCCCATGGAGCTTCAGAACCTGGTTTTAAAATTATTCGATGGTCACTGGGTCTGTGAGGTGGCAGTTTGTCGGCTTCTTCCCGTGAAAACACAGAGAGGAAATCATGGTACTCCACAGGAAGTAGTTTAGCCGGGTCTACTATTGGTTTGTCCTTCAAAGCTTCATTTATATCATCTAAACTGACTGCCAAAATAGAATGATCCTCGCTGGTGGCAGACTCTTGAAAGGACTTCAGGTCGCAAGCTTCAATTGTCAAAGGCGCTCGATGGTTTTTGGCTGAAATTTTGGCAGACTTGAGTTGAGAAACATCCTCCGGATTAATAGCATTTGTCCTCACAGGAAAGTAAGTCGAGTGCTTCTTACAGGCAGGATGATCGAATAAAATAGTATTCTCAGACCAGAATACTTTCGGGTTATGCAATTGTAGCCAGGGTAGGCCAAGAACAATATCAAAATGAGCAAGAGTCGTAACAAATAGCAAGATACTTTCGGAGTGACCTTCAATTAATAATTTGGTTTCGGCTAAGTGGGTTATCTTACCCGCAGAGGATTCGGTGCCATCAAATACCCTAAGGGATCGAGGTACATGCAAAGGGATCAACATTAAATTGTTTATATGTGCAAATTTGGTATCAACAAATCCATAAGCAGATGCACCACTATCAATCAATGCGAGGGAGGGTATCGGTTTAGTATTTCGATTGTGTGCAACACAATTAATTACAAAATGACGTGAACTATCCCATGATCCCCCGTGGATTGCTGCTGACGAAAGTTCTAATGTCGGTAATTTGCTGTTTGCAGGAGATTTCGAATAGCTTGGTTTAAAGTTACCTTCGGTATTAAATCGAACAGTCTTGTCTGAGTGGCCAAGATTCCTCGAGCTAGATGGTTTCACAGGACAGGAATTAATTAAATGCCCAATATTTCCACAATAAAGACATAATCGGTGCTGAAGACGTCGAGTTTTCTCTTGAGTTGTCAGGGGTCCATGAATTCTCGGATATGTAGGGGTCATCTTGGTAGTAGGCTGCGAAATTTTCCGAATGTACTGTAGATTACTCGAGTCCATGGGTTGTCTAATAGTTGATTTGGATAATGCATTCAAGTAAGAGTTCTGGTAGTTCTCGATATCATGAAGACGGGCCACAAGTTCTTCGAAATCAATCCTCTCTAGACCTCTTTCATAAATCAAGGCTTCTTTAAGATTTAGATTACAGTTGTGAAGGACGAGACCTCGGAGAAACACTGAATTTGGTTCGTATCTAGCAATTGATGCATCACGTCTAATTTCGGAAATCCAGACAGAAAAGGCCTTGTTCCCTTGCTTAGTTGAATGTAGTCGCTCTGAAGCATCACGAGCTAGATTAGGATCGTGAAAAACTCTATATAAAACTTGTATCATCTCATCCATCGAAGAGAAGGTAAGGATTCCGTTCTTTACCCATGAATGAAGATAAGCTTGACATTGGTAACTCAGGCGAGAATAAACATAAGTCATCCGTGATGATTCATTTGGAAAACAGTCATGGTTGACATTCAACTTCATTTGCACGCTATTTACCCAGGTCTCAAATTCATCTTTAATTCCTGTGAATATAGGAGGATCTGGAATTTTGGTAGTTTTAGCTGGGTTTGAAAATAGTCCACAACCCTTCATATTTTGTAATTCCTTATTGATTTCTCTTAGCATATCTCGAAAAGTTTCAAGTTCAGTAGAAGTGTGTGTAGTTTCTTCCAGGAGGCTTGCCA
The DNA here is from genome assembly GCA_900239735.1 of Blumeria hordei DH14. NCBI lineage: Eukaryota > Fungi > Ascomycota > Leotiomycetes > Helotiales > Erysiphaceae > Blumeria > Blumeria hordei. The sequence continues at coordinate 2,454,722 of OENG01000009.1, read as the reverse complement.
TATTCAAGGCTTCATGTGTTATAGGTGACTTCTTTGGTAATGTTGCAAGATTTTTATTTTTAGAGCTTTTTGTAATGTCACGGACGAGGACGAAGACGAGGACGGAGACGAAGACGGAGACAAGGACGAAGACGAAGACGGAGACAGGGACGAGGACGAGGACGAGGACGAAGACGAGGACGGAGACGAAGACAGAAGCTGATAATGAGGACGATATATTTAGATAAATAATTAGATTCTAAAACATGAGTAATTTACAAGACAAAAAGCTACAGTCTAAATCCAGTCCCAGGGTTTCTTTAAGTACATGAGCACCAATGCTATAACCAAGGGTGTAATAGTCCACAGTTCTCACATAGCAACTAACTAATACTTCGAGTGGCAACTGTTGCTATCACAACACTGTAACCATTACAATTCCTGAATTATGTTATTGAATGTACGTCATGACTCGGTTGACTGGGTGCAACGCGACATCCCAGAGATGGTTTGTGACATATCGTTCATCTTCATGCTGATACTTTCTTTCGTTGTGTTGTTTTTCTGGACCTTTGCCTTTAGATCCAGACTTGAAGCTTTCGCTTATGCTGTCGTTCGATACTAAGTCGGACTCATTGCTAAAGTTTCCCGGCACATAGCCAGTGCGGGCAGCAACATTTTTACCCGACCGCTTCTTTTCCACAGCGGTCTGATTCACATCGGTGCCTTGGGCAGCGATCTCCCGATCCGCCTTCGATAATCCAAAGGCCGACATTTCACAAGATTAAAATTCCTCTCTAAAATTGTCACAAACAATTCGTCAAAGATATAACAAAGCTCCCGATGAGTCTTCTATCGTCGAATTTTCGTTTGAATCAACCAAGAATAATGCTACCATGTAAAACTTAGAGAGGTCTTCGAGTGAATGTCACGTAGATCGTTAAAAGGTAACAGCGAATACAAGAATGAATGATAAAATTACTACATGCTACGAGGTACTCGTAGCATTATAATATCTAATTCTACCCTATTAACGCCCCTGATCATCATCATCATTAGATCAATAAGTGTTTGTGTAGATCGTACTTTCGCTTCGGGACTGGGTTCAGACTTATGCTTGCATTAGTCTGCTTACAGTTAGGAATTAATAACTTCTTCCTTGGGAAGACAATCTACCACGTACTCTCCCATCCGTTATAAGCTCTGCGTAGACTAGTCTTAACTCCCTCCATTGGCCCCCTGAGAATCATCCTTTCTCCCTGGCACTCTTCCTTGTCCCCTTGAGAATCATCCTTGTCCACTTGAGAATCATCCTTTCTCCCTGGCACGACTCTTCTCCTGTGTCATACTCCCCATCTGGTATGTACCCCCTCGGAGACGGAGTGGTCCTAGTGACCAGTCCCAATCCGGGCAAAGCCCGTCACAGTCAATCCCAGTTCTTCAAATAGCAATTTAACCCATTGTAGTTGCCGACAAGTTTCCGTGGCAGCAAGATACTCTGCCTCAGTGGTTGACAGTACTACTTCTTTTTGGAGGTATGATTTCCAACAAATTGGTCCAGATACAAGCCTAATCAATGTTCCTGATGTCGATCGGCTATTAGATGGATTGGCCGCAAATTCCGCATCGGAATACGCCTCGAGAACTGGTCTACCTCTTATTTTGGTGAAGGAGATTCCTTTGTCCGGATCCTGCGCTGTATACCTTAAAATGCGACGTGCTGCTTGAAGATGATCAACAGATGGGTTGGCTAAAAACCGTGATAGATGATTGACAGAGAATGCAATGTCTTGGTGGGTGTTGTTTGCTAAATATTGGAGCTCACCAATGATCGAATTGTAGTCAGCCTTGACTTCTGGCACGCACTGTGTCACGGACTGACTGATGTGGAGATGATTCATGGTGTTGAGTTACTTCGATGGCATTCTAAGCTATTCTAGCAATTAGTTTCTAGATGTTTCCGGATAGTATTTTGTACTCTTACCAGTTCACTGGGCTTCGATCAGATTCTAGGTCACTCTCAGGAGTTCGACAGGAATTGGGCTGGAACTAGATTACTGTAGTCTGTAGTAGATAGTGTCGAAGTATAGGTAGCTGAGGTATCTACATGTCAAAAGCCTTCCAGCTTTCAGTCTTGTACTATTACCTAGATATCCAAGAATCAAGAACCTAGTCTTCTGTTAATATATTGTCTTTATTATCAAGTATCCAAGATTTCCCACCAACCATTTCCAAGTTAAGTAACCAAGTCCCAAGAGAGCCCTGACATTACTGAAAGCTCGTTATATCATTTTTCAAGTCATGTCTTCGAATCCAGGAAATCAAGAAGCACCAGGCCAGGAACAACGAATATTGGAAGAGATTGCCGGCATTTCAGATGTGTCGCAATTTGTTAAAGGGGTTCAGACCGACCCAGCTGTTGTCATCGATGCAATTAAGGCATTGAAGATAAGAAATGAAGAGGCCGAAGCGGAACTGGAATCAGCAAGGCGGCGAATTAAGAAGCTCGAAAAGAAACCAACAACCCCGGGAAATGTGAATAGTCAATCAGTGAATGAGGATTGGATGTCGCGACTAGTGGTTGCATTAGAAGGTCGAAATACAGTGAGGTCAGCATTACTGCCGGATGCTCATATTTTCAGTGGTACCAGGAAAGATTTTTACAACTGGAAAGAATTAATAATGATGAAAATTAAGGGGAACCTAGACCACTACCCGACGGAACAATCTAGAATGATTTATGTGTATTCACGAATGAATTCAGAAAGTCGCACACATTTGCAGAATTGGGTTCAGGATGGATCTTTGCTGTTCCCAACTCTCGCCCACATGATGGATCAGTTGACAATTATCTTTGGCGATCCGCACAGAGCGCGTGATGCAGCTTCGCGTTTACACTCAAACGCGCAGAAGAATAAGAGTTTCGGTACCTGGATTGCCGAAATTAGACGCGACGCGGCTATTGCCGGATACGAAGGCAATTCTCGGTATCTACGAGACCTGGTTTTGAACAAGATGAATCTGGAATTGAAGAAGGCCCTGGTCCATGAACGCGACATCGAATATCTCGATTTTGATGAAGCGGCATCTCGACTGCAGGACATAGAAAATCGCCTGAGATCCTGCGCTAACGCAGAATTTCGACCAAGTTTGCGCAGTGGAGGTTCGACTCAGTCCTTTGCATACCCTGAACCAGCTACACATGCAATATCTCCTCGCACCGTCGATGACCCCATGGACCTTTCGGCAACAATGCCTCAGAAAAGAGGTAATTTATCTCAGGACGAAAGAGAAAGACGTAGGCGTTTAGGACTATGTTTTTACTGTGGGGAGATAGGCCACAGGTCATTTGATTGCAATAAAAAGTCACGACCAGCAGTTCAGGCTCGGGTAATGGAAATGGATAAGATTGAGGACGACACATTGCCGTCGGGAAAAGATTAAGCCCTTTAGAAAGTCGCCTAAAGGGCAATCCATATTGTTTAACACTCTCGTCAGTTGCCACCGGTGGAAATGTTAGGGACAAAATGAGTCACTTTGTAGTCAAATGTTCTATTAAAAATAAAAAATCAATTAATGTCCCAACTTTTGCACTGATTGATAGTGGTGCCTCAGCCCATGGCTTCGTAGACGCAGAGTTCGCGCGTATTCAGGATTTGGAGATATTACCATTGTTTCACCCACGCTCTTTAAAAGTTTTCGATGGAACTGATTCAGTTCATGGAAAGATAACACACATGGCTCAAACTACCATTGACATCGGCGGACATCTGGAACGTATCTTCTTATTTGTCACCACTCTAGCAAGCTTTGACGTTGTTCTCGGTCTTCCTTGGCTTCAATTTCATAACCCGAAAATCAATTGGTCTCAAGAACTTCTTACGTTTGATCGAAGAACCTGTGAAAATCATTCAAAGAAGTTTCCAACTACGGTTCATGCAATTTCGGAAAGTGATATTGACCAATACCGGAAACAATCTTCCAAGTCCAGGCACTCCGAAAAGTTGATAAATATAGAACATTGTAACTATCAAGACTTTGAAGATTATGCTGATAGAGAAAATTTGAAAATAATGAGTGTGTCAATTGAAGATATCCAGGAGGCACTTAAAGAAAAACCAAGAGTCGACCCGGCTAAGAAGTTACCAGAAGCATACCACGAATTTCTTTCTGTTTTCTCTAAAGATGAAGCTGACAAGCTACCCCCACACAGGCCAAGCGATCATCAAATTGTTCTCAAACCAGGATCGGAGCCTCCCTGGGGTCGTCTGTATGGTATGTCTCGCGAAGAGCTTCAAGTCCTTAAGAAGTACATCCAGGAAAATTTAGAGAAGGGTTTCATCAGACCAAGTTCATCCCCAGCATCTTCGCCAGTTCTTTTCGTCAAAAAACCAGGTGGGGGCCTCCGCCTGTGTGTAGATTACAGGGCATTAAACGATGTAACCATTAAGAATAGGTATCCTATACCACGAATCAATGAGACTCTGTCGCTTTTAGGAAAGTCAAAATATTTCACTAAGTTGGATGTTATATCTGCCTTTAATCGTATGCGCATCAAAGAGGGAGATGAATATTTGACGGCTTTTCGAACGCGATTTGGGCTATACGAGTATTTAGTGATGCCTTTTGGTTTGGCAAATGCACCAAGTTCTTTTCAAAATTACATCAATGATACTTTAAGGGGATATTTGGATGAATTTTGTACAGCCTACATAGATGATATCCTGATTTTTAGCCAGTCTCTAGAAGAACATCAAGAACATGTAAAAAAAGTACTCGCCCGTCTAATGAAGGCAGGACTTCAGCTTGATATCAAGAAATGCGAATTTCACGTGGAACAGGTTAAGTTTCTAGGTCTTATCATAACTACTGCCGGAATAAAAATGGACCCGTCTAAATTAGAAGCCATCGAGAACTGGGAAACTCCGAAAAATACAAAAGACGTCTATCGGTTTATTGGATTTGCGAATTATTATAGAAGGTTTATTCATAAGTTCGGATCAATTGTGATGCCCTTGACAGATTTGATGAAGAAAGATGTACCTTTTACATGGGGATCTACTCAAGAAACCACATTTAAAAATATTAAGTCTAAGTTCAAAGAGGATGTTATCCTTCAGCACTTTAACTGGGATCGGCCAGCTCGTTTAGAGACTGATGCATCAGACCGTGGAACAGGTGGAGTTCTTTTACAGCCGGATAATTTAGGGAATTGGAAACCAGTCGCTTTCTTTTCACGAAAAATGAGTCCGGCTGAATCGAATTACGAAATCTATGACAAGGAGCTGTTAGCAATTGTACAGGCTTTCGAGGAATGGCGTCCCGAGTTGGAAGGATCTCCGAACCCGGTAGAAGTAATTACGGATCATAAGGCTTTGGAATATTTCATGAAATCTCGGCTTCTAAGCAGACGTCAAGCTAGGTGGAGTGAATTCCTTTCTAGGTTCAATTTCAAAATATGCTATCGGCCTGGTTGTCAGAACGGATCAGCTGATGCATTATCTAGACCCGCCGGGACCCAGGACTTAGCTTCTAAACAGTTTCTTGAGCAACGGCTATTGAAACCGATAAACTTGTCACCTGGTATGGGAGAAACAAATTTACTTGCAAATGAATTGGAGATTATAGATCAATCTGAGAATGGTGTTGAGTCTTCTGGTTCCTCACGGCCAGACACATCATTATTAGTATCTGGAAGTCCCTCATCTTTTTTTGAACGAATACGGCGATTAACTCTATCCGATGAATCAATAAATGCCGTAATAAAAGCGCTGGAAAGCAATGGAATTCCTAGATTTATGAAATTTACACTCTCCGAATGCGAAAAGAGAAATGGTTTCCTTTACTATCGTGGAAAGATTGTTGTCCCTCAGTGCGATCAGGATAAGACCTTGACAGCAGAAATTATCCAGAGCCATCATGATACACTAGTTTCAGGTCATCAAGGAATAGCTTCAACTTATACCGCGATTTTTCGAACCTTCTTCTGGCAGGGGATGTTGCAACAGGTCAAGAAATATGTTAGGAATTGTCATACCTGCTCTAGAATAAAAGTATCTAGGGAAGGTAATCAAGGTCTTCTCTGTCCACTACCTGTAGCAACTGAAAGATGGCGTCATGTGTCAATGGACTTCATAGTAGATTTGCCATTAAGCAAAGACTGGAATGATAATGAGTTTTCGAACATTTTAGTTGTGGTTGACAGGATGACAAAGCAGACTCATTTGATTCCATGTAATGACCTCTCATCGCGGAATACAGCCTATTTGTTTTACAAAGAATGCTTTCGGCTTCATGGCTTACCAGATACTATCATATCTGATCGAGGGTCTCAGTTCACATCCGAATTCTGGAAATGGCTCTGTAAACTCCTTCAAATTAATCACTGCCTTTCAACAGCCTTTCATCCACAAACCGATGGACAAACCGAAAGAATGAATGCGCGTGTTGAACAGTATTTGAGAGCATACGTTAATTACTTGCAAAATGATTGGGTTCGATACTTGCCATCTGCAGAATTTTCCATGAATAATCAAGATTCATATACAACTGGCGTTTCTCCCTTCCTAGCGGTTTACGGTTTACATCCACGATCAGGATCTGAGCTTTCTGCTCCATTGTCTGGACCAGCAGTCCCCGCTTCTATTCAATTCCAGCGACGCGATGCTGAAGAGCTAGTTGAAAATGCTCGAAAAATTGATAAATTCTTAATTGATAATATTACATATCATTCTGCTGAATATGAGGATCAATCGAATAAATTCAGAAAGGCATCAAGACTCTTTCGCGTGGGAGACAAGGTTTGGCTCAATCTTAAGAATGTAAAGCTACTGCGTCCTTGTAGAAAATTAGACTTTAAGAATGGAGGACCTTTCGAAATTATACAAACCATCGGAAATTATGCATATAGATTGAAACTACCACCAACTATTAAAATACACCCAGTATTTCATGTTTCCTTGCTTAGATCAGCAGCTAAGGACCCGCTACCAGGACAAATATCAGGGCCACCTCCATTACTTGAAGCAGAAGGCAATGACCCTGAGTACGAAATAGAAAAAATAATTGGTTCACACTGGGTTGATGGCAGCTTACATTACCTGGTCCGATGGAAAGGATATGGACCTGAAGATGACTGGAGTATTCCAGCATCCCAAGCAGATAGTTTTAAGGAATTAGTACGCCAATTTCATGAACTAAATCCCTCCGAACCGAATCAACCTCATGGCCACATCTCAGCAAAAAAAAAAAAAAAAAAAAAAAAACTAATGGAGAATTGACTACCAAGAGCCTCGCAGGAGCTCGGCATGCCTTGCGGGAGGGTAATGTCACGGACTGACTGATGTGGAGATGATTCATGGTGTTGAGTTACTTCGATGGCATTCTAAGCTATTCTAGCAATTAGTTTCTAGATGTTTCCGGATAGTATTTTGTACTCTTACCAGTTCACTGGGCTTCGATCAGATTCTAGGTCACTCTCAGGAGTTCGACAGGAATTGGGCTGGAACTAGATTACTGTAGTCTGTAGTAGATAGTGTCGAAGTATAAGTAGCTGAGGTATCTACATGTCGAAAGCTCTCCAGCTTTCAGTCTTGTACTATTACCTAGATATCCAAGAATCAAGAACCTAGTCTTCTGTTAATATATTGTCTTTATTATCAAGTATCCAAGATTTCCCACCAACCATTTCCAAGTTAAGTAACCAAGTCCCAAGAGAGCCCTGACACACTGTGAGCTGTTTTGTTCCATTAGTTGCTCTAGTGGTGAGTTGACCGGCTTGCAATCTCCTAAACCATGTCTTGTAAGTAGCACCCAAGAATATTGTCCTTGTGAAAGTTTAAGGGTCTTATGTTGTGATTGACTAATGTTTATTCCAAGGAACAAATCTGTGCTCACTACTTTAAGCTTATACTTCCTGTGTAGTGATTTCATTAAATCATCAATTTTCCTGCGGCTGGGTCCCATCACTTGGAAATTGTCAACATGTAATAATACAAACAAGTCTTTCTGCTTGTTGGTATAGAGGCAAACGTCAGATATTGTTGGGTAAAGGTCCAAATTTGCCAAAGTGGCTCTTGCATCATCATACCACAAAGCTGCAGCTTGTTTAAGCCCATACAATCCTTTGCATAGCAAAATCACATGTTCTTTCTTTTCAAATCCCTTGGCATCTCCATATAGAGATCAATCTTTAGCTCAGGATTCAGAAAAGCTGTTGGGACATCGCCTTGGCTACAATGCCAGCCAAACTGATGCGCCAAGACGAGCATGATTCTTCCTGTCTCCGGCATTGGAGTTGGTGCAAATGTCTCTTGATAGTCAATTCCGGGTCTTTGTGTAAAACCTTTTGCAGTGCAACAGGCTTTCCATTTGTCGACTTTTCTGTTTGCCAGAAATTTCTTTTTATACACCCATTTGCATTTCATTGGTTTGCGACCCTGCGGTAACTTACTTTCATTAATTATTTGAATTGCACCTGTCTCTTTCAAAGATTGAAACTCTATTAGCATTGCTCTTCTCCATTCATTGGCTTCGGGACTGGTTATGGCTTCTTCCCAGGTTTTAGGATCAGTGGACGGGAGTACAGCTTTACCATGGTGTAGACAGTAATGATCTACTTTCTTGACTTGTCTACCTCGTTTTGTGAGCATAAGATCTCCTTCCGATGAATGGTGTCGCTTTTTTCCGGCCAGAGGAGCTGCATCCCAACATGTCATGATAAAGTCATGTTCAGGCATTACGGGCTTTGTGACAGGGACAAGCTCCCCCTGTTTCTCTGGCTGTGATACCAACTTTGTATCTGTAGTGACTTCATCATCATCAAAATACTCTTTATCCAAATTGTCAGTATTCTGATTACTGCTTTCTGATTATTCGGAGAAGTCCGGTTCAATTTGGTTGACCTCGTCCCGAGTTGGGACATTTGGAGAATCAAGCTGGTTTTGATAGATATCAAATGTTGATGGGACGTTTGGTTGTTGTGTATCTACAATAGATGCTGGAACTTCTGGTTTCTCGAGTGGAACTGCTGGAGAAGTATTAATGGAGCAATCATTTCCTGCGCTTTTAATTTCCTCTGCTGGCTGATCATGGCTTGAAATTGTGTGAAATTGGCTAGATATTTTCGGAAGACTTGTATAGTGCTTAGCTTTAGTATGCTCTGTGAGGGCTGAACGGTCATTGGTCCAACAATCAGTTGCTTGCTGCCTTTCTCTGGAATTGATCTTATCTCCAAACATGACTTCCTCATTGAAAGTGGCATGAGGTGTAAAACTTTCAATCCATTTCCATCCTTTTATTGAGGTTTGATGTAAATGATAAATTAAAAAGTTTTTATCTGTGTCTGTTTGGAAACCAACAAACCAGCCCTTCTCTGCTCTCGGCTCAAACTTATCTGGTTTTGGATTAAGAAGTTTGTAAGCACAGCACCCAAATTGTGGTAGAAGTCTCAGATCAATTTTGTCAGGATGTGGCTGCTTCAAACCTTGGAGGAAGTCTATGATCGGTACCATTTTTGTCCGCAAACAGTACAGTCTATTAATTTCATGGATAAACGCAGTAGAAGCTAGGATGGTGTTTCATGGGGAGTTCCATGCCAAAACAAAACGCAGTGTTAGATTGAGTTCCTAAACAATTAGGACATACTCAGGAACATAGGATCGTTTCATAGGAATTACGTAGTATCACTGTTCGAGACAGTGCTTAGGGCTGTCCTATTATCTGATGTACATATATACTCAGCGTGAAGAAGAATACTTCTTCACGCAACGTCTTCTGTTTATACTCATACCTATTGTTCACCTACTTATCTCTTCTCTAAAGAAGACGGCCGTTATTGTATCATCCTCACCCATTACTTACTTTACCTTTACCTTTTCCGTGAACCCTATACCTCACGCTGATTTATACCTCCTACTCTTAGGAATCACTACTATCCTCCACATCTACAACGTACTTGTACCCAACTCTTTTTTTTTTTTTTTTTTTTTGCATCAGATTTTAATTGCGTATGCAGCTATCTAGCTATGACACAATATCAGAGAAAATATATAGAAAAGATGACTCAATTTACAGTAAGAGCACTCATGCCTCGGATTTCATTTGCAAGTACCACTGCGAAGTTATGGTAGCTTTTTCTTCACCCCAAGTCAACCCTCATCCGTGAATACCCACCCAGGGGAACGTCTCAAAAACCCTGAGTTATCCAGACATGCCTTCATCATCCTCTGAATTTCCTCCGCGCGAGATGTAGTCTAAAGTGTCTCCTTCCCAAGTGGAGTAGGTGCCTAGGCTACTCAAACTATACCGGAGAACACCACCAGGAGGCGGACCACGGCACCTTCCATCGTTTGCGTGTTGTTATAGTGTCCGCTGCACTCTCGCAAGCGAAGATTTGGCGCGCACAAAGCTCAATTCGTAAAACTCCTTGCCAAAATTCAAAACTACACGCCCGTCGAGATTGTATCCATCCTCTGTGTCATCTTGTAAACTTGTCCCAATCCCTCTCACGTCCATCCCAAAGAACTGTCTCCCAGATTTGTGCGCCACGCTTTGCTTCCTCCGTCGGGTGTAAATATCGGCGTGGGCGTGTATTTGGTGGCTAGATGAGGCCAGAGAATAGTTGATGAGAAGAGTGGTCATTGGAAAGAGGATGTACTTAGTCGTACTTGTAGACTTGATGAGACTTGGGTAGGAGTCGAACTCGTTGGGAGCGAAAATTTGACGTGGCGGAGAATTTTGAATTATTGCGTCGTGGGCCAACTTAATCGGTATTGCGAAATTTGACTGAACTTGGCTCTGGGAGAATATTTCACTCCCAGGTTCGTAGGGGGCACCGCGTACAGGTGTCAGTCTTGCCCTCCTTGTACCCAACTCGTACCCTACAGAATACCGATAATACAGTACCTTGAGAGCATATACAGTAAATTGTCTTGAATAAAAGTGGGAAAGGGGCATTCGTTTCATTCTATGGAGACAGAGAATCTAAGTACAGTATGGCGATCCACGGTCCACCCGGCAACCACCAGACCAACCCCTTAGGTCTGGCTCATTAACTACTCCCCCCCACAGGACGAAGCACCCGCGAAGACTACGTGCCCTTAGCTACTGAAACGCCATATCATCTCTGTCCATCTGCATCTCGTGATGACGAGCTCCGTTTAGTGTTGATCGTTTGTCCCTGCTAAAATGCCATAGCTCCTCACGGCTCAATCGTGCTGACATGCACTCCCAGAAGGTGACTCCACAACAGTAAATAGCTTTCTCATGCGTCATGAACACCACGGACCTTTTCGACATACTTTGGCAATTTAAAAGCCGCATTCCCTAACCGAAGGTTCTGATAGACCGGAATCTCCTCCTCCTCTTGAGTTATGAGATAGCCCTCTCGAAGTCGAAAAGGCTTGAGATGGTCTCCGTAGTAATGCCTTGGGATTCGTGACCCATCGACCTGTCTTAGTATGAATGAGCGCTCCATGTCACCTCCATAACCCACAACGACAAACGGCCCTCTCCATGCCGGTCTGAGCTTTTTCCCAGCGGCTTTGGCGTCCCATAACATCACTAGACTCCCTGGTACATAGACATGCCCAGCTCGTACGCCCAGATTATGTCGGTCTTTTGCACGATCTTTTTGCGAATCTGACCTGATCAGCGCAGTTCGCCTCGTCTCTTCACGGTTAAGGATAAAGTCTATAACTAGGTCTCCATGCACATCGTCATCTTCAGGAAACACATCTGGCGTTCCTGTACTCAATAATGACTTCAGACTCTCTCGATGGTTTGAGGGAAACACAGCTTCGAGATTCCCATCAGGTGCGAAGCCCTTAAGAATTTCGTGGGAGAAAACCCAAGGTGTAGTATGTCCCTCCTGTTTACATCAAACGTGGATTTTGATAGGATCGTTGGCCATCTCGATGGATCACGAGCGTTCTTCTTCAAGGCTCGTTGTAGAATGTCGACGGCTTTCTCTACCATACCAGTAGCTTTCTTTGCTGCAACAGGTGACGTGCACCACATAACTCCACGGGATTCCGCAAACCGCTGTGTGTCCTTCCCAAAATGAGCGCCAGGATCCGAGTAGATACCTGTGGGAACTCCATTCTCCAAGAAAATTCGCTCCAGTGTGGAAATAACAGATTCTGAGTTGTCAGATTTTGTTGCTTGCGACCACACGAACCGGGAGAAATAGTCCACTACCACAAGGATGTAATACACTTCTACTCCCTCGAACTTCGGAAAAGGGCCTATGAAATCGATTCCAAGTAGTTCCATCGGGGTACTTATTGACACTCGCGCCATTTTCTGTGATCTCACTGCTGTTCCATGTTTGGCACACACCAGACATCCTGCAATGTAGTCACGAACATCTTTAACCATAGCAGGCCAATAATACTTCGATAGTTTGCGCATTGTGATGGATGAGGCGAAGTGTCCCCCATTGTCATGAGCTTGCAACAACAGTGATGAGACTTCCTTTTCGGTTATGCAGCGTTTAAGAACTCCCTGAACATCAAGATAGAGTACTCTTTCGGGTCCCTGTACTTGATACTTACTCGCCTTCTTGAGGAACGCCGCTTGGTGGACTTTCGTTTGGATCTTCTTGGGAGCTATTCCCGTCTTCAGATATATTGAGATCTCTTTATACCATATTGAGTCAGAGAACCTCGTGTGAGGCGCAATGGTTTTTGTCCTTATCACATTTTTGACCCATGGTGCACTGTTATACTGAGGCACTGTGGATGGGACTTGGCTGTCTGAGACGTTAGAAATGAGACAGTTACTCCCCCCATAGCTTCCGCCCCTGCGGAAACCCAGGAAGATTTGTAGACTCCTGTGGATATTTCGGACAGCGAATTCAGGAGTTCAAATGCTACATGCGTAGGCACTGTCTCTCCCAATTCCTTTATAAGCAAGCTTATACTTGCCATCTTCGAATCAAGATCCTTCCTAGCCATATCACCCAGGAACAACGCCCTAAGATCCTCCTCTTTTAATGGTTCACCGATGGATTTCAGCAATGTTTCGTATCCATTTGTACCATCCTTCCAAATCCATTTAGGGTCTCCATTCTCGTTGACCAGATCACCAAATTCCGTTAATTCCTTCGTTTTTCCTATTTCACCCGGGAAGATAGTCCGAGAAAGAGCATCCGCGATTGGGTTCCGTGACCCAGGTATCCACGCAATTTCAATGTTCAGAAATCTAAGTTCGCTTGCCCACCTTGCATATATACCATCAAGACAAGATGATTTCAAGAAGTAGGTAAGCGGGTGATGATCGGTAAAGATTGTCCCCTGAATCGGCGACCTGAACATATAATCATATTTCCTGCAGAATTCCACGATAGCGCACAGCTCTCTTTTATACGTCCCGTAATTTCGTTGACATTTTGTGAATGTGAAAGCGTCATAAAGGATCGGAACTTCAGCTCGTTTACCCCCAATGATCCTTGACTGGGTTACAGCACAGCCAGCTCCAAAGTTGCTCGCATCTGAGTACATGACCGTTGACTCTTTGAAGTTCCAACCATGCATTTCAATTGCACTGGAGCATTTCTCCTGTAGTAATTGGAAGGAAACTTGCTCTGCCTCTCCCCACCGCCAGTCACCGTTACCGGTAAGTCTTGACAATGGAACCTTTATCTCAGCGAAGTTTTTAACCCATCGTCGAGTCATATTAATCGCCCCAAGAAAAGCACGAACCTCTGATGCATTTGTCGGGGTAGGCCATATCCGAATCTTGTCTCGTCTCTCAGGAGTTACACACACAATGCCGCCCTTCTTATGAAGCGTTCCTAGAGCCACAACTTCTTCCTTGAATAGCTCCATCTTTTTAAATGATAGTTTGAGACGTGACCACTCTAGTCGAGGAAACAATTCATCCGCCATAAAATCATAGGCATCCTTGAAGTTTTGAAAACCGGAAAACATGTCATCAATGTAGAATGAGGCTTTTGGAGGACTACTATTATCTTCGGGCACCAGTACAGACTTCATGCCCGGAAATTGATTTTTACCAGGTGGAATGTCACCAAGCACAATGTACATTAGCTCCGTGAAGGAGAATCCTGCGCTCATGGATCCTTGAGGCATCCGAGTCGGCTGAACTTGGCCAATGCCGGCTATGGTGAATGCAAAAAAATGTCGATCTTCGGGATGAACGAGGATATTCCAATAGCCGTGTTTCACATCAAACTTCAGAAAAAATTTGTGTGAGGGGTGAGACAAATGGTCGTGTACTTTGGCCATCAATTCCAGGTAGCATCCTGGCATGTCTTCCTTCACATTCTGGTAGTTAAACGTAATTCTCGGCTCATCCCAAGGTCCGGGATTGTCGCTCTTGTCCACTATGACGGCCTGCGCGTTCCAATCTGACAACTTTCCATTTGCTGCCATGGTCTTTTCGAACATTCCACACGATAGCCCCTCATTAACAATTTTTTGAAGCCAAAACTCCTTCCCTGGAGGCCACCTTTTCTGCTTGACTTTTGAAAATGGTTTAGTCCCCTCTCTGATCCTAACTCTATGAACATAGAGGTCTGTTGGGACTAGTTGCTCTAGCTCAACTCCATTGATATCGCGGTAGGTGAATAGAAGTCGTTTCACCATGTCTCGTTGAAAGTCATCGCCTACAGCTGTACCTATCTTTACTCCTACTTTCCCAAACCATTCATCGATTTCTTCTTTCGGAGCCTTACTTAAAGGTCTGCTTCTGGGTCTTCTGGATGTCGGAAATGTTCCGGCCAGGTCAAAACTTTCTCTAATTAGTCTAGTCGACGGTTCATTTGAATTGGAGTCGTTCTGGGAATTGAAGCCATTAACTGTACCATCAGTTAAGCAGTGTTTTCTATCAGAAACTCCCATAACGCTCATCAGCTGCTTAGTTAGTAGATCTCTGTTCTTCTTTAATATCCGCGGTGCTTTCTGGTCACTTGGTTCAAAGGCGGTCTCGTCAAACGTACATGACATCGACTCTAGTAAGACACTGTTGGAAGACAATATAGGTGACGAATTCGGATCATTAGGATGACCGTCCTTATTAAAATGAAAATTAGAAGATTGGACACAAGATTGAAGATCAGAGTCCTGAGGTTGTTGACAAAAAGGGTTTTCACTATCCTCTTTCGTAATTTCCTCACTGTGTATGACATTTTTGTACAGTTTACTGACATGTTTAGGTCTCTCTAGTTTTCCGACGACGAAGACGTAACAACTTTTGGGAGCTCATCATCAAAATCAGAGTCAGTATCGTCAGATTCATCTGTCGTATCAGTATCTGATTCTACAATATCTTTCGCGCGTGGTTCGCTCGGTTCTTCCCTATGTCCCTCGTCATCCAGGGCTTGTCTGGGATACAATACAAGTTTGTGCCCACTCGAAGACATAAACGTTGGGCCTACAATAGCGGCCTTCGCCTCATTCAATTTCGGATCTCCAAGAATTATTTTGGAGTCGCGAATAAAAATCCCTGCATTAACGTCGTGTAACCAAGGTATTCCTAGAAGTAAGTGAAGATCAAGTTCACCATTCTTCTTCACGACTGGGCGCACGAACGCATCTATTCGTCTCCAAATTCTGCAAACGCCGATGTCGAAACTAACAAAATGAGATAATTCCGTTGCACTGCCATCGGCTGTGTTCATCGTAAGACCACTGAACCCCTTGGTGCCCAAGCTGATCTTTTCAAGCCTCAGAGCTTTAACGAGGCCCTGCGAGATGATGTTCATCTCTGATCCTTGGTCTGCCTGCGAGATATGCTTTGGCAATGCAACTTTTATTATTTTCCCGTTTGCTTCTGCGCGCGCTACAACAGGAATTCGAAAAGCTTTTGTTTCCTGGCTCTTCTGGACCGACCGAGCCAGACCGTTATCGGCCGCACTTGAGAAAAATTGTGCTGGCACTTGCTTCCCTTTCTTCTTGTTCATCCTCGTTGAGAGTCTTCGGAATTCCTTTGCCGTATCTGGACTCACTTGCCAGAGCTCAAGAAGATTTAGAGGTATACATATTCTTCTCGCCAGTTCCACATAATCCATAGGGCCGCATCCCTCTCTGCCCACTATCTCCCTCAAATGCTTTAGAATCCGCTTTCCTTTTCTTGCCGGTTTTATAGGCCGACATATTCCAGGATTTTCATCCTCATTGACAGGCTCGTTGGCGAATTATTGCTAAGGATATCTTCTATATCGATTCGTTGCCTCTTCCTACCTGGTCCAGAGCTGAATGATTGAACCTGTGTGCCTAGTTCGCAGGCCTTTGATTCAGTGTGTTGCCAATGATCATCTGGTATATCGATGTCGGCAAACTGACTGAGTGAACAGTCCGCATCTCTTTGATCCGCGAAATGAACTTTGGGCACCGCTCTCCAAGATCCCTCAGGTTCATCTCTATGCGTCTCCTGACTCTCAGTCCTTGCTGGTGGTGATTCAGGCTGTGTTGACTTGAACCGTAGTTTTCTGGCCTATATCCAAAAGCGGAGTTCAATTGAGGTTGGTCTGGACATCCATATAGTTACCATTCATTCCTCGAGATCTAGAGGAATAATTTTCACTTAGATTGTGCAGATCAGAGTGAGGATTTAGTGGACGGTGAAAATCCTGACTCTCTTTCCACCTACCGTATCTATGACCGTAGTGTACCGAGTTTGATTCTCTCGGAGGTTGAGGGCGATCATATATTAAATTCTTGAGGTGAATTTGCTCCCATTCTGAAGTTGCAGATTCTGACATTTCGGTTTAATATGCCCTACATGGCCACATCCAAACACAACGGTCCATCACTCGCCTGTAGATAGCAGCTCCATTAACAAACGCATTCTTAGACACGTTCCCAGGATTATATGTGCTCTGACGATTAGTGGTGTTTCCTCCAAGAGTCTGATGGGCAGGAGGTGAGTCCTTATTGGCATGATTGAACCCGTTCCCAAACTGTTGTTGTTGATGATGCGGAGCCGAGGTTGATAATATGAGGCTTCATTGCTGAAGCCCTGCCTTGGCTTAGGTACCATTATCCTCCAGAACTTAAGTCTGCAAGCACAGATGGACGGATTTCCCGTAATGAGATGAGCATAGATCTCGAATTGCGCCATTTCGTTCCTCTCAGCGCTCTTCTCTAGCTTCCTTAGCCGCATCTAGACTTTGTTAACCCCAAGGATTATTTCTTGACATCTCCACATTGAACCGCATGATAGCGCGCCTGGAAAGCGCTTCACACCTGACATCTTCATCACGAANTGAGGCGAAGTGTCCCCCATTGTCATGAGCTTGCAACAACAGTGATGAGACTTCCTTTTCGGTTATGCAGCGTTTAAGAACTCCCTGAACATCAAGATAGAGTACTCTTTCGGGTCCCTGTACTTGATACTTACTCGCCTTCTTGAGGAACGCCGCTTGGTGGACTTTCGTTTGGATC
This sequence comes from Blumeria hordei DH14, assembly GCA_900239735.1. Taxonomy (NCBI): domain Eukaryota; kingdom Fungi; phylum Ascomycota; class Leotiomycetes; order Helotiales; family Erysiphaceae; genus Blumeria; species Blumeria hordei. Next base: position 2,437,335 of record OENG01000009.1, on the reverse strand, counting down.
TTCTTGGGAGCTATTCCCGTCTTCAGATATATTGAGATCTCTTTATACCATATTGAGTCAGAGAACCTCGTGTGAGGCGCAATGGTTTTTGTCCTTATCACATTTTTGACCATGGTGCACTGTTATACTGAGGCACTGTGGATGGGACTTGGCTGTCTGAGACGTTAGAAATGAGACAGTTACTCCCCCCCATAGCTTCCGCCCCTGCGGAAACCCAGGAAGATTTGTAGACTCCTGTGGATATTTCGGACAGCGAATTCAGGAGTTCAAATGCTACATGCGTAGGCACTGTCTCTCCCAATTCCTTTATAAGCAAGCTATACTTGCCATCTTCGAATCAAGATCCTTCCTAGCCATATCACCCAGGAACAACGCCCTAAGATCCTCCTCTTTTAATGGTTCACCGATGGATTTCAGCAATGTTTCGTATCCATTTGTACCATCCTTCCAAATCCATTTAGGGTCTCCATTCTCGTTGACCAGATCACCAAATTCCGTTAATTCCTTCGTTTTTCCTATTTCACCCGGGAAGATAGTCCGAGAAAGAGCATCCGCGATTGGGTTCCGTGACCCAGGTATCCACGCAATTTCAATGTTCAGAAATCTAAGTTCGCTTGCCCACCTTGCATATATACCATCAAGACAAGATGATTTCAAGAAGTAGGTAAGCGGGTGATGATCGGTAAAGATTGTCCCCTGAATCGGCGACCTGAACATATAATCATATTTCCTGCAGAATTCCACGATAGCGCACAGCTCTCTTTTATACGTCCCGTAATTTCGTTGACATTTTGTGAATGTGAAAGCGTCATAAAGGATCGGAACTTCAGCTCGTTTACCCCAATGATCCTTGACTGGGTTACAGCACAGCCAGCTCCAAAGTTGCTCGCATCTGAGTACATGACCGTTGACTCTTTGAAGTTCCAACCATGCATTTCAATTGCACTGGAGCATTTCTCCTGTAGTAATTGGAAGGAAACTTGCTCTGCCTCTCCCCACCGCCAGTCACCGTTACCGGTAAGTCTTGACAATGGAACCTTTATCTCAGCGAAGTTTTTAACCCATCGTCGAGTCATATTAATCGCCCCAAGAAAAGCACGAACCTCTGATGCATTTGTCGGGGTAGGCCATATCCGAATCTTGTCTCGTCTCTCAGGAGTTACACACACAATGCCGCCTTCTTATGAAGCGTTCCTAGAGCCACAACTTCTTCCTTGAATAGCTCCATCTTTTTAAATGATAGTTTGAGACGTGACCACTCTAGTCGAGGAAACAATTCATCCGCCATAAAATCATAGGCATCCTTGAAGTTTTGAAAACCGGAAAACATGTCATCAATGTAGAATGAGGCTTTTGGAGGACTACTATTATCTTCGGGCACCAGTACAGACTTCATGCCCGGAAATTGATTTTTACCAGGTGGAATGTCACCAAGCACAATGTACATTAGCTCCGTGAAGGAGAATCCTGCGCTCATGGATCCTTGAGGCATCCGAGTCGGCTGAACTTGGCCAATGCCGGCTATGGTGAATGCAAAAAAATGTCGATCTTCGGGATGAACGAGGATATTCCAATAGCCGTGTTTCACATCAAACTTCAGAAAAAATTTGTGTGAGGGGTGAGACAAATGGTCGTGTACTTTGGCCATCAATTCCAGGTAGCATCCTGGCATGTCTTCCTTCACATTCTGGTAGTTAAACGTAATTCTCGGCTCATCCCAAGGTCCGGGATTGTCGCTCTTGTCCACTATGACGGCCTGCGCGTTCCAATCTGACAACTTTCCATTTGCTGCCATGGTCTTTTCGAACATTCCACACGATAGCCCCTCATTAACAATTTTTTGAAGCCAAAACTCCTTCCCTGGAGGCCACCTTTTCTGCTTGACTTTTGAAAATGGTTTAGTCCCCTCTCTGATCCTAACTCTATGAACATAGAGGTCTGTTGGGACTAGTTGCTCTAGCTCAACTCCATTGATATCGCGGTAGGTGAATAGAAGTCGTTTCACCATGTCTCGTTGAAAGTCATCGCCTACAGCTGTACCTATCTTTACTCCTACTTTCCCAAACCATTCATCGATTTCTTCTTTCGGAGCCTTACTTAAAGGTCTGCTTCTGGGTCTTCTGGATGTCGGAAATGTTCCGGCCAGGTCAAAACTTTCTCTAATTAGTCTAGTCGACGGTTCATTTGAATTGGAGTCGTTCTGGGAATTGAAGCCATTAACTGTACCATCAGTTAAGCAGTGTTTTCTATCAGAAACTCCCATAACGCTCATCAGCTGCTTAGTTAGTAGATCTCTGTTCTTCTTTAATATCCGCGGTGCTTTCTGGTCACTTGGTTCAAAGGCGGTCTCGTCAAACGTACATGACATCGACTCTAGTAAGACACTGTTGGAAGACAATATAGGTGACGAATTCGGATCATTAGGATGACCGTCCTTATTAAAATGAAAATTAGAAGATTGGACACAAGATTGAAGATCAGAGTCCTGAGGTTGTTGACAAAAAGGGTTTTCACTATCCTCTTTCGTAATTTCCTCACTGTGTATGACATTTTTGTACAGTTTACTGACATGTTTAGGTCTCTCTAGTTTTCCGACGACGAAGACGTAACAACTTTTGGGAGCTCATCATCAAAATCAGAGTCAGTATCGTCAGATTCATCTGTCGTATCAGTATCTGATTCTACAATATCTTTCGCGCGTGGTTCGCTCGGTTCTTCCCTATGTCCCTCGTCATCCAGGGCTTGTCTGGGATACAATACAAGTTTGTGCCCACTCGAAGACATAAACGTTGGGCCTACAATAGCGGCCTTCGCCTCATTCAATTTCGGATCTCCAAGAATTATTTTGGAGTCGCGAATAAAAATCCCTGCATTAACGTCGTGTAACCAAGGTATTCCTAGAAGTAAGTGAAGATCAAGTTCACCATTCTTCTTCACGACTGGGCGCACGAACGCATCTATTCGTCTCCAAATTCTGCAAACGCCGATGTCGAAACTAACAAAATGAGATAATTCCGTTGCACTGCCATCGGCTGTGTTCATCGTAAGACCACTGAACCCCTTGGTGCCCAAGCTGATCTTTTCAAGCCTCAGAGCTTTAACGAGGCCCTGCGAGATGATGTTCATCTCTGATCCTTGGTCTGCCTGCGAGATATGCTTTGGCAATGCAACTTTTATTATTTTCCCGTTTGCTTCTGCGCGCGCTACAACAGGAATTCGAAAAGCTTTTGTTTCCTGGCTCTTCTGGACCGACCGAGCCAGACCGTTATCGGCCGCACTTGAGAAAAATTGTGCTGGCACTTGCTTCCCTTTCTTCTTGTTCATCCTCGTTGAGAGTCTTCGGAATTCCTTTGCCGTATCTGGACTCACTTGCCAGAGCTCAAGAAGATTTAGAGGTATACATATTCTTCTCGCCAGTTCCACATAATCCATAGGGCCGCATCCCTCTCTGCCCACTATCTCCCTCAAATGCTTTAGAATCCGCTTTCCTTTTCTTGCCGGTTTTATAGGCCGACATATTCCAGGATTTTCATCCTCATTGACAGGCTCGTTGGGCGAATTATTGCTAAGGATATCTTCTATATCGATTCGTTGCCTCTTCCTACCTGGTCCAGAGCTGAATGATTGAACCTGTGTGCCTAGTTCGCAGGCCTTTGATTCAGTGTGTTGCCAATGATCATCTGGTATATCGATGTCGGCAAACTGACTGAGTGAACAGTCCGCATCTCTTTGATCCGCGAAATGAACTTTGGGCACCGCTCTCCAAGATCCCTCAGGTTCATCTCTATGCGTCTCCTGACTCTCAGTCCTTGCTGGTGGGTGATTCAGGCTGTGTTGACTTGAACCGTAGTTTTCTGGCCTATATCCAAAAGCGGAGTTCAATTGAGGTTGGTCTGGGACATCCATATAGTTACCATTCATTCCTCGAGATCTAGAGGAATAATTTTCACTTAGATTGTGCAGATCAGAGTGAGGATTTAGTGGACGGTGAAAATCCTGACTCTCTTTCCACCTACCGTATCTATGACCGTAGTGTACCGAGTTTGATTCTCTCGGAGGTTGAGGGCGATCATATATTAAATTCTTGAGGTGAATTTGCTCCCAGTTCTGAAGTTGCAGATTCTGACATTTCGGTTTAATATGCCCTACATGGCCACATCCAAAACACAACGGTCCATCACTCGCCTTGTAGATAGCAGCTCCATTAACAAACGCATTCTTAGACACGTTCCCAGGATTATATGTGCTCTGACGATTAGTGGTGTTTCCTCCAAGAGTCTGATGGGCAGGAGGTGAGTCCTTATTGGCATGATTGAACCCGTTCCCAAACTGTTGTTGTTGATGATGCGGAGGCCGAGGTTGATAATATGAGGCTTCATTGCTGAAGCCCTGCCTTGGCTTAGGTACCATTATCCTCCCAGAACTTAAGTCTGCAAGCACAGATGAGACGGATTTCCCGTAATGAGATGAGCATAGATCTCGAATTTGCGCCATTTCGTTCCTCTCAGCGGCTCTTTCTCTAGCTTCCTTAGCCGCATCTAGACTTTGCTTAACCCCAAGGATTATTTCTTGACATCTCCACATTGAACCGCATGATAGCGCGGACCTGGAAAGCGCTTCACACCTGACATCTTCATCACGAAGCCCATTGAGGAACGCAAGGATAATGGAGTTGAGCACTGTTTGCTCAATAGGAATCATTGGTCTGCCCAGAGCTGCTGTCCTTGGGGCATCCCTTCCGTGTGACCGACGAAGAATGTGTAGCGCACGCTGATAGTATGCTATCAGTGGTTCAGCTTCCTTCTGCATAAAATCCTGGATATCATTTTGCAGGTTCCCTTCGACGTGATTTACCAACTTGGCGGGGAACATTTCAATTAGCTGTTGTTTAAACTCAGCCACCTGCTCATCTGTCGAATTCTGCCGGTCGTCAATGAAGGCCCTTAATTCCGGAGTTGAATCAAGCCATCCTGCCGCTTCGTCTTCAAAAAGGATATCAATCGCGAAGAAAAAATTTTCTGGTGAGACCGTCGTATGCCCCGCCGTCCTGAAATCATATTCGAGTCGTGACAGCCACCTTGCTCCGGAGTTTCCTTCTCCAACAAACCTTCCCGCCTGTTCAAACTTTGGGAGTGTTCGATTTGCCATTCCGAGTTGCTCTTCACCAATCCAGATTCTTTCCAACTCAGCACGCAATTCACTAAAATCAAAAGCCGTTTTTTTTTTTTTTTTTTTTTTTTTTTTCCTTTGTAATCTTCCTTATTCTTCTGTTGTTATTTTTCCACCTTCTTCTACACCAATTCCAGATCACAGATGTTAGGCCGATAAGTTAACTTAATAATGGGGCCTTCGTAATTGATTCACACTTGAGGGTCAACACTTGAACGAAACCGGTTTCTTTAACAGGCACTGTGATGACGCGTTTCGACCCAGCAGCACAAAACTAGGTCGTAATATGTATATAGACCACCGAGCTGCCAACTAAATTTCAGGATGAATTTTCAGCCTGTGGACTCGAGATAGCTCCCAATAACAGTTGACTCCCATTCAACGCGTGAGATGATCTGCTTCGATAAATAGACCGTATCCACACGACACGATTACTAATAGTCACCACCTGACGTCTCGATACCGATGATATAAAGTGGGTAGATAGTTAAGATCAAAGTAGACAATGACAACGACCCGAGGAAAATCCCCTGTGCAGGTCACCAGTAAATTGTCTTGAATAAAAGTGGGAAAGGGGCATTCGTTTCATTCTATGGAGACAGAGAATCTAAGTACAGTATGGCGATCCACGGTCCACCCGGCAACCACCAGACCAACCCCTTAGGTCTGGCTCATTAACTTATACCTCTGAGCGCTATCCCGTAATTACCCGGCGATACCTAACCGCACATGGCTAGCGCGTGTGGTCAATAGACTCATCACAACTCTGCCCCAATCATTGCCCTGCAATGACTCAGTTCGGCGCTCTTAAGCCTCCGACTCAGGGGCGACAGTAGTTGCATCTGTAGTCAGTACACGACGTGCATATGCACCTGTCGGCGCCGAGACGGTCATCAAGTGGCGATATCACAACAGGACCTCTGTTTCTGTATTGATCATGGAGGATTGAATGCAATTTCCGTAAACAACCGTCACTCTCTTCCTTAAATAACAGAAACGTTCAGTCAGCTTTCTCAAGCTAAACTTTACTGTGGATACTCGAGGGACAAAAGATAATTGGCGAGTGGTCAAAAGCTGCCATGGACTCAAATCATAAGATTCTAAACTAAAGAGAAAAGTATCTAGGAGGATATGAATCTGTACATATGTACATAGGTGTTCCACTGTTCAAATGAAGTTGCCAACACGAAACCTCCCGTCCCTTATTATCTTCAACCCAAGGGTTTCGCATGAAAGCCAATGTCTATGGCAAACCTTTCGTATCGTGAATTGTCACACACAAGACTCGTGTGTGTGAAACTAGTCGTCGGAGTCCCTGGACTGACCTCATGTCGGCTTACCGGCTATTGGACCGACGACCACGTGGCCACTAAAAATGTCGGGGCGTCACAGTGATAAGTAGGGCTCCGACCCTGACACTTGATCAGTTCGTGGTTTGCTCCATGATAATGGTGATAGGAAGATGTGCTTAGGGATGAAGACGATACAGACTGCGAAGGCGATTAGGAATCCTCATTGAAATGAGGACTTCGTTACTCAATCTTGGCTTGGCAAACTCTACAGTGGGAGCTAGAGATCTGTAGGAGACACCAGTGATAGGTGTTGAGAATAGTTCCAAATAAATGAAATTGGATTGTTCCAGAAATTGGAAGAGTTACATGCAAGCCTTGAGGTTGGTTTAGAGATATGATGAATATGTTTGCCATACGAAGAAGTATACTGATATTTAACGAATAGTTAGTTGTAGGGAGATTGCTATAATTCTATACATATGGCAGTATACCCCCAATTAGAATGAAAAAGAAAAGTTGTATTTAAATAGTCTGTCCTACATAGTTAGAAACTCAAATAGGACATAAATGGATTAATAATAATATACATCTGGCGGTCAAATGATGACCTGTGAGGGGAGCTGTAATGGAGGGATAGGAAGGGCTATACTACTGGCATAGGTATCCTTGGCCTGTAGGCAGAGAGGACCTGCACTTCCTACATAGTTATAGACTAAGATAGGACAACAAAATAAATAATAATAATTCAAGAAAAATTCTGCGCAGCGTTCCACGCTGCCTGTAGCATCAATTTGACATCATGAATCTTATTTTTTCATCTTCATTAACCTCCTCTCATCTTTTCACTTTCCGTGTTCCGTGTTCCAACATGGCGAGTGTTGGTACTGGTGTGGGTAAATCCAGCGGTTTCGACGCATCGCAAAAAGCGACAATGGCCATCAACAACAACAGCAGCGGAGCGCAGACAAATCCAAAGGAAAAGAATTTACATATTCAAAGGAAATTGCTTAAACAGATTATACTAATCGTGATGAGATAAAAGGATGAGGTGGATCTACCATCTATGGAGAATTTTAACGAAGCCGTGAAGGCATTCAATGCACACAAAAGGGCCTTGACTGAAATGACCCAGAAGACATCTCTAATCGAGGAAAGGATGATGGTGTTGGAGAAAGTTGTCGAGAAGTGCCTCGCGGATCCTGCTCGAAAAGCTACACCAGCAGTGGTTTCGGGCGCACCGACATCAAAGAGCTATGCGTCGGTCGTGGCTCCGCAACGGACAAAAACAGCGGTGAAGCTAAGAATCGATGGAGCATATAGACTGTAGCTGAAAGAGCTGCTTTCATAGGCAAAAGAGCACATTAAAGGTGCATACGCGATCCGACAAATGCGGAGCAATGATACAGAGGTATTCGTCCAGTCAGTGTCCCAGAGAGACCCGCCGCTAAATATGCGACAACCAACGGAATTCAAAATTCTGCGGCGAGAATTTCCAGTCGTGGGCTACAGTGTCCCATTGCGGACACGAATTGAAGGGGGTAGAGATGCCAACAATTTCGCCATCATCAGGGAGATAGAGACGGCTACGAAGGCACGGATTCCAGGCTTAGTCAGAATTCGTATAAAGTGGCTATATGATTGATAGGAACACCAGCGGTCAAAGAAAAATGGCCGCACTCGAGGATCAAATGCGGTTAGGCTCCCATTGGATGCAATGCAGACGGAAGTGGTCCGAAACGGCCTTGTTATGAACGCCATGCTCTACACCCCGCAGGTGTGGTCACCAAGGTCCCAGCCAAAACGGTTTCACAACTGCAGTCAGTGGGGACAAACCTAGGCGTCCTGTGGAAAGGCAGGCAGGTGCGGTGAGTGTGCTGGCGCTCACTAAACTCGGGACTGTCCGAGGAAAAGGGTTTCCTGCGCGAACTGCTGCGAGGAGTATCGTTTGTGGCAGAAAGCAGCATGCCGGACTTACCAAGTCTACAAGAGAAGTGTAGAGAAGGCTCGGATGGAGTTGTTTTCGAGAACGGCAGAAATATGGAACAAAAAACCAACCATGGCACCAATGCGAACAGTCGGAACGACTGATGATCAGGGATTCACTTTGGTCACCATTAAAAAGGCTGAAGGACTCAAAATGGGGCCAGAACGGCCGTGAAAGGTAGTGGAAGCCCCAGTGTCACCTACCATCCACGCGACAGCGGCACCACCATCGGGGCCAACTCTTCGGATACTTCGACGACCAACGCCGAGTGATGAGGTGCCTTTTCTTTTTAACTTTTCATAACGTTAGTCTAATCGAAGGGGGATTTAATGAATTTCGAGGAAGTTTTATAAAATTGTGTTTGAAAAGAACTTCCTCAGCATAAAACCGGGTCGTTTCAAAGTGGCAGGACATCGGGTTTTATTTGTTGAAATATTTTTCCCTCGCCAAAGCAGCTTACCGTCTCCATGGTTCTATAAATAGATACCGCATAGGAAGTTAAACAAGAATAATAAATACTGACAAGGGCCCAAAGCAGTCTAGCGATACAAATACGAAGTGGGCACATGGGGCACAATTCGTATCTATATAGAAGAAAAGTACCCGAAGTATTAAGTCCAGGCTGTCCACATGGCTACTAATCACAGAACCCCAAGCATATGATTATGTCCTGCCCCCGATGTTCGAATGGTAGAGCTGAGATCTGGAGACAAGCCAAAGATCGGTCCTACGAAGCAATGATAAATAATTCTGGAGACATTAAAAAGATAACACAGTGGATACTAAATAATGGGTGGATAGAGCAATTCCAGATGACAAAGGCGATCGAAATGCTGCTGAGGGAAAGGAACAGGTCGAGTAATGCTTGGGGCGATTAGAGATGATCGGGTTGGTTTTTATGGATAACAATACAGTGTAACTGCGCTTCCTGAAGAAAATATGTGAAAACTAAAGACAACAAGCAGAAAGTTGTGGGAGGTTTTCACCATAAAGGTTTCCTCTCGTGTAAATTTCACAGATTTTAGACACCTGCATGGGCCCTTAGGGCGCTAAATCAGGATAAGTAAATCAAATCAAGAACAATAAGTAAAGAAAAAATATTTTTAATATTACATGTGAGGCGAGAAATCCCGCTATTTAAATAAAAGCTGGGTTTTCTGCACATTAGTGTGAACTCCAACATACTTCCTTATCTAACCTAAATGGGAAGGTTGTCGGAGATCTTAAAGCCAATGTATGCCATCAGGCATCTATTGGATAATTACTGTTCATACCACTGAGTGATGATATTGGTTAATCATATCTCAGGGTGCTAGTGCATATTATTCTAATATGTACTATTTGTTTACTGCAATAATATTGCTGCCTTAATTACAACAAAATGATTATCTCCAAGTCAAATAAATAAAAAAGTAGTATAGAGAGAATCTACCGAGTCATGTATTTCAGACGAAATAAAAGCGAATGATTTCTAAACCTCTCTGTCAGAATTTCCAACTAATATTGAGCACGTAAATGACTCGAAAGAACTTAAGAAACAAAGCTTATGTATATGATGAGAGGGAAAACAAGTACAGCCCTAATGGATGTAATAATAAAGCAATCAAGATACGTGCCGACGTCTTAATGCAGCAGCTTTATCCAAGCGCTGGTAAGGCTTGGCATTAAGTAGATTCCTTACGATTATTACAAGAGCTTGGGTTATAGCTAAGGTAAACATTGAAAATGACATAAAACTTATACACAGAGAGTTGAAGAGTGAATTATTGTTGAGCATAGGCGAAGAAAAAACATTGATTATGTTTAAGCAACATATATTAATACAATAATTAATAAAACCCTGGGGCACTTACTGAAGATAATTCTCAGCTATTCTACCAAGAGATGCAACATTTGTGATATAGATTTTGAGTCATCTGAATTCGAAGTTAAACCTCTAAACCCTATAGAAATGAGAAATTTGTTGGTATTTGCAAGCTTCAGGTAGTGTTCATGAATTAATGTGAAAATATATCAATCCTTGGGAAGAAGGATGATATTGTCAAGTAGCCTCACTGATGGACCATTACAAAGTCCCAGATCTTCGTCACGTCGAGGTGAATCGAGAGGCATCATTTTAATTGCTCCACTTATTATTGCACCTTTTTTCAAATTAACTTGATCAATTTCCTCCATTGTATCAGGATCACTTAGAGAAATATAGTCTAATTCGAATTTTACACCATCACGAATTCTGAGCTCCTGTTCGTCACGAATAAAGCTGATTGCTGGCTCAATAATTTGATCCCGACTTCGAGAACCTTCTAAATATTTCTTTTCAGCCAGCAGTAATGATTGATAGAGCACTATCGCTGCATTTCTTCGTCTGGTACCAAGGTAAACATTTCGAGAGCTCATTGCCAAGCCATCTTCTTCTCTCTGGGTCCGACCAACGATAATTTGTGTATCAAAACAAAGATCCCGAATCATTTTTTTGATAACAAGCGTTTGTTGAATATCTTTTTGTCCAAAATAAACTCTATCTGGTGTTACAATGTTAAAAAGCTTGGTGCATATAGTGGCAACACCTCTGAAAAATGTAGGCCGGCTTGCACCTTCCAATATCTCACCTACTGGTGTTATTGTAACAAAGCTGCCTTTAGCATCACACTCTTGACTTGGAAAGCCGCTTGGGTACATTTCTTCGGTGCTAGGAGCAAAGACAGCAGCTATCCTCCCTTGTTTTCCAATATCAACAGCAAGATTGTCATTTAGACGTCTTAATAATTCCAAGTCCTGTAACAATGTTTTTGGATAGCTATCAAGGTCATCTTGCACGCCAAATTGGGTCGGGTTGACATAGATGCTGACAACAACAGCAAAATTATCCTTGGCAGCCATATTGGCCAAAGAAAGATGGCCTTCGTGAAGAGCTCCCATGGTAGGTACAAGAGCAATTGGACAAGCGTTCAGAAGCTGTTGAAGGCGCCATTGACGGAGACTAGAGACATCTTGAAAAACTCTAATACAAGAATCTGTTATGACTGGACTAGTCTCATCTAATGCTGATATTTGATCCGTCATATTTTCCGATTGTAATGAATCTGAGCAGCGACTGATTGTCAAGTTAAGTAAGTGTTTCTAGGGCTACTGAATTTCCAAATAGTTTAGAGTTTTATAATTAGTGGCTGCAAGAGCTGGGACGCTGGATGAGTAAGGCGGCTCAAAGAATATGGGCGCGATCTATGAATAGAATAATAATGATATGAATCGGGAGAGTATTGTTAAGGGGACGAGGTGGGATGTCAACGTGATAAAGAGTCTGGTGGATCAAAGTTAGGTTTTATTAACTGAACGTGACACAATCTATATCTAGTCCGCGCTTCACTCTATTTGTACATGACAAGCGAGACCCCAATACTAGCGCCGTTGAGACTCTAGCCATATGAATCAGTCCTACGCGAACTAGAATCTAATCAAATCTCAACATATGCCATCAAGCGCCTCACATGCTCGCCCTCGGGGACTCGGACTTTTCAGGCAAAAATATACAGAGCTCATTCAAGCAATCAATTATTTAGACTATGACAAATATTTGATATACTGTGGGGAAATCAAAAATAGATTGGATTAATTGATTAACTGTCTGCCTTGGTGATACCTAGACAGTTTACAAACATGTATACTTGATAGACCAAATCTAAATTAGATGCCATATATCACTAGTTCCACACTCTAACAATGACAATGAATCGCACGACATTATATGACATGATATACATGGAAGCAACCTTACTAGCTGATAAGACCATCACCATATATGGCAAATATTATTTGAGTGGGCAGAGTTATGTTCGAATTTCTTTCCCGGCATAGGTGAGAGTGGGGAGACTAAGACTAATCACTTGTCAGTAGTGATGCTTGCGAGCCTCTATTTCTGCTCGTGGGCTTTTCGGAATAGAATAGAATATAATTTGGGTTAAGTCCTTGCTGAGTCTAAGACTAGGAATAACGATTGAGGCTATCTTACAAGCTCTAAGTTAATGGTGAATGATGTATTCAAAGGACTTTATAAATCGAAGGTTTAGTCTCGTACTTTCCAGGAAAGTCTCTATTATCTATCAATGTGTGGTGCTCCCGGGTACCCAAAGCAACATAGAAAAGCCGGGCTTGGCTTACCTACAGCTTACCCTAAATATCACGTTTCTTTTGATAATGTAGGACGATTTTCGAATTTTCCTTGTGTTATGACCGCTGAATAGCACAGAATGGGTTTGTGCATACTTGCATAAAATATGCCATAGTCCTTTACAAAGATGTTATTGTGTACTCAAGTGCGATTTCTTCTACGAATCTAAGAGTGAAATATTCTCCCAGTGCCAAGTTCAGTCAAACTTCGCGATACCGAAGAACTTGGCCCACGAAGCAATGATTCAAAATTCTCCAACACGTCAATTTTTCACTACCAACGAGATCGACTCCTACCTAAGTCTCATCAAGTCCGCAGGTACGACCAAGTATATCCTCATTCCAGTGATAACACCTCTCGTCGACTTTCTCAGGTCTCAGCTGGTCGCTAAATACAAGCCCACGCCCGAATTCATACCCGCCAGAGGAAGTAAAGCGTGTCACACAAATTTAGAAAGCAGTTATTTGGGAAGAACGTGAGAGAGGTAAGTGCAAGCTAACGATGCGATGAAGAGGATGGACACTTTCTCGACGAGCGTTAAATTTTGAATTTTGACAAGGAATTTCACAAATTAAGTTTTATGCGCGCCAAGCCTTTGATCCCGAGAATTCTTGTGATACTGTAAACATCGCCATGGTGAGATGGCGCGGTGGTATATCAACAAGACCATCTCTCGAATAGATTCTGGATAGATTGGACACAAATCCCGATTGAGACAGGAGATTGCTGGTTCGAATCCGGCAAAACACAAACACATTTGTCGCGGTTCAAGCGTACATATATGACGAAGGTACGATCGGATAATCAAAGGTTTTGAATTTCTCTTTGGTGGGTACTAACGAAGGTGGGTCGACAGTGTGTAAGCAAACATATCTCATAGTGATATTTGCGAACGAAATCCGGAATAAGAGTGTCTTTAATGTCAAAAGAGTCATCCATCATGTATACATAGCACCGGTCATGTGTCATAGCTAAATAGCTGAATACACATTAAATGGTTTAAAAAAAGGATGAAATCAGGTCATAATATACAAAGCTCGGGTCATGGTTTATGGGGGACTGATGCTCTAATTGAGCTATTTATCTTGAGGAAGGATAGGCGGATGAGATGTGGTGTGAGATGGGGAATAGGTCTCTGAAGAACATGCTGGGACTGACATTTTCGACGGGTTTTCAACTTTAGAATGTTAATGGGCGCCAAGACCGAGATTTCGGCTAATTAGCCAGGAGGGCTTCTTTTGTCGATGAGTCAACGGCACTCCCCAGCGCCCTGGACAGCACAAAAGAAGTTAGGCTAAGCTACCATACAGCAATCACGCTCTGTCAAGACTTTTCTGACATTTCAGCACAACCTTCGGGAAGAAGTTGGAAGGAGGCTAGAAAGGCAGAGTGTGAATTTCCCGAGGTACCCACAAGTCTGCAGCGCCCAGCTGGCCGGCCTCTTCGAACGCTTCAGAAGGGGCACTATGTCTTCGGATTTAGTCCTAATGTCGGTATTAGGAGAGCACCGCACCTAGTGGTTTTTGCATTTTTCCCGGTTGCCACACACACGCAAATGGCCATCGTTTCGTTGGTTAGAGAGGGGAGATAATGAATGTCAAAGGGCTTCTCTAAGTGTATGATCGAATGAGGGCTTGTGAGTGGTGGTACTGTTTGAGGGGAGCTGTAAGGGAGGCATAGAAGGGGATGTTCTACTAGCAGGTATCTTTGGCCTGTAGACAGAGAGGACCTGCATATCCTGCATAGTCATAGACTCACACAGGACAATAAAATAATTTTATAATTATAATATAGGCCGACAATTTACCAGCTTGATGTCATTTTGTTGCGAAGAAAAACTAAACGAAAAAACAACGGCTCTATGTTTGGTCGTATCCGTACACCCGCTTTGACCCATGTGAAAATATACGCTTAAGATGTGCAAGGTGAACTCAACTAATTCGTCGGTTGTCTCTGCATGCGTCAAAACTTCAAGCCAAAGTCGACTGAGCTAATAGCTAATTGACTCTTTTTATCATTTTGTGTTCCTGTGTATTCTCAAGTGTAATTAACAAAAAACTTTGATATATCAGGTGGGAATATTAGGAATATCGAAATTCTGCCAAGACGAGAGATAATCTTCTTTGTAGTTCTATTACTTTAAAAATTATTGACTAATGTGAAATAAAAAGTGGAGGAGTAAGAGATTGTAATCAAATTAAAGTCACAGGACTGAGGACAAGTAGGTCTTTTCATCAAACCAAGTTCCAGCCAGGGACACGTCCTAGATTAAATAACTATAAAACTTGAGTAGATTTTATCCTCACTTGGAACGCTTCCCCTTAGCTTCGTTGGCACCAAGCTCTCTGATGAAGATGTGAGTGGCCCCTTCACCACTATACTCTTCCTGGCCATTTTCAAAACCAGGACAAACTCCAACAGCCATGTAATTTCCATCGCACGAAAATGCCAGAGCTGAAATACTTGCTGGGTACTTTTGGTATTGGCGAATTCTTCTCTTGGCATCAGCATCCCACAATGATACAATTCCGTCCCCGCCTCCCGATGCAAAAGTTCCGTGAATAGGATGAAATGCGACCACATTCACGGGATAGACGATATCAACACCATCACCTTCTGTATCCGCTTGTCGATGACACTTAAAAGCATATTTTCGTGCCTGGGATTCGCTTGAGGGATCAAACCACTCAACAGCGATTCTTCCCTCAATGCTACTCGTTGCATACCCTGCGTCATTCGGCATACAAGCTACTGATCTTGTCATAAACTTCAATGATGACTCTCTTTGTTGCCACGGCTCAAGTGATTTTTCGGTTGCATCTTCTTTGTCGGAAATCATCTTCAAATCCTTAAACTCATAAATGTGAACAAGGCGTGAAGCCATAGCAACAACTAACTTTGACGCGGTGATTGATAGGGAGTGTGGTTTCGCAGGTAATTTAACTGTGATAGATTTCCGATCGGTATTCCGAAGATCGTGAATATGAATCGTGGAGTCCCATGAAGCAGAAACCAGTAGTTCTATATGAGGATTAATATCTCCAATTACAATCATCTACTCAGGAATTACTCACCGTGCTCGCGACTGTAGACTACCGATTTTACAGGGGAACCATGAACACTGAGCACAGTTTGATCTCCACTTTCTAGATCTATCCTACACCAGCGCTTAGTTGGGTGAAATTTTCTCAATTCGGGTTATCATACTTTTTAACCTGACAGTCTACGCCAGCCGTGAATACGTGAGAGTCGCCGGCCCCAAAGCACAAGTCAAGGACAGGAGCTCGGTGTTCGTGCTTCGAAATCAGCTTTCCATGCGCTTCTTGGTCTGATATGTCATACAAATAAATATATTTATCCCAAGAGGCTACAGCTAATAGCGTAGGCACGCCAGACGCAAATGCGAGAGAGGAGACCGCATCAGTCGGGGGTTGAGAAAGTTCATACTGAACCGCTTTCAAAACGTCAGTTAAGAAATTGGTAGAGAAGGAATTAATGATTAACCTGGGGCCATATCCACATGTAGGGTCAGGTGGGATTCGTAGTTCTAGGGCTCATGAAATGTTATTATGTTACTTTATTGGATTTCACTTGTGCCTTGCAGATTCCGACACCCGAGTGCAAGATTTACTAGTCAGATTTGGCCCCACAACGTCATTGACAGCAAAACGTCATATCTTCACACTGCATACCATATTGTGCTTGGTTATCATTTGGCTTCTACATCTATTACCCGTCGTTGGCAACCCAAAGACTTACGCAGAAGAATATAAATTCTAACCTCACACGTATACGGAAGTTAAATCTCTTACAAAAGCTTCTTAACTCTTTCGTTTTGATTTATGGGTATTTCTTAATTATCCTTAAGGATCCAAATTTTAATCCGCGCAATCCATAGAATACAATCACATCTTCTATATTAACCCCAGGCTTGCATCTCGCTGTACCTTTTCTTCAGCATCATTTTGACCGGTTTATTAATTCAGCATTGCTCGATCCAATTATGAACTAAAAATCACTGCGTCATTCTTTCAATGTCGTAAGACTCCGAATATACCAGACAGGCCCTACAATCTGGAAGGGCCAACACCAGCTATACCAGAAGTGGTGATAGAAGAAGTGGCCCTAAAAGCGGGCGTTATAACAACTTCGACTCATGCCTTCCCGTTCAGTTTGGCCGGGCCATCAACTGACTGGGTGCTACACTTTGCAACCGGAAAACCAAGGATAGGCGAAAGACTGTTCCAAAAAAGCGGTCGGCTCCACGAACTACAGCGTAGGCCAAAAAAAGCTTAGTGAAACCGATGCTGGAGACATTATCCCACAAAGATCTGTTCTCGTTCGGAACAATACTCATTCTGTGGCTCAGTTAAGAACGAGGATTCTTCTTGCAAGAAGCTCATATAGGGGTGTGTCAACTGTCACGGGCCTCACGCAGCTATCTACCCAAAATGTATGGCCCGGCCAACTCGAGCCAGCGGAAAAATCGTGCAGCGCATAAAAAGACCAGCTTTCAACAATCCAAGAGCAGGGTCATAAAGAAAGAAACTCTTCGATCCGAGAGTTCGAGGCTAAGCAGAAAGCCGCCGAGGCCACTGCCGAAAACGAACCCTTAAACTCTTCTCAATGCCCGCAAGGGACCATTAACTTAACGAGCTTGACAACAAGGCAACAACAATCATGTTCCTCTGCGCTAATTTAGGCAGAGGAGACTCCGCTACAGACAAGATGCTGCAATCCGCTTGGGATTCCGGAACCAATGTCCTACTTATCCAGGAACCCCGGACCCAACCTAAAGACGTCATTTGGCTCACAAAGTCGCATCTTGACTTCGAAAAGCATATACCGCTTCGTGTCGCCTGAATTTTCGCAAGGCTTCGCTCTCTTATTTACTCACCAAAAGTAAACAAGTGCCATCAACAGGTAATCTGCGAGACACCGCCAGATATTACCGTGATAACAGTAGAAGGGATCACATCTGTATCCAAAACCGCGCACCAGGAATAGATCATCTGCCGTTACTAGCATGAGCTCCATCGGGACCTACAGCAATTGACGGTGATTTTAACGCAGCTTACCCCGGAAAGCAACCTATTGCAACAAGATTACACGGAGATAGTCAAGTTCTTATTGATTGGATGCACGAGCATGATATGGGCATGTCTTCATGTCCAGGCATGCCAAATCACGATCATGGAAATATAATCGTCATAGCCTAGCCTAACGCGGGCGCTCTCCCAGAAGTTTTGATCGAGCTTGTTACGGGCTAGACCTGGCTGGTAATATCTGTGCTCATTGAAGCTATATAGCCCATCCTCATCCTGTATGCGCAAGCGAATTTGTAAATCTACTCACTATAAGAGAGTATATTCAGATGACATGTAAAGGACCAGGAGATCTGGAACAGGCATTGTAGTTATAAAAAGCCGTAGCTTTTCGCTCCTAAATTTCTCATAGAAAATATAAAAATTGAACGGTGGCATTGCTTTCGTGCATTGGCCGAAGATCCTAGCCCGTCACAGAACTCGACTCGAACTAGACCATCGTACAATTGCTGGTGATGTTTTGCGCCCGAATTCAAAAGGTTCGATCACTATGAAGGTCAGCTAAAGGTTCCGGATGAACGACAATGCGCTCAAAAGCTTTTCTAAAGCCTTGAAGAGTTGGGGCGACGATATAGGTAAACAGCCTGTTACGTCGATACGCGACGTAGACGACCTCTCAGATGCGCTGTTCCAGCCCATAAGCGATGCAATAAGAGCCACTGGCCAACGTGGTAACGCTAAGAGGAGTGGAACGGCATCGTGGTGGATCGAAGAGTGCCGTGTGGCTAATAGTCAATACAGGATCTTCGAGGACAATGAGAGCAGAAAGGCTTTCCACCGGACTGTATGCAATGCGAAAGGCCAATACTGGCGACAAAAGTTCTCCGAGGCCACAACAGACACAGACATGTATCAAATGGCCCGCTGGGCTAAACCCCGACTGTAAACCACAGCATCTCTTCTCCAAACACCCAATGGTTTTTTATCAGAACCAACACGACGAGCTCTCTGAATCATAGGATGGTACCCTTCCATGGGTCACCAGGATCACTGATGAAGAAGCCAGATGGTTTACAATCACATGTCAAAATAAAGCTCCCGGGGTCGACGGGATCACTATGCGACTTCTGAGAGCGTCATGGCCATCAATGAGCCACGCAGTAAGGAAGCTTTATCAGGGCTCACTGCGTCTAAATCACTTCCCGAAGATTTACAAGCTAGCAGAAGTCATCATTCTCCACTAACTCGGTCACGATCTAACATAGCTAAGGGCTGGCGACCCATAGCTTTACTTTCCTCCCTGGGCAGAGGTCTCAAGAGGTTCATTGCTAATCGAATATCATACACTTCTCTCTTAAAGGAGGTGGTACCTCGGCAGCTTTTCAGAGTACTCCCTGGAAAATCTGCAAATGACCTTGTTGCGTGCGTCATCCATGATTTTGAACACGCCATGCAGTGTAAGAAGAAAACAGTCCTTGTCACTCTAGATATCCAAGGAGCTTTTGACGCCGTACTCCACGGATGACTACTACAAATGATGAGGAAATGGGGTGGCCAGAATCATCTGTCGTCTGGATTAGATCCTTCTTAGTAGGGCGATCTGTCCGCGTTTGTTATGACGATGGCGTAACAGATCCAATACTCCTACAGTGTGGACCCCTTCGAGGATCTCCCCTGGCGTCCATTCTTTTTCTCCTCTACATGGCAGAAGTCGTCGTCGGAGGCGTCTGCAGATTTGGGTACGCCGATGATGTTTCCATACTTGGTATAGGATTAACTCCTAACGAAGCAGCATCATCTGTACAACGGGAGGTCGATACAGTCCTCGGATGGGCGCTAGGAAATGCCGTGACTTTTGATCCGGACAAGGCAATACTGGTTTACTTACTTGGTCCTAGAGCCAGATGATGCGAACTACCTACAATCAGAATCAGCACTCGTGAATTCCAGAGATCAAACTAGATCTGATGGCTTTAAGTGGACCTTGAACGCGGTCTTACATTCGCAGTTCATGTTGCCAAGTGGACTAATAAAGCAATGCGTCTAGTACAACACTTTCGACGTCTTACTCGGTGCACCCAGGACTAAGGCCGAATCTACTAACCATAGGCATTCGCAAAGTAATCCATTCATTTGCGTTAAATGCTGCAGAGATCTTGTTCCCAGGGCTAGCCAGGGAAACATATCGAGGTGTTACGCGAAACTCATACGGGAGACAGTTCAAGGCCATCGACCAAGGGTTGATGTACGGAATCTGCGCTACACTCCTGACCTGGCGCACTGCGCCTATCACAGCCTTGAGAAAGGAGACTGGCATTCCACCAGCACATATTCTTCTGGAGAAACTTAGGCTCAAGACTACCGCCCGGACTCGTTGACTAGATTGCTATCATTCGCTTCGACTTCGAGCTATGTAATCCACCGATAGCGCCCGTCACCGCCTTGGCCTTCGCACATGCAATAAAAGCTGACGCGGCGTCGATAGAGTTCGTGATTTGAGGGTCCAGAGAATGTTCCGACTCTTACCAGATGCGGATCTATCCCCCCCTTCGACAACTGATACCATCTAAATCAAAACCTTATGGAACAAGTAAATAAGAAGTCGAAAATTTCATAACACAATGGCTTAAGACCCTGCCATCCGACTGTCTTTGCACTTACAGCGATAGTTCCGGAGCGTTTATGGGCTGTGTCTCATGGACCTTCGTGACCTTTGTCAGTGGAGCTGGAATAATTATTGAACAAAGCGGCTCGGAAAAAATCCTGAATGTGGAAGTATACGACGTGGAGGTTCATGGGGCTATGGCTGCTATTGAGACAATCACTACAAAGAAATGAGATTTGGGACGAAGCGCCATCTACGCCCTGCTCGAAAATCCCGCGGCAGTTCACGCACTACTGACAGGATTAACCACCTCATCATGCTGGCGGGCTCAAAATTTATGGAAGATGGCTGCGAGAGTAGCCGCACCCGTAAAAGTAGAATAGATCACTAGACACTTAGGACTTTCAGGAAGCGAGCTAGCGGATAGGCTTGCTCGAAGAGAGCTTGACTCGCCAGATAATACCAGGACGACGCACGATAGAATAACCCTTGCTTCGTCAGAATAACATGCTCGCGAACTGGCCAGGCAAATGGTGACAGACTGGTGGTACTCAAATCGTCCCAAACAGTACATCAACCTCGAACTAGAGATGCAGTACAAGAAACCGCCAGAACTAGCGCTCCCAAGAGCGATTTACGCTCGCTTGATCGCTGCCCAAACAGGAAGTGGTGAATTCGCGGCGTATCACCGTCTATTCTGTCTTACAATATATATACTTCACTGTGAGTGTGGTAGAGGAAACTCAACTAGTCACGTTTTCTAGTGTCGAAAAGGACTGGTGAAGTGGCGCCTGAAAAGCGGAGGACGGATGGCACCTTCACTGGTGGTCCTGCTCGAACCAAGAGGATATCAGCTTTTCAGGGGCTACGTCCAGGAGAGTGGAATATACGCGATGGCTTGTCGGGGGATGGCAGGGATAGTTCCGACTCGGAGGTCATAGATCGATAGCTTAGGTGGTTTGGCATGGAAAGCGGGATTGAAATTGAAGCCTGGGAGCTTGGTAGCTGAGGGAGAACGATAGAAGGGTGATTGTTAAAGTTTTTCTTTTGTAATGCAGGACTTCGCGTGGAAGTTTTCGTTTATTTTGATTCTGGGATGCTGGACATGTCATGATGCAACACATCGATGCACTTCGGCACTATTACGATTATTTAGGTGGGACGAGGTATATCTGTACTTCACGGTAGTTAACCTGATCCGGCCCGATCCCACTAGTGCTCAAGCTCCAGTAGTGATGCGATAGGTTTCACTCGATGTAGCACGATAATAAATAATCTATCAATAATGTTGTAAGAATTATTCATGATTACTTCGAAGGACTGTTCTTGGATCTTTCCTCAAATCTATCATTTACCATTTAACTATTGATGACTTGACATGGTCATACGCTTTGATTTACGAAATTGTTAGGTATGTGACAGCTGGAGCTTTATAATTCTACGTTTATCTGACTTCAAAGCTTATGGGGCCTGATACAGCGAATATATCTACTGCATGAGTGCTCCAAATGTCAAAATGAGTTAGCTTCGTACATGAACGTCGGGGAAAGACCAGTATACTCCGTGTGACGCACGGACTAAACCAAGGGCTCAAGTGTCACATTCCTCACGCAGAAGACTTGTTACTGCTGTTAGATAGCTTTACCACATTGTCAACTGGCCTAAAAACGTTCAACAATACATTTGTGTATCTACCAGCTATCTTAATATATATTGTAGACTTGTGCCAAACTCGAATAAATATACATCTATCTGTATGGAGCCCAATATGCTCATTTAGAATCTACATTGCCATACTGTTTTGAGCCCTTGGCGGATTTACTTTTCGAGAAAATTGAGAATACGAGAGACACATTTTCGTCGTTCCCAATGTTCGTCACTGTATAGTTTCAAGATATATTAGAGCCTTTTCCGGAGGCAGTAAAGTTCTCATTTGGTTGGATCAGGATTTCGTTTATTTTTTTTTGAAAATTATACGTATGAATTTGATTTGATTTCAATGTCCTGATTTGGCACCCGATGAGCTCATGCAGGTGCCTATAACCCTATCTATATATTTACATGGGAGGATACCTCTCCATGAAACCTACCCAGCTTTTTGATTTGTATCTTTGAGATTTCCAATCTATCCTTCAGGAAGCACAGTTATATTGTAGTGCCGTCAGTGTGTACCAATCACGTCCCCTGTATCAACCCCGACCTTGTGCCAGTCTTGTCTCGATCCCTAATCAGCAGTTTGATTGCGTTTGTCGAAGGGCAAAAACTGAACTCTTCTACGCGGCATTCACTACGAAACTGGGAGTAAAATACTCTCTCAGAGCCAATGTCAGACAAATTTCGCAATTCAGAAGAATTTGGCCCACAAGGCAATGATCCAAGACTCTCTACGAAATCAGTCTCTCCCACCCAACGAGATCTATCTCCACGGAAACCTCATCAAGTTTACAAGTACGACCTAGTGTATCCTCGTTTCATTGTACACATCTCTCGCAAACTATTTTCTGGCCTAAGCTGGCCACCAAATACACGCCTTCGCCGATATTCACACCCGACGGAGGTAGCAAAGCGTGGCGCACAAATCTGAGAGACAGTTCTTTGGGATGGGCGTGAGAGGGATCAGGACAAGGTTACAAGATGACGCAGAGGATGGATACAATCTCGACGGGCGTGTGACTTTGAGTTTTGGCAAGGAGCTTTACAAATTGAGCTTTTTGCGCGCGTCAAGACTTCGCTTGCAAGAGTGCAGCTGACACCATGAAAATAAGAAAACGATGGAAGGTGCCGTGGTCCGCCTCCTGGTGGTTATCTCTGCTATGGCTCGACAAGCCTGGGTACTTACTCCACTTGGGAAGAAGATGCCTAAGATCACATTTTGCGCGAAGGAAAGATAATGGATGGAGGCATTGCTGGATAACTCTGGGGTTTTGAGACGTTTCCCAGGGTGGGTATTCATAGATGAGGGCTGACTTGGGGTGAAGAAAAAGTCGCCATAACTTCGCAGTGCTGCATGCAAATGAAATCCGAGGCATGAGTGCTCATCCTTTATGTTGAGTCATCTATTGTGTACTTTTCCTTGACATTATATCATAGATATCTAGCTGCATACGCAATTAAAATCTGATGCAAAAAAAGGGAATAACCCAGGACCTAAAAATAAAAAACATAATCGATCCTGTATACGCATTTTGGGTGTCTCTTTTGACGCTAGAGACACTCGCACTCTAGATTTCATTTCCAAATACTTCTATGAGGTGTGTTTGACCACACAGACAGTCGACCCTCCTCCGTGAATCCCCACCAAAGGCACCTTTCAAACCATTTGACTGTGTGATGGTTAGTAAACCGAGTAGTGCCTGTTATCTACGCTGGCTAGCGCAGACAGTCCTCGACTTCTGATCATAGTTTACAGAAAGATTCTCGAAGATTCCTAGATATGCTTACCTGGCATATCTTTCTGGTGGAACATTCGAGACTAGAGTAGAGATAATCGAGCTTCACCTAGAAAGAGTGGGAAACTTCCAGCAATCAAGAAGGAATCTTCCTGGGGCGAGACGAGAGGTTATAAGACGAGTCTAGGTCAGTAATCCATGATTAATCCTGGGGACGAAGGCCAGAGATAGTATCAAAAGGAATTCATAAACACCTGTCCGACTCCCTAGATAAGTCACCATTTGTAGAAATATAGACTACCATCTTTTATACCAAAGCGCATTGCTTTTTATACCTGATCCCTGACAGTTTATCCAAGTATGCCTTTTTCCTCCATGTGCACTTGCAATGCGAGAAATGTGGCAGTGTTTTGCCGGATTTGAACCAGCAATCTCCTGCCTCGGGTGGGATATATGTCAAAGATATCAAGACTCTACTTGAGAGACCGGCTAAGACAATGTACCGCAGCAACATCTCACTATAGCAGTGTTTACAGTATGGCCAGCATTCTCGCAATAAAAGAACTGGCGCGCATAAAGTCCAATCTGTGAAATTCCTTGCCAAAACTCAAAATTTCACAGCCGTCGACACTGTATCCACCGTTTGTGTCATCCTGTAAACTTGTACTAATACCTCTCTCACATCGTTCCCAAAGAACTGTCTTCCATACATGTGTGCCACGCTTTTTTTCATCCTTCGGGTTTAAATATCAACGTTGACGTGTATTTGACGACGAGCTGAGGCCAGAGAGACTCGACGAGGGGTGTGGTCATTGAAATGAGGATGTACTAGGTCGTACTTGTAGACTTGTTGAGACTAAGGCAGAAGTATATAACATCAGGATTGAAAATTTGACGAGGCGGAGTATTTTGAATCATTGCCTCTTGGGTCAACTTCTTCGGTATCGCAAAGTTTGATTGAACTTGGCTATGGAAGAATATTTCGCGTCCAGGTTCTTTTTTTTTGCATCAGATTTTAATTGCGTATGCAGCTATCTAGCTATGACACAATATCAGAGAAAATATATAGAAAAGATGACTCAATTTACAGTAAGAGCACTCATGTCTCGGATTTCATTTGCAAGTACCACTGCAAAGTTATGGTAGCTTTTTCTTCACCCCAAACCAACCCTCATCCGTGAATACCCACCCAGGGGAACGTTTCAAAAACCCTGGGTTATCCAGACATGCCTTCATCATCCACTGAACTTTCTCCGCGCGAAATGTAGTCTGAGGTGTCTCCTTCCCAAGTGGAGTAGGTGCCCAGGCTACTCAAACTATACCAGAGAACACCACCAGGAGGCGGACCACAGCACCTTCCATCGTTTGCGTGTTGTTATAGTGTCCGCTGCACTCTCGCAAGCGAAGATTTGGCGCGCACAAAGCTCAATTCGTAAAACTCCTTGCCAAAATTCAAAATTACACGCCCGTCGAGATTATATCCATCCTCTGTGTCATCTTGTAAACTTGTCCCAATCCCTCTCACGCCCATCCCAAAGAACTGTCTCTCAGATTTGTGCGCCACGCTTTGCTACTTCCGTCGGGTGTAAATATCGGCGTGGGCGTATATTTGGCGGCTAGCTGAGGCCAGAGAATAGTTGATGAGAGGTGTGGTCATTGGAACGAGGATATACTAAGTCGTACTTGTAGACTTGATGAGACTATGGTTGGAGTTGAACTCGTTGGGAGCGAAAATTTGACATGGCGAAGTGTTTTGAATTATTGCCTCGTGGGCCAACTTCTTTGGTATTGCGAAATTTGACTGAACTTGGCTCTGGGAGAATAATTCACTCCCAGGTTCGTAGAGGGCATCGCGTACAGGTGTCAGTCTTGCCCTCCTGCTTCCAGGTTTGTAGAAGGCAGCAAATACAGGTGGTCAGTCTCGCCCTCCGATGGACTTTATTAGTTACACGCTAATTAACAGTACCTGGCTGGCCGGCCTCTTTGCGCACCTCGTGTGGCTAGGCCTCGCCTGGTTGGAGCTGGAGGTTTTTTGAGACTATTTCCCGCACACGCAGTTTCCATCACTACTATAGTAATTTTTTTTGAGTAGAAGGTTCCATGGAAAAGGTGGCTGGATTCCATGGGTAAACATTGAGTTGAATTGTTATTCATCACGGGCAATATATCAATGATCTTTCAAGTGACATAAGAGGCAAGGAGCACTGTACAAGGTGTGGCCTGGGTCAGAGAGGAGCCCAATGTGGTAGATAGTCTATGACTCAACCAGTACAATAAATCCCCACAATCACTAGGCGAATCCCAGCTGAAAGTCTTCGGTTGACAAGCTCAGAGTTGGAACTAAAAACTTCGGCAAATGTCATGCATGGGTTGGATTTAAAAGGTCCCACCAGATTGGATCCGGGGTAAATTTTCCGATTGTCCATGAGAACTTTCGCTTTAATCCCAAACATGGTCGACAGGTTGACGAAAGGAGTTGCAGCAAGCTAGAAATTTAGAGAGCTGGCTACCCATCACCTTACTAGCGCCATACAGAGGGATGAGGACTCAGCAATTGTAATGATTATACCCTCCTTACATCTGAGCTTGAATGTGATGTGTGAAAATCTAAAATAAATCCTATCACCAGCTAGCAACACTTGTCTTTTCATTAAGTATGAAGTGTCCTTCATTACCCAGGAGGAAGGAAGTCACGCGAAGCTAATATGTAGCGCCCGGCCTTTCAATGGTCTAGCGACGTTCGAACACAACTGTCTGTTTGTTCAAAGGCACGAATGATGGTTGGTGTTTGTCTGGTTTTACATAGTGAGACTTGATTACATGACTATCTGGCACACTGAGCCCCTCTCTGACCCAGGCCACACCTTGTACAGTGCTCCCATCCTCTTTTGCTTCCTAAAAGAGTATTGGTACATTGCCCTTGGTGAATAGCCATTCATCTCAGTGTTTACCCCTGGAATCTAGCCACCTTTTCCACTGATCCTTCTACCTAAAAAAACAAAAGTGGTAGCAATGGAAACTGTGTGCGCGGGAAAAAGTCTTAATTAAACTGCGGCCCCAGCCATGTGAGGTCTAGCCACACGAGGTGCGCATATCCATCTACATGTCCGTTCTTTGTAGCATTAAGGTCATCTTGATCCAATGCACCATCTCCGTATCGGGTGCTGGGCACGCTCCGGAACCTCATCGGATGGCTTTTCCTCCATTATCAATGGTGGGTGATGAGAAGAGCTTCGACCCTACCATCTGATCTGACCGTATTTAGCTTCATGATAATGGTGATAGGAGGATGTGTAGAGAGATTAAGACGATACAGACGGCGAACGCGATTTTGGATCCTCATCGAAGTGAGGACTTTGTTACTCAATTTCGGCTTGGCAGACCCTACAGTGAGAGCTGGAGGTTTGTGAGGGATACCACTGGCAAGTAGTCAGAAAAGTCCTCTTACCTGCGTGTCTTAATGCCACAATTGGTCAGCATTTCGAAAATATTTAATTGTTTTCTTAAACATGACTTAGGTCGAAATGTTAATCGTGCTGGTGATTAAAAGCAATACCTCTAATCTATGCCTTAGGCTCCAGACTATATCTTTGAATTCGTACCCCTTGTTGAATGTATCGACAGGCATTATCGTACAATGCACCTTTTACTCGCATCCTTCTACCAAATTCCATTGAGTGGTGTCAGTCGAATTATGACAATCCAATCTCCTGGGGACTAATCCAGACATTTTTAAAACGCTATCTACACCTGCAAGCTCCACCTATCTTTGTCAGTTAATACGACCGCGTTACTTTGATGAATAATAGGCAGGAGCTACATTAAATATTCAAATAGACCTATTCAACCATCACCCATCGAGCTTGAGGTCTCAGAATTAAAATATTTGCCATTTTCTCATAATCCACTATATTCACCAAGTTTTTCTCGCGATAAGGTTTCAGTTATTGGACAGACTTATCATCAGATGAACACGATAAATCCGTCTTCAGATCTTAATACATCTCAACGATTTCTAGCAAATACAACCAAGGTTGGATCATAGGCTCTGCACGCTTTAATCTACTGACAGCTCCCTGCAGTTTCCAAACATCGATTTACAGTATCACCTAAATGCCAATATATTCTAATATTGCTTCGACACTTGCTCGTCAAGGCCCTAAAACTTTCAGCTATGGATACGCCCAATCCTTAGTCGCGGCGACGCATCCGCAAGTATTTGCCTCCCAAAATAGGCCTGGATTCGGGCTTTATCGAACGAATAAAGTTGGTATACTTCCAAAATACCATTTCCAAAATGCATTTAAAAATAGCGCACAATCTTCTAGCAATGTAAAGGTGCGAAGCAATAAAGGAGATGCCGGTCTCGATGCATATTATGAAGCCTGGAGGAAGTCACACATAGCTGGCGAGCCCGAAAAAGAATGGACTCAATTTCAATTTTCGAAGTGCATTGAGTGGAATCCAAATAGCAAGGATGACGATGTTTATAATCAAAATCGTGAAGTTTTTATTCCTTCGGCACCACCTAAGATCGCGAGATCATACAGCATGAGTGCCATAGATGATTACCAAACGCAAAATTATTCTGCAAGTGAAGTAGTAGCCCTAGCTGAAATAGATGCTGCTCTAAAGAAAGAATTAAAAGATCGTAATGAACAGGCACTAGGAGAAGCCAAGATCGGTGAGAATATAGAACAAGGTGCTAATCCAACCTTAAACAATCATTCGGGCACATCCCATCATCATCAAGATAGCCTCGAAAAACTAGATTTATCGAGTCACGAATCTGCCACCGTCTCACTATCCGAAACACATTCCGACTATCTCTCATATCTTTCTAGAGAGCAACGATATTCAGAGATACCAACTGAATTTGAATCTTTATTGACTGCCGGTATCCAACCTACAGCCCCTGCGTATAACGCACTCCTAGAAGCTGCTATTCATCTTTCAGTCGAGAGGATTCACGTTGTTCCAAAGGCGCTTGATATCTATTCGGATATGCTCAAGAGAAAGGTATCACCGGATACTGCGACATATAATATCCTGCTCAAACTATTATGCACTAGATATCTAGAGGTATCCTCATCAAAAGAAGTATTAGAGGGAAAAAGATCGCGATTCGGAGGTATAGACGAACGGGGTAAGTTTATGTTTGTCTCAAGTGAACTAGAATATGCCATCCTGGATGAAGAGGATAGAATAGACCTAATTATCCGAATCTATGAGGCATCTACCTCACGTCACAGAGAAAATTCATACTCTTCAGATACATATCATAAACTAATTGCAGCTTGCTCTATCGCCGGTCGCGTACCTCAAATGAATAAAATTTTCGAAAGAATGAAGAAAGAAAATGTAATGCCGCTAGCAACCACTTTCCCATTTATGATTAGCGGCTTCTCAAATCTTGGCGACCTCAGCAGCGCTGTAAAATGCTACAACTTGTACAAAAAGATGGCTATCGATCACGATAAAGGTCTCATCAATTTACCCGATCGTCAAGACGGAATAATTTACGCATCATTGGTAAAGGCATATGTAAAATCTGATTGTTTGGAGGGTGCCATAAAGTTTTACGAAAAAATAAGAAGATCCAACCCATCAAATGATGTCAGTCTTCCGGAAATGATTGTTTCAGAAGGTATTATCCGAGGACTTATCGAGTTGGGATCTTTTTCTGAAGCTCTAAACTGGGCGGAAACACTCACGACATCTTTGAGGTCTATGTCAATGTCTCAGATTGCAACCGCGGCCGCTGATGCTGGAGATCAACATATCGCTTCAATAGCCTATTCACATATCGATAACTCCATATCTGATATTTCTCTACCTACCATGGCTTTACTCGCATTGTATATACGCGATGGCGATATAATTACTGCTATTCACTACTGGCACGTTCTTACTAACTTAAACTCCAGTATAGACTCATCTTACATCGAGCCAACTGCAATGTTTGCCGTTGCTATGATCGGCTCTGGTCGAGTTCCCGAAGGACTCTCAGCAGCACAAGAAATGTTTACTCGTATTAAGACTCTTTCTATCGATAGGTCAGGCCATCTTAGTGATGAGGTAAGCGAGGGCATAGACTTCGTCCACCAATTTATGTCTACTCGTGGAATACTAGATCCTTCACTTGGATTATCGAAGCTATGTGAAAACAAGAAAGTTAGTCATGAATTTTATCACGTAGCATCCAGGCAGCAGGAAACTATTGATCCATACTCTGCTTCGACAGATTTTAAAGGATCAGCAATTATTTCTGATGAGCTTAAAAAAATCAACGGGCGTGGAAAATATTCAGGATTTGACGATTCACTTCGTCGACTCCAGAATATGCGGCATGCAGGACGACATCCACGATATATCGTTTACGCCAAGCTTATTGCTGCTGCTGCCCGCGAAAAAGGAATAGATGTAGTACATCAAATATTGGATATGGCCCGTGCTGACATACCAATATTGTACCAGTATCCAATGGTCCGGTATGGCTGGGTATCAATTTTAGATGCTATGGTTGGTGCATGTCTCATTCTCGGCAATAGAAGACTTGCAGAACAGTATCACGACGAGCTTTTGTCAATTGGGGCCTCACCTACGGCCAATACGTTCGGACTTTATATTACAACACTAAAAAATTCCGCCAAAACATTGGACGAAGCAGCTGACGCTATCGACATTTTCAATCGTGCCAAAAGTGAAGGAGTGCAACCTTCGTCATTTTTGTACAATGCTCTCATTGGCAAGTTGGGAAAAGCGCGGCGAATTGATGATTGCCTTTACTACTTTTCCGAAATGCGTGAACTCGGCATCCGTCCCACAAGTGTCACATACGGCACAATTGTTAACGCTTTATGTCGTGTCAGTGATCAAAAGAATGCCGAAAATCTTTTTGAAGAGATGGAATCCATGCCCAATTATAAGGCTCGTCCGGCTCCCTATAATAGTCTAATGCAGTTCTTTCTAACCACTAAACGTGAAAAAAGTCGGGTCCTATATTACTATGAGCGAATGAAAAGTAGGGGGATCAAACCAACAAATCACACCTACAAACTTTTAGTTGATACTCATGCAACTCTTGAGCCTATAAACATCCCTGCTGCCGAGGCTGTCCTTGACATCATTCGGAGCACTGGTCAGCAACCAGAAGCTATTCATTACTCATCACTTATTCACGCCAAAGGATGTGTCATTCATGATCTTGACGGTGCAAAAGATATATTCGACTCTGTGATGTCTGACCCCTCTATCACCCCTCAGGCATGTCTTTATCAATCTCTTTTTGAGGCTATGGTTGCCAGCGAATGTGTTCACAAAACCGAGCAAATACTTCTTGATATGCCTAACAAAAATGTCGAAATTACACCATATATCGCTAACACTTTGATTCACGGCTGGGCAAATGAAAGGAACATTGAGAAAGCAAAGCAGATTTTTGAAATGGTAGAGCGCGAAAAGAGAGAGCCCAGCACCTACGAAGCCATGACCCGAGCCTACCTTGATGTCCAAGATCGTCCTAGCGCTATAAAAGTTGTTCAAGAAATGCAGAGTAGACATTACCCCTTTGCGGTTACCAGCAAAATATCAGAACTTCTGATGGGTAGTAATCCTGAAAACTTTATTTAGGAGCTTCAAACTCAGATAATTAATTCAATTCTCTGTAAATATTAAGGTTTCGATATTCTACGTACCTTATTATGATAATTACAGCTCGTTATGGAGCGTCATCAGCTTTTAATTTTACCTTGGATTTCAATAATGACCTCACTAAACCAAAAATTTTGGAGTTAATTGATTTATGTTAACAAAACTTGGCGTTGGGGTTGCGAGCTAGCAGGAAAACTGTACTTTCCAATTTTTTAGGGACAAGCGACGGAGTTGTAAATATCTCTACTCAAGGATAGGAAATGGGCGAAGTGGAAAATACAAAAAATGACAAAGGAACGGATATTCAGGATCTAGGTTTTGTATGAAGGTGGCTCAAGTCATGTTAGGGATAGGTTATTAGAACTGATCTTAAAATTTTCGAAGCTACTAAATAACAAACTTGTAAAAAATCCACGAGAGTTATTACACAGTCTCTATCTGATGTCAAGAATTATATAAGTCTGACTTCCTAATGCCTTGCGTAAGATCCTCTTGCAACATGCCTACATGGCAGAATATAGCTTATAGTGTTAGAATTTAGAATAATTGGGGCTATCGAAAAGGCTACGTTGTTCATAGACACGTGTCTACAATTTCTGTACTTGGTTTCACCTTGGTAGTTACTTGAATGAATGCGCTCTACAACCTCAATGACAGAGGGGTCATTATTTCCTTAATATATAGCATCATTCACGGAGTATATAATCACCAATCACTGCTTGCCTATGGCATCTCCAGAAAAAAGTGGTGTGGGGCAACCCTTCGATGCTATTTATATATATGAGGCAATGGATAAAGTGATGAAGTAATGAAAGCGGGGCGCAGTAGACGTGCGTATGTTTGGGTAATTCTAAATTCCTAGTTTGATTGCCCGGATTGTTCCTCGGGGCCGGGGGGGACTATTCTCAACGCCTGTCAGTGGTGTCTCCTACGAACCTCCAGCTCTCACTATAGAGTCCGCAGGGCCGAGATTGAGTAACAAAGTCCTCACTTCGGTGAGGATTCCCAATCGCCTTCGCAGTTTGTATCGTCTTCATCCCTAAGCACATCCCTCTATCACCACTATCATGATGCTAACCACGATCAGATCAGATGATAGGGTTGGAGCCCTTTTCAATACGAACCCTTGATCATAGAGGAAAAGCCATCCGATGAGTTTCTGGAGCGTGTCCAGCACCCGATACGGAGATGGTGGATTGGGTCAAGTCGGCCTCGACTGTTACAAAGAAGGGAGATATAGATGAATATGCGCACCTCATGTGGTCCTGGTCAGGCCTGATAGGTTTGCAATTGGTTATTCAGAGCACGCAGTTTCCATTGCTACCATGGAAAAGGTGGCCTAATTCCACACTTAAACACTGAGCTGAATGGCTATTTACCACAAGCAATATTTCAATGATCTTTCAAGAGACATGAGAGGCAAGGAGCACTGTACAAGGTGTGGCCTGGACCAGAGAGGAGCCCAATGTGCTAGATAGTCGTTGACTCACGTAGTACAGTAAACATACCTCTCTCTCCCCTCGAGACCAGCCGAAAGTTGGAACAGATTACGGGGAAATCCCTGTTCGAGAGCAATTCTCGCGAAGCATCGCCCAACATAAGCGCTACTGTGAGTCTTCAGGCTAGTAGATTCGGATCGATAAACAAAGCAAATGATGCTCATGTTAAGATCTCGTCTGCTATACTTGGGGACCAAAGAGTCTCGCAGTCTGGCCGTGTAGGTGGTGGTTTGCCACTTTTTCGCTCGCAGATGTTGTGATTTGCCACTAATTCTTTCCAAACTGTTTGTCTATTGTGACCAATATCTCTCCGCTTGCCCAAGGTCATCTCGTCATGATCGACATGGGAGTTAGCGGGGGGAAAAGCTTGGCCCCGAATCCAGATTAGCTGACTCGATAAAAGTTTTTTTATATTATTTAAGTGTATTTAGCTAATTAGCTAGGACACCTGACCGGTACTATGAATACATGTAGGATGACTCTTTTGACGTTAGAAACACTCATACTTTGGATTTCATTCGCAAATACCACTTCGAGGTATGTTGGCTTACACAAACAGTCAACTCCTCCTCCGTGAGTACCCACCAAAGGGAAATTCAAAACCTTTGATTACCCAAGCATGCCTTCATGATCCATGCATACTAGCGCTGCGAGAAATGTAGTTTAGTTTTGCCGGATTCGAACCAGCGGTCTCCTGTCTCGGGTGGGATATGTGTCCTAGCTATCCAGACCTTACTTGAGAAACCGGCCAAGATGATGTACCACTGCACCATCCAACTATGGCGGAATTTATAATGTTGCCTGCACTGTAGTCGGTTTGTATAATTGACCTTATTGATGGTGCTGCCAAAGCTAGTTTGTAACACAGTGAGGAGGATATGATTAAAGATACTAAGCATAAAGTAGATGTCCGACTAGACATTAGAGAAAGGCTTGATACCCGTCCAAGGTACTCTCTACGAACACAGGAGTAAATATTCTCTCAGACCCGGGTTCAGTCAAATTTTCACTTCGAAGAGATGGTTCATGGCCAAAGTCTCATCCAATCCCCAAGTATGATCTGGTTCATCCTCATTTCCAGGGCCATGGCCCGCGTCAACTCAGTCTCTGGCTCTGAGCGGCCTCCAAATATACGCCAACAACCATGAACACCCGCAGGAGGACAACATTCGTGGCATAGAAATATGGAAGTCCTTTGGGATGGACGTCGGAATGTTTAGGATAAGTTTACAAGACGATGCAGAGGATGGATACATTCTGAATGGGCCTTCAAATTTGAGTTTTGGCAAGGAGTTTTACGAATTGAGCTTTGTGCGCGCCAATATTTCGATTTGGAGAGTGCAGCTGACACTATAAACACAAGCTAACGATGAAAGGTGCGTGGTCCGCCTCCTGATGGTGTTCTCCGGTATGGTTTGAGTAGCCTGGGTACCTGCTCCGACTATATTTCGCGCAGGTAATATCCAGTGATTGACGAAATCATGTCTGGATAAGTTAAGGTTCCTTGAGACGCTTCCATGGGTGGGTATTCACACATGAGGGTTGACTTTCAGTGAAGCAAAAGCAATGATCACTTCGCAGTGTCACTTATAAAAGATTTTTCAGATACAAGTGCTCTACTTTTGGATTATGCCTTTCGTATATCTTTTTGGTATATTTTGTAGTGGCAAAAGTTATAGACTACGTCAAAAATATTTCCCCGCAGGAAAGTCTCTGATCATATTAAGATAAACTGCGATTGCTGAACCATGCAAGCTGCCCCTGCATAATTCTGGCGGTGCTGGGAATCGAACCCAGATTGAAACGGATCAGTGTGCTTAACCACAACGTCACGTGCTACCATTACACCACACCACCCTTGCTTCATATCCTCCAAAAAACATATATATTTTTAAAGTTTATTTCATCTAACCTGATCAGGCACCTGATGGGTCCATGCTGTTGACTATCTATGAAGGTCGTTTTTGCACTGCCTTTACATACATGACAAAACTTATTTGCTGCTTTCCAATGTTCCAGATTGTCTTTTAAAAAGCATACTGTAACATTAAATAAACTCCTAGCTCATTTGAGAATTAAAGCAGCGATAAATCATTTCACAATTCGATTAGATTTAATCATCTTTAATTGGCGCCATAAGGACCCATCCATGTGTCTATGAATTGAAGTATTTATACGAGAGGAAACACTTTTTGGTTTATTGAGCTACTAAATCCAAAGACTATGAAAGGACGGAACATAAGCTACTCGCTGACGTATGCCCAGAACAAAGTTTATATTCTATCTAAAGAAGAAGACATTACTGAAGGCTTATCATGAATGTAGATGAGAAAATAGTTTGAAGTTATAAGTATCAAATAAATCATATAAATTAGTATCTTACATTGATTCTAGAAGTCCTCCATAGTCATAGACTCTGTTAGGACTATAATAAAATCTAATCTAATCTATTATGAATGTAAACAACTATGCGTTGCGTAAGGCGAGCCTTAACATAAGCAATAACTACGTCTGACCACAAAGGTGTAAGCGCTTTGCATTGGACCGGATAGACTAAGGTTCCAAACTAACATGGTTACAGCCTGTGACCAAGACTATCTAAAATATTGGGCTCCTCTGGGGTACTGGTAAGTTATTGAGACTGTTATTGCTCGGGACTCACGATATCAGATTCACGGGGTAATCAATATCGAAGTCTAAAATAATCAGAAGGTTGTCTGGACTTTCCTCTATCGACTACTATGCTCTATATACATCCTATGCTATTGCCCTGAGCGGCGATCCGGTCTTCCCTAACTAGTGGTAAGACGACGCTCGTACCTCGTCTCCAGCTCCCGATTATCTACGCTTCAGGATCCTCACCTCTCTAACCCAGCCCACACCTTGAACAGTACTCCTTACCTCTTATGTTCCTTGAAAGATCATTGATTTATTGTGGATCCCAAAGCGCAGACAATTAGGAGCTAGGGATGATGTACTAGCGACGTCTTACCACTAGTGGCGGGAGACGATATTGCCAATCAGTGCAGAAGCATAGGATGTATATAGAGCGTAGTAGTCGATAGAGGAAAGGCTAGACACCCTTCTGCTTAATTTAGACTTCGATATTGATCACCCTGTGAATCTGATATCGTAAGTCCCGATTTATAGCAGTCTCAATTAACTGACAGTTACTACGGGCTATCTTTCAGGCCCAGCCTCGGTCAATGATACTAATCACGTGATCTGAAATATGGTCGTTTCTTACAACTGGAATCACTCGGTTAATTAGTACATGCTGGGCTCTTACGAGTGTCGGTACATTGGGTAGTTTTTCTAGACAGAGCTAGCCGGCACATGATCTTAGGGAACGTTTTGTGTGCTGCCACGACGTTGAATAATAAACAAAAGAAAACTCGGTTAATTATAAACCATGGCACAGTCTGGTGGAACAAAGATTGTAAGCTCGCAGCTCGTAGGTACTACGCAGCAAGACGGAAGGGAAAGCATGAATTCGAATGAAGAGAGCTACGAAATGGCAATAGACGGGCGAAGAAAGAGTACTGGATTACAAGGATGGCAAAATCGGAATCTCTCCCAGAAGTATTTAAGATAGTGAATTGGCACAACACGCCGCCGAAATACCAGACACCACCACAAAGAGGCTCAGATGGGGAGGTCAATATTCAGAGCCCAAAAGAAAAAGCAGCACTACTCCATAGAGTGCTCCTCTCTCGACATCTGGAGGCAACTGAGATTTCAGAAGAGACCCCCTCGGTAGCCGCGAGGCGTATTCCTTGACAACCATTCTCCGAAGCGGAATCGTTCCGGGCAACTTGTCAGGTATCTTCAACCTCATTAGGAGAGGATAAAATTACGGCTCCTACTATTCAAATATCATGTCCAATATTAGGGGTGCGGATAACAAGGCTTCTCAACAAATGCGCAGTACACGGGGTACACCCAAAGATACTCAAGCGCGCACACATTAATATTTTGCTAAAATCTGGAAGACGGGGTCGAAAACTATCTAAATCCTATCGAACTATTGCTCTTTTTTCCTGTCTTGGAAAAAGACTTGAACGGCTCTTCGCACGGCGTCTCTCATTCTACTCCTTGAAGCTTGATATCCTAGGTAGGGACCAGTGTATTGCAGTTAGCCGACGGTCAGCTACGGATTTAACGACAGAATTAGTATTTGATATTAAAGAAGCAACCCGTAAGTGGAATATTGTAGGAATGGTGACGGTTGATGTGAAAGGGGCCTTCGAATGAGGTCTTAAGAATGGCCGGAGAATGTAGTGCAATGAGTAAGCTCCTTCTTTCAAAATCGGTCAACAAGAATCAGGCTTGGCCGAGAAGTATCAGATCCTTTTCAGATTCTATGTGGCCTACCACAAAGATCTCCAACATCGCTCATTCTATATCTTCTCTATGTAGAACTCGTCAAGCGCCTTGCATGCGGATGTTTCGGCTATGTAGATGATATCGCAATGTTCGAAACAGGCCTTAATCTCGAGGAATGCAGTCAGAGACTACAGTTAAGACTGACAAGAACTCTAAAATAGGGTAGGGACAATGGCGTTCAGTTTGAAACGACGAAGCCCGAGCTCCAATATTTCCAAAATAAAAGAAAATATCAGGGACCCCCCTTAATGATGGGGGAACCTGTAGCTCTTCCGAATGATCGCACTCGCTCTCTTGGGATAGTCTTCGATAGGAAGCTATCATTCAAAGAACATGTACGGCGAGCCTGCCAGCGTTAACTGGTGATCATCGACCATGTCAAAAGACTAAGCAAGACTGTGAAAGGTGCTCAACCTGCTCTTCTGCGACAAGCCTTTTGTCACAGGCTGGCTTTCCCACGACTACAACGGTCCGCTTGTTAATATCATTGTGTTATAGGCCAAGACTGAGATGCTGCGTTTCGTCTGATCAACCAAGTCAGGAACTTCCCTAGTAACTTAGTCAATGCATTGCGATGGTTACTGTGACGGGAACCGAGTTGGTGATGAATGAATCGACTTAATAAACTATATGAGGAGAGAAGAGAACTCTAGCTACAACTACCGGTACTTATAATGACTGATTCGCTTCGTGTATCTACTAACTGATGGCTTTCCTCCGGACATCATACTCGCTAACTAGCCACGTATTGTTAGGTGTTACTTAGTTGTAACAGCGATCCAGCATCCTGGTTTAGTATTATTGTAAACGATCTAAGTATTACGCTTAGGTATCCACCTAAGCTCATACAACGGTCAAACTGTGACAGTTACAATGTTGTGATAGCAGCAGTCACTATCAACATAGCAATCAGTTGCTATGTTATAGCTGTAGACTACCATACCCTTGGTTGTAGTAGCCACTCTTGAGTGCTTAAGGAAGGTCTAGGACTGGACTTGTTCCGTAGCTTTTTATCTTGTAATTATTCTAGACGTTAGATTGATCCAATTATTATAAGTTTTACTTTATACTCCGACTCTGTCCTGTTCAGACTCCGTCTCGTTTCGATCCGTATCCTCCGAACAAAACCAACGATTCTGGCACCTTCCAAGGCATAGCTTTTGCCTCATTTTTTTCGGAGTTGAGATATCGTATGGATCAAAAACTTCTAAGTGGGCAATAGATGAAGTCCAAGGGGCAATTAATAGAGCAGCCCGAGCTGTATTACCAGTGTATTAAACTACCTCTGTACTAGCCCTATTGCGGGAATTGGATGGGCTCCAGCAACTGCCTAGCTAGAAAGAATACGCGATCGCTTTGTGATTAGAGTTGCCTCGGCTGACCCTAAGCAACCCTTATGAAGCCGTTGGAATACAAAATATTTCAAATGGATTAGGAGCCGTCAAAAAGTTGAATTATCGCTGGACACTATTACCCCTGCCTTGCTGAGTCTTGATAGGAGTAAAGCAAAGGAAGAGATTGGAGCCATCGACCGGGAAAAAGGTCTGATGGTATATCGAAAGTGGGAGCAAAGCCAGAGGTAAAAAATCTTAGATCTTTTCATATATGATGTAATGGAAGTTGTTTAGAGAAGCTTAAGCTGTTAGACTTCTTTAATATCACTTGGTGAAGCGAGTCGGGAGATTAAAGAGTCTGAAAACTGTAGTGGAGAGTTGTTGATTAAATCCACTTAGTATAAGAGTGCTACTTAAACTAATTATTACAACTAAGCGAGGGACAAAATTACTGGCTTATTGTGGATAATTGGGTGGCTGGTCAATGTATGAGTCGGCATGGATGTGGCTAGTAATACTAAAGCCTTATTACGGTCTGTGGCGGAAATCGAGTTGGTAATGAATAAATCGATTTAATAAACTACATAAGGAGAAAAGATAACTCTAGCTACTACTAACAGGTATTTATAGGCGTTAATCTTCCTCGTGAATCTACAGACTAGTGACTTGTCATTAGGCACAATACTTATTACCCAGCTACGTATTTTCAGGTGTCACTAAGTTGTTATAACGTTTCCGCCTCCTGACTAGTAGTGCCGTTTCGTTCAACTTCATCTCCCCCACACAGCCTCATCATAAGAATTCTCAATATTAGGCTTAGGCATCCGCCTAAGCTCAAATAACGGTAAAACCGTAACACGGTCCATGTTAATGCAACTCTTCACTGACAAGTAGCGCCAATTTCAACACCTTGAGCTTAGACCTATTCAGAGACATTGTAGGTCTATCTACAGCCATCGAATTAGTCTGAATATATTGGGTTAACACTCTACCACTAGTGATGTGCTTACGGATAAAGTGATGCTTGATATCAATGTGTTTAGTACGCTGGTGTAGCTCTTGATTTTCACTTAAGGCTAGACTTCCCTGATTGTCACCGTAGACCTTGGTGGATAATGTGACTGTGCTGGAGTAGCCCATCTGACGCATCAATAGCTAAATCCACAGGATTTCCCGAACAGTGGCAGTGAGAGCATAATACTCAGCTTCCGTTGAGGAAAGTGCAACGCTCGTTTGTCCCTTCGATGAGGCCGAAATCACTCCTCCAGCAAGAAAGAAGACACTTCCTCCAGTGGATCGTCTGGTGGCTATATTTCCACCCCAATCAGAGTCACTGTGGCAGTGAAGAGTTGTATCAAATGCATTTGCATCGTACATTTTCCCGAGACTTACTGTACCCCTCACATAACGAAGTATACAATCAACACCTTTGGTGTGGCTCGAAGATGGATTGGAGAGATACCGAGAAAATGCCGAGACTGCATATGAAATATCAGGTCTAGTATGAACCGCAAGGTACAATAACGAGCCTAATTTTGACTGGTAGTCTCTTATTTTGCCAGCAGTTGCTTGACCTGGATTAGGGACTAGAAATATTTCATAGCCAGGAGCCATAGGTGTTTCTGCAGGGCGACAATTTTCCATACCAAAACGTTCAAGGATTTGACGGCAATAGGCGTCTTGTGTAAGCCATAAGCGTCCCTTTCTACGGTCTCGAGTAATACGGATACCCAAGAAATACTGTGCCGGGCCTAAATCCTCTAATTGGAACTTTTTGGAAAGTCGCATCTTCATCTTTGAAATTTTCTCTCTTTATTTCCCAAGCAGAAGAAAGTCATCCACGTATGAAACAACTATGAGACGATCCTCACTGTGAAAATATACCCAGTTATCAGATTCAAGAGACGAGAACCCAAGTTCTTCTAGGCATTTTCGCAAGTGCTTTTGCCACAATCTTGGCGACTGTTTGAAACCATATAAAGCCTTAAGTAGCCTACATACGTAGTCACTACTGGGATCCATACTTGGCTCCTGCCAGTTAGGAGGAAGTTCAGCATAAATATCTTCGTAATCAGCCGTGCTATTCAAGAATGCAGTGACGGCGTCCAACTGTTCAATTTCGAGATCAAACATGTCCGCAATAGGTAGGGCCACTTTCCAGGAGATGTTTCGAAACACTCCAGCATGAATTTGAGTGAAGTCGCGTCCGAATCTTTGCTTAAATCCGCGAATAACCCATCTAACCTTATACTTCATTATATCACCATTCTTGTCCCTTTTCGTCTTCAGTACGATCTTACAACCAAGCATCTTTTTCCCTGGAGGAACTTAGGAGAGTCGTATAACAACCCATGTCTTATTTCTCCCAATTGAATCATATTCTCTCCTAAAACCTTCTTTCCACTGCATTCTATTTTTGCCACTAAGCGTTTCGATCATAGTTTTAGGATCATCTTCATTCCGATTGATCTCGGTTGAATTTGCTGCCAAAATGAATGCTACAAACGCTATTTCCTCGTTAATATTCCTATTCCGATTAGATCGCAAAACACGAGTCGACGGTTCGATTGACACTTAAGGTCTATTCTTAGGCTTTGGTGATATCCCAGAGGGTGTCTGCGCCTGTGACGAATGCCCAATTTCCTCCATCTCTTCTGTTTCTTCAAC
Source organism: Blumeria hordei DH14 (assembly GCA_900239735.1). Taxonomy (NCBI): domain Eukaryota; kingdom Fungi; phylum Ascomycota; class Leotiomycetes; order Helotiales; family Erysiphaceae; genus Blumeria; species Blumeria hordei. The sequence goes on along the minus strand of OENG01000009.1, from coordinate 2,396,144 downwards.
CCCTTCAGCATTATTTGTCGCTTCATTTTCTCTTTGATCCACTTTATTGTTCAGGATTTGGTAATTTTCATACCCCAATTTTTCAAATGGAGTCACTTCAAGCGATTAATTATCCAATTGAGTTTCTTGAAATTGAAATTTTTTGGGTTTTCCTTGATTAAACTCCCTACTTACATCTAGTTTAAATGTAAGGTTTGGTTGAAATTGATCAGGTGGTTCCCACTATTCACCTTGTACCTGCAAGATTTCCCATGCATTTTGTACTGAAACCGTGACACAAATGAACCATTTTTGTGATCATGATAATGACCCCAGCGAGTTGAAGAATTAGCATGCGTAAAGATTTTGCAGTATCTTAAATTGATCCAAAAATCATTAAGGAGGATTTTCTCAGTTATATTTATCATGACAACGTCTACTGAAACGGAGTCAAAGGGTTTGTAATCTTTGGGTCTGAAAGTTTTACGTACATGCCGAAGTGGTTTCGAAAGTTAATAGGCCTCATACAATGTTGAGTTTGGTTCTGCGGGTGTTGCACCATATTCAATGCCAGTGGTGATTAGTTTGGTAGCCTTCACATTTTTGACGCCCAAATGTCCTAAGCGACGGTGCCAGAGATCGAGAGTTAGTATAGTTTGACGTTCCAAGACCGGAAAGGCGTCCATGGAGATGTATTCTTTTATTACCATCAATCATCGAACTCAGCAAATTCTAATCCACGAGGGCTGAACAGGACTTGTTTTTCGGCATGACCCTAAGCTTTATAAAGTATAATGCCACTGAAAAGGTTAATTAGACATTCTGGCAAGTAAGAGACGTCATTTAACTTAAGAGGGCAAATAACTCTACTGGAGTTTACGCATTGTAGAGTGATAGTACCCTTGCCACGAGGACGATTGATCTCACTCGCAGTGTTGATAAGAGGTAAATCATTGAAGTTTGTATAGGTGCCTTTATCGAACTTTTCAAGGGATTTTGTTATGTGGCAGCTAGCTCCAGTATCAAATATCCATAACTCTGACCTAGCAGCCCGTGAATTAATGGCCATGGTCACAGGGTTTAAGTCGGTCAAAACGACGCAGCTTCCATCAAAGATTGATGTCCTAGCCTCTTTAGAGTTTTGACTAGAGCTTGAACTTTTGAAAGGCTTCCAAGTCTTGTCGAGTTTCCTTTCCCAGGCCTGTTTAGCCTCTTTAATTTTAAAGATTTTCAAAATATTTGTCCTGGGGGTGTTTTGCCTTCATATTTCCGCAGGTCTTACAATGATGGACTTTTGGCTTAGCTTTATCTTTACCCAAATTTTTGAATTTTGGATTCTCTTGACCACGGGGTTGTTGATACATGACCATTTGGGTTCCATTGTAGTTAGGATTCTCCCGAGATTCATCTTTCAAATCGCGAATAAACTCGTCAAGTAAAGATATCTTGATGTCTTCGATTTCTTTTAAACTTCTCAGGCGCGTTCTCATATTCATTGTTCACATGGGGTAATCATCTTTAACCTTTTCTACAAAGAATATGACAGCATCAGGGTCCCGGACTTTCATCTTAAACTGTGCCAATGTTTCCATGGTCTACCGCTAAGCAAGTATAATATCGTCTAGCTTTGTATAATCCGAACTTCTCATTTGAGAAAATTTGGCCGCAGCTTGCATGTAGAGAACTATTCCGGATCCCTGGAACTGATTCCGCAAAGCTTTCCACATTGACTTGACACTCTTAAGATTTTCAACTTGTCTTACCAGAGAAATCGACATATTTCCTGTTATTATCAACTTCATCTTTGCATCCTTTTTAGACCACGCTTTATATTCTTCTACGTTTTCTGCCTTGAGTTTATCGTCGAATATATTTATTTTTGCAAGGGGTTCTGGAGCTATAGGGTGGAAATGATCTGAAAAGTCGTGATTTAGCGCTAGGTTTATGATACTATTCTTCCATGATGAATAGTTTTCCTCGCCTGTAAGCCTGAGATTTGACGATAGGTATAGAGAGCCTTCTTGTGACATCGTTACAATTTTTCTTCTCAATAAATTGAGTATTGGGTCACAGAAAATTATTTTGATCTTACTACTGACGCATATAACGCACCAATCGATCCGTATAGTTCACCTAATAATGATTCCTTTGATACTCTATTGCGAGAACTTCTTCAGCAGATATTAAATTGAGAGCAAACTGTGACAATAGGTATTTATAAAAGTCGGACAGATGATAACTACAGTTAACTCAATGAGCTTTTGGTCTCATAATTTATTGAATATTTAAAAGGGTATTTATATCATAAGTTAATTTATGTGTATATAATCTGTGTATCCTAAGCTAGTATATGCTGCTAGATGAGAATTTATACACAAGAATAATACATCACGTGAAATAAAACAGCGTAAAGCTGATACTTCAACAGGCTGTAGGCAGTGTTTCTATTCTTCACCAATATGTTTAATTGCGCCATATGAACGTGGGACATGTTTGATTCTGTAGGATGTACAGGGGCTAGCTCCCTCTACAGGGGCGATGTCGAAGAAACTGTCTGCCGTGATCTTCTCTTTAATAATTGCCGATTCCCCGTCTACAGGGCAAAGAGCGAAGCCAGTCTTGGTGGGCTGCACATTTCTGAGCAATTTCCCATCTTCCCCAAGTCGGGATTTGAGATAGGTCTAGATAGCATATGCTAAGTGGTCCCGGAGTTTGTCCCCTTCCGGGATATGAACAGCTGCTGGCTCTGCTCAGGAGAGTCCTAATTAGCGGTGGGCGGGTTATTATTTGGGGTAGATCGGAGCGTTTGTCTCTGAGTGAAGCGCTCCATTGCAGAGAGTGCCCTTCCCGAGGGAGATGCGCGCGAGGCTCGATTAAGATCAGACGGAGGTTTTTACAATAAGAGGTGGTCTTTGTTATGACTTCAGGGATAAGAGTAGGGTTGATGGTTTACTATTTGTGGGTATGTTCCTAGTCGGCGCCAGAGCGAGTGCAACGTCTTGAAGCAGCTTAGAATTGACGAAAGATGTTAATGCAGACGGATTTTGTGTGCTGTCTAGTATTAGATGTTTATGCGTACGTGAGGATAGTGCCGGTCTCAGCATAATTTACAAAACGATTCAAGTTATGAGAAACGGCTCCTATTTATATCACGTGTTTAATCTCGTTGGACATAGCTGGGTGTGAAAGATAGCCCAGCCTAGACAAACCGGGTACAGCACGGCCCGTAAGTCAGTGATGTCTTTATTGTACTTCTTGAGTCATAGACTATCTACCACATTGGGCTCCTCTCTGACACAGGCCACACCTTGTACAGTGCTCCTTGCCTCTTTTGTTACTTTTAGAATCATTGATATATTGCCCGTGACGAATAGCTCTTCAGCTCAATATTTACCCATGGAATTCAGCCACCTTTTCCACGGAGCCTTCTACCCAAAAGAAGTAAAAATGGTAGCAATGGAAACTGCGTGCGCGGGAAAAAGTCTCAAAAAAACCTGCAACCCCAGCCAGGCGAGGCCTAGACACCTGGACCACACGAGGTGCGCATATTCATCTATATCTCCCTTCTTTGTTACAGTCGAGGCCGATTTGACCCAATCCACCATCTCCGTATCGGGTGCTGGGCACGCTCCAGAAATTCATCGGATGGCTTTTCCTCCATGATCAAGTGTTGGTGATGAGAAAGACTTCGACCCTGCCATCTGATTTGATCGTGGTTAGTATCATAATAATGGTGATAGGGGGATGTTTTCAGAGATTAAGACGATACAGACCGCGAAAGCGATTGGGAATCCCCATTGATATGAAGACTTCTTTACTCAATCTCGGTTTGGCAGACTCTACAGTGAGAGCTGGATGTTCGTAGGAGACACCACTGACAGGTGTTGAGGATAGTCATCCGGCACGGCCCGTAACGGTGATACATGGGCGAATTAATAATCATTATGGGGCGAATAACGTTGTATGTGATACATATGTATCGAGTTTTCACCGCAGTTTCACATTAGCGTGTAAATGAGCTTAGCACTGGTACGTTAGTATGAGCTGTGATGTTCTCTGGTATAGTTTGAGTAGCCTGGGCACCTACTCCACTTGGGAAGGAGACAAATCAGACTACATTTCGCGCGGAGAAAGTTCAGTGGATGATGAAGGCATGTCTGGATAACCCAAGGTTTTTGAGACGTTCCCCTGGGTGGGTATTCACGGATGAGGGTTGGCTTGGGGTGAAGAAAAAGCTACCATAACTTCGCAGTGGTACTTGCAAATGAAATCCGAGGCATGAGAACTCTACTTGTAAATTGAGTCATCTTTTCTGTATATTTTCTCTGATTTTGTGTCATAGCTAGATAGCTGCATACGCAATTAAAATCTGATGTAAAATAAAAGTTAGCATGAGCTATGCTTCAGAATTTTTTTATATTGCTAAGACCGCAGTATTAATATACGCTAATTTAACCTAATCCGTTATCGAATCTACTTCCAGTACCACTGCACCAGCCGTCCAAAGGAATCACAGTTCTATGATTATGATGGGAAAAAATGAGCGCCTTCGATAATTATCCGGGGCATGCTATAGAGGCAGGTCGTAGGGTTTTGCTGTAAAGCCTTTTTACACAATAAAACGGCTTCCTTTCCTCATGGATCTCTTTAGAATCTAAATAGAACAGCAAAAAAGAATCTATATACATTTACAAGAGCCTAAGTGGTAAAAAATTACCAGGTCGAGTTATGGAATAAATCTAATTTGCCCATGGGCCCCAAAACCAGACATAAAATATAGTCGATACTACCATTAAAGCAAATTTTATATTGGAATACCTTAATTATTTGGAGTTAAAGTTTCTAATTCTTGAAGACGAAATGATTTTATTACAGTATATTTTTCTTATATTAATATATATGAAAATATATTTTGACGTCCTTTGCCTACAGTATGTACGTTCTATAAGCAATTTATCTTTTTATTAAACTTTCCTCTGTAATTTCTAAAAATATTCGAAGTGTCCTGTCTATTCTGTAACAACTCAATTTGTGGTAAAATAAATCATTAGTAAAGAAGTTTGAGAATATATCGTTATTCATCCTCAGATCTTGTAACCAATAGCTAGCCCACGTGAAGTTAACCCTTTGATGTACATTCATACATTTTATGTAATTAGATTTGATATCATCAATGTGTTTTAGAAATCAGATATTCAAACTCCAAAAGCTGTTAGGGTTGCAATGTTTTATACAATGAGAGAAGAACGACAAAATAAAAAATTGGGGATCTTAGGATAAACAATTACCGGATTGAGATGATAACTATTTCATAATTACCATGTACCTTAGTAGCCAGCGGTGTAGATATTTTTGTTACACTTCCGCCCTCAACGCCTTAATGCTACAATAATTATTTCTTAATGGACTTTTTCTACCCCAGATGGAACGTCTTTCATTGATTATAGTCTGTAGATCATGAAAAGTCTGCCGCCTTTCCGGCAACTAATAATCCGATAATTAAGCCAAAGAGACCGAGGACAGAGCTGAAAATTTCTATTACCAGAATCTTCACAAATCTGCGCGATGAGTTAGTCATATCTATATGGTTCATAGAAGTTTTGACATACAGGCTTGGGTCCGCCGCGTCTGCTAGGGCCGCTCCACTACCATTAATACCGACCGAGATTCCACAGATCAGATTACACATTCCAACGGTCAGGCCAGCCCAGAATAAAGCATACCCCGTATAGTAGTTGCTGGCTGAATAGATCGAGCTTTGTTCCATCACATTGAGTTTGGCTGAAAAGACTATAGACATGATAACTCCGTAAATCGCAACCACCTCGCAGAAAATAATCGAGATCAAGTTCTTCGTTCGAATCCTTGGGGCACGTACTCCACCTCCGATGATAGAGGAGCCTGTAATTAATATTCCCCTATCTGCGTTAGTTATATTTTGAAGTTTAAAAAATTAATTCTTACCATGCTGCTCCTACTACCGATAGTCCTATACATAGCCCAATTCCCAAATCAGCCCATGCATACGGTGATACATCCTCTAAGAATTGTCCAACCTGCGCGTACTGTTAACTCAGGTGCTTTTAAAAGTAGATATATTCATTTATACGTTAAATGCTTCTCCATCGCCTGTGAAAAGAAGATCTAGAATTGTCAGTCTATAAAGCTAGTCCAAATTAATCTTCTCTTACAAGCTCCAATCACTGTCAGTGCTACTGTCGCTCCACTGAGCCCGTATGTGAGGCTCATTTTATATGATGAACTAGATCAGACTGACTTCTCCGAAGTGTGTCACGCTTGATTGCTAGGAGTAAGTAGAGCTTCGCCTGCAATCTCCAGAGGCGCACGGGTCTCCCCATGTTTTCATTTAGCGTCGCTTAGTCAGCCACGTGGAGAAGAGGCCATGGGACCCGCTTACTGGTATACGCCGACGTTCACCAGCCGTCCAGGATTAAAGATGGCAACGAATGGGCAGTCATTTTATGAGCTCTATCGCCGTAGCAGGTATTGCTTATCTAGCAGGTTATCCTTAGATATTTACTGATTGTAAGAAAACTAGTATCGGCATGGCACTCACAGATACGCTGGACGACCTGATTAGCGATCGTCGAATCGAGCCTCAATTAGCCATGAAAATTCTGGCAAACTTTGACCGTAGCATCACTGAAGTTTTAGCTGACAAAGTCAAGGCTCGGCTGACATTCAAGGTTGGCTTTCAAGAGATGCTGAGGGAGTTGAACTGATTATACACTACTAGGGACACCTTGACACCTACCGGTTCTGTGATGAAGTCTGGACCTTCTTGATAAAAGATGTTACTTTCAAGATGGAAAATTCCAGCCAGACCGTACAAGCTGATAAAGTTAAGATCGTTAGTTGCAATAGCAAGAGGCCTGGAGAGACATAGAGGCCCAATCAGGAAAGGTCCCTAGAAATACTGATCCTTCAATCGTTGGTGCGAGGATCTTTACAATGATGAGGTAGACTGGATTTGATGATTTGTTCTCCAGCTCTACCGTATAAAGCTTTAATTGGAGTTGATGGATAGTGGTGCTCATGTGAGCATGAGTAACTATAGACATCAACTACGTGGATATAATGTACAATTTCGTAATGTTTCGTTTACCGTAAGAAACCGGATAAGAACATTTGGTACCTGGAACTGAATTATTCACACCTCACAACATTATTTGCAGTACTGGACGCGTTCCCGATTGGAACAAAAAGTTTGCGACGTAAATATCTAGAATTTTACAATTAATTGTGGTAAAAAACATAGCTTGTGCCCACGTGAACAATAAATTTTTAGATTGATCCCTAATTAGTGAAAGAAGATTTCGATTTATAATTAATATTTAGGGGAACATGACTGAGCAAATAAAAAATAATCCAGTCTAATCTTGATCTTTCAAGGGCGAAATCCGTATTCTGATAGTTCGTCCTGATCGACTAAATGATTAAGCGATAGACCAGCCCGAATTTTCTGTGAGCCGGCCAAAGTTGTTTAGACCATAAGGGGTAAGCCTAGCCCATCAACGCCCGAGGCAAAGATTGAATAATTACCATTTTGCTGCCTTCTTTCTGACAACTGACCCTACCGCAATGGGTCATGAGCACAGAAATTTGGATTGGATCGTGTTGTCTGTCGCTAGCGGCATATGTGCAGCTCTGAACGGTGCCTTTGCGAAACTGTAATGTTGACCGGATTACATGATTTCAACTACCATATGTTAATTCCTATTCTAGCACAACTACAGAACTTACTTCAAGCTTGGCCACTGTGTTAGCGAGCTGGATCAGCCTAGAAAGTTTCCCTAGCCTTGTCGAGGCATTTGTACGAGTGGTACGTTTGCGACTCGCCCTACCATGAAGTCAATCAGAAGAAATTACAAGTCGGTCTCAGCTAGTCAAAATGAGGTTTAAAACTGAGTCTAACAGACTTCTTAAATTTAACTCAGCACTTTCCCCCAGATAATTCCTATCTCCTTACCCCAGATCGTGGCAACTAACCCAACATCAGGTTTTTTTCGCGCTCAATCTAATCTTTAATGGCATTATGTGGACGCTCTTTACTAAGGCATTGGCCCGTGGAACGTCAACAACCCAGGTATCCATCCTTAATACTTCATCAAATTTCATGATTACTGGCATGCTTGGATGGGTGATCTTTTCTGAAAAGCTATCGCCAACGTGGCTCATCGGTGCTTTACTATTGATTACCGGAAGCGTTATAATTGGCCACCGAGGAGAGAGTCATGATGATATTGACGGAGTTTCAAAGCCAAGTTCTTCTAGCTCAGAAGAGTATGACCTACTCATGAACGACGAGCTAGGATTGGATGACGACATGGACAATACCACAGACTGTGAAGTTGAACGAGACTCTACTCATCTAGACTCACAAGATAAATCAGAGAATGCAAAAATTATTTAATTTGTTATGATTCTACTTTCAACTGGTAATGCGGTCTTAGGAACCCAAGAGCTATTTACAAGAGTATGGGGAAGTCACCTGATCTCTAGAATAATTTATACTCAATAAATACCTTAAAATCTGAAGTAACTGATACGCAAGTAGGTTTTGGATGAGTTGAGCGTCGCAAAACGTAGATATGTTTGTGAAAATGATTGTCGGGTCAGAATAATTGAAGGAAAATAGTCTCAGAAGCTAATATATATTTTACACCAAGGCTTAGCCAATATTAAATTCGTTTACAGCAGAAGAGTGCTCCTTTATTTTCCTCTTCATACGCTTCACAGAATCGTTCGACTCTAGATTGGGCAAATTTAAATCCAATTTCTTTTGTTTCCAGATTCTTTCTCCTTCAGGCGCCTTCTCCTCTTCGCCTTTTCTCGCCTTGCGCGACGCCACACTACGATCTGCCTTTGTAGTCTTTGATGGTCGGAGACCTGGTACCTTGATATTACCAGGCTTATCTCTCAACGCAAAGGCTTTGGCAAGATGTCCGAGATGAAGTGTTTTCATATTAAATATATGCCTTTCACTTGCCACGTGAGTAGCGTAAGCACGAATGTGGCTCTGAAAGCCCCTGCGTGCCATTTCAAGATATTTTGGGGAATCCTGGGTCCACCGCTCAATTTCCAGCTGCAATTCAGTGGCACGTTCCTGCCACTCGTTTCCCACTCCACCGAAGCCTTTCATGAGAAGATTTTCTGCTGTGTTGTGTGATAAAGCCTTTCTACCGTCTTGGTATCCAGATGCCAGTATGGAAATATACTCCTCTTCCTCACCGGGCAACAAAAATATGAGAGCCCTGCCGTCTTTCCCAGCTCGTGCAGTTCGACCAACACGATGAAGGTGATCGTCAGAGCTAAACGGAGGGTCGTACTCAATCACATAATCGACATTTGGCATGTCCAGGCCGCGTGAAGCAACGTCTGTGCAAATTATTATGCATGGCTCTGTAGACTCCGTGAAAGCCTTGAGAGTAGCAGTTCGGACATTTTGAGCTAGTGAGCCATGAAGACGATGTATGATAACAGGGTTAGTCTTGCTGGAAAGCGCACTACTATAAGCGATAGTATCCTTGGTCATTTCTGTCTTCACTATAACGGGCGTTGAGGAAGAATCTTCCTTGTCATCTGAAGATAATTCTTCAGGGCGACTGAAGATAGAGAAATGGAAGTCCACTGAGTCAGCGCATGACATGAACACTATGGCTTTCATGACAGATCCCCGTCTCGCAAATGCTCGTTTGAGAACAGCTGTTAGAGTGACAAGCCGTAATTTTGCTGGGACCACTCCGTATGATTGTTTAAGCTGTGCAGGAGCGGAAAAAGCTTTAGAATTTTCAATGTTTTGGTCTTTCTTACTATTTTGGATATTTTCATCACTAGAATCCGCTGCTATATGTATGGCATCTTTGAGACTTATTTCGCCTAGCCTTTGAACATTCATCTTCATAGTTGCTGAACACAGAATAGCTACTCGTCGTTGGGGCAAAGACTTGCCATGCATGCCATTTATGTTGTCTTGGACACGGCTTCTTTCATCAATTTTGGCCATAATTTTCTTAATTTCATCTTCAAACCCCAGTTCCATTAATCGATCCCCTTCGTCCAAGACAACCCACCTTACTGTCTCGACCTTAAGGACTTCAGTATTATCTAAGTGGTCTGCCAGACGGCCAGGTGTAGCGATTAAGATATTTACACCTTTCCGTAACCTAGCCTTCTCTGATTGCTTACTCTCACCTCCAATGACTGTTGTGCCAACAATCCACGGAGCACACCTAAGGATCTTCTCTAGGACAGTTGCAATTTGTTTGCATAATTCTCGTGTTGGAGCAAGAACTATTGCAAACAATCCCGAATCTCTATGTACTTGATGCATATCATCGCTCATAGCTATTATTCGTTGAACTATGGGTAATAAATAAGCTAATGTTTTTCCCGATCCTGTCTCCGCTTGGATAAACGCATCATTATCTTCCTTAATCATTATAGGTATAGCTGCCTTTTGGATTGCAGTGGGTGCCTTCATACTGAGCTTTGTAAGTAAATGTGATGCTAATCGCGATGATAGGCCTAGAGCAGTAAAAGTTTCTAATTCCGCCGTTAGGGGCGCATTTGAAGGTTTTATATTTTGTGCTTCCATTCCGGAATCTTCATTTTTTGAAATTACAGCCGGATTAAACGAAAATAGAGATGAGATTATCTGCCCTGACTTTAATTTTGTATTTGATTCTCGATGTGCATCAGCTTTCCCAGAGTTTAAATTCTCTGGAGTATCCCCGAATACTATTTTCTTTGAATTTGTCTGATTTCCTCCAGCAGCACTAATATTTATACTTCCAGGAGGAAGTTTTCCGGCCACAAAAGAAGACCTTGTATCCTGATGGAAAGAAGAATTCCGTGCTTCATGATTTGTGCGGCTTGTTGTAGGTTTGACACTGCTTTGAGGAAACTTATCCGAAAGAACTACTTGATTTGCTTCTACTGGTCTTGATGTACCTTGTATTAATGAATTATTTGTGATTTCTGGAGTAGCATTAATGGAGTCTTTTGCGCCCCGGTTTTCTAATCTTTGGCGTTTAGGTGGTTTGGGAGCGGCTCCAGGACCAATGTACTCATTTGTTGTTCCATCTACTTGCGTTTCAGTTTGAGGTTTATTTTCTGGAACGTTTTGACGTTCTTTCCCTTGAGTAGCGCGCTTTACAGCTCCTTTCTTAGCAATTAATCTGTCTTTCCACCTACCACCTTGAAATTTTAATTTGGGGACGATTGGGAGTTCACCAATCTCAAAATTCATCAGTAGCCCATCATCCGCCATTTTTGTATTGTTTGTGAATGCGGTGGTAGATGCGACCCAAAATAGCTGGCAATTTTCTTCAGTAAGCAAAGATTTGGCTGTGCTGGTGGTTTTGCCAAGGTTTTCAAACCCGTCTAGTTTTTTTAATTTTGCGTAATCTAAAATTTTGACCAGAGCTGATTTGATTTTATTTAGCCCGTTCAGGTACCTTTTGGTCTCACGCAGAGAGGGCAAGACTGAACACCTGTACGTGGTGTCCTCTACGAACCTGAGAGTGAAATATTCTCCCAGAGCCAAGTTCAGTCAAATTTCGCAATGCCAAAGAAGTTGACCCACGAGGCAATAATTCGAAATTCTCCACCGTGTCAATTTTTCACTCCCAACGAGTTTGACTCCTACCTAAGTTTCATCAAGTCTACAAGTACGACTTAGTATATCCTTGTTCCAATGACCACGCCTCTCATCAACTATTCTCTGGCCTCAGCTAGCCGCCAAATACACGCCCACGCCGATATTTACACCCGACGGAGGAAGCAAAGCGTGGGGCACAAATCTAGGAGGCAGTTCTGTGGGATGGTTGTGAGAGGGATAAGGACAAGTTTACAAGATGATGCTGAAGATGGATACAATCTAGACGGGCGTGTAATTTTGAATTTTGGCAAGGAGTTTTACGAACTGAGCTTTGTGCGCGCCAAGACTGCGCTTGCGAGAGTGCAGCGGACACTATAACAACACGCAAACGATGGAAGGTGCTGTGGTCCGCCTCCTGGTGGTGTTCTCTGGTATAGTTTGAGTAGCCTGGGCACCTACTCCACTTGGGAAGGAGACAAATCAGACTACATTTCGCGCGGAGAAAGTTCAGTGGATGATGAAGGCATGTCTGGATAACCCAAGGTTTTTGAGACGTTCCCCTGGGTGGGTATTCACGGATGAGGGTTGGCTTGGGGTGAAGAAAAAGCTACCATAACTTCGCAGTGGTACTTGCAAATGAAATCCGAGGCATGAGTGCTCATCCTTTATGTTGAGTCATCTATTGTGTACTTTTCCTTGACATTGTGTCATAGCTAGATAGCTGCATACGCAATTAAAATCTGATGCAAAAAAAAAGGTCCCACGCAGATACATCTGGCTATAATCCCTACAAAAGAGGAAACCAATCTGGTTAAGTCCTCCAAAACTGTCCATCTCATATCTGTTGGTCGAAGGACTAGATAAGGACTGCAACGACCATGCCGACCATTCTAAGGCTTCAAGCCTCGACGCGCACAAATATCGTTTTAATCCAGCATCTTCGACTAACTACTGTGAGTCCCACTATCCTTACCTATGCCTCCTCAGTCCTCTGCAGAGGCTGGCTCTTGCCCCCCTCTCAACAGTAAATTCGACGCCTGACATCGGAATGGTTCTCATAGAGCCTCCGAACAATCTAAGCATTACACATCAAACCATAGAGCCGATCCGCGAGGCTAGCTGCTAAGACTCAATCCCAACCTCACAGAGTCATTTGGCGTTACAGTGACTAACTTTCGGAGGGCAAGAATGAATACCTGTACGCGGTGCCCCCTACGAACCTAGGAGCGAAATATTCTCCCATAGCCAATTTCAGTCAAATTTCGCAAAACCGAACAAGTTGGCCCATAAGGTAATGATCCAAGACCCTCTACGAAATCAATTTCTCCCACCCAACGATATTAATCCCCATCAAAACGTCATAAAGTTTGCAGGTACGGCTCAGTACATCCTCGTTTCAATGATCAAATATCTCGTCTACTTTCTCTGGCCTCAATTGACCACCATGTACACGCCCACGCCGATATTTATACACGACGGAGGAAGCAAAGCATAGCGCACAAATCTTGGAAACAGTTCTTTGGGATGGGCGTGAGAGGGTTCAGGATAAGTTCACAAGATGATGTAGAGGATGGCTACAGTCTCGACGGGCGTGAAATTTGGAACTTTGACGAGTTTTACGAATTGAGCTTTGTGCGTACGCCAAGACTTTGGATGCGACAGTAAAGGCAACACTATAAAAATCGCCATGGTTGGATGGTACAGTGGTACATCATCTTGGCCGGTTTCTAAAGTAAGTTCTGAATAGCTAGGACACCTATCTCACCCGAGACAGGAGACCACTGGTTCGAATCCGGCAAAACTTAACTACATTTCTCGCGGCGCTAGTATGCATGGATAATTTAAGACTTTGAATTTCTCTTTGGTGGGTACTCACGGAGGAGGGTTGACTGTTTGTGTAAAATAACATACCTCATGGTGGTATTTTCAAATGAAATCCAGAGTATGAGTGTTTCTAACTTCAAAAGATTCATCCTACATGTATTCAAAGTACCGGTCATGTGTTATAGCTAAAATGCTGAATACACATTAAATGATTTTAAAAACAAACAAAAAAATGACTAACTTTCTCAAAGATGAGGTGGGGGCTTTCAACCTACCCTTCGCAGAGGTAGAGCGCGTCGTCAATGTATACCTCAAACTCTTGGCAGACAGATCCGGCTTCGACAATGCCTAACATGTCAAACCAAGGCGATGACCTTCTAAACTCCAACAGTTCTGAGAGATCCTGAACTCAGGTAGTGAAAATACCGCTACCAGCCCATTGATCCTTTCAAAAGCAACGGGCCCTACATAAACGCCGAGCCCAAATGCTTCAGCTCCAAATCCAGCTCGACCAGGCTATTGCGTGTTCCTGCGACTTAAGGCCGGCTATCTGTGGAGACACATGTCTCCTCATTACATGAAAATCAGCCTTGTAAGCAAGCTAAGCCTGACCAATTCTGTTATGAAGCAGGTTATCGTCGTCAACTCATGGTTTGTGATACAAGCTGTATGATGTGGAACTAGAAGCGTGCTCCACTCGGGCGCCGTTATCTTGGAAAGTACGAAAATGAAATTGGAGGCAGCTTCCAACTGAATCTCGATACTGGATCCGAATAAACCACACAGACTCTTCACACTGGAAGGGTAAATACCAGTCATACCAGAAGTGGTGATAGAAGAAGTGGCCCTAAAAGCAGACGTTATAACAACTTCTACTTGTGCCTTCCCGTTCAGCATGGCCGGGCCATCAACTGACTGGGTGCTACACTTTGCAACCGGAAAACCAAGGATAGGCGAAAGACTGTTCCAAAAAAGCGGTCGGCTCCACGAACTACAGCGTAGGCCAAAAAAAGCTTAGTGAAACCGATGCTGGAGACATTATCCCACAAAGATCTGTTCTGGTGCGGAACAATACTCATTCTGTGGCTCAGTTAAGAACGAGGATTCTTCTTGCAAGAAGCTCATATAGAGGTGTGTCAACTGTCACGGGCCTCACGCAGCTATCTACCCAAAATGTATGGCCCGGCCAACTCGAGCCAGCGGAAAAATCGTGCAGCGCATAAAAAGACCAGCTTTCAACAATCCAAGAGCAGGGTCATAAAGAAAGAAACTCTTCGATCCGAGAGTTCGAGGCTAAGCAGAGAGCCGCCGAGGCCACTGCCGAAAACGAACCCTTAAACTCTTCTCAATGCCCGCAAGGGACCATTAACTTAACGAGCTTGACAACAAGGCAACAACAATCATGTTCCTCTGCGCTAATTTAGGCAGAGGAGACCCCGCTACAGACAAGATGCTGCAATCCGCTTGGGATTCCGGAACCAATGTCCTACTTATCCAGGAACCCCGGACCCAACCTAAAGACGTCATTTGGCTCACAAAGTCGCATCCTGACTTCGAAAAGCATATACCGCTTCGTGTCGCCTGAATTTTCGCAAGGCTTCGCTCTCTTATTTACCCACCAAAAGTAAACAAGTGCCATCAACAGGTAATCTGCGAGACACCGCCAGATATTACCGTGATAACAGTAGAAGGGATCACATCTGTATCCACAACCGCGCACCAGGAATAAATCATCTGCCGTCACTAGCATGGGCTCCATCGGGACCCACAGCAATTGACCGTGGTTTTAACGCAGCTTACCCCGAAAGGCAACTTATTGCAACAGGGTTACACGGAGATGGTCAAGTTTTATTGACTGGATGCACAAGCATGATATGAGTTGGTAAGTATCAGTCGGGAGGTGTATACTAGCATACGATATTGAAACAGATAATTAGCAATTACATTCATCCTCTTATTCTAGTATACTATGGTCCGTACATCTACATGCTCGCTTAACTGATTACATAATATACTCTTCTACCTGGAGTATTTCTGCCAGAAACTATCTAACACATTGATCATCCAACCCAGACGCCATAGCTGCAACAATATGGGCTTGTCTTCAAGTCCAGGCGTGCCAAATCACGATCATGGAAATGTAAACGTCATAGCCTAGCCTAACGCGGGAGCTCTCCCAGAAGTTTTGATCGAGCTTGTTACGGGCTAGACCTGGCTAGACCTGGCTGGTAATGTCTGTGCTGATTGAAGCTATATAGCCCATCCTCATCCTGTATGCGCAAGCGAATTTGTAAATCTACCCACTGTAAGAGAGTAGATTCAGATCACATGTAAAGGGCCAGGAGATCTGGAACATGCATTGTAGTTATAAAAAGCCGTAGCTGTTCGCTCCTAAATTTCTCATAGAAAATATAAAAATTGAACGGTGGCATTGCTTTCGTGCATTGGCCGAAGATCCTAGCCCGTCACAGAACTCGACTCGAACTAGACCATCGTACAATTGCTGGTGATGTTTTGCGCCCGAATTCAAAAGGTTCGATCACTATGAAGGTCAGCTAAAGGTTCCGGATGAACGACAATGCGCTCAAAAGCTTTTCTAAAGCCTTGAAGAGTTGGGGCGACGATATAGGTAAACAGCCTGTTACGTCGATACGCGACGTAGACGACCTCTCAGATGCGCTGTTCCAGCCCATAAGCGATGCAATAAGAGCCACTGGCCAACGTGGTAACGCTAAGAGGAGTGGAACGGCATCGTGGTGGATCGAAGAGTGCCGTGTGGCTAATAGTCAATACAGGATCTTCGAGGACAATGAGAGCAGAAAGGCTTTCCACCGGACTGTATGCAATGCGAAAGGCCAATACTGGCGACAAAAGTTCTCCGAGGCCACAACAGACACAGACATGTATCAAATGGCCCGCTGGGCTAAACCCCGACTGTAAACCACAGCATCTCTTCTCCAAACACCCAATGGTTTTTTATCAGAACCAACACGACGAGCTCTCTGAATCATAGGATGGTACCCTTCCATGGGTCACCAGGATCACTGATGAAGAAGCCAGATGGGTTACAATCACATGTCAAAATAAAGCTCCCGGGGTCGACGGGATCACTATGCGACTTCTGAGAGCGTCATGGCCATCAATGAGCCACGCAGTAAGGAAGCTTTATCAGGGCTCACTGCGTCTAAATCACTTCCCGAAGATTTACAAGCTAGCAGAAGTCATCATTCTCCACTAACACGGTCACGATCTAACATAGCTAAGGGCTGGCGACACATAGCTTTACTTTCCTCCCTGGGCAGAGGTCTCAAGAGGTTCATTGCTAATCGAATATCATACACTTCTCTCTCAAAGGAGGTGGTACCTCGGCAGCTTTTCAGAGCACTCCCTGGAAGATCTGCAAATGACCTTTTTGCGTGCGTCATCCATGATTTTGAACACGCCATGCAGTGTAAGAAGAAAACAGCCCTTGTCACTCTAAATTTCCAAGGAGTTTTTGACGCCGTACTCTACGGATGAGGAAATGGGGTGGCCAGAATCATCTGTCGTCTGGATTAGATCCTTCTTAGTAGGGCGATATGTCCGCGTTTGTTATGACGATGGCGTAACAGATCCAATACTCCTACAGTGTGGACCCCTTCGAGGATCTCCCCTGGCGTCCATTCTTTTTCTCCTCTACATGGCAGAAGTCGTCGTCGGAGGCGTCTGCAGATTTGGGTACGCCGATGATGTTTCCATACTTGGTATAGGATTAACTCCTAACGAAGCAGCATCATCTGTACAACGGGAGGTCGATACAGTCCTCGGATGGGCGCTAGGAAATGCCGTGACTTTTGATCCGGACAAGGCAATAGTGGTTTACTTCCTTGGTCCTAGAGCCAGATGATGCGAACTACCTACAATCAGAATCAGCACTCGTGAATTCCAGAGATCAAACTAGATCTGATGGCTTGGAGTGCACCTCGAATGCGGTCTTAAATCGGCAGTTCATGTTGCCAAGTGGACTAATAAAGCATTGCGTCTAGTACAACACTTTCGACGTCTTACTCGGTGCACCCAGGACTAAGGCCGAATCTACTAACCATAGTCATTCGCACAGTAATCCATTCATTTGCGTTAAATGCTGCAGAGATCTTGTTTCCAGGGCTAGCCAGGGAAACATATCGAGGTGTTACGCGAAACTCATACGGGAGACAGTTCAAGGCCATCGACCAAGGGTTGATGTACGGAATCTGCGCTACACTCCTGACCTGGCGCACTGCGCCTATCACAGCCTTGAGAAAGGAGACTGGCATTCCACCAGCACATATTCTTCTGGAGAAACTTAGGCTCAAGACTACCGCCCGGACTCGTTGACTAGATTGCTATCATTCGCTTCGACTTCGAGCTATGTAATCCACCGATAGCGCCCGTCACCGCCTTGGCCTTCGCACATGCAATAAAAGCTGACGCGGCGTCGATAGAGTTCGTGATTTGAGGGTCCAGAGAATGTTCCGACTCTTACCAGATGCGGATCTATCCCCCCCTTCGACAACTGATATCATCTAAATCAAAACCTTATGGAACAAGTAAATAAGAAGTCGAAAATTTCATAACACAATGGCTTAAGACCCTGCCATCCGACTGTCTTTGCACTTACAGCGATAGTTCCGGAGCGTTTATGGGCTGTGTCTCATGGACCTTCGTGACCTTTGTCAGTGGAGCTGGAATAATTATTGAACAAAGCGGCTCGGAAAAAATCCTGAATGTGGAAGTATACGACGTGGAGGTTCATGGGGCTATGGCTGCTATTGAGACAATTACTACAAAGAAATGAGATTAGCGACGAAGCGCCATCTACGCCCTGCTCGAAAATCCCGCGGCAGTTCACGCACTACTGACAGGATTAACCACCTCATCATGCTGGCGGGCTCAAAATTTATGGAAGATGGCTGCGAGAGTAGCCGCACCCGTAAAAGTAGAATAGATCACTAGACACTTAGGACTTTCAGGAAGCGAGCTAGCGGATAGGCTTGCTCGAAGAGAGCTTGACTCGCCAGATAATACCAGGACGACGCACGATAGAATAACCCTTGCTTCGTCAGAATAACATGCTCGCGAACTGGCCAGGCAAATGGTGACAGACTGGTGGTACTCAAATCGTCCCAAACAGTACATCAACCTCGAACTAGAGATGCAGTACAAGAAACCGCCAGAACTAGCGCTCCCAAGAGCGATTTACGCTCGGTTGATCGCTGCCCAAACAGGAAGTGGTGACTTCGCGGCGTACCATCGTCGTTTCAATCGTACAATAGACACACTTCACTGTGAGTCTGGTAGAGAAAACTCAACTGGTCACCTTTTCTAGTGAAGAAAAGCACTGGCTATATGGCGCCTGAAAAGCAAAGAACGGAGGGCACCTTCACTGGTGGTCCTGCTCGAACCAAGAGGATATCAGCTTTTCAGGGGCTACGTCCAGGAGAGTGGAATATACGCGGTGATCAGTCGGAGGATGTCAGGGAGACCTCCGACATGGAGGTCATAGATCGAAAGCCTAGGTGGTTTGGCATGGAAAGAGGGATTGAAATTGAAGCCTGGGAGCTTGGTAGCTGAGGGAGAACGATAGAAGGGGGACTGTTAAAGTTTTTCTTTTGTAATACAGGACTTCGCGTTGAAGTTTTCGTTTATTTTGATTCTAGGATGCTGGACATGTCATGATGCAACACATCGATGCACTTCGGCACTATTACAATTATTTAGGTGGGACGAGATGTATCTGTACTTCACGGTAGTTAAACTGATCCAGCCCGACTCCACTCTTGCTCAAGCTCCAGTAGGGGTGCGATAGGTTTCACTCGATGTAGCACGATAATGAACGATCAATCAATCTATTAATCAAATGAATTGGTTCTTTCTGGGATTTCCTATAGAATTACGTTTTCACAGCTCATACAGTGTGAATTCCGTCCCATCCTTGTCCACAACGTCTCATCTACTTGTCCAATGCAATTTCTTCTCCTTGTGACGGCTAGTAAGCCGATAGATTGCCTGTATCCCGCGCTATTCAGCACAAAAACATTCATAGTGTCAGGGCTAAGGTATGCTCGTAATATAAGTCTGGAACTTTCCATGCACGAAACATTGTTAGAAACTAGCCCACACCGGAATAATGGGAGCACGACCGGAGGATAGCTACTATTGTTTGGAATACTAGACATATACATAAATAGGGCGTTAGATGTAGCATTACTTTTGTTCTTTAGTTAATATATAAACTTACCTCTCGACATAAAACGCCCAAGCTTTACATACTGAAACCGGCACACTTCTATTGCGGGCCGGAAAGGTTCAAATCGGCTTTTTGCCAGAATCCGTTCTGTTATTCTCTCCAGATCATCCGGGCTATTAATCAGTGCCGCAAATGATCTTTCTTTTGCCTTTTGAAGCACCCCTCCTCTTCCTCTTACCTACTGAGGATACGCCAATACCAAATGTTTAACATTTTGAGACAGATATCCACACTGAAATTTTGAATTTATCACTCCAGAGTCTTTCCTTCGATACAGATAAAAGTTGGGACTTATGTGCTCACTTCTTATCTGAACTGCCATAGCCTATAGATGTAACAAAGCAACTGATCAGTATCTTGACTAATGACTGTTGTTATCGCAATGCACTAACCGCATTGCTGAGTGTACTCATGGGGAGGTTGGCCAGGTGCAACACAATATCACACAGCTAGTCTATGAGATACTGCTTTGGGCCCTGCTAAGGTTCTGGTGGATATTTAAGGGTGTTACAACAGGTAATCCTTTTTCTGCCAGTTGTCTCAACCGTAACGATATTTGTAAGTGACATATGACTATTATTCCGTTTGTGATACATGTCGGCTGTCAAAAGATGGAAGCACCACTATTTAGAATTCTCTAGCTAAGCATCGCAGTTAGCCTTGATAGCTACACTACTCAATCTGCGCTTCAGCCAGCAGAGTCGAAATTTTCACCTTCCATCAGTGCCAGTCTGAAGACCGAGTATTACTTGCACATCTATGATAACCAGAAAAATCTCTTTCGAATCAAAGTCGAAAATAAATGCAAACACATCCAAAATCGATGACTTATCAATATCAGACCTATCTCGCTCACGCGAATCCCTCAACTTACCTACACAACAAATTAATCCGCCTCAATGGCTGAATAATTAGTCGCACTAATTTCAAATGATGACTTTCTTCATCAAAAATCGGCCATCTTCCACTACAAAGTTGTGATGCTATGTATACCCGCAAGGAGGAAATTAAGTCATCTACAAAGCTCGGGTCTTGGTCTATGGTGGGCCGTTGTTTTAATGAGGCTTCACATCTTGGGTGACAACAGACAGCTGGGACTTGGGACGAGTGAGTGAAGATGTCACAAAGGAGCATTTTGAGACACATTTTTCCATAGGTTCCGAGTTTGGGGATACTCGTGGGCGCCGAGGCTACGATTCTGGATAGTTGAGCCGACACTCTAAAAACAGGCAACGATGGAAGTTGTTTTAGTCCTCCTCCTGGTCATAATCTCCCCGAATTAAAGTTTGGGTAACCTAGACACCTACCTCGCTCCAGAAAGGGAGGGCTGTATGGCCATATCTCGCGCGGCAGCTATATACAAGATGACAAAGGCGTGTTAGGGTAGCCAAGGGTTTTACTGATTTTCCTTTGGCTACCCTAACATGCCTTTATGTTAAGATTACAAGTTAAAATGGAATATAGTTATTTTTCACTTGTTTAATCTGAAGGTAATTGTGGGAGATGTGGTTGATCAGGTCCGTTACGATATTTTGTTTGATATATAGTAGTTTAACTTAGACTCAATGAGCTATCATTGAGTCTAAGTTATACTACTATACATTATCGCTATTTCAAGCAAACCCGCTCCAGTAATTCTCGCACCAGGCGTCAACCTATTCGTGTGAAATAGCGAACTTCGCACCGCCCTAATGGCCAAAGAATGCATTGGCCACGTCAAATACAATTTGAACAGGGTCAAAATGGTACACAAGTATGCGAAACCCGACACGAAAGGATTCGAAGAAGAGCGAGTAACGAAGCTTTCTGACTGCTATGAATAATGTCTCTTGCAATGGATGGAAATGAAATTGTTAAAAGATACCATAGTCGAGGTGGTTATGATGAAAGATGGCGATACGTGCAGCTACCATAAAGTATAACGATCCTGATCAGACTAGCAATAAATTTTAGTAAATGTCCGGGTTGCCCCAGGCATATACCAAGAACATGTAATATATAGATTAGTTGTAGATAGAGGGTTTGGTATCAAAGTTTTGGAAGCTAATTCGCGAGCCCATCATTATTATTGTATGGTCTTTATTTACGAATCAGACTGAGTTTACCCTATCCGTTTTCTGTTGATGACAGCCACGCTCAGTGATATCCGAGACATCCATCCAAATTTGTATCAGAAAATAATGACGATAGTCATGATTGAAGGGTAGGACTTGAACTAGTCCATAAGTCCGCCTCTGCTAAATTAAGAGACCGTCTACTATATCACACCGGTGCATTGCATCATGTTTTGAAGAGAGAAAATGTGTTGTATTATCCATGTCACCTACCATGGTGGATGCATAAGGTCACGTCATAGTATATGCACATGACTGCGAAACTAAACCGTGGGATGTTTAGTGTGTAATGCATGTGTGGGTGTTATGGACTAAACTAGAACTCGATAGAATAGGGATAATGGAATCAGCGAGAGACTGATGGACTGAGGGAGAATGAGATGGTCGTTTCTCGTAGGAGAGAAATGATATCACAAGAGAATGTTCTAGCACTAGGCTGTGAACAACGCAGTAAGTCTGGAGCAGGATATAAGGAGGTCTCAACCTCCGTTCATTCATCTGTAACTAAGTTTCCTTTATACGAGAATATAGAATCAAGTCTTACACATCAAGAGAACACACACGACAGCGATTAAAGAGACCTACTATGAGCACAACTTCCACCAGAGTATCCATCGTCCTGCTCGTATATAGCCTAGTTATTATAACTGTTGGTATAAATGTCTTGATCTACCTTTCCAATGTTAGTCATAGATTAGTCATCGTTCATTACGAGTATTAGTATCTTTTGTAGAATAGGAGAATAGACAAGATCCACCAACACAACCGCAGAAACATGACATACAGTTTACGTTCTTTGCACCGTGTTTAAGTAACCCGAAAATAACAAAATGCTCCCTTCAGCCTCTCCAAAATAAGAAAACCTTTAGAGTTTGACCAAGTCGTCAGTGAATCAACTCTTACACACCAAGGTACATGCCAAATATCAATAGATGACATGGTATCACAGTTAAGCAACTCCATGTTCTCATCCAACCCATCGCTCAGCGTAGTGTCTGCTGTAAATTTAAAAAATGAACTCAGAATAGTTTCCGCCCAAGAAAACGAGTTAATTGTTCTCACCAACGGACCATCTTAAGGTCACCCAATAACAAGATTGGTACCTAAAGAGGGGCGCTGTTTATTGAGCCTAATACATCTGATATCGAAAATGGGGCAGCACCAGGTGTGACAAGAATACCGAAAGTATCCAGCGCGCAAAGATCGCACGAGAGGCTTTGACATGACTGACTGAAAATACTGTAAAACACAGTAAATAGTTCAATAGGAATGGAAGGAATAGAAATGTTAGAAGTTTCGACATGCGAGATGTGCCACCTCAGTAAAGCATAGAGATACGTCTCCATGCAGCCAAGTCCAACGCCAGGCGAAGCGTTAGATGAGGTCTTCGACACTACTGGAAAACTAAGCGAGTCAACAAATGGTTTACCCTACGCAGTCGTCATCACTAAAGCTAGGACAAGGATACGTTAGGTTTTGAAAACTAAAAAGAAAGACGAGATTGCGTTGGGGCTCATCAAATGGGTCAACCTCCAACATAATCAGCTTGGTAAAAGAGTGAGGGTTATCTTTAGAGATGGCGGGGGACTATCCTCAACACCTGTCAGTGGTGTCCCCTACGAACATCCAGCTCTCACTGTAGAGTCTGCAGAGCCGAGATTGAGTAACAAAGTCCTCACTTCGATGAGGATTCCTAATCGCTTTCGCCGCCTGTATCGTCTTCATCTCTCAGCACAACCCCTATCACCATTATCATGAAGCTAGCCACGATTAGATCAGATGTTGTTGGAAATCTAGACTTCGTACGTATGAAGGTTTAGGTTTTTAGGTATGATCACCAAGATCAATTGAATGGATTCGATTGTATATGATTAAGCTCAGCTAGGCGACATGAGGTTCAGTGGTATCTGAAATGCAGTGGCTAGGAAATGTTAGCTTGCGATAATTGAGTGGCCGGTTGTAGCTAGATCACTGGGAGTTCGGGATCACTAAAGCCTCGAGAATCTGGATTTAAGGATAGACTCATTGTACACATGTCCAACTTAGCTAACGGAAAATTACATGTAATCATGTCATATTGAGAAGAGAGATCGATATCCTATGCAAAGATCAATAAAGTCTTGTCGGAAGTTGTACACTTGTTCTTCAAGATATTTCCTCCTAGAAATACTTGACAATTTCTAACAATTTCCTTGAATATTAGATGGACAGTCTCAAGCAGAACCACTATGTTTCTAGAGAGGATTAGTCCTCAAATACTGGGGTAAGACTTTCATGTATTTCGTCATCACACGGAGATATTCTCACGAGACGTGTGTGTAGAGACAGATGATTCCTTTAGACTAGGGAGACAGACACACAGAGACTTTTATCAATAGACTTTACTATACACCTTAAATTTGACCCTCAGTGTCTAACATATATTGCCTGGGATGAAAAACTACCCATCTAAATATTTGCCGGCGTATCTCAGCCACCTTTCCCACAGAATCTTCTACCAAAAAAAGAATTAGAAATGGCGGCAATAGAAACTGCGTGCGCGAGAAAGAGTCTCCAAAAATCCTGCAGTCCCAGCCAGGCGAGGCCTAGATGCGGGGACAACTCGAGGTGTACAAGGAAATGGTTAAACTGTCCTTTGCAGCTATTGATGGTGACATGAATTAAGATGATGATTGTGATTGAGATAGATTTCTATATTGTTTGTGATACATGATATGCTCAGGTTCATATACCTCGAGCTAAGCAACCAGATTATTTTCCTCCAGATCTAGATTCATCAGAATAATTACTTACTCAGTAAAATCCTCCTAGTCTCAGTTGTATGTTTAGGATCTTGACTAGGTTTCTAGTAACTAGTCAATGATGTTTCTCCTATCACTAAGACATAGTCATGGTTGATACAACAGGTACAAACAATGAATCGTGTCTATACATGACGTTGTGATATAGTCATGATCGTCTGAATAATATCAACTCATGAATGAATCATATCTCTACATGACAAGGTGCAAATAGTCATCTACATCTCCATTCGTCGTAACATACGAAGTCGTCTTGATCCAATCCACCATCTCCGTATCGGGTGCTGGGCACGCTCCGGAAACCCATCGGATAGCTTTTCCTCAATGATCAAGGGTTGGTGACGAGAAAGACTTCGACCCTGCCATCTGATTTGATTATGGTTTGCATCATAATAATGGTGGTAGGGGGGTGTGTTGAGAGATGAAGACGATACAGACCGCGAAAGCGATTGGGAATCCTCATTGAAGTGAGGACTTTGTTACTCAATCTCGGCTCTGCAGACTCTACAGTGAGAGCTGGATGTTCGTAGGGGACACCACTGAAAGGTGTTGAGGATAGTCCCCCGGTAGTTACTTGAATCAATGCGTTCTACAACTTCAATGACTGAGGGGTTATTATTTCCTTGTTAGATTTCACATATAGTCTACATAGATTATATGAAAATAGAGGATTTCTACAATCTACGTGAAGGGACTAAATTTTGAGGTTCCTATCACTATTATCCATAAAAGGGTGATTGCATGCCTTAAAATGGTAAGGTATCTAGTCGTCATAGTAACGCATTCGTCTAAGGATAGAGGGGGCTGGTGTTATTATTGACATTTACGTCGAGCCAGTCCGAAGAATCATACAAAGTAATCCTGGCTCACGTCATTTAAATCCTGCCATGTCGCGTTAGATTTCAGTATCTTATCTATTTACTATCACAGTTATCTTGTCCCGTGACACTGATTAGACTTCTCCAATTCAGATATGACTCCTGTGAACAGTGAGGCTGCACGACTCACATAGGCTAGAAATACAACACGAGAAAAGCAAACGATTCGCGCTCTTTAACTTTCACGCAATAGTTACAAGCGATTTCGCACAATACTAGCGACTAAAGAATGTCTCACTCCAAGCACAGACCATCGAATAGACAAAAGAGCAAAAAACAAATATAACAACCAACCAGCAAAATATAGATGAATTATAGTTGTACTATATTTTGTAGCCTTATAGATCAAGTTTTAACACCTAGAAATACGATTTTTACATCCAAAACTTAGAATTTGTATTCTTAATAATGCCTTATCCCATTATCCCATTAACCCTTTAACTCATCTTCTTGACAGATGTAGAAAATATAGGCGAAAAGCCACAAGGGTTTTCAATCAGGCCTAGAGCCTCATCTATCAGCTTATCACCACGAGTATTGAAGAGGTGAGAATAATTAGCTCCAGAAACAGCATTAAAGTTGCAATCTATATCTCCGCGGGCTAGAGCTATACCTGTTAGACTGGGAAAGAAATGGATAAAGTGATATATCTGTCTATTGCACTGGTCGTATATATAGCAGCCTTTTGCTATATTTGCACCCAAGTTAGGATGAGACCAACGACACGCGATAAATTTTGAATTGTAAGCATGTGCATATAATCTGAGATCCTCGAGTGTGCAATTTGATGCATTTTCAATATTAATTTCCAGTAAGTTGCAGATTATTTCAGAGTAGAGCTTGATAAATTTTGGTTCAAACATACTTGCTTGGTGTGGTGAGTGATGAGAACATTCATTGAGAGGGTCTTGCTGGAAACAAGATGCCATGACTTGGTTATCCGAGAATAATTCAATCTCGGGCCCGAGCTCAAAAGTAGTTATAACGTGACCCATTTCGAATCTGTTGCTATTTTGGTTTAACTGATTAAATCCAGAGGACTCGTCCATAAAGGAATTATTATTCGTCGAGACTAGCTCGGTATTTAAACTAGGAACATACATTCCGGTATAGGACGGAAATTCAGTATCAACATTTGTGTTCTCTTCAAGGGTTTTATTGAATATCTTAGGGTTTGTACACATTCTATTTTGCCTTGAACGCTTTGTGGGAGGTTGAATATCAGTATATTCATCTAGTTCTTTTTTCTTACCACTACGAGCAAACTTAGAATTTTGCTCCTCTCTTTCAATATTGGGCAAGTTATTATGTGGACTCTTTTTGATCTTAGACATCTGACTTTTTCTCTGACTAATAGCCAATATGGGGACATTATGAGATATTTCTGAAGCCTTAGTAGTTGGAGTTGTAGGAAAGTATTCAATTTGACGAGGCTCCACAGCCCGGGGTGCTTTTACAGGTGTGATTGAGCGATGCGCTTCCTTAATTATTTGCAGCTTTTTAGCTTCTTTTTCGATGTCTATTGCCGGTATATATTTAAGGTCAAGTAACTTTCTTCCAAGTTGATTTTGGATATCTCGTTCTGTATTTATGCGCTTGTTATTTTTTTTCATCTAAAATTTATCAAAATTAAGCTTATGTGGAAAGACATCACAGACCTGCCGTTCGGAGTTAGGACACTCTACAATCCGATCAATATAATGAGGGTCCATAAGTTGTTTACATGCTGCCTTCGAAACCTAAGAGATAAATCAGTGTAATTTCTTAGTCAGT
Source organism: Blumeria hordei DH14 (assembly GCA_900239735.1). Taxonomy (NCBI): domain Eukaryota; kingdom Fungi; phylum Ascomycota; class Leotiomycetes; order Helotiales; family Erysiphaceae; genus Blumeria; species Blumeria hordei. The sequence goes on along the minus strand of OENG01000009.1, from coordinate 2,368,884 downwards.
GAGATAAAACTATTCACACGCAAGGTATTTATAATTGCTTGCATACGATCGGCCCATGTTTCAAAAATACCAACACCGTTAAGAAGTGGCTCCTCTGTCTTAATACCATGATATTTCTCAATTAACCGTACACCAAGCTGTGAGTCGCGAGCATTCAACTTTCGAGTTTTTTAGCGCATGATTATTTCTTAGTATAAAGGATCTTAACTTCTTACCATTAGTTTCCAAGCGGTTTTTTCTATTTCAATTATTGGATAGTAACCATCTCGTACCCTCCGAGCTGCTTGGGATAAACTATTTTGGTACTTCGTCTCCTTATCAATTATGCCGTCGAGATTTAGTATAGCATCAAATATCTTTTTAACCCATTGTCTTTGAATAATAGGGTCTGTTGGAAACGTGTCCGCATAGTTTTTAAGACCCTCATTGCGCTCGCTAATTATACGATTATTTACTAAGGATTCATAATGCTTTTGATCCCTAATCAAGGCTTGGTAGGAATCCTTTTCTCGGTCATTAAAAATATCATTTTTTAGATTTTCATCTTGTTCATCCTCTTGTTCTTGGTTACAATTGATTTCATTTTCATTAAAATCGTAATCTTCATTCCTATATTTCTGATTTAAACTTTCAAGGGAATTCTTAGATCCGTGGACAGTTCGACGAGAGTTACAACCTCTTATACTGTTTTCATCGTCAATTCCATCTTGATGGAAATGATGGGAATGGTTAGTATCCATTGATTCGGACCGAAAATTGCAATTCATTTTGGGCTGCTTAAGACGTCAATAAGATATAGATGATAATATATTTTGTACCAACTGTCAAATTTTCTGCAAATACCACTGAAAAAGCCTGTAATGTATTAGTAGGCCCTGAGGGGTAATATGGGACAAAAAATGAAGCACCAGGAAATGAAGTTTCGTAGGTAGGCCACGTGAGACTTGAAAGTACCGATTTCTAGGGACAAAAAGTGAGTCCGTCAACTTGAGTGGGCACTTAAGAATACATAGCTTAATAATGAAATATTCTTAGATATATCAATAAAACTTCAGAGTGATATGCGTTATTTTTAGTTGATTAAGTCTCCGAAAATGAAACATTAGAGACGGAAATACTAGTAGGAAAAAAGCCTTTTTGGCTTCATGAAGTTCTTGTTCGCATTATGTACCTGCAAAGACTTGAATCTTTGGCATAAAAACATAGAATTTTCGAATTCAATACCAAAAATCATCTATTCATAAAAAATGCAGCTTTCAACGCGAGTTTGTGGTAAAGATATTTTTGATAAATAAATCGTAAAGCAAAAGTATTTGTGACTACTATTTTCAGCGATTTTCAGGTATCAAGATACCGGAACTACCAGATAAAACAAGGTGACAAATTGAGCTATAATGTATCTTTACTAGATGATTAGACTCTATTAGGCTCAAGAACAGGCTTGAAGCCATAGTCCCTATGTTATAATTCCACAAGAAGCAGTTATGCAAGAAAGTTTAGAAATTTAAAAAAATAAAAGACTAAATGAATATAAACTTGAATTCAAAATTTTCAACTCTTTCTAAGAACCAGTAATATGAAATATAATAACCTGCCTAAATCTAGATTTAATAGCTGATTGTAATTAGATTTGACGTTTTGTTATCATAAATAATCCTAGATTTGAAGGGGCCTCGTAACTGTTAAGTTAAATTGCACAGGATAGATTCTCATAGAGATGAGAATGTGAGTGAAGTCCAAAAATAAGGTTAAGTTGTTGATGAAAATTAAAACATTGCGGACTATGGGATGATAATAGGAATTCACGCTTATTTTAAAATTATTGAGTATCGACATATAGTATTCGTTTGCAATCGCTCGAAAGACGCCAGATCATGGAGATAAATTAGAGAGTCTAATTGGGTACAAAACTTGAACAAAGAAATTAGCGTTGGATATAGTTAGATCAATCTTTTTCGTCATTTTTGCTTTATTCTAAATCTAGAACCACTTTAGATAGCAGTAATTTTTAGAAGTTATGTTATGGATTTATGTATAGCAGCTATTTGTTCTCTTTCATCTAAAATCTTATAATAATTGAGGTGTGTATTGGAAATTGATTGAAAAAAACTTTGAATCTTTGAGTACACGTGCTAACTTTGGTACTAAAATTAGAGTCGACCTAATGTCATTCCATGAGTTCGTTTCTCTGACTATAGTGACCATTCGTCTAGACATTGATATACTTGTTATTTATCAACTTCATTGAAATGGAGAGTGCTTGTAAAAATAACGTTCTCTCTTCATGACGCATCTAATCTTATCTATATATTGACTTGAAATTTAAACTCTTAAATATACTTCATGCATCTCTATTCCTAAATAATCCCGACGAATTTCATTTATAGAGTAAAAAAATTAACCGGAAAAATTGGTATAAATATGTATCAACCAGCTCAATCCTTACTGAGGCAAAGCTACTTTCTGTAAATCTAAGAGATATATAGCCTACTTTTCGAAGAGGTGAAGTAATTTTTTTGTCACTAGTTATTTGTGTATACGAAAGGATCTTTATTATTCCATGGTAACTTTAATGATGGATAATAATCGGGTAATACTCTGCTTACTTTGGATCAAGCATGTTGTGATTCTGAGCGAACGTAAATTTAAAAAAATTGGACATTAAAAATACTTAGTCCAAGATATAATTATCTCAGCGTTGAATCCTGAACTATCAGGATAATTCCTTGGATTTGTCTTCTTTTCCTATTTTTCTATCGAATTCTGTTCAGTTTAGAAGACTTGATTTTCCCTAGAAATGCTGTGTGTTGCATTAGTCTATTTCTAACACCTTTTGGCTTGGGGTTGTATTGTCTATCATTCTTTTAAACACTTTTTTCTTCAAGTATTCTAAAATATGTATATTTTTCATGTAGCAATCATAAAAACAAAACCAATGATATTATTCTTGTACACGCTAAAGTTTTTAGATAATGTTGTTCGATATTTCTTCGCGATCTCTGTAGAACTCACAACAAATGTTTATAAATTATACTCTTTTGGACTTTTAGGTTTTTGGCTTAAAAATAAAGAAAATACATCTTTACTTTGAAATGCATAAGAGCCCAATTTCATAAAGATATTTTACAATTTAAAATATTATAACAAAATGTGTAACCTAGTTGTGAAAGCTTAGTACAACAGTGAACAAAATTACGTCCACCTTGGCTTAACACCTAAGCATAGGTTAGCTGGCGAAGTTCTTATCCCCTTGTTATTTAGCAGGGGATTTGATGGTGCAAAACTTTGTCGACATGTTTTTTACCGCTTGAACCCTGAGAAACGACGCAGCTGATCACAAAACATGAAAACAATAGTGTTTCAGATAGGAAATTCTGAAGTCAAGAGATGGCCTTTAAACAGCATCCTTGTTTTTTCTGATAGATTCGATAAGTCTTTGTTCGGCCAAAAGTTTATCCGCTTGGACAAGAATTTCGCCATTGACTCTTAGCTTGTACCAGTGTAAGTGATAGAATGAGACTTTGGGAAGAACGCTATTAACAAATTTTTAAAATTGATTGGTTCCTAATGACTTATTGTGGTATGATAGTACGAAACCTAGTAATTTTTCCGGCATGGGAGTTGAAAAGAAACAAAGAAGCTCGAGAGTTAAAAAGCTTTCGAGATCCTTTTGGACCTGGAACCTGTGAAAGGGTTCAGATGAGTCCTAGTTACTTTTATCGACAGCAAGCCTGTAATTTTAACACCACTGGAGTACTAGGCGTACAAACAAAATTCAAGCCAGCACATGATGAAACCATTTGAACTTGAAACACGGCATGAGTTATGATTAACAAAGGCTGAATGTTGTACCAAAGGATTTAGTAGTAAGTCTAGTGCTTAATACACGAAAATAGGGGCGCATGACTCTCGCGTAGCCTAAAACACCATGTTATGGACTTTGGCTTCTGGATCGGTTACCCTGTCCCCACTAGGAAGTGGCAATAGCCATCCCTTTGGCCCGGTTAACCATGTAAAGTAATTAACTTCTGGATTTAGGCCAACGTCTGGAGGTTTTCGCTTTTGAGCACTAACTGAAAGGATATCTTGTATTACAGCAGCTAATTCGATCCATCACCAACCCCGTCTGCCACGCCCTCCTCTTCCGGAATTGTTCGCCCGAGCTCTACCATCTGCTGAATTTGCCATGGTTTGATCAAATCCAAACTGGTTTTGGCCTTGTGCAAAACCCCCCTGGCTTCCTGTAGCACCAGCGGCCCCACCTTGACTACCTTGCATTGTGGCGAACATAGCCACAGAGTCCATGTGTGTTGGGTCAACACCGGCAGCCACCATTTGCTGCATCATGGCTTGCATATCCATACCCTCCATTCCAGGTAATTGGGCACTACTTGTTGCACCAGGAACCATAGATGGAATAGCCCCCATTGCCATCATCATGTTCATATCTTCGAAAAGTTTCTTACCATTCAATGCAATCTTGTCTGCACTATATTCTGATCGAACTGCCTCTTGTTTACTAGCGTACAAAGCCCAAGAGAACTCATCGAATCCATAGTTAAAGTAGTCAGTAATATCTGTTCCTGGACGCCGCCATGGCTTTTCGTTCTCAGGTAGATCTCTGTAGTGTTAGTAACCTTTATTTTAATGGGACAAATCATATACCTTCATCTATGTTCACCTGAGTGATTGGCTTTCCAGCAGGTTCGTACACGGGTTTTACATTCACATCAATCTTAGAGATGGAAACTCCAGGTAACTCTACTTCAGGGGCATTTAAAGTGGCTTTAGAAAGCGCCTTTTTGTTGCCTAGCTTTGATGTTTCCCCTGATGCGACTCTCTGAGGTATACTGCGTATCTCGTTGTATTTAGACGGCCTAATCTTAAATCAGCCTCTTCTTCGTGCGATTACTGTGCAGTGCGTGCGTTGGAGTAGTTTTAGAACCATCTTTCCGCTCGGTGATGATGTCAATATCCTAAATTCATAAGCCATGATTGAAGGAAGCGACGGAGAACTAACTGAATCTCCTGAATCATCATCTTCTTCCTCTTCTCCTTCTTCCAGGCCCCCGTCCTCAAGGTTAGGAGTAGGAACTGGCTCAGATTTGTTGGACTCCACGCTAATTTCGGGACTGCTTTCCTCAGGCGCATAAAAGTCGTCATCTTCATCAACTTCCATTCTGGTGGGTGCAAGTACGGCTTCCAGGTAAATAAGAGACTAGAATGTAAGTACAACTGAATTTCCGGTAGATGGATCGCTTGTTTTGGTTCATTAAACTCATGCACTTCTGTGTACCTAGCGCGTCTAGATATCGCTTGGTGCTGATGCGCGGTTTCCACGCTAGAAAAGGCCCCCTCTGTTAAACATCATCAAATCGCCATCTAAGATTGACAGGAAATACTTAAATTTTGTCAAGATCATAAAAAATGTTTGGAAACACGGCTGCTAGCAAGCCATCAGCGAGCGCGCTTTTCGGCGCGTCTGTAAATGCCCAACCACAAGCGGGCGGACTTTTTGGATCAAATACGACTCAGTCAACAATTGGAGGTCAATCTGCAACGAATTCGGCGACACAACCACAGACGGGGACTCTTTTTGGTCAATCGCAGCCAGCTACATCTGGAAACTTATTTGGATCTTCATTAGCAACTACTTCCCAACCACAGACTGGAGGACTCAACTCTTCTACCCAACAACCTGCAAGTAATACAGGATTATTTGGAACCCCTGCACCCACACAACCCACAACGGCGGGAAATCTTTTCAGTTTGAAAACAACATCCCAGCCACAGCAAAGTAACGGACTCTTCTCGGTCCCGCAGTCATCACTAGGCGGAGGAAACTTGTTTGGACAAAATAATACAAGTCAACCACAAAATGGAAAATCTCTATTGTATATAGTTTTGAATATTTGAAGGTTCAAGGCTAACTAGCTACAGCGGCAACACGGCAGCTCAGAACAAATTGCCACAATCTCAGCAACCAGCATTGGGTACAAGCTTAATGGGCAATAACTCTAACAGTGGTTTGTTCTCAAATCAAACCTTAAATCAGCAACAAAATATTGTACCTGGCGTATTAATTGATACGTCAAATATACGAGGTACCACGAGATATAATGATCTTAAAGAAGAGCTTCAGAAGCAAATAATCGAAGTAGATAATATGATTCAAGCGCAAATCCAGCTCAAGCAGGAATGCGACGCTATTATGCCAGCACATGACTCACAACTTGCTCAAATTCCAATTGATGTGGAATTTTGTCAAAGAAAACTTATCGGTGTAGATAGCGCCGCAGACTCAGATATTCAAGCTATCTCTGCAGTACAAAAATTAATCAAGAGCGATGCTGAAGCAGCCAAACTTAGTTTTAAGGCAATAGAAATTCTCAGGCTTCCACCACAATACCACACTTCAGGAGTCTGGTCGCCCAAATCTGACGAAAGTCTTGGCAGCGGTAAAACTGAAGACATTGTCGGCTTCTTTTCTCAGTGTGCCGACGAGCTTAGTGTTAAGCTTTCTACTTACCAGAAACACATAACGGAGATTGAGCAGCATTTACGCGGAATTGAAGCGAACAGCGCTCATCAAATTAATTCGTTAGTAGCAAAGAAAAATGGAAACACAACGTTCGAAGAATCTTCCTTCGATCAACTTGCTGGTGTTCTTCGAGATTTTGAGACTGGGCTCTTGAAAGTTGCAGGCAAAGTTGGCGAGACAAGAAAATGTGTTACGACCTTGCAGCTCAACCAACTAGGCCCGAAGAATACGAACTCGCGCTACGGAGGTAGGGATAGTATATATTGAAAAAAATATTTTATATTTCAAAAATAATTGAAGTAAGAGAAGGTCTGACGCGAACAATGCTCATGAATTACAAGGATTTTTTAAATAATTTCTAAGAAACAGATGTGGCATGAAATAACAGCTCTGGGTCCTCGCTTAGTGCTCGCCTGTACAAAATTACGGCAAATCCTCAAAAATTAATGGCTAAGTCAATAGTATTCGAGGATTTGGCTCCCTCAACTATTCATAACTGGTTGAGAAACCATATGGGTCTGCAGATATCTCTATCCGTGACAAATATCAGCTATTAGAGCCCACTATAATTTATAATTGGACAACGTCATACAAGCAGCTCGGACACTGAAAGAGATAAATCCCAGAAGGAAATGGAATTCCTTACTTAACAAAATGTTAAGGTCATAATAAATTCGAATACCTCAAAATAAAAGTACGCCTATTCTAGCTGTAGGTTTTGTCAGGTCATCTCAGTCAATTTTGGGGAAATAACAAAATTTATATCCATGCAAGGATCAGGGTAGCGTTAATATAATAAACCGATATCATTCTAGCGAATTATCTGTTCCAATACTAATATCACTATTTATTTGATTGACTTAAATCTGTCAACATTCCTTCCTAATACTATCTTATGACTTGCAAAAAGGAATTTGGTATTAAGTCCAACATCAGGGCAGTCCCCTTTTTTATCTCTGAAAAAAAAATTTCCGAAGTGCGATTTTCTTAAAGTTTGTGACTTAAGTAAAGGTAAAAAGTCCTCAAATTATCAAAAAGCATCATAGGCCTATGCAAAAAAAGGATATTTTTATGGTATTTGAAAAATACCTTAACTTCAAAGAGTGTCTGCGTCGATATTTGTTTTTTTTTTCAAAAAGATTACTTATCTCGCTAAGAGAATCATTTTTTCATTAAATTTAAATTATTAAAATCGAATATATATAAGAGTATGAATTTATAATTTAGTATGTGTTATTGGAGGTTTCTTCTATAATGAACAAGGACATTTATGCAGGTGCAGTCGTCATGGAATCAATACCGTATCAAGCCGAGCAGGAGAAATACGGCAAGATTAAAGCCGTTAATGTCTCAATTCAAGTGAGAGGCTGAAAAAGATATGTAGTTAATATATTACCTGAGTCATAGAAGATCTAGCATGACAAACATACACACCCACACAAAATTTTTTGAAATTCGAATTTTCTATTATTCCCTTCATCCCCTGTCCTTCCCTCTCGCGCTCGTCGCAATCTCCCAAATAATTTTGATAGAGTAGCTGGCATTTTAATCATGCCATCTATTCGATAAAAGCTCCCCAACGTAATGTTGGACAACGCGAGAGTCCGCCCGAGGGCTCTCGCAAAAACATGTGGCCTTGCGCAAAAAATATCAAGCATGTTTGCGAGTGAGACCTTTGTCAAAGGGAAGTCTCTAAACCTTCCCGACAAAGAGATGACTGATTCTGAGTCCGTCAGGTCAGTAACAATTGGTCCCGAGACCAACACTCCCATCGAACTTGCCTCAGGGGCAAGCAGCTCCAGGAAAAAAAGGAAGTCGTTCGAGAGAAGATGACAGAATACGCAGAGACGTCTGCGAGAAAATTTGCTGTGTCAGCTTCCAAAGGAACAGCCTCGACAATAGGACCGGAATTTCTTCCTGTACTGCAATCAGTGATGGAGGCTGAAAAGCGTCGCACGACGCAAATCAAGGCCCGTCTAGCTTTATGTTCTACTGAAATAAGCAGTTTTGAAGCAGAACTTTCGCCCCTGTCGATTGGCGAAAGTAAAGAATTTGTAGACGGGATCAAAGTATACCTTCGAGCAGCCATCGGCCAGTTCGTACAATCAGGCCCCGGAAGCACTCCACCAGTTCTCCCTGCGCGCATCAGCAACCCTCCTCCGTCGAGGGCTCAAGAAATCAAGGTACCAAACTCTTCGACAAACCAGGCTCTGGCTCAAAAGACAATCTGGGCTACCGTAGCCCGGGCAGGCCTTTGCCACAGCACTGGGCCTTCAACGACAAAGGTAGCCCCGCCTGCCCCAAAAGCAGAGGGCGTCAATACGAGGACAGTGGCCTATGCGCGACTGTTTCTATGCCTTGCACACGACCACCCTCACCGACTCCTTTCATCAGCTGGTGTAAGATCAGCTGTGGCACAGGTGCTTGTTACCGCAGCTAACGATATCACGTTGGTTCAGCGGGTAAAAACAGGCTTTGCACTGACAGAAAATAACTAAATTGCTAGGAAATAGCTCTTGAATTCCTCCGCATCACAGAAAGAATCTTGAATCAAGCTGGAACTAGTATCAAATCTAGTTGCCTTACAAAATGCCACCGTCCCGGTGAGAATTAACACACTCATAGGTTGCGTTTTCATTTGGGAAAAGATGGTCGCCAACGGAGTCGCGCGAGTCACCAAATCGGTTCCTTTTCTTGTTCGTCCTCATGAGATCTGCAAACCCGGAGCGCCATACTAGAACTGGCAAGCGCTCTTCCCTCGCGAATCCACGCCTCGACCTGGATTTAGCCGCTTCGATTACTTCGGAGCTGCAAAGCTCTTCCAACCTCGTCGAAAAATAGTTCAGTGCAAACGATGTCTTGGCTTTCATGGCTCTCGCGGTTGTTCCCGCGCTCCAGCTTGTTGGAACTGCGGATCAAATATGCACTCGGAAGCAGAGTGCAAAGCCCTCACAAGGTGTCGAAATTTTGGGGGACATCACCGCTCGGACTCGCGGTTTTGAAAAGCTAGATCTGACAAGTTCGGCCCGATGAAAAAAGAGCAGTTCGCGATAATTCGCAAGGTCGAGCAAAAAAGACTAGCAGATTATGCTCGCATTAAATCTGCAGCCGAAATAGCAATCGAGTCGATTTACGGCTCGAAGAATGATGTCTGCATGGCAGACGAATCGGGGTTCGGAATTCTAGAATTCTGGAATCCGATGAAGAGATTCAAGATTACGGCGAGCCTCAGTGAAGTCGTCGATGCTTGAACACATGAAGTGCAGGACATCGGCTGGAAAAAAAGTGCCTGTGAGCTCATCTTCTGTTCTCAGCGAAGGTGAGAAATTGCCACTTGGAAGATGCGACAGGAACGGGAACGGACGAGAAGCGCGTGATCCGGACCTTATTGAGATTCCTTCTAAATTTGATTTAAGATTTTGATTTAAGATTTTGATTTTAGTTTTGCTGTTAACTCCATCATTTATGTGGAAGTTCATGCCGTTGAAATGAGTTTGGCCCGTATACAGTGACCCTTGTCGGCTTCACCAGCCCTGTACCGATAATAGGACGTAGAGCTTTTACTTTAGCTCAGGACTTTAAAAATTTAGCAACAGCATACTTTAAATTGTTCAGCCCGAGATTTATTTTTCATACAAGTCTTCTGTTTCAATTTTCCAATTTTAATGACGTATGCGTTACTAGTAAATTATAATTTTAATTTGCAAAGACTCTTGATTCGCGACTGGGCTTCTGGCCTAGGAGCTATCCCTAGAAGATTTTAACTGCGATAGTAGGATTTCTTCTGTAAAATCCCAGAAACTATATTTTTGGGAATACTCAACTTTGAATTTGAACTTATAAAATGTTTCTAAGCTGTGGCTTTTTCCTACAAGATCATATCAATTTATAAATATGCTTTTTTTAATTCTATTGATACACGCAATCATGAGGGCGCTGGCTTGGGTTACGTATCCATTCATCCAGTTAATCTTTGGAAAATCACATGATGTAAAAGAAGCTTTATAGTTAAGCTCTGTCTTACCTACCAACAAGCTCTTTACATTTATTCAACCAAAAGTTAGATTAATCTTCTAGCTGTGGTCGTCAAATAGGCGCCGCATAACAGAATTAAATTTTTAATTCCAATAGAGTTATTTAGAAATATAACTTATTTCTATTTCAACAATACTTACAATGTCTCCAAATACATCTACCTATTATGAGGAGGAAGATTTATCACCCTTAGAATATGCTCGAGCCAACAAACTTTCAAGGGACTATATGGCGGATCGTTGTGGAATATTGGAACTTGAAGCCCTGCGAGATACCCAAGCCGCAGAATTAACCAACAATTTTGAAAATTATGATCTACCAATTTTCAGTGGATTAAACTTAAAAACCGAAGAACGCCTCACAATTTCTAAAGAAGCTGCTATATTGATTAAATCCGTCGCAAAGGTAGACTATGCCGACCAGCTAAGTGAAAGGATTTTTTCCCTACTTGAGGATAGGAATCACGTCAGTAAATTAAAACTTGAGCCACCATTACTTTACAGTAATAACCAATTAGATCTTATAAATTTTGCATCAAGAGAGAAACTCATGGCTCAGATTTTATCACTAAAAGCATCGCTAGGACTAGATGATATGAATGGCCGGCATAATTCTATCTCACTAGAAAATCTGGTGTGTACAAGTCATGAATTAGTGGAAAATATAAAACGTGAAAGGCTTCTTGTGTCGAAGAAAACTTTGGTTGTTTTACAAAATTTACGGAGAATTGATTGGACCGAGCAGGATTCGGAAAATTTATGGACTAGTCAACAAACGTACAAGAGGGTTCGTATCGTAACCTCTAATCTGATTTAAAGTACTAAGCGAAAGCTAGAATACGGATACAGATCCAGTGACACCACCTTTATCGCCTAGAGAATCATCTATACAGCCATATCAACCATCATCATTCGACTCAACTTTCCAAGTCCCAGTTTTAACTGATCCGATCTCACCAACTCGTAAACAACTTCAAGAAATCGAATGCAGCATTTTTAAACAAGATGTTCCAATTGAAGTCCGAGATTCCATGCTACTTTCCGCACCAGAAACAACTGGAGAATTACATTATACTAGCATGAATGATCTGTACCCGTCACTAGTATCTCTCGATGATATCAAATGCTTAGATTATATTAGCAGCCCTACATTGAAATGCGATAACCTTAAAGTTGAAGGAATGTTGACCCCAGAGGGTCTCATCCATGAAAATGTATCTCGTATCAGCCTCAGCGATATTATCGATAATTTAAAATTTAGCTTGGATGACGAACCCAATGTACCAAGTTTTGAAGAAAATTTTTTCAACGAGTTTATTCTCCCAGCCTATGAGTCTACATCTCTAAAAATGGAGCAAGAAACTTTGGTTGAAGCTGATACCACTTGTCGAGTAGCTGTTCCGATTGTGGACTTCAGTAGAGAAAAGCCACCCTGGGACATCTATCATGATTCTACTACAGCATTAGCTTCACTTCTGCAGAATTGCACTATTCTGAGAGAAATTTTTGAGCAATCCTTAGAAGATTGGGCAGCTCCAACTAACTTTGATCACGTTCTAAAGTGGGCTCCATTTCCTCGTGATATAGCTACACGCGTGTTAGAAGATGACGTCTATTTCCATGATGAAAGTATCTACCAGGATTATCTTCCAAGCGAAGACAGGGTCAATATCATAGATAGTTCAAAAGCAGTTTGGAAGCCTGAGAGCCTGAAGATTTCTCGAAATGATGAAGAACACGAAGAGAGCGAGGATGAAGAGCTTGAGCTGAATTACGGTATTTTCCAGGTAGAAGAGGTTCCACGAGAAATGTCTACCTTGGTAGGAAAAAGAAAGGTAGAAACACAAGAAAATTCATTTCCGATAGAGGAGAATCAAGTTAAGACTTTAGGTTTCTGCGAAAAATCTCTACTCAACCTTCAACAAAGTAGTGGGCTTGGCCAAATAAATAATTATCTCCAGGAAACATACAATCTATTGCCTATCAAGTTTTCGGCAGGCGATGCCGTTGATAACTACCTCAAAATTCGGAGGAATAAGAAGCCGAAATTGTACAACAGTCCGTATTTTGATCAAAACCCTCCACAATCACCCATAGAGCACCACAAAACTCTGCAAGAACATAAAGATCATGGTACGAACACAGAGACGACCTTGGTCTCATCTCAAGTTGCGCAACCGGCGCCGCCTTTTTGTTCCAATCAGGCAGCAAGTATAATAGTAGCATCTAATTTATTTGCACGTCGTCTACTGATAAAGACAATAGAGAATCTATGTCCACAATTAACTCTGGTAGAGAGAGACTTCTCCGTCCATAAAACCATCACTTGGGTCCGCGGATCTGTTGCTCGTTCCTCAGTAATGTCGCCGCTAGCCAATGAAGCCGATTTTATTGTATCACCAACGACCGGCATAATATTGACAACTCTTCAAAAAATTAAGCAGAAACCCCTCCCTGGTCAAAAAGGCAGAGCATTTTTTCACGAGCATTTGATATCAGTCTGCGCCCGATATGAGATGCTCATAATATTAGTAAGCGAGGGCCGAGCTGATGAGAGCTCAGGCGGCCTTGCCGCAAGTGATTGCCTTGCATTCAATGAATTTATCGGACTTACGGCCAGTCTCGGGACATCTATGATTGTTTATTTTGTAGGTGGAGGTGAGAAGACGTTGGCTCGGTGGGTAGTCAGCTGTATCTCTCGGCATTACGTGAATGGTCTACAACTTTTACAGCACGAGACCCATTGGGAGTTGTTTCTTCGTAGGGCGGGGTTCAATTCTTTTGCCGCACAAACTGTGATAACTTCAATAAAGGCCTCGAGGATTACTACCGGTTATGATGATCAAAATAAGAGTTCTTCATACGGCTTGTCTGACTTTGTGGGGCTGAGTGCCGAAAAAAGAATGGATCAGTATGGAAATTTAGTTGGGAGACAAGTAATAACTAGAGTTAATACGTTGATAGATAGTAGTTGGGATATTTAATTGAGTCTCTTTAAACGCCAGTAAATTGAAGGAGTAATTCACAATCATGCTGAAGGAGTGGTTCTTGATCGTTATAGAATAGAGGGATCCCAATCGTTTTAAATTCGCCAGATTTTAAGGGTATTATCCGGAACCGCTTGTGCAGTAGGGTTGAAAGAGCTTTCATCTCTCATAGTGAAGCTTGATATGTTATGTCTTTCCTCGCTTAATTCTTCTATTTTCAGTAGCGATCTCTCGCCAGAACAGGTAGCAACAACGCTACCGGAAGAGTGAACAATAGTAGCCGTCACAGGATCTACGGAAAATCAGCAATTTTGCAGCCACACATCCAAAATTAGATCCGCTTAGAGATGAAACTTACTGTCATGTGCTTGGAATTCCCAAGTGTTAGGGACTGATCCGGCAGTTTTTCCGACCCCATCCCAAACTCTAACAACACCATCAGTTCCCCCTGCCCACACCTCAGTTCCTGAGTCAGACTGAAAAACTTCTGCACTTAATCGCTGATTTGTGCGTGCTTCTCTTCCTTCTAACCAGGCTAATAGTTTACCCGTCACTCTCACATCATAAACCAAAACACCACGGCTCATACGCTCTACAACACACAGATACCGACCACAAGCGCTCCAAATAACCTCACTGACACCACTTCCAAGGATCCCTGCAACGTTGTCAGCAGCATCAGCTACACTCCAAGTTGCAATTGTCCCTCCAAGCCCACCCGCATCGTACAAGCCGACCCATCGTGTCCATGTTCCGGCGGCTAGCATATAACCTTCTGTTGATGACATTGCGAGAGTCGATACTATACCTCGCATTCCCACTCCACCTCCTTTACTCCGGTGTCTCTTACTTGGTATAGTAGGCAAGCGTGTTAGAGGCCCGGCGCCATTTCGAGATAGATCAAAGAGCGAAATGAGACACTCGGTTCCAGTCAGGAAAGTAGTATCTGATGAGTAAGTGATTGATGCGGGCGTCAAATATGATTCTGTTGTCAACGAGGTAAGAAAATACGAGCTTAATGGAGAGGTAGACGGCGAGAGTGCATTGAGAAGACGAATAGGAAGGTTAGTAGGAGTGGATAAATATAGCGTTGAGGCGGGCGAGGCGAGGCAGAAGTTTGGGTATGGATAAAAGCCATTTACAGGCGTCGGATGTTTGTGCTGGGTGTAGGGTGTGAGAGATATTGGCCCATTGGCAGAAAGAAGGCTTGGTGGAATTATGAATGTTCGAATGGTGTTATCAGCGCTAGATGTAAGAATCGTTGTTCCATCTGGAGACCTAGGAGCTCAGCTTTAATTCCTTGAAAATGTGGTTATCTGGAAATGGAAAAGAATACCACTTCGCTCCTTTAAAAAAATTGGACTCATGATTCTCAGCTACATCTTTTTTTCCGTAATCGAGGTTCAGATCATCTTGAGATTTTTTAACATCTCGTTTTTGAGATTCTAAGATTGAGCAACAATATAAATCTCCAGTGGATGCAACTAGCTCGAGCTTTTGTTTAATTGACGTCATTCCTAAACAACAGATTACTATTTCATGATACAATTGATAAATTATAAAACTGTGTGGCAAGGATAGACAGGTTCGCAGGAGATGATAGCGCGTACCACTGACGCGAATCCCTGCCACACATGGCGACTTGTAAGCGCTCTAACCCATTCAACACCCCTCCATCTTCTGTGTATATAATGACAACACGATATAAACAACGCAGACCCGCATTAGCATTTGGCTCTTATCACCCTAAACCATCCAGGCGCCTCACAAGAAGACTATTATTCGAATAAATCACATCCTACGAAATATTGGAGTGACGTGTCTACGATCGAATATGCAATAGTAACCCGAGCGAGCAAGCTTACGTGTTCATTGGTCATGAACAAGCCAAGTCTAGTTAAGAGCGGTTATTATTCGAAAAGATATCGTCTCTTCAATTTCTCTCAAAATATTCAAATTTCTGGTTAGGGTATCCACTAGTATACCTTGTAACTCACGATTGCGTGAGAGTTATCCAGACGTCAAGCGGCTACCCCTCATCTGTTAAAACTGATCTTATTCTCCTAGACTCTGCTCTTTGCAGAGCAGCAAGAAGTATTTGGTCAACTAGGTTAATTTTAGTTGGGTTTAACTGAAATAAAATGGGTATATCTCTAATACAAGAAGATGACAATCTTTTTTTGAAGAAGTGCAAAACTCTTCAAGATTCAAATTATCTCAACTTCATCGTGTCAATGTAATATCCTCACTCATATAATCACATTGGATCTGACTCGTTTTCGTAGCTTAATTCTGCTCGGAATATTTATTTCATATTTCCCCCAACATTACCGCATCATTGCACGGCGTACCTCAGAAGGGATCTCGCCATATTTCATTGTATTGGGAGTGACATCAGGAACCTGTGCGTTAGCGAATGTTCTTACTCTTCCAGCCTCCCGGACCGAAATCGCATGCTGCAGAGTCATCAGCACTTTCGAATGCACCTCTGGTCTCCTCGGAATAGCTCAAGTTGCGGCGCAATGGGCTTGTTTCAGTCTCAAGTAAGGTCAAATTAAATCTTGCCCCTACAGCTCTATTGCTTCTAATATTATAGTTTAATTTTATTTCTCATCTTCTTTCCACGCGCTACAATTTACTCCAACCTCAGTGAGTCCATGATATATACATGGCGTACGGCTCTTACTGTCACACTTACTTGTATTTCTCATGGATTAATTGTAGCTATAATAAGTATAAGTTTAGCAGTTATTCGACCAAGCTATCTCAATGGTTGGGCCAACGTACTTGGTATTGCTGCAACAGCTCTAACACTTACACAATATCTGCCACAAATTACGATGACATGGAAATTGGGACATGTCGGGAGTCTCTCGATACCCATGATGCTTATCCAGACACCTGGATCGCTTGTTTGGGCTGCAAGTTTAGCATCGAGACTAGGGATTAATGGATGGAGTACATGGGGCATTTTTCTAGTGACCGGTTTTTTACAAGGTAGTCTGCTTGTCATGGGGATCTACTTCGAATTGACCCGGCGAAATACCATCAGGCACGATAGGGGCATATTACAACGAGGCACACCTGAGAGCGACGACGAGGGTGGCCCAGTAGGGCAAGATCCACTAGGATCAGACGAGACGAGTCCGCTCCTTCACAGTAAACCAAAATTAACTACTTCAGTACGGAAATAGACAGATATGAATAAAAAAATTTTCACGCGATTATCAAATCCATTAGCAAAAATTTTATCGCACATACGATGAAATCTGTTTTTTAGAAATTACAAAAGTCGCCATACTTCACACCTGGGAGAACCATTAATTTCACTCGCAAAATAGCAGCAATAGGTTGGAGTTTGATCGTCTAATTTAGTGATATTTCATGCCCGTGAGAACAAGAAGACGTGTTACCATTGAATCGAGCTAGCCGAATATTTCAAATTCGTGATTATAACTTATATTAGCAAACTACTATTTAAGGAAATAATGACCCCTCAGTCATTGAGGTTGTAGAGCTCATCCATTCAAGAAACCATTTAAGTGAAACTGATAACATAATTTGTAGTCACGCGTGTGTCAACAACATGGCCCACTCAAAAGACCCAATTATTCTAACATCTAATACTACTAAATATTGGTTGTTAATAGAACTATTGCAAGGTTTAGATACGATCAGATTTTGATTTTTTTTGCATCAGATTTGAATTGCGTATGCAGCTATCTATATACGACACAACATCAGAGAAAATTTACATAATAGATGATTCAATATAAAGGAAGAGCACTCATGCCTCGGATTTCATTTGCAAGTACCACTGCGAAATTATGATGTTTATTTCTTCACCCTAAGACGACCCTCCGTGAGTACCCACCAAAAGGAAATTAAAAACATTTGAAGATCCAAGCATTCCTTCGTCATCTAAGTAAACTCGCACCACGAGAAATGTGATTGTGTTTTCCGGGTTCGAACCAGCAATCCTCTGTCTCACCGGCAAAGACGAATTCCTCACCTTCCAGTGGTGCCGGTGTAATCGCTCAGTATGCTCTGCATATCTGGGATAGCCAAGAAGAGTCGCATCCGAATCGAAGTCGAAATCAACCATAATCATATCTCTATTTGACGAATTCTCGACAATGCTTCTCTCACCATTCTCATCTGAGTCCTCAACATCCTTTTAACCACGCTTCATCTCGCCCCAACAACCAATAAAGAATTTGCTCCAATTGCAAACAGGAGCTTGCCCCATTCATTACCGGCCATCACTCACTACAAATTTACGACGCTACATATACCCGCAAGGAGGAAATTAAGTCATAATATACAAATCTCGGGTCATGGTTTATGGGGAACTGATGCTCTAATGGGGCTCTACATCTTGAGGAAAGATAGGCGGCTGAGATGTGGTGCGAAAGGGGAAACAGGTCTCTGAAGACCATGCTGTGACTGACATTCTCGAGAGGTTTTCAACTTTGGAACGTTTGTGGGCGCCAAGACTGAGATTTCGGCTAATTAGCCAAGAGGGCTTCTTTTCTCTATGAGTCAACGGCACTCCCCAGCGCCCTGGACGGCACAAAAAAAGTTGGGCTAAGCTACCACACACCAATCACGCTCTGTCAAGACTTTTCTGACATTTCAGCACGACCTTCGGGAAGGAGGCTAGAGAGGCAGAGGGTGAATTTCCCGACTACATCTATATACAAGTGTTTTGTTCATTTGTTCATTTGTGTGCTGGGTACATTGGTTCCCGTCGCACTCCTACTGGAGCTTAAGCACAAGTGGGGCCGGGCTGGATCAGGTTAACTATCATTAAGTACATCTACCTCGTCCCACCTGAATGACCGGACCACCTCAGACTTCACCCATGTGTTGAATCATGTCAAGCCCAACCGTCCAGAGAACCCTCTTTGGACGCGCCGAAACGCAAATTCCTCCTCAGCCTCGGCCACCACGCGCCCGAGCCCTTGACATCCTCATTGACTCCGAAATATAATTGACGTCCAATATCTCATCGTTGCTTAAGCCTTGCACTTTCATATAGTACCTTTGGGTTGTTGTCGTCATTAAGGATTTATATAATCCCCTCGGTGTATCTTCCCTTTTCTTACTCCTTTATACACGTCCCGTTTCCATCATGACTTTCCTCATTAGGGCGTATGTAGGTAGGTGATCTGACGAGTATGGAAGTGGGTCGCGGGTATAGGAGCGACTGAGAAATACTTCGTCGCAAATATGAGGAGCTTGAGAAATGTCGGATGTTTGAATATGACCCCCAGACAGACCTTGGTCCATCCGTGAATCATATGTTGGTAGTGATGAGTTTTTGTTCGACTTTCTTGCGGTTGTGAAATCTCAGTCAACTGATTTTTCGATCAAAATACCGAGTACAACTCCTTCAAGCCGAAAACCAATCAAATAAAATTCATCCCACCCTTGTTCGTGACTGAATCTCGGCTCTGGCAGAATATTTCACTCCTAGGCTCGTAGAGGACACCACTGACAGGTGTTCAGCCTTCGTCCTCCTCTATGTATAGGTGTCATTCTTGGTACGACAAAAGTTGGGGGGTTGATGAGGTACGTGCCAATGTCTTAACCTGACAGCATTATCCAAATGACCTTTTAGCCTTGTGTTTTGGTGAACCCACGCGACTAAGGCAAGAAACAGACGTGACTACATTAAACATGGAATCTGGTTACAAGTGAACTGAGAGTTATATGTTGTTGGAAAATATACTCTGTACGATATTATATGGATATGTATGATGAAGTAAAGAAGACTTGATATTTTACAACTATTAGAACATTGGACGTATATATACATCTAAGGGAGAAATCCCCACTAGTCTCATGTGCCTGTCGAACCTAGTGATGACCAGCCACCTCTCATCTACCATGATGAGCCAAGGTACACTGTAGTACGTAAATATCCAAACGCATATGCGACAGTAGGCGCGATTAGCGCACTCAAGACATGTGTAGAGAGAGTCGATCTTGTCGGGAACCTGAGACGAAACAGACAATGATTGAGTCCAAAATTCGAGAGTCAGAATTTCCAACACAGGTAGTAGTACACAGACAGAGATCCTGCATCGATACTAATGCAGAAGTGTTTTATTACAATACTAATTACCTTGTCTCATGCGTTTTCCACGATGTGAAACATGCAATGAAAAGGCAGAAGAAAGCAGTCCTTGTCACTCTGGACATACAGGGGGCATTCGACTCTGTACTCCACGGAATGCTGCTACAATGGATGAACAAAGTTGGGCGGCCGAAACCAGCCATCACTTGGATAAAATCTTTCCTGGACAAACGATACGCCGGAGTCAGACACGAGAATGGAGTAAAAGACCCGGTTTTCCTAGAATGCGGACTGCCGCAAGGATGGCCTTTAACCCCAATTCTCTTCCTCCTTTACAAGGCTGAAGTTGATGGGGGATTACTTGGAGATTTGGCTATGCAGATGATTTTGCCATCCTCGAAATATGTTTGAGCCAAACCAAGCCGCTGCAGCAATCCAGAGGGAAATCGATACAGTCCTAGGGTGGGCCGCTGATAACGCCGTCTCTTTTTGATCGACTTTCTAAATCTTGATCGTCGATTCTGTATATTGGTCTGTAATGACAGACACGGAAATAATTCATGAGATTGCTTAATGAGAGGCTAGGATTGATTCCGATATTATTTGGTAGAAGACTTGTCCCTACTATCAGAAGGCTACAGCGTCTTTATCTATCTACAGGTAAAATCCCCCATATCCCGTCCATACTAGCCATACATGACCTAGCATATTAAACTTGATACGTATCATTATTTTGGGGTTGAGGTTTACTGTGTACTTGCTACTTGAGTCGCGTGCCTGACTACTATGAGACACGCTCAGGTATCAACCTTATAACCCATACCAAACCCAAACTACTCACAACTCTGATTATGATCCCATGAATAATTCGAACAGTAGCCTGCAACATAGCATGATTAGGCTAGACATCGTTGATCAGGACCTAATCCGAACAATTTTCACTCAGATAAGGCTGAAGCAGTCTACCTCCTCGGTCCCAGATACAAAGGATACGAACTTCCAGCTATAAGGGTAGGCACTCGCGATGTACAAGTGCCCGACGACATCCAATAGCTCGGAGTTTACTTGGACCGCGGCCTGACCTTCAAAAGCAACGTCACAAAGTGGACCAGTAAAGCAATGCAGCTAATACAACACTTCTGATGGCTCACTCAGTGCACCAATGGACCAAGGCCCGACTTACTAACTACAGTCATTCGCACGGTAGTTCTGCCATTGTAATTGCACGCAGCGAAATCCTGATACCCGGGGCCAACCAGGGAAACCAATCGGGGTGTCGCACGAAATTCTTGTAAGAGAAAGTGCAAAGCAATCGACCAAACCTCTGCTTTAGGAATCCGCGTGGCTTTAATAACCTGGCGCATCATGCCTATTATAGCCCTGAGAAGAGAGACTGGTATCCCACCTGCACATATTCTGCTTGAGGAACGTAGGCTTAAGACTGCCGCGAGAATCCGAAGACTGGATGATTATCATCCGCTTCGAATTCGGGCCACGGAAAGCACAGATAGCGCTCGCCACCGACTCAGACTAAATACTGTTGGAAATATCGCGCAATGAAATGGGCGCAATATGTATGGAACGAAAGTAGAAGTTGACTTAAAGAGCGTCATGTTCGGATTACAGCTAAAAGTGTGGAAAGTGTGCGCTATAAGTCCAAGTGTAAGCGATACGTAGCCTAAGCCACACCATAAACGAGTGTGGCGCCATCTAGGCATAGAAAACCCCCAATAACCTCCTTGTGCCCACGCCATACAGCCGCCCGTATATCTAATAGGTAGCCTGAAGCGCTACCATATTACCCATTCCAACCTCTTAAATACATACAAGATCGTGTCGGGAACCTAGACGAAATGGAGGGCCCGTACGTCCACGACACTCTGTGTCTCCATTTCCAGCAAAGACATACAACAAAACTAGACTTGGTCTCAATAGAGTATATGATTCAAGGGTCCAGAGGATGTACCGAATTCTATTAGAGGCCGAACTTCCTCCACCACTCCGACCCGCAGTACCTTCCCCGCCGAACCCCTGCTGGACAAGCAAGAAAGAAGCGGCTAAGTTTGTAAGAGAGTGGCTACTTACTCTCCTACCCGACTGTTTCTGCGTTTATAGTGATTTATTTTATCCATTTATGTCCTATTTGAGCTACAACTATGTAGGACAGAGCAATTATAGTGATGGTTCTGGGGGGTCCACTGATAGGGTGTCATGGGCCTTTGTGACCTTTATTTGTGACACAGGCACAGTATTTGAGCAAAGCGGTTCACGCAAAATTAAAAATGTAGAGGTCTACGACGCGGAGATTCCTGGAGCATTGGCTGCTCTCGAAGCAATCACTACTAGAAAGCGAGGTTGAGGTCGCAGCGCCATCTGTTTCCTACTCGAAAATTCCGCGGCTGTCCAGGCTCTACTGACGGGAACAACAGGTTCATTATCCCGGCGGATTCAAAAATTCTTAAAAATGACCGCAAGATCAACCGCACCTCTGAAAGTGTTATGGATCACAGGCCACGAAGGGCTGGCAGGAAATGAAATTTCTGATTAACTCGCTTGAAGAGAGCTTGGATCGGCGGACAACTCTAGGACAATATATGGCGTGATGACCCTCGCCTGATCTAGACGGAAAGCTCGCGAACTGGCCAGGCAAATGTTGACGGACAGGTGGCACTCGAATTGCCCCAAACATTACGCTGACCTCGAACTCGAGATGCGGTACATGAAGCCGCTAGAGCTAGCGTTACTGAGAGTACTCTACGCCCGCTTAATCACCGCTCAAATCAGACATGGGGAAATTGCGGCATATCACCGCCGCTTTAACCACACTACCGCCAAACTTCACTGCGAATATGGAAGGGAAAAATAAATCGGTCACTTTGTCCAGTGGGGGAAATTACTGGCAGCTGAAAAAGGGAAAGAGAATGGAGACTGTAGAAGTTTTTCTTTTGAAATGCGGGATTTCGCGCGGAAGTTTTCGTTCGTTTTCATTCTGGGATGCTGAAATTGTCATGAATCAACACATAGATGCGTTTCAGCACGGTTCCGGTCATTTAGATGGGACGAGGCACTTATACTTTACGGCAGTTAACCTGGTCTGGCCTGAATCTACTCATGCTCAAGCTCCAGTAGGAGTGCAACGGGAGTCACTTTACCCAGCACGTTATTGAACCAACAAATGCACATTTTGAGAAATTGATGAAAGTTTGCCTTAACCACCCATTCCACCCTTTGAAATCATATATCGTATATTTTTACATCAATCTCTCGTGGTACCGCGCCACTCAGCCCTAGCATGGCACCGGTACCCCCTAAACCCGCGAAAATAGCGTTAACCAACAAAATAGGGAAACACAACCACCAGACTCGTCCGGAGACTCAGAAGAGCATGTGTGAATGATTTAGAAACGTTGCATCTCAGAAAATGGCCGATAATGGACTTATACCGAGCGACGCCAATCTCGACTTGATGGAAGTCGACATTGTCGCCCAGATAAAGGAACGCGGCCAACCCGACATTGAGATGTCGGATGCTGCAAAAATAATCAAGGAGATTATAGATAAGGGTCTTAAGGACTCGCGATGGGCAGATGCAGGAGCTGAGAGTTCCCAAACGGCATCAAATGCCCCAGAAATTGTCATCGAGAAAGCAGTCTCAGCGACAACAACCGAATCCGCACCCATTGCGGCTCGACAAATTGTGGTCCTGGTATCAAAGCGGACAATAAATAAAATTACACCGAGGGGAACGTAAGTCCCGACTCACACAATAGCAGCAAATGCCTCCTTACCTATGCCACCCCCGGCCGCGATTCCAGGGACGGCTGAGCGCCACAGTCACTCTACTGATGGTGCTCCCACTTGCAAGATACTGCAACATCCGCCTGAAATTGAAGCTCTGCTTGAAGCCGAAAGGAAGCGGGCTGCAGTCACCTCAGCCAAGCTCGAAATGGGATCGATGGTGCTGAACACACTTGAAAGTGTTATCCTGTCACTGAAAACAACAGATAACAAGGAAGACATGGACGAGATGAACGTGTTTCTAAGGGGCGCCCTCGCCAACTTCCTGCGCAATGGAACCACACCAGTGCTGACAAGTCTCCCACCCCGCCCCACTTGCCAGCAGGCCAGCAGCAGTGGGCCCCCCCCACAATTGACCGCCAGGCCAGTTAAGCCTGCCGTCACGGTACCCCAGGTAACTTCAACCTGGGCAACTGTAGTTGGAGAGGGCTACCCAATCACCTGACTCCAGTAGTAGCTAGTGGTGCCCAGAAAAAGCCGACCCCGCCGACCAAGAAATCGGCCAAGACGGCCCCTTCATCCTCACCGGAAAACCGACTATTTCTACGGCTGGATTCATAGCACCAGTAGAGAAGGATTTCGCCAGCTGGCATCAGATAAGCTGTGGCGCAGCTTACCAACACGCTCCAAACAACAATCGAACACGTGTACCGTGTTTCAGCTGGTTTCGCGCTCCGAGCGAAGGACCAGGAATCTCGCCAGTTCCTACTGAACGCGGCGCGATCTTTCCTCAACATCGGAGGAAGACTGGAGAAGTCCTCCGACCTTGTGGCGCTCTAGATCTCGACGGTCCCTGTTGCTATCCACACTCTTCTTGGAAGGGTGTGACGCTCTGTGTGAGCTCACAAGTCTACCATATATAGTAAGATAGCTATTAGATACACAGATCTAATATTGTGCCTTTTTAGGCCAGTTGGCACTGTGGTAAAGCTATCTAACTACAGTTACATGTCTTCTGCGTGAGGAATGTTGCACGTGCACCTTTCGTGTGGTCCGTGCGTCACAAAGGGTACCAGTGACAGAGGAGATGGTGATCGAGGAGATCACCAGAGTTACAAAGGCCGTTCCAGTCAAAGTTCGGTCTCACGGAAAAACCCGCTCTGACGCGCCATATCGGTCATGGCTTACCAAATTCAAGAAGAGAGCAGAACCTAGACAAGGGTTCCGCCTATTTGACGACTCGGGTGTCGCGGTCCGATATCTACCGTGACAGACAGTGCAGCAATGTAAACGATGCTTGCAATTCGACGGAATACGTGGGTGCTCTCGCGCCCCAGCTTGCTGGAACTGCACCTCCACTATGCACTCGACAGACGAGTGCCATGTACATACAAAGTGCCGCAACTGTGGAGAACCACACAGGTCAGATAGTCGAGCTTGCCTGGCGCGCCCAA
The DNA here is from genome assembly GCA_900239735.1 of Blumeria hordei DH14. NCBI lineage: Eukaryota > Fungi > Ascomycota > Leotiomycetes > Helotiales > Erysiphaceae > Blumeria > Blumeria hordei. The sequence goes on along the minus strand of OENG01000009.1, from coordinate 2,344,048 downwards.
CCAAGTCAGGGCCAGTAAGCAAACAGCAATTGGCTATCATTCGCATGGCCAGCCAACGCGAGCTAGAGGCAGTTATAAGGGCTAAGGCTACAGTCCGTCGCACTGAGGTAGAATATCAAGCGGCCGCCAGGCAGACACAAGTCTCACCCGGAGCAGAGAAATCGAATAACAGGTTCAAAGTTCTAATGACCGACGTCGCCCCCGACGCCATGGCCACAGGAACGACGAATCCTGTTGAGTCCTCCTGAAGGGCCCCTCACGGGTCCCTTCTAGCCTCCCACCTACGATAAGTTTTATGTCGATCAACGTAGGTAGGGGAGGCCCAACACACGACATCGCGCTTTCCCGAGCTTACGAGCTAGGCGTAGATGTAGTGTTAATACAAGAGCCTTCGTGGAAAAAAGCCACAAAGAAAACAAAGTCACACCCTGGTTACGACTGCCATATACCACATGGCGGCGTAAACCTTCGACCCAGAGCAGTGACTTATACACTAATAGACAGGAGAACCCACTCGGCAACTCAAATCTTTCCCTGCGATCCCCTGACAGCGGACTACTGCTGGGCTATAATAAACAGAGTCACGTTTCTCAACGTGTACAAAGAGCCAAACGACCCGACTGCAATTCAACCACTCCTCAGCTGGGATCCATCACCACGATCTATCGCAGCTGGCGACTTCAACGCGGTGCACTGTGCCTGGCAACCAGAGGCTACCTGCCCACGCGGACAAGGAATTGAGATCGAGGGATGGGCGGAACGCCATAATCTCACTTGTCTGATTGTGGGCGAGCCAACGCATAGAGCCGGGAATACGCTGGATCTTGCTTGGACAAACATCAACGGGGCTGAAGCATAGATGGATCGTAGTGAGTGCGTGACCAGTGACCATCTACCGATTCGAGGACGAGTCCCCACCGGATCCGAAAAAAGGGGCCAGGAGCCTTCGCAAATCAGGGTAACGCGTGGAAAATTGCCGAAGTTTGCCCTTGCCGTAACTGTGACGGAAACCGAGTTGGTGATGAATAAATCGATTTAATAAACTATATAAGGAGAAAAGAAAACTCTAGCTACTACTAACAGGTATTTATAGGTGTTAACCCTCCTCGTGAATCTACAGACTAGTGACTTGTCCTTAGGCACAATACTTCTTACCCAGCCACGTATTTCCAGGTGTCACTAAGTTGTAATAACGTTTCAGCCTCCTGACTAGTAGTGCCGTTTCGTTCAGCTTCGTCTCCCCCATACAGCCTTATCGTAAGAATTCTCAATATTAGGCTTAGGCATCCGCCTAAGCTCAAATAACGGTCAAACTGTAACAGTAACGCAGTGGACACACCCACCACTAGTCCTAGACATAGTTCACAAGGCGGACGAATATGCCAACGATCTCTGTTCCGGCCTTACTAACGCTATAAAAGCAGCAGGAACACAAGACAAGGCAAATGCGCGCCCTGGTGGACTCTAGAATGCAAGCTGGCTCGCACGGAATATCGTGAAGCAGGGACTCCAGAGCAACGATGGGTGCATGCAAAGAAGTTGCGCTCAACCCTCATGGCAGCAAAGAAAGAGTACCAGACGCGCCAAGTAGAATCGATCACAACACCGACTGCGGTGTTCAAGCTAATGCGCCCGGCCGAACCAAGGCAGGCAAGAAACCCTCCTCCACTGAACCATGAAGGGAAGATATACGCCGATCCGGCTGAGCAGGCAGTGATACTCCGAGATGCTCTTTTGGCACGGCACCAAGCGACGGACGACCTACCGTCATTCGATATCACGGATCAAGGAACAGGCGCTGGTGCAACCATGTGGTCGATAGTATGTAAATTATCATTCTGAAGAGAAAACTACTTCAGTCTCTATCTATACATATATATACATTGTCTATGTGTTTGAGGCATAGTCCCTCCGTCTCGGTTCCAATGGGATTCTTCACATGTGTTGACCCTACTTGTTGTAACATCTCAATGTGTTGTAGCTGTATGTTCCAATACTGCTGCCTTGTCAAACTAGATGCCAATGCCCTGATATTCTGTTGAGTGGCATCATACATCCGCGCATTGATGTCGATCAATCGTGCACTACAGATATCAGGCTAGGCTCATGTCGGCCAACATGCGCTACAGGGACCAATCGGCTTACCAGCCGTTACACTCGATGTGCCGAGCACTAACCGAATCCCTTGGAACGACTATGTCTCGGATGAAGAGATCCGCATGTGCACCATAGGCCGCGCAAACACAGCGCCTGGAGCAGATGGGATCTCTGTGAAGCTTTTGCAATCCTGTTGGAAGACGATTGGACCATTTGTTGGTACTCTCTTCCGCGCCTGCATCAGACTTGGCACCCATTCATCCTGCTTCAAGCTGGCTGAAGTGGTGCTCTTACGCAAAACGAACCGAGATCCAACAACAGTTAATGGCTGGAGACCGATTGCCCTTTTGTCATGTTTGGGTAAGGGACTGGAACGTCTCCTGGCAAAGAGGATGACCCATCTCGCGGTTACGCTCGACTTTGTCGGATACCAACAATTCGGTGCGCTACCTAAAAGATCGGCAAACGACCTTGTCAGCTACGTAGTCCACAATATCGAAGAAGCAAGCACCCAGGGATGGGCGGCCACATTCACGACTCTCGATGTCCAAGGCGCGTTCGATGCAGTACTCCACAATTGTTTGGTGAGAAGGATACAAGAGCAGGGGTGGCCGAACTCAATTCTCCGATGGACAACTTTCATGGATAAGCAGTAGGGTAGTACTTGATCTTAGTAAGCTAGTGAGCATGTGTGGATGCAAGGGTCCAGAAAGGTAAAGGTGGTCTGGTGGTAAACAAGGAGTTGCCACATCACCTCCTATGCTGGAGCGCTAGTGGTAATGTCATATATATAGTGTGGTAGGCGTGATTGAGTTCTCTCTTCACGCAACGTCTTCTTATATTCTGTACATATATTGTACCACCTCACATCTCTCTTCCTCGCAGAAGACCATTTCACGGCTATCCTAGAATCATATTCCATATCCCTTCGTGCCCTACGGAACGTTAGTAGTAAGCTCCCTGAGAACAACGTCATTTCATGTACAACGAAAGGTGCAAGTCCGATACTCTAGAGGGGTAACTGGGCAGAAAGAGCTGGTGTGTGGGGTCCCGCAGGGGTCGCCAATATCACCAATTCTCTTCATTTCATACATGGCAGAGCCTATGCGAAGCGGCAATGCAGAAATGAGGTTCAGCTACGCTGACGACGTCGACGTCTGTCGGAACACTACCAATGGTCAATTCACAAGCTTGTGTGGGGTTACTCAATTCATTCCTATCTCTGTTCTGTATGGCGAGAGATACTATAAATGCATTGGTACCTTTTTCTGAATCGCTATTCCCCATAATGGAAAGTCACAACTCGACCCTTATACATAACATTTTGTGAGCCAGTTCACACAGCGTCCTAGGATTTGGGCGCAGTATTGCTGAGTGAGCCGCTTCTATACAGAAGGAAGTGGATCATCTTCTGGAGTGGGTGAGTAATAACGCAGTCTCCTTCGATATCAATAAGTCGGAGGTAGTCCAGTTTATCGGACGCAAACGCGAGGAGCCAGTGGGCATTCATGTGAACGGTGGACTATCAAGCCAGCAGACCAAACACGCTGGCTTGGAGTACCCCTAGACCCACGACTGGACTTCAAACATCACGTCACGACATGGTGTGGCAAAGCTCTGAAAGTGGCCCAGCAAATTCACCGCTTCAACTCAGCGTACCTGGGAACTGCTCCTGCAGCACTGGCTCGAGCAGTGGACACGTGCATTGCCCCCATAGCAACCTTCGGATCAAATTTTTGGTGGCCCGGCCTCAAACTTCCGATAAAAAGGGGGATCATCACACCTTGAACCAGCATTTTCTGCGAGATAATCGATAAGGCAATCTTGAAGGGGCTACGCGCTGCCCTCCTGGTAATAAGAACGACACCGAATCTTGCTCTCCACCACGAAGGAGGTTTCCCAGCAGTGAAGATCATTTTGGAAGGAAACCAACTGCGAATTTAGGCTTGGCTCCACTCACTAGACAGCCGTCACCTGCTCCGGACTCGCGTCGCTATGCGTCCAAATTATGGAACACGGAAGTCCAAGAAATGCTCTCGGGCATCCAAGAATCCAGAGATCCACATGTCACGAGTACAGCGGGCTTACCGAGAACTCCCGGATGCGGAAGATGCCGAGCCTTTGCCGCCGCCATGTTATCCCTCGAGCTTCGACCCAAGGATAGAGGAGGAGGACAAGGTAACCCGGCTCTTGCATAGTGTGCAAGCATCAGATATTTGTGCCTACCCGGATGGATCGTCGGAGGGATATGGTCGCTCAGCATAGGAATTTGTCTTGAAGAGGGATGGAAAAACTCTGTTGAAGGGGTGTGGCATCAAGCATGCTGGTAAAGTGCTTGATGCGGAAATTTTAGGGGCGAGAAAGGCCCTGGAAGCTGTGCTGAGATTGTTGGAGAGGGAGAATGGAGGAAGGGACGGTAGGCAGCGGATCAATGTGTTGACGGATAGTTAGTCTGCTATGAAGGAAATATCGACTGGAACTACCACAACAAATCTCGACAACGTACCCCAATTTAGGGCGCTATCGAAAAATGCCCAAGTCTCGGTGAAGTGGATAACAGCCCACTCCAGGATACAAGGGAATGGAGAGGCCAATAGAGCCGCACGCTCTGGCCTCCGAAAACTGCCAAGCAAAGAGAGCCAGCCTGGCTCTGTAACGTTGGCGCACGTTCGTCTTCTTATGAACCAGAAACGACAAGCGCTTCTCGAGGAACGGTGGGAAGAGACATGTCCACCTAGGTATCGAATTCTGGGTCTTCTCATGCGACGACGCAAGCCACGCGAGCAGGCACTTTCCCGGCGGCTACTCCGTGAACTAATATCAGCCCGTACGGGCCATGGAAACTTCGCAAAATGTCACCGCCGTTTCAACAACTTCGCCACTTCAATGGAGTATGCATGTGGAGAGGAAACAACACCTCTCCACTTTATTCACTGTTGACTGCACGCATGCCAGACGCGTCGACTTCGAGGGACAATATCATATCACAACTTTGTCAATAAGCTTCTTGGGCCCAAGTGCCTCGAGAAATTTGCAGAATTTGCGCAGGAAACCGGCTGCTTCGGGGGCCTACCTGCGCATCCGTCTCCAGCTCTCAGCGTAGACAGTTCTAACTAGGTCATAGCACGAAGCATGATAGGTAGGAGATCGAGACGAGAAGTGTCGTTTTCCAACCACAAATTGGGTCATAGAGTTCGTAATTTTGTCTATGGGAGTTTGTGGGAGCATTTATTTTCTTACTTTCTTATAGCTAGCTACTTGTTGTGTAGTGGGTCACGCGGTGAGACCGAGTTGGGCATGTGGGAAGCATGATCTCGGCCGTGTACACCGGTCCTTGACTCCTAGGAGATGTAGAGCATAGCTTAGGACCTAAAAACTTAAAAAGAAATATTACCGCGGTCAATCAATGCTATAAAGTCTATCATATTTAACTTCATAGAACAAGTGTGAGTAAATAGGGGGTCAAGGTCTTCAACAAGGAGAGGAAGATGGTAAGTGGACTGATACGAGTACGCGCTCGAAGTGGCCTTCGCAAGGAAGAGAGGGAATATCTAGAATGAGAATAATATTGAGAAGACGTTTCGTGAAGGCAACTCGACTGTAGACTACGCTTTATTATGTACATGCTCGTAGTTTACTGTTTCGTTACCTTTCCCTACTCAGGCCTGCAAGGTTGGTTTACTAATAGTAAACCGTCATTCTCGTTGAGATATGACATATCTTGGAATACCAAGAATAAATTATTTGTAAGTCTGGCTAATTAGCCTATCAAATTCCCCATCTTATATTCTCAAGAATGAGGACTTAATAGTGTTCCACGGGGTGCTTTGTATAGCCTAGCGAAGATCTAGGTGGTAAGTGAAGATAAGAAATGGTTCAAAGGGATGATAACTCTTCTCTAGGAAGAGACGAATGGGCAAATAGTTGCGGTAGATATTACACGTGGGTCTTGCTGATGAAGAACTGGGTAAACAAATATATTGTAGATGGTAAGTAAAGAAGACGTTGCGTGAGAAGTAAATCTCTCTCACGCTGGCCTATTATCTACAAGAGTAGAAGCATTTGCCAGCCGGAATTAATTGTAATCAGTTCTTGCCAATATCCTCGCATTACTGTCTGTGTTCTTGTCCGTCTCTTCACGACTCTCTTGTATATCCTTACACGACTTATTACATGACTAATTATATTAGTGAAAGCTATTCTTAATTTATTTGCTTTAATTGTTTTGTTTGTGTTTATTGTCCTATAAAGTCTGTGACTATGTAAGGACATGTAGGTCCTTTCTGCCTATAGGCCGGGAGTATCTATGCCTCGGGTAGGGTACTATCTCCTATGCCTCCTTCACGACTTCTTTCCAGCAGTGATACCCCCACAGGTCTTGATTCGAGTACACACTAAGAGGAGCCGTTATCCCGTCATTATCTCTCCTCTCCAGCCAACGAAACGATGGCTATTTGCGGGTGTATAGCTGCAGGGAAAATTCTCAAAAACCACTGGGTGCGGGGCTCTCCGATGACGAAGAGGCCAGCCAGCCGGGCGCAGCAGACCTGTGTATACCTAAGAGCGTCTCTCAACCTTCCTAGCCTCCTCCTTCCTCTTTTCCTGATTCACGCCGCAGGATAAACCGAAGATCGTGAAAGGATGTCAGAAAAGTCTTGGTCGAGAGTGGCTGTCGTGAAGGAGCCTTGTCTAGCATCCAAAAGTCGTTACGGACGTGGGGTCGTCGGGTAACTCATGTATTCCAGATGCCCTCCTGGCTTGTAGATTCGGAAGTATAGATTAGAAGGGACGATGTAATTGACGAGTCGAAATCTGCTTTTCTTGAAGACGGAAGGGTCTTTTACTTTGCTTTTGTGGGCTTTTTGTTCGCCCGCCGGTGGGTAGCAAATGGTGTAATATAACAAGGGCTTCTCTGACTACCGTTGTAGCGTTTGGTACCGCATTATCTTTCCCCATTCCTAGCATCATTGTCGTCGTCATGGTCGTCTTATGTGTTATCGGAAGCGTATCTTTGACGGAGGTGGAGATAGCTCAGCTCAAATTTGAAAAGGTGTTGCTCAATCTCGGCTCTGCAGACTCTACAGTGAGAGCTGGAGGTTCGTAGGGGACACCACTGACAGATGTTGAGAATAGTCCCCCATCTGATTACAGTCCCGTTATTAGAATGTTATATTGATGTTCGCGATAGTGGTATATTTCTATGCTAAACATGTTCCATGCATCTATACACCTGAGGTGTGTAACTGCTAAACATTCATTGATGTAACAGTTTAACACACCTGTATCAAACTGAACCTCTCACACTTTGAATCATAGACCTTCGGATTATACCCCGAGGAGTAACAGTAGCCTGAAATGTATCCGAGCATCTCTGCATATTCCTAGCCCTGGTCTAATCCAGACACATAGCTATAATTTTCAGGCCGTCGAAGGACCAGCCAGCCGAGCTGAGCAGATGTCACGGACGCGTACAATGACTAGGAGTAATATGATGACAACGAGGACGAGGATATGATCGAAGACGAGGACTAGGATGAAGACAAAGGCAGGGACTTACAAAGAAATTGACGAGATATTCAGATTAATGATGATATTCTAAAAGATAAGTAATTTACAAGACAAAAAGCTACAGTACAAATCCAGCCTTAGAGTTCTCTTGAGTACACGAGCTTTGATACTATAATCAAGTGTCTAAGAGTCTACAGTTCTAACATAGCAACAGACTAGTGCGTCGCGAAATCAGAGGCATGAGTGCTCTTGTTGTATATTGAGTCATCTTTTCTGTACATTTTCTCCGATATTGTGTCATAGCTAGATAGCTGCATACGCAATTAAAATCTGATGCAAAAAAACTAGTGCGTCGAATAACAACTGTTGCTATGATAACATTGTAATCATTACCATTCCTTAATGAAGTTATTTTGTCTACGTCATGACTCGGTTGGCAGGGCGCGACGCGACATCCCAGAGGTAGCTTGTGGCAGCAGACCTATGTATACCTATGAGCTTCTCTCAGCCATCCTAGCCTCCCCTTTGCACCTCCACTTACCAATACCGCAGGACTAACCTAAAGTCGTGACAGGATTTCAGAGAAATCTTAATCGAGGGCAGTTGCTGTGTGATAGCCTAGACTAGCATCAAAAGTTCGTATTGGGCGTGGGTTTGTATAATAGCCCAAGTAGTTTGGATGGTCTCCTGGCTAGGAGAGACGGAAATAAAGAGACTCACACAATCTTAAACTTTGCACTTACTCACAGGGCATTAGACAGATATTCGTTCCTACTCAATTCATACTACTCTGGTCGGTAAAATAAAGCAGAATGTTGAAGAACTTATTGTTTGACTTGCAGAAAAGTCTTAAAATAGTGTACGTACTGTGACATATTCAGTACATCCCCCGTCCGTCGACTTGGTTTCTGGCGTGTGTCGTCTCCTCGAGGATAATGGAAGTCCACTTGGCAGGTTGAACCTCAACCTGTGCTCTGCAGACCCTCAGACGATAGCACGTGGTTAGACGGGAGCACGGTTGAAAAGCTTGGAGTCTTCATCTTCTGCCTATGCTGATAATGCCAGGATCATCCATACCATCTCGTCCCCTTATTCGCCAGAACAAGGTCCTAGCTTCCATTCCCTGACAATTAATTCCTTACTTGGAAAACTATACAAGTCCCAAGAGACTGGAGACAATGACCCAACTTCTCCCCGCATCTAGCAGCTAGCCAGAGCGAATAATAGGCTAGTACTCCGCTACGCTTCCAGCTGACAGATGACGACTCTCAACGCACCGACATGAAACAAAGTCAGATTAGACAATGCAGCGAGAGGTTATCTGATCAATGAAACTACTTGCTTCCAGTTACCCTCTTTTTTGCGCGAGAACCTATCACCGAAAATAAATGGCCTAGCTAGATATTACAACGGCAAAGTCACGGCAATGATATTCAACCCCAGCAGATTGATTCGTATTCAGCCTCTGAAATTCAGAAGATGGAGCTCTTCGTCTTCGGCTCGCCCGAAGCAATATGGTTTCATTGGCCTCGGGCAAATGGGTGAGCAATAGCTCAATGTGAACCGCATACCATATTCCCTCATCTTATTCTTCTTTTAGGGTATAACATGGCCAAGACCCTCCAATCCAGGCTTCCAGATTCAGATAGTCTCAGGGTTTTTGATATAAACATTGCTACTGCGCAGCAGCTCAAAAAAGAGAGCGAGGTGGTGGGTGGCGCTATGGTGACAATAGCTTCCAACGCTCGCGATGCTGCTGAGGATTCTGTAAGTGTCGATCCTCTGCCTATTAACTCTTACCCACATTCATTTGAATGAGGAGCGTTACACATCACTTTCCTTAGATCTCCATTGTTTGGAACGCAAGATTTTATTGCCTCTTTGTTTTTTGAGGAATTTGCAACTTCAATGCTCTTAATTAACACTATCTGACGACCAACGCAAAGGAAATAACTATTACGGTTCTTCCCGAATGCAGACATGTGAAGAACGTCTTCAACCAAGTGCTTTGTCCGTTATTATCTACAGATATTGTGTCAAATAAAGATCGTCTCTTTATCGATTGCTCAACCATTGCTCCCACTTCTTCCAAAGAAATAGCAGATTTAGTTCGAGCGACCCATCAAAGTCAATTCGTTGATGCCCCAATGTCAGGTGGAGTAGTGGGAGCAAGTTCAGGTACACTGACCTTTATGCTTGGATCTCCGGACCATTTAGTGTCACGGATTGAGAGGGTCCTCCTCATGATGGGAAAGAGGGTATTCCATTGTGGTCCACAGGGACTAGGATTGGCCGGGAAACTTGCAAATAACTATTTGCTCGCTATTAACAATATTGCAACGGCAGAGGCCATGAACCTTGGTATCAGATGGGGACTTGGCTCTAAATTACTAAGTAGCTTGATAAATAATAGCACTGGGAAGTGTTGGTCTAGTGAGATGAATAATCCCGTAAGTGGAGTGGATATCAATTCTCCAGCAAGCAGAGATTATGCAGGTGGTTTTGGCATCAGCCTAATGATGAAAGACCTGAACCTAGCGATTAATGGTGCGCGGGAAGTTAATGCAAGCCTAGAGCTAGGAGACAGAGCACAGGAGGTTTATGAGGCAGCTAACAGGCAGGACAATTGTAAGGGAAAGGATTTTTCAGTCATCTACAGATACTTGAGTGGTTCTGGATCGGACAGATAGAGCGAAGAGAAATGCCGACTTGGTGATGTCAATATAATCGCTAAATTGTCTACTTCGTTGGGTGCCATACGGCTCGGCTATTAATTTCTCGGAAAGACTAATTATAACCTTGGTGGTGACGGTAATTATTTACTTTTTTGCTTAATTTCCGGCACGCCTATTTATCTTTACACGCCAAGCCGCTAGAGGTGATATGATAGAGATGATTAACACTGGTTTTATAGTCCTATCTTGCCTTTCAGGTACCACGAAACGGTGAGCCTCAAAGATTAGATAATACCGAGACTCCCACATCTGGAAGACCTTAGGCTTCGAGGATGCTCGAAGTAATCACGACTTTACTGATATATCTCCGTCCAATATGGGTAATTCATCTAGTGTAGGCTGAGAGGATAGAGCTATATATATATCTTCATGTATGTTAATAAACTGAAGTCTAATAATGGTCGTGCTCACATTTCGACTTGCTGAACTAGCAAGTGTGAAGATTTATCAGCTAGAGCTCTGAATAAATGATTCAAGATACTGCACAACAGCTACTTTGAATGCAGGGCTTGACGACATGAATGTGATCCGAAGAGGATAAAGGTGCTCCCAAACTTCATGCATAGACCCGCGAACTTTAGTGTAAATGTTTCAGATCTTCTACCATGTAACGGATATCTTCGACGGAAGAGCCCAAGCCGCGACAGATATCGGCCTGAATGCTTTTATCAACTTCGAGAAAGCGCTCAATCAACTCGCCGTCAACGAAGCGGAAGGGTTCTAGGGTCTCACGATCAAGATTCCAGAAGGACCTATAAGATTGAAAATCAATATCACCAAGCAGCTTGACGTGCGCTGCAATGGCGCTTTGTAGACGCAGCAGGAGGTCTTGAGAAGAGGGAGAGATAGTTGAAAAGAGATAGATGGAGCCCTCGGTCTGTAAAAGATAGAAAGTAGTTAGTGGGTGGTACAACAAAGAATTTATAGAGCTGTAGGAATAACTTACCGTCGCAAGAAAGGCTTGCGGAATAATAACGGCATCTGCTGTTGGTCGTACTCGAATCTTTCGGATCCGATTAACCATTTCGCCAAGGTGGAATTCTCCCGTTACCTCCATACAGCGTTGATCTTTGAGGGGCACATCTTCTGTGTTTCGACGTAGAACGATCAGATTGCCTTCTTGGTCACTCTCAAGGTAGGAAGATCCTTCAATGTGAGATACAGCGGTTGCCCAGCATGATTGGTAGTGTCGCGCTACTTCAACAAGCTTATCGGGCAAACCATCTTGACCTGGTTGATACTCAAGTAAGGCCAAAGACTTTTGAAGATCAGCCACTGCGATTATATTATCATGTATGACGAGATCAATAGGACATGTGGAACACCTATATGTTACTAACTTGAAGAACTCAGCGGAAGCCGACGTTGTTTCGACGTATTTATAAATGACGACAGTTTTAACCAGCGCGGCAACTATATGACCATTTAATATCGCTACTTGACGACATGCGCCTTTGACGGTAAGTGCAGAGACTAGAGATGGACTTCTACTACCATCGATGCTTAGGACAAGTATTCGACCTCGTTCGTCACCACCATCGTTGTCGAGGAAGCTAGTGCCAATGATAAATCTTTCAGCTAAAGCGCAATCACTGTGCTCAGTCGGTAATTCAGTACGCACTACACATTCAATTACTTCTTCTTTGCGATTTAATTTATATTCCTCTCCGACTCTATTGAAGAGAATGTCTTCTACTAGAGCAAAAGAGCAACTTACAACTTCCTGGTCATGAATAAGTTCTCGTTTTACACATCCAATCCCAAAGACTCGTTCTTTTGATGAATAGGCTACTCTCCTTACTGTAACTCCAACTGGCAGCGACCTTATATGAGTTCTTCTCTGAGTGTCAATCTTTGAAATCTTAAGAGTCGTGGGGGTTGCGACCACAACTGAGTCGGGATAATTTTCGCTATCGAAGTGACAGACTGAAGTTGTATCATAAGCTGTCACTATAGAGTATACTATATGGCCGTTCAAGCTATAAATAAGGCTTGGATGTTCGCATGTTGTGAAAATATTGATCAAACCGTTCTTTTGTGGGAGAATATGAAACTGAGCCTGCTGATTACCAAGAACAATACTTTTCCTTTCAGAAAGATTGAATGTATTTGTATCAACCGTGAAAGTTATTATGACTCCGTCTTCCATGGCGATGAATAATGATGGGCCCGAAATATTTGCTGGTAGAACTTGAGCCAAAGCAAGGCTCCTCGGAGTAGAGGCACCGTTGATTTTTCTAAGAGTTTCTGTCTGAATCGTCTCAATAGTTGGGAGTCTAATAATTGATACCGACGCAGTCTGCCAAAATCCTACAACTCCTATCCCTGAAAATTGGATCGGTACATGAACACATGCAACTTGCTCATTTTCATCGAGAATTTTAGTAGCTACTTGGTGTAGATTCTGATTAATGTCTAAAGAAATTAAGGTGACTCCATCCGAGGAAAGTAGCACATGTTCATGATTAGAGGAGGCAGCACTAATACGCTGACCCTTGAGTGGGCTCCATTTGGCTTCGAGTTTAAAATCAGACCCAAGGATAATTACTAATGATGTTGTAATTTGAAGTATTCGACCATTAGGAAGAATCATAGCAAGGAGACTGCCCTCACAAAAGACCAAATCACCAAGTTGCTCAACTTCTTCTATATCTTCTGTAGAGCTAAACTTGAAGACTCTAGTCTCCATTGGTAAAGAGACAAGGAGTATATCATTAGACTCAGAGCCTTGAGTTGATTTTAGGGCAAAAATACTTGTGACTTCCTGTATATCTGCAAGAATACTGTCATCTTCGAGGCCCACACCACTTCGTACACTCCTTAGGCTTCCACATTCATTCGCCCCACTCCCAGTGACAAGTTGAGCTTGTCCAAATGAGTATTCGTTCCACTGAGGCTCATCGTTTCCACAACCCATATTCATGATGGCAAAGTCTAATATAGGTGCAATATTCGGCATAGTTTGAATCAGGGTGATTGCATTTTGTTCCAGGCTGAGATCGATAGCTATCACCTGTGAATCTCCTTCGTGCGAAGCGATAAAAACCAAATTTTCATCCAAAAGGACCATCTGACTGGCTTTTGATGTATTTCCAAGAAATCGCATTTTCATGCATAGAACTTCTGGTCCATCAACGACAATTGTTAAGACGAAGAGCCTTGTATAAGCATCTGCTAGTAGATAATTCAGACCATCTAACTGTTCCCAGGCAACAAATATTGTGGCTTCATCGAGAATATAGTTGACGACTGCCTTACTCTCATCATCTAGGTATGTCATTGTGGTCTCACCGACAACTATGACCCCGCCTAGAAGAGCCTTTGATATTGTGGAGCTTCGAACCATATACCTCTTCTGTCCCCGATCCCCTTTAGGCACGGGGATAAGATGACTGGCCGTGATATCTAGCCCGGCAAGCTCATTATCACGATCTTTTTTTGGATTAAAAGACGAGTATTGTCCCTTTTCGTCAACGATTCTATACGTAGCGAGCCGCACATCACTACCGTTTCTATCGGTGTAAAGGATTGCGATTTTGGGCTGCTTAGTTTCTGTGTATAAGAAGGTTGATGACCGAACTTTGAGTTCAGCGAGCCGAACCTGCTCTGCCTTGTCCATGTATTGACCCTTACCACGTTTAGGCTTTATAATTCTTATCAGGTTTATGACACCTTCAAATAGTTCAAGTATCATGTATTGATGAGTTGGATCCACTAAACATCCATCCCGGCTCTGCGACTCTCGCATGTATCTATCTGATATATCTTCGAAAGATAAAATCGTTTCGAGTTCTTTTCTACATTTATTCCAGGCAATAGTAAAATACTTAAAGCGCAGAGTACCGATAAAGAGATGATCTGTCGTAGAACCTAGAGGGCGAATTTTCGCAAGCATTGATATGCGTCCGTAGAAACTCTTGGAGAGCTTCATGGAGAGCCCGACCTCTGATGGCTCCCATATTTCAATCCGGTTCGCTTTCCTAAGGAAAGTTAGCTACAATTTGGACGATGGACATAATAGATATAGGATTAGATTACTGACGCGAGAACTAGGCATGATTCGTTGGCTGCAAATAAGTTTAGTTTAACAGCATGGCGCACACTGCTTGGCCTGTGGATAGGAGCAATGTAAGACATCGTTGATAGGTCTTTTTGTCAGCCAGGTTCCTGACTGATAGACGCGATAGAACCGAAAATAAATATGAGCTATGGACATCGGTGACATCTAGTGACTACATAGGTACCAACGCATGGAAGGTTTATGATTGCCAACAGTTCTCACGATACGTTGTGATAATTCACAACGGATCTCAAGCAGCCGTACGCCCGAACCTCAAGTTCTGGTCTAAGAAAACAGTGCCTCAAATGCAGCATCGATGCGATAGGTGGATACCAAAATGAGTGCATAATTAGTTCATTCACACCCTCAAAACAAACTTTCATAATAGTCTCAATCCCTGAAACTATCCAAATACTTCACATCAATTGCTTGACGTATATAGATACATATATTCACTTTAACTCCAAAGCGCCAACGACTAAGTCTTCTGCTTAGTCGGACGTTTTCTTCTGTGTTTTCATTTCTGTATGTAAAAGAGCCAAGTTACTGGCTTTCTAAATATCATTCGAATCTTGAACAGCGTGAGACTGGCTTGGATCAGGTTGATGTCGCTCCAACAACACTCGTTTGTGAAATTGCCTTCCAGCTTCTCCCAGCAGTCGGTACCCTGGAAGGAGAATTACAACAACACTATAAATAGCACAAGTCTATCTTTTGCATCCAGTTCAGGTGCTCACGGCGCAAGACTTGGGCTTAATCAATATATGCGAAGTATGGAGGTTTTGTCTAGACTCTTCTACCTATCCTTCGTGTGTGGCCTGTGACAGAGAGGAGCTCAATGTGCTAACAATTCCATGACTCATGTAGCACCGTAAGCTAAACTACATTTCTATAGTTCGTGCAGGTTTTTTTGGTTGTAAATCAACCTCCTAAGGTAACGGGACACTTCGCAGCCCTGTGGGAGCTTGAACATGATTGGGGATGTGCGGGATCACTTCAACTACCATCATGTATACATGTCTCGTCCCATCTGAATGATAGAACCACCTCAGACTTCACCAACATGCTGAGCATGTCAAGTCAAACCGTCCAGAGATCCCGACTTTGGCGAGCTAAGGCGCGAATTTCTCCAAGAGCTCGTCCACCACGCGTCTGAGCCCTTAACTAATTCCCATTCTTAATATTTTCCTTCCATTTTCATTCAGTGATGGTCATGTCTCACCGAAGTGTTTCCTAATCTTACCCAAGTGGTGTTTTCTTTAACGGCATGCAGGGTTTTTGATCTTGAATTCATTTAACCCAAATTTGTGCCCTATGGGCCTATGCAGCTGTCAATATACTTTCTAATTTACATAGGAGGAAACCTTTTGGTAAGAAACCCTCAAATCTTCCTGTTTATTTAATATTTTTTTCATTATGTATCCTTCAGGAAGCGCAATTACACTGTAGTGCCCTCCATGTATATTAATCAAATTATCTCTGCCGACTCTAAGAATTGCTTGAACTAGTCCTTTACCTGAGCAGCATTTCGGCCGTCTTTTTCGTCTGTAATTGCTCTATCCAACTATAATTTAGGATCCCCTGCGTAATCCTTTTGATGTCGCTAGGATTATTTATCATAGCTTCGTAGGACTGATCTTTGGCTTATCTCCAAATCTCTCCCCTTCCAATTGACCATCGAGGGCAGGACATAATCATTTGCTTGGGGTTCTAAGATTGGTAGCCACATGGACAGCTTGGACTAGACTCAAAGTACTTTTCTTCTGTATAAATACGAATTGAGCCCCATGTACTCACTTCGAATTTGAATCGCTTGACTACTTTGGGGCCCTTGTCAAGTTTTGGTAGAGTGAAAATGGCGATTCCTGAAGACTTATTTTCCATCGTTTCGACGTTGTGTTCTGATAGAGCTTAACTGCTCTACAGGTATCGGAGTCGGTGAGGGCTAATGAATCCGCCTTTGATTTTACCAGGATTTAGCCCATTCTTGGTATGCGGCGACTTTTACTGCCTCTCTCTGCCGTCTTTTGGGGGACTATTCTCAACACCTGTCAGTGGTGTCCCCTACGAACCTCCAGCTCTCACTGTAGAGTCTGCAGAGCCAAGATTGAGTAACAACCTCCTCACTTCGATGAGGATTCCCAGTCGCCTTCGCGATCTGTATCGTCTTCATTTCTCATCACATCCCCCTATCACCATTATCATGAAGCTAACCACGATCAGATCAGACGTTAGGGTCGAAGCCCTTCTCGTCACCAACCCTTGATCATGGAGGAAAAGCCATCCGATGAGTTTCCGGAGCGAACCCAGCACCCGATACGGAGATGGTGGATTGGATCAAGATGGCCTCGAATGCTACAAAGAAGGGAGATATAGATGAATATGCGCACCTCATGTGGTCCCGGTGTCTAGGCCTCGCCTGGCTGGGGCTGCAGGTTTTTTGAGACTTTTTCCCGCGCACGCAGTTTCCATTGCTACCATTTTTATTTTTTTTGGGTAGAAGGTTCCGTGGAAAAGGTGGCTGAATTCCACGGGTAAATACTGAGCTGAATGGCTATTCATCATGGGCAATATATCAATGATCTTACAAGTAACAAGAGAGGACAGGAGCACTGTACAAGGTGTGGCCTGGGCCAGAGAGGAGCCCAATGTGCTAGATAGTCGAAGACTCAAGTAGTACAATAAAAACCCACTCACTCACTCACTCACTCTGCCGTCTTTTAAACTAGTCTTCTCCACAAATTTCCACCCAGTTTGCTAGATATAATATCCTCCTATTGGCACGAATCTCTTCTCTCTCTCGTTTGGGTGGCTTGATATTACTACAGGTAGATTGTATGAGCTTTTGGACTGGTAGGTTTTTTGAGAGACCAACGTATTGAAGCCTTCGCTGCTTTAAGTAGATTCCTATAGGTAGGGTGGTATTTCATATTCGAGCACACTCGTTCTGGTCGATTTATAGCTTCCTGTGACTATTTTTAAGCAGTTTCTTTGGATTCTTCGAAGGGATTTTACCACCCAGCCCGGCGTCGGCCCACATCGGGGAGGTATGCAGGGCCTACCATTATTGGGATGGTTTGGTTTGGTTTATTATTTTACGTCTATCTAATATAAATCCTAAGTAGGACATAAGACGCCAAAGCTAACTGCCCTGGTTACTTGAGGCCTTTGACTGTCCAAACCTGAATAGCCAAAGCCTTCAGATTTTCTGGACAAAGAGTTATGGAAGGGTTACCCTGCTCCATAACAGCCATTATTGGGATGTATCTGTACGGATCTCAGTGACGCTAGATGACAAAGGTTTGGCCGCATGACGAGGGTCCTAGTTACTGCGCCTTGAGCTAATAGTCACAATGTCCGACATTTTGTGCCGCGCATCCCATGACCGCGCCAAGTCATCTTAGATTCGCGACATCTCTCTACTACAACTTAACCATCTTTACATCGCTCTACATTTAGCTCGAATTCTCACTCGATATGTCTTCATCAGATCTCTTGCTGGGCCTTATAGCCTTTATTTTCCCCCCGATTGCGGGTACGCAAGGACCTGCCACTGCTGCGCTTCATCGCTGAATTGTAATAGTCTGGGTCAAACGAGGCATCTGCTCGGCTGATTCCCTCATCAACATCTGCCTCTGTGTCCTAGGCGGAATACCCGGCCTCATACACGCCTGGTACATAATCGCCAAATACCCCGAACACGACCATATCGGTGCCGGCGATCCAGAAGCTACGCCAGTAACGTATGTCGTGATTCACGACCCTCACGGCCAGAATCGTGTCGGGAATCCCACCACTCGTCAGGTCAATGTCGGATATGCGACAATGTCACCCGCGGGAATACCACCAAATTTAATGGCGGCCAATCACCAACAAAGCCCAATAGGTGGAAATGGCATTCATGTGCCTCCTACCTACTCTGAGGCTATAAGAGGAGATCACAAGATACAGACTTGATGGGCGATCCTCAATGAACATGAAAGAACAACACAGACAAATTTAGGCATGAAGGGTTTACTAGAAGTTAGATTTTAGACGAGAAATTTCGAAGACATAACTGCTATCCAACTCCCTCTGTACACTTTGAGATAGACTTTTATCAACTAAGACTTCTTAAATAATACTGATTGATGGCTCCGGCCAGTTTCCCCATACTAATGGTCTATCTGACATTCTAGAATTCATTGGGGCAAGTAACTTGAGCTTTCTCTTCTTTTCGTCAACTTCTGATACATACACAAAACCCATTACACTTGCGTCTCGCACGGTTTCCTGAGGATCCACTACAGATGCATACATTACAGCTAAGATGCAATGCAGCATCCTTGGACCAGGTTCAACCTTCTCAAAAATTTCTTGATCTATTGACTCCTCCCCGCCAGGTGCAAAATATTGACAATTAGCTAGTTTATGTCAGCTGCGAGAATAGAGTTAATAGCGGCATGAGGTGGAGTACTACCATCTTTTATTTTATAGACTAAAGCTTCTTCGAAGTTGATTAACTGAGTGTGGGGACTCAAGGTCGTAATCGGTCCCCCGAAAAAATACTCTTTGATAGACGCATCTCTGATTTGTTGAAGGTATTCTTCATCTCGATCCACACATCCGCCCGACTTATCTAGTTTCACCAAGGTAATTGACTCTCCTGTCCTTGTCTTGTACGATGAGAAACGACGGAGCATTTCGCTGTGCAATCTCTCAGAACCTAGCACGAGAATGACATTTACTAAAGGATTAGTGAGTATGAGTGCTTGATATTTGAGGATGATTCCTACCCGAAAACTCCGAGACGATATGTGATATTAAATCGTATCCACCTTTCCCCTGACTGATGACCCCAGATGTATCAATGATCATTCCCGACTCTTTAATAGTTTTCTCGTCAGCGACTCTACTCGTTGCCGCAAGTGCAAGTCTCGTTAGGATTGGCTTGTACAACTTTGAATTTTCTTCCGGATTGCCAAATCCGTAAAAGTAACATAATGGAAGTTTTGCTGGTACTGAACTTGAAGTGCTAGTAGAACTACTACCCCAGCCTTGTTCTACGTCAATAATTGATGCAAAAGGTGTAGCCGTCATAGTCCCTGGGATTGATAGTATGCCCTCTCTTGGATCAGTATTAATCACCATTATTTGTCTATCCATCCTCAAGGCGTAAGCAGTAAGTATTTTTATGAGACTAGTTTTGCCAGCATTTATAGGACCCACGACTAAGACTCGAGGCCCGTCTGTACCATCTTGATGCGCCAGATCGCGAAGTTTTTCCAGGGCAAAATGAGTGTTTGCATATTGTATCATGGGCGTCTCTTCCGCCATGTATTCTTCACAGGGACCTCGCACTTCTATTCGACAGCCGTGCCATGTGAATAGAGAAGACTTGGTTCCTTGGAATTGATAGTTGTGATTGAGGGCTAGCTCAGTACCAAAGATTTCAGCGGTACCGGTTAATACCTAAAATTTTTCAGCAATCTGCTCTGTACTGGCCGGGCGCTTGGCGAGCCTGCCTTGAGTTGAATCCTGTCGGTGAGGGCGACCTCAAAACGCCATTCTGTATTAGGTTGGAGCTCGTGGACAGCCACTGTAGCTTCAAGTGTCGGCACTGTCGTTGCTGTCTGCTTATTCTTAGTGCTGGACTAAGTGGGAGATTGGAAGCGCTAACGGCTGGAGAAGCCTGGCCAAGACCGGGAATGGACATATCTCAGGAAGCTGTTTTAATTCTGAAAATAACACTGATATGATGATATTAACCATCGAAGGGTTGCTCGGATCGGAATTAAGAAAAAGCGCGTTCAGCGACCGCAAGGTACGCGGATGATTACGGCTCGAAAGCATCCCGCGGGTCGAGCTCGTTAAAGGAAGCTACTTCGAGATATCGCCTTAACCATCACATGTGCCATTTTCTGAGATCCCATCTTCTGCGCACAATTACTTGTGTGCAGATTTTTTTTACAGGTTCGATGAGATCTAATAGTGCAGCTGTAGCGCCAGTGCACGCAATACTCTCTTCCCTCCGTTGACAGGAGCCTCTCGATATCTCGGTAATTAGTCGATCTTGAGATGTCCCATGATACATGAGATATAAGCTGCTGCTCTTCAATCAAGACGAATTCATTCGAATAATAACTGTCAAGACACACTAGCACATCGGCAACTGACAAACACCTAGCCATTTAACTTGACCCGTGGCGATATCAGATTGCTAGCAAACTATTCTTTACCGCCGATGTACACAATATTAGTTCAATGGCTCTCAGTATTTATGTTTAATAACTTCATAAATCAAATTTAAATACCACTACTAGTACTTTTAGCCTTTTAAATAATTTTAGCATTCCTCCATAGTCATGAATTCAGTAGGGTCTTTAATGGAATTCAATTCAATTTTAGCCATCCCGCCGGCCATCCGTTTGCGATTGACTATTTTTTATTTTTTTAACCTCACATTTGGACAAACGCTTTTACCTCCTAATTTTCAATTTAACCGTATTCTCTACATCAATTTATACCATCTAATTGATCTACATTAGTTGCGACTTGGCATGGTTTTTTGAATCAAATATAAATTGCGTATGCAGCTATCCAGCTATGACAAAATATCAGAGAAAAAGGAAAGAAAAGATGACTCAACGTACAAGAAGAGCACTCTTGCTTCGGTCCTCATCTGTAAGTACCGGTTAGAGGTTATGGCGGTTTTTTCTTCACCCCAAGTCAACCCTTATCCGTGAATACCCACCCAGGGAAACGTCTCAAAAACCCTGAGTCATCCAGTCATACGTCCATCGTCCACTGAATTTCCTCCGCGCAAAATTTGATCTTAGACATCTCCTTCCCAAGTGGATTAGGTGCCCAGGCTACTCAAATTATACCAGAGAACACCACCAGGATGCGGACCACTGCACCTTCCATCATTGGCTTATTTTTATAGTGTTAGCTGCATTCTCGCAATCAAAGTGTTGGCACAAACAATACTCTTCAGTATTTGAATCTGCCTGCCCAAATTCAAAATCTCACAACCGTCGAGATTGCATCCTTCCACTACATCATCTTGTAAATTCGTCCTTATCACTCTCACATCCATCCCAAAGAACTGTCTCTCAGATTTGTGCGCCACGCTTTGCTTCCTCCGTCGGGTATCAAGATCGGCGTGGGCGTGTGTGTGGTAGCCAGCATAGGCCAGAGAATATTCGATGAGAAGTGTGGTTATTGAAACAAGGATGTACTAAGTCGTACTTACAACTTTGATGAGACTTAGGTAGGAGTCGATCTCGTTCGGAGCGATAATTTGACATAGTGGAGTATTTTAGATCATTGCTTGATAGGATAACTTCTATGGTATTGCAAAATTTGAATGATCTTGGCTCTAGGAGAAGATTTCACTCTCAGGTTCGTAGAGGACACCACGTACAGGTGTTCAGTATTGTCCACCTAAATGAATGTTTATGAGTGAGAGGAGAAAAGAAACTCTAGTACCCGGATTGTTAGCTCCGGGAGGGGAATTCTCTATATTTATTATTTGTGAACAGAGACTTTCAGAGCTTCTGGTGGTTTGGAAAAGAATGTCACCTCTTCCGTATGCTGTAGTTAGGTTTGGGCAAACTTGATTGAAATTAAAATTATTGTCCTTCCTTGCGTAAGTTAATGCACGAGGTCAGATATTCCAGTTATTTTTATTTCATTTTATTGTCTAGTCTGAGTCTATGAAAATGTAGGATATGCAGGAATATTTCAGTTATCGACAGAGAAAAAGCATTCAAACGAGGGGTGCTTGCAAGTCGTCCTCCGTTATTTCTGGAAATGTGAGGCTCTTGAACCACCAAGATATCTACACGAGAGGCAATTGCGATTTGGAGAACAATTTGGTACTCGTTAGAAGAGCGGCCAGAATTAACTGAGATAGTTTTTACAGTAGAATATCTAATCTTTATACATACCGTTTGAATTTTCTTGACGGCTGTCTAAATCTAAAGCCGCATATCTTCCACCTCTTATTAATAGCGTGTCGGTAAAAGGGCTTCTGATATTGGATGGAGTTTCGGGACGAGCTTGGATTGCATTGGTATTTGCTGGAATAATTGTCTCAGCCCATGTAGCTCTGGAGGTATATCGGAAACTGTCACATGTTGTGACTGCAAAAAGAATGCTTTTATTTGGAAACTACAATGCCCAACCTAGAACCTTGAAATGAGTCAGGTTCTGCATGCTAGATATGAGAATTCATTTATAGATAGATAAAGATATTATAACTCTATTATTGAGACAAGTCTTCTACCAAATAGTATCGGAACCAATCTAGTCTCTCATAAAGTAGCCTCCTAAATCTTTTTCAATGTCGGTGATAAGAGGCATATATTTGGGAATGGCCCTATATAGTCTTAGACTCATATAGGGCTTTAAAAATAAATATCATCTATTCTTAATCTAACAGACACACATGAACAGAATCGATAAAGAATAAAGTCTATAAAAACCCGAGGCATAAGTGCTCAAGTTCTAAGCTACAGGGTCAGGATATGAGCTTGGAAGTATTGCTTCATAACAAGATTGGAATTAATTTAACATTGAACTATTTGATAGAGACAAAAATATCGACAAGGGGATGGTACTTGGGGGAGGAGAATAGAGGAGATGAGATGGGGAGTTTTTGATTTTGGGAGATAAAAATTGTAGTGTAGTTACACATCTTTTAATAGTCATTGACTCAAATAGGATGTAAATTTAAAAAAAAAAAAAAAAGTGCTCAAGTTCTAATTTTTGTCGTCTACTATGTACCTTTTCTCTGATATTGTGTAATAGCTAGACAGCTGCATACGCAATTTAACCTGATTCAAAAAGAGGACGGTGTTTTGAATCAACGAACTTTTAAGGTATGAATACCTTGATTTTAGGCGTGCCAATTCCTTCATACACTCACATAATCTAATATTTGGATCATACTTCCCTTTAAATTTAGGATCGTCTGATTACGTAATTGTATTTATCACAGGACAACTGAAGGTACCTTCTTATTCGGGAATAGCGCGGGCGCTATCTAGTAATTTATCTATTCTTAGACACATAGATTACATTCCTAGGAATAGAGAAGAGAGACAAGTAAGATATGCCGAAATACACGTTCTCATTACAACTACATTTTAATGTAACCATTACCGCAGAAGTGTATTCCGACACGTACTAAGCTTACGAATCGGCCTTAATAACTGGCTTCTAGCAAGATCAGGTTAAACACGTACCTTGTCTCATTCAGCACAAGACAAAGTAGATATTTCAGAGCAGGTTCCATAGCTTACTAGACTAAATGGTCATTAGACTAGACGAAATTTGAAATCTATACCTCACTAATCCAAGGGATGTGAAGAGCAGCAATAAGATTTTGAAGTAACTCCTAATTTAATAATAATTTATAGATCTATCTAATACACTTTTCTGTCATAAAATCTAGAGAAGTCCCACTGTAAATGACAATATTTCATGGGTATCTTAAATGTTCAAGCCAATGATGAAGTTTATTGTGTAGGAATAGAAAATAAAAAATATCAGCATGATACGAGTCATGATAGCAATATGCGAAGTGGCTAGAAACTTGACCTCAGATAGGAACTTAGTTTGCACTATTATTGAGCCTCCAAAAGCTTGTTCATTTGACGAGAAATATCCAACCAAAAACCAGGTTATTCTTGCGAAGTAACCTGACACTTATTTGATTTTAGTACAACTGTGGACTCATAAAATTTTTTCAACTTTTTGGGCTCCAAATTTGTGGGCCATGATATTTCGTTTAGCTGGCTTATTAGATCCAGACAATGCTAGCTTGTGCTGGAGGCGAAATTGCTCAAAACGGATGATTGAGTTTGGTATCTCATTCATTGATCTAGTTTAACGTCCTATGCGGTATCTATATACAGAACCATGAAGACGGTAAGCCATGTTAGGAAGGGAAAAAGCTTTCAACAAACAAAACCCGATGTCCCGCCACTCTGAACCGACCCGGCTTAACGCTGAGGACGTTCCTTTCAACCATAATTTTATAAACTTTCCTCAGAATTCATTAACTCCCCCTTCAATCAGACTAACGTTATGAGAAATTGAAAAGAGAAGGCACCTCCTCACTCGGCGTTGGTCTTCGAAGTGCTCGAAGAGTTGGCCCCGATGGTGGCGCTACTGTTGAGGCGATGATTGGTGCCACTGGGGCTTCGACTACCTTACGTGGTCGTCCTGGCCCCCTTTTGAGTCCTTCATCCTTCTTACTGGTGACTAAAGTAAATCCCTGATCATCAGTTGCTCCGACTGTTCGTATTGGCGCCATTGTTGGTTTTTCATTCCATATTTCCGCCGTTCTCGATAATAGCTCCATCCGAGCCTTCTCCACACTTCCCTTGTAGACCTGGTAGGTCCGACACGCTGCTTTCTGCCACGAACGGTGTTCCTTGCCGCAGTTGGCACAAGAAACCCTTTTCCTCGGACAGTCCCGAGTTTGGTGAGTGCCAGCGCACTCACCGCACCTGGCTGCCTTTCCACACGACGCCTGGGTGTGTCCCCACTGACTGCAGTTGTAACACTGCTTTGGCTGGGACCGTGGTGACCACACCTGCGCCGTGAAGAGCATGGCGTTCATCACAAGGCCGTTTCGGACCACTTCCGTTTGCATTGCCTCCGATGGGAGGCTGACCACAATTGATCCTCGATTTCGACCGTTTTTCTTCGATCGCTGGTGTTCCTTTCCGTCGTATAACCACCGTATCCGACTTATGACTAAGCCTGGAATTCGTGCCTTCATGGCCGTCTCTATCTCCCTGATGATGGCGAAATTGTCGGCATCTCTGCCCCCTTCGATTCGTGTCCGCAATGGGACACCGTTGACCATGACTGGAAAATCTTGCCGCAAAATTTTGAAATCCGTTAGTTGTCGCATATTTAGCGCCGCGTCTCTTTGGGACGCCGACTGGACATAAACCTCGGTATCGTTGCTCCGCATTTGACGGATCGCGTGTGCACCTTGAATGTGCTCTTTTGCCTTTGAAAGCAGCTCTTCCGGCTGCAATTTTTCTGCTCCATCAATTCTTATTCGAACCGCTGTTTTTGTCATTTGCGGAGCGACGACCGACGCGTAGCTCCTTGGTGGCGGCGCGCCCGAGGTCACTGCAGGAGCAGAAACACGAGCGGGATCCGCGAGGATTTTCTTGACGACTTCCTCTAGCGCCATCATCCTCTCCTCGATAGGAGACTTCTTCTGGGACATTTCCGTCCAGGCCCTTTTGTGTGCGTTAAAGGCCTTCACGGCCTCGTTCACGTCTTCCATCGATGGTAGGTCCTCCTCATCCATCTCTCCCATTACGATTAATCTAACCTGTTTTAGAAGTTTCCCTAGGATTTCAAGGTTCTTATCCTTTGGAGCTGTCTGCGCTCCGCTGCCGTTGTTTGATGATGCCGTTGTCGCATTTTGCGACGCGTCGAAACCGCTGGATTTACCCACACCAGCACCCACACCTGCCATGTTGGAGCACAGAAGATGAAATGATGAAAGGAGGGTAATGAAGATGAAAAAATAAGATTCACGATGTCAAATTGGCGATACAGGCAGCGTGGAATGCTGCGCAGATTTTTGAGTTTGGTATCTATCGACAATTTTTTAATATAATTTAGACGATAGCAATTTTCATGCAGTTTAGCCCAAGGACTTACCATCAAGCTATGATTATAGGAATAATTATTCTCATGCAAGCCGTGAAATTTTCAGCATAAGCACGACTTCATCCTCAAAATAGTTTACGACTAATTTGGACCTAACTAAATTTTTTGAGACTCTAGCTTTTGCCAACCTGAAATTACTGTCGCATAGGTAGCTGTTAGCAAAAGTTTGAGTGTTTATTTCGTCAAATACTTTCTAATATTCCGTCAATATTTGATTAGGTCGTAGCTAAATTGTTTAATATTTTGATAACGCTTCTCACTCCAATTAGGGTATTTTCATCTGGACCATTTCCGGGCGTCCATTTTGCGTGCGCAAAATCTATAAGCTTAACAGCATATATTTTGAGACCGGCCTCATCATCCTCCTCTTCATCATCATCATCATCATCAGATTCGGCTTCCTTAGCTCTCGATGGGTTACTCGCCTCTTCCATGGCATTTCTAAGAATTTGCCCATCCCCCTCAAATACGAAAAGTAAACTCGCTGAAAACATTCGATTTTCGTGGCTTTCAAGGGCCGATTGAATTCGGTTCAAATCGGCGAGAAAAGCCTGCAAAACAATTTTCCCTAACTCTTCATTTAGTCCGGCACCTTGATTGAAAATAAAACTTTTGAAAGCGTCCTCAACATTGTCTTTGTTGACGCAAAATCTTCCATAGTTCTTGTCATAAATTTTGTAGCCATCTTCATCTACATCCTCCCCCTTTGAAGAGGGCCCTTGCCACACCCGCATTCCCGCAATCCGGAACCCAAGGTCCTTATGCGTTGATTCAGCGGTGATTTTGTCGAAACGATTTCGTTTATCTTCGGGTGCATCATCGGCCCATAAACGTACTCCAAGTTTGACATCCAAAATATTAGGTTTGTGGAACCCATAGGAAATATTTTCAAGTACCACAGCCTTGTCTGTTGCTATTCGATGGCCAGAAGTGCTGTTAGCTATGCATTGGAGGGATGGATTTTCCGCAAGTTCAGAGATAAAGTCGAAATCCTTATTTGTCGACCCACCAGGCTGTAAAGAATTGATTGATTCTTCTACACTCGTCTGATTTGGCTGTGGTGGTAAATTTGTGACGTCTTCCTCGATGGATGGATTAGGTATTTGGTCGTTCAAAGATAGAGTGCCGACAAATCTTGGCATCAAATCGACGAATTCAGGATAAAATGCTATTGAGGTTTCGTAAAAATCGATTTCAGTTGAAGTGCACGGTTTAATTAATAGTTCGCCGTCAGCATCACAAAGGATGCCATCACTAATCGCGGGTTAGTTTTCTACTTAATAACTTTGATCTATCTGGGGAGCTTACTGCCCGGCGACGGCGTGGTTATAGCCTACTAGCTGAGTACGAGACGGTAATGATTTGGCCATTTGCTTCTTTAACAGGCAAGATGTCTGGACCAGTGCCGTGGTGATCTCATATTTAAGCTGACATGAAGTGTGAGGTTCGCATGCAGGGTTAGCGTCAACTTTAAAAAGATGATATTCATGGGTATCAGAATTAAGGGACCATGGAATTTGGCTGGGCGGTGATGCGGGAGTGCGAGACTTGGCACTGAGGGTGGATAGAGTGGGGCTCCATGTGTGAGAAATGCATTGAACAATGGGCTCTTTCTCAATCAAGGAGACTAGTGGCCAGTAGAGTCGGAAGAACGGGGAGTTTGTTGCATGTATTTACTAGGCCTGCATTGTCCCGTAATTCTCCAGCGGCCACTCCAAGCTTGAGTGCACATCAAATTGTTGCCTTAAATCAGCATGACACGGTATTCCTCCTTCTGCTTTGGGGGCGCACACGGATGTATGGAAAAGACTTGGTAATCGCAAGTTGCTGGTGTCAGATTATTAGTAGCAGCCCGTTAGTGGGAGACTCGTAGACCAGGTTCTGATAGATGTTAAATTTAGGGCTCCTTAGCCGAGCGGGTCCGCTAGGCCAGGGAGCATGTACGTTGCTGTTGTCAGAAAGGTACGTAGTCAGTGGGGCGGCTAGATTACGGGAAAAATCTCGTAGATGAACAGATTAGATACAGCATAAGCAGTAGCCTTGGTAAGCTCTCGATCATTGTCAGCGCTGTCATTGCCAATCTGCTGATTCAGATAATCCAGCATGCACCGGTTGACTTACAATATCCTCGTCATAATGCCCATCCCGCCGCAACCTGCGTCGAGATCTGAACAGACTACGATCACTTTAATGGATGCTATTTCTAGTGAGAACTGATGTAATTGCCTGATCAATATGTTATTTCACATCCACTTCTACACCTTCACAGTTTGATATCTCTTGCCCATGTCTGGGAAAATAAATGCCCATTGCTTTTTTGACATCCATAGCCCCACCTGCACAAATTCAGTGAAATTTCGCAATACCGAACAAGTTGGTCCACGAGGCAATAATTCAAAATACTCCACCATTTCAATATTTCACTCCAAAAGAGATTAAATCCTACCTAAGCCTCAAAAAGTCTACAAGTACCAGCTAGTACATCCTCATCTAATTATCACACCTTTAATCGTCCTTCTATGGCCTTAGCTTGTCACCAAATACACGCCCACGCCAATATTCACACCCAACAAAGGAAATAAAGCGTGGCGCACAAATATTTGAGACTGCAGTTGGGATGAACGTGAGAGTTATCAGGACAAGTTCACAATATGATGTAGCGGATGGATACAGCCTTGACGGGCGTGGAATTTCGAATTTTGCCAAGGAGTTTTTATAAATGGAGCTTTATGCGTGCCAAGACTTCGACTACGAGAGTGCAAGCGACACTATAAACACTGTCGTGGCTGGATGGTGCGGTGGTACATCATCTTGGCCGGTCCTCCAAGTAAAGTCTAGATAGTCTAGACACATATCCCACTTGAGACATGAGATCGCTGGTTCGAATCTGGCAAAACACAACCACATTTCTCGCGACGCTGGTGTACAGATATGACGAGGGTATACTTAGATAATCAAATGATTTGAATTTCACTATAGTGGTGTAAGGATTCTATGTTTCATTTTTAATTTAGTATTTATTTTTAGTTTTCTTACAAGCGGCTATGTGTGAGGGAACGAAACAATGGCATTGAAGCAGAGTTGGGTTATTCCAAGTGGCGATCATTTGTATTTGGGACCTGGAACATGCAATAAGATCAAGGTGTAGACCATTAGCAAAAGCGCTTGGACTCATATTTCCCCTGTAAAGCAAGCTGTATATAGGTCCTCTCCACCTTGAACCTCTTTCTAGATCTGTAGTAAATCTTTTCATCTTACGGTTTATCGACCACGATCATTCATCCCTTGACACTATGGCAATACCGCAGCTCTTGGCACTGGGTACTCTATTATGATTAGGATCAGCCTTATGTCATGATGGAACAATGGAAAGAAATCATGTAAATAAATAAGGGCTTGGTCTACTGTCATAACCTACACCTTTAGATCATCCCTAGCCGCCTCTAGTTTCTCAGATACTATTAGTTCCCTTCAGCCAAACCATCAGTTTCTCTCAATGACCTCATGTACCACATCAATTATCTCCCCTGTATACTCCTCTTCTCTATTATTTCTCACTCCTACTCAAACCGCCGCTACACTCTGACGGGTGAATACTTACGGAAGAGGGTCGAATGTTCGTGTAAGTGTCATATTAACTAGGCTATATAGGAGTAGGACGATGGATACTCATGGGAAAGTTATGATCACAGTGGGTCTCATTAGTCGCTATCGCGTGTGTTCGCATGATATGTAAGACTTATATCTATTTTCTCGTACAAGAAAAACTTAGATTAGAGAATGAAAGGAGGTTGAGACTTCCTTATATGCTGCTCTAGACTTTTTTTTTGCATCAGATTTGAATTGCGTATGCAGCTATCTAGCTAAGACACAGTATCAAAGAAAAGTACAGAATAGATGAATCAATGTAAAGGAAGAGCACTCATGCCTCGGATTTCATTTCCAAGGACCGCTGCGAAGTTATGGTAGCTTTTTCTTCACCCCAAGTCAACCCTCATCCGTGGATACCCACGCAGGGGAACATCTCAAACCCTGAGTTATCCAGACATGCCTTCATCATCCACTGGGTCTTCTCCGCGCGAAATTTAGTCTTCGGTGTCTCGTTACCAAGTGGAGTAGGTGCCAAGGCTACTCAAACTATACCAGAGAATACCACCAGGATGCGGACTACGGCACCTTCCATCGTTTGTGTATTTTTTATAGTGTCCGCTGCACTCTCGCAAGCCAAGTCTTTGCGCGCACAAAGCTCAATTCGTAAAACTTCTTGCCAAACTTCAAAATCACACGCCTGTCGGGATAGTATCCGTCCGCTACATCATCTTGAAAACTTGTCCTGATCCCTCTCATGTCCATCCCAAAGAACTGTCTCCCAAATTTCTGCGCCGCGCTTTGTTTCCTCTGTCTGGTATAAATATCGGCGTGAACGTGTGTTTGATGGTAAACTGAGGCCATAGAATAGCTGATGAGGGGTGTGTTGATTGAAATGAGGATGTACTAAGTCGTACTTGTAAACTTGATGAGACTTAGGTCGAAGTCGAACTCATTGGGAGCGAAAATTTGAAATGGCTGAGAATTTTGAATTATTGCCTAGCGGGGCAACTTCTTTGGTATTGCGAAATTTGACGTAACTTGGCTCTGGGAGAATATTTCACTCCCAGATTCGTGCTGCTCTAGAATTACTGTGTTGTTCACAGCCTAGTGCTAGAACATTCCCTTGTGATGTCATTTCTCGTAGGAGAGAAATGACCATCTCGTTCTCCCTGGGTCCATAATTTTATATCAGGAGGTCGGATGGCCTAGTGGTACACCATCCAAGCCGGTCTTCTAAGTAGGATCAGGATAGCCCGAACATCTATCCCACTTGAGACAGAAGATCGCTGGTTCGACTCCAGCAGACCTCACCTTACTGAAGTAAGCTACATTGATAATGGTGGCATGTCTGGATAACCCGCGGTTTTTTGAGAGGTTTCCCTTGGGTGAGTTTCACGGATGGCATAATTCGACAGCGGTGAAGAAAAAGCCGCATTGTCACAGCCGTAGTGAGACTTGCAAATGATATCTGAGGCATGATGTTCATCACAACTATATCATCATTGTATCTGACTGAAGTCAACACCTGCATGGGCCGAAAAGGCGCCAAATCAGGATAATGAACAAAAAAAAAGAAAATTCTCTATCTGATTCCATAATTTCTATTTTATCGAGTCCTATTTAGGCCCACAATACCCATATATGCATTATACACTAAGCACCTCACGGTTTAGTTCCACAGTCACGTGTATACATTATGATATAACCCCAAGGTTCTACCATGGTAAGTTACATGGATAACTCAACAGTAAGCGAACATACCTCATAGTGGTATATGCGAATGAAATCCAGGGTAAGAGTGTCTCTAACGTTAAAAGAGTCATCCAATTTGTATCAATAGCACCGGTCATGTATCATAGCTGTATAGTTGCATACTGTAAGCAGAATTATGTCTGCATAAGTGGATACAGTCCATAGGCGAGATTATGATCGGCGACAGGGGTACAAGAGTTATTGTATCTTGACTCGGATGGCCTAGCAGGCACAAGAACTTTGAGGTAATGTTCTGGTGCAGTGTAGAAAATGCTAGAGCCGAGGCTGTGCAGTCTGATGTTGAGTAGCTCATGTATGGTAAGGGGTCACTGAAGGATATTTAGGGCCAGCCCAAATTCTCATCGTAGAAGTATAACAGAAAAACCTTAATAATCTTTATAGTTAACTTGTTCTCTCTATTTTCTTTTTAGATCACGCGACACCAAACGGTTTGCGCAACTGTCAGGAAATGCTGCTTAATCAGCTTGTTGGTCAAGTTCAAGGTGTTCACATCCTTGGTACACAACACATCTTGATCGCTCTTCACTTACAGTACTCATGATATACATTCCTCTGCATATCCCATGTTACCGTCTATGATATCTTACTCTCGTGACAATCCCTTTTCAATATCCCAACAGGTTATGAGACCGGTGTTTAATAATTTATCGGCTTCCGTTTTAGAACATTAAACAACAATGTCTTCATTCAACGCAGAATTAAGAGGCACCCGCAATCACGATGGTCTTCCACTACACAAATCTAAGTGTGGAAACATTGTGATCCTGGGTCTTGGAACATATACAGAGTGGCGGATTACTTGCGAGATCGCCTTGATAAACGCAGGCGTTTTAAATATCGCTGATGGTACATGGAGGAGACCCACTGCTAACGACCATGTACATGCTTCACGTCAAAATACTCGATCAGCCTCTTCAAGCACACCACACCATGATGTCGATACCAACGACAACGAATTTCGGGTAAAGGAAGAGAAATGGTTGTCCAAAGCCCGTGACACTCAAGTTATTATATCTAGCTCTATCGAGACACAACTGATGGAGCAGTCGCTCGGGTTACTGAGGAACATCGATCCTGTCGGGCTATGGAATTTCCTTCTCCAAATAGACCCAAATAAAGATCCAACAACAATCGCAGAGTTGAGGTCCAAGTTTGCCTCCATGAAGTTTGATTCGAGAGTAGACACGATCCAGTCCCTTGTCCTACGTCTCAACAGTCTTAGGGTCAAACTATCAATGACGTCTAGATCGATCACTGAGGAGGATGTAAAGGAGCAGCTAATTGCATCTCTCCCTAAAGATAATTCATTTCGTCAACGGCTCGACCACACGCTCTAAACATGGGTAGAAGTCTCGCAGAAACGATAACCTATCTCCAATCTTGCGAGTCCAACATCTCTTATGCTCAGCCGCCTCAACCACAAGCTGCAAATCTTGCACTCAGCAGCAATAGAAAAAGAGGACGTGGTACATATCAAAGGGGACGCAATTTAACGCACTTTGATCGCCGTGATCAAGCCCGCGGAGAGCCTAACCGAAAAGGAAAATATAGAGGAATGGCAACTGATGAAAAGGAGTGTTTCTTTTGTGGCAGAAAAGGACATGTAGAACGAGATTGTTGCATTAAGCAATCTAAAAGCAGAGAGGCCAAGGACATGAATAAAGCTAGGAGTGATGCTGATGCTCAATATGTCCAAGTTAGAAACATAAATTAAAATGATTCACCCTACCTGTCTTATCATCTTGAACATAGACATACCGCTTGCTCAGAGCAAAACCTGGATGAAAGTCTACCTCTATTCAAAATATCAAGTAAAAGTAAAAGCCCACAAAATAAAACAAATTCCGAAAATATACAGGGCTTGATCACCAGCGGGATTCATAAACTCCTAAAATTTACACGGCTTTTGAACCCTAATGCAACAGCTTTCCCAGCTTTCCCAACTGTCACAAAACACGCATTACTTACCAAGCCCAGAGAAATTCTCACAATAATCGACTCTAGAGCTCCAGAACATTTTAGTGGCATGAAGGACGACTTCTCTACGCTCAAAAGATGGAGCAGTCCAAAGTCTGTCCAAATTACAAATGGAAAAGTTATTCAATGCGAAGGCGATGGCAATATATCTTTTAGGACTAGTGACAAGATAATTGAATTAAGAGAAGTATGATTTATTCCTGAGTTTGGTCAAATGCGGCTTCTGCCCGTCTGGGCCTTCAATAAGAGGGGTATAGATGAAAAGTTTGCTGATGGCCATTGTCAAAAAACATGGAACGACTTAATCTTGTTTGAAGCAGAAGGAGAGGATGGTGTCTTCAAAGTTAAAACAAAATCAATACCTCAAGCAACATCAGCCACAAAAGTTCAGCAACAAATGCCGCAAAAAATAGAGACTGAGTGTCACAGATCAGCTCTATGATATTCTCTGAGGGCATCATTGATGTAATTTTGGAATGAGCTTGGTGCATTCGCCAACCCGAAGGACATTACAAGAAGCTCTCAAAATATTTTCAACATTCCGTACCATGTCTTCATCGGCCCCAGCTAATACGAACCTTACCCCAGAGATTTTGGACGAACTGAGTAGCATATCCGATATCTCTCAGTTATTCGAAGGGGTGAAGAATCGCCCAGACCTAATGTTTGCTGATATACAAGACTTGGTACGAAACAAAGAGGCCGCAAGTGCACAACTTGAAAATGCACAGAAAAGAACCGTCATGCTTGAAAAACAGGCAGCCAAAGGAAAGCGCTCGTCAGTGGATATGGAATCGACGATGAGCCAGTTTGTTGATGCCTTACAAGAATCGAAAAGGTCCAGGTCTGTGATGATTCCCGATCCGCCAGTTTACACGGGCTCAAAAGAAGATTTCGACATCTGGAGGAATAACATGTAAATGAAATTAAATGTCAACCGAGAACATTTTTCTAATGATCATGCAATAATGATTTACATCCACTCCAGGTTAGACACAAAATGCCAAGCTCACCTTCATGCTTGGGTATCTAACGGCTTCATTAGATTTCCTTCGGCTGTTGACATGATGGAGATCCTAAATATCATATTTCATGACCCGAATCTAGAATGTGACGCATCAGCACGGCTGCATAGTAACCCTCAGAACAACAAACCTCTCTCAGTATGGATTTCTGAGATCCGACGTGACGCAGCAATTGCAAACTACGACCCGAATTCCATTTACCTTCGCGACTTGGTCTTCCACAATTTAAGTTTGGATCTGAAAAAGGCGTCAGTGCATGAGAGAGGATTAAGAAAAATGGATTTCAATGGAGCAGTTGCGTGCCTCCAAGACAAAGAAAACGATCAGAGATCTTACCTCAATGTCTTTTCTGATTCCAATCAACACCAGCCTCCATGTCAGGCTTCACGTAATCAGCGGCTTTCAAGATTTGATCCAGCAGGAGACCCAATGGATCTTTCAGACGCCAACATGCGACCACGAGGCTCATTAGCAATGTAAGAAAAGACACGGCGTCGGCAACTCCGGCTGTGCTTGTACTGTGGTGGAAGTGGTCACTTGGTAAGTTCCTGTCCGGTAAAACCAGCCCGCTTCCAGGTACACGGTAAAACTGCCGAAATGCCACAACAGGCACCTATTCGGGATTCGGGAAATACGTGAGCTCTTCAACAAGTCGCCTGAAGAGCTTTTTACCAGCATTGAAACTGTCATCCACATCTGTTTTCGGAGAATCATGGAGAGAATCTCGTCATTTTGTAATTAGCTGCTTTACTTACAATAATGAATCAAAACCTGTTCCTTCTCGTGCTCTAATTGACAGTAGCGCTCCTACCTGTGGATTTGTCGATGCTGACTTTGCGCGCAAGTATAACCTGAGCTTGATACTCTCAAAAGAACCTCGCTCCTTCTGTGTTTTCGACGGAACTGAGTCGTCTGCAGGCCAGATCACTCATTTAGCCATGACTTCACTCACAGTAAATGGTCATACCGAAATGATATATCTCTTTGTGGCAAAGCTAGCACAATTTGACCTTGTCCTTGGACTCCCCTGGCTACAGCTTCACAATCCAAAGATATCTTGGGCTGAAAATACAATCCTCTTCAATCACCCTGGTTTTAGGAGTCATAGTCTCAATTTCCCAGCTGAAGTGAAAGGATTAGCACCTGAAGAAGTAACTGCGACAAAGACCATTAGGAATACGGCTAAAGTTTCGGCCCCCTGCTTACAAATTGAAAGTTGTGATCTTAAATCATTTGAGGAGTCAGCTGCTAGGAAGGATCATGAAATCTTCGCAATGAGTATGGAAGATATAAATGAAGCCCTCAGTGAAAAACCGAAAGTTGATCCAGCTAAGATCCTTCCAAAAGTATATCATAAGTACCTCTCTGTATTTTCAAAGGACGAAGCGGATAAGCTACCAGCTCACAGGCCAAGTGATCATCGTATTATTTTGAAATCAGGCTCTGAAGCACCTTGGGGTCCGTTATACGGAATGTCTCGAGAAGAACTTATGATTCTCCAGAAATATTTCAAAGAAAATCTCCAGAAGGGATTCATCAGAACAAGTTCATCGCATGCATCGTCTCCTGTCCTGTTTGTCAAAAAACCTGCCGGCGGCCTCAGATTTTGTGTTGACTATCGAGCTCTAAACGATTTTACAGTTAAGAACCGATATCCAATTCCACGAATCAATGAAACTCTGACCTTGCTTGGAAAAGCTTAGTATTTCTCTAAATTAGATTTTATCTCAGCATTTAATCGAATGCGCATTGCAAATGGTGATGAGTACCTATCTGCTTTTCGTACCCGTCTTGGTCTGTATGAACTTTGTGATGCCCTACGGGTTGGCGAATGCACCATCTCATTCCAAAATTACACCAATGATACCCTCAGAGAATATCTAGACGAGTTTTGCACTGCCTATATTGATGATATCCTCATATTCAGCCAGACTATGGAAGAACATGTACACTATGTCAAGCAGGTCCTCAGTCGCCCTGAACATGCTGGTTTACAGATTGATATAAAGAAATGCGAGTTCCACGTTCAATCAGTCAAGTTTCTTGGTCTCATAATTACGACTGAAGGTATTAAAATGGATCCAAAGAAATTAGATGCAATTGAATCATGGCCAATACCAGAGAACAGCAAAGAAATATCACGATTTCTTGGCTTCACTAACTTCTATCGAAGATTCATTCTAGGATTTGGTTCCATTGTTATGCCGTTGACTGATAGCCTTAAGAAAGATACAGTGTTTTATTGGAGCGATAAACAGGATTCTGCATTCAAGTTAATTAAACAAAAGTTTCGAGAAGGGGTGGTGCTTTCTCACTTCAATTGGGAGCGTCCAGCTCGCCTAGAAATGGACGCTTCTGATCGAGGGACTGGAGGAGTTCTACTTCAGCCTGATGAAATAGGCAGTTGGAAGCCAGTCGCATTCTTTTCTTGGAAGATGAACCCAGCAGAGTTGAATTACGAAATATACGACAAGGAACTTATAGCAATTGTTCAAGCCATCGAAGAGTGGCGCCCAGAGCTGGAAGGGTCCCCTGAACCCATAGAAGTTGTAACAGATCACAAAGCTCTAGAGTATTTTATGAAATCGCGACTACTCAGCCGGCGTCAGGCTAGATGGAGTGAGTTCCTATCGCGTTTCAACTTTAAAATTTATTATCGCCCGGGTTTCCAGAATGGGCCAGCAGACGCGCTATCCCGCCCATC
Organism: Blumeria hordei DH14; assembly: GCA_900239735.1. Taxonomy (NCBI): domain Eukaryota; kingdom Fungi; phylum Ascomycota; class Leotiomycetes; order Helotiales; family Erysiphaceae; genus Blumeria; species Blumeria hordei. The sequence continues at coordinate 2,306,890 of OENG01000009.1, read as the reverse complement.
TGGATCCCCCGATCCAAATCTTCAAAAATTCCTTGAGCAACGAGTTTTTAAACTGCATAATCTGACGCCTGGTATGGGAGAAAGTCAGTTATTAGCTAATGTGTCTGTTGAACAGTCAGAGCACTCACAGTCTCCCATAACTTTCGATACACCCATGAATGTTATATCAGACGTAAAAACTCCACTAACATTCCTAGAATGTATCCGCCAAGGAAGCCGCATTGATAAGTCTATTATAGTCGTAATCAAAGCCTTAAAAATATAATGCGCCTAGAATCAAAAATTTCACCCTAGCCGAGTGCGCATTTAGTAGAGGTCTCTTGGCCTACAGAAACAAGATTGTAGTCCCACAGAGTGAACAAGATCAATCTTTAGCCATGGAAATTATTCAGTCGCACCACGATCCACCAGCTGCCGGACATCAAGGAGCAGCTGCGACGTATTCTGTTATAGCTCGCAAATTCTTCTGGCATGGTATGTTAGGTCAAATAAAGTGATTTGTTCGGAACTGTCATACTTGCTCGCGCATTAAACTCAATCGTGAAGGAGCTCAAGTATTGTTATGCTCACTTTCAGTGGCAAATGAAATGTGGCGACACATTGCAATGAATTTTGTTGTAGACTAACCTGTGAGTAAAGACTGGAACGACGCCGAATTCAACAGCATGCTAGACGTTGTGGATAGAATGACTAAGCAAGTACACATCACCCCATGCAACGACTTGAGCGCGCGTAGTACCGCATACATGTTCTATAGAGACTATTTCCGCCTTCATGGTCTGCCAGACACCATAACTTCCGACCGTGGAAGTCCATTTACTTTCGAAATTTGGAAATGGACATGTAAATTCCTACAAATAGATCATCGACTGTCGACTGTTTTTCATCCACAAACCGATGGCCAAACTGAACGTATGAATGCGCGTATCGAGCAGCACCTAAGGGACTCCACCAACTCTCGATGCCGAAGATCCTAACCCTGAGTTTGAAGTTGAAAAGATAATTGGTTCCCAATGGGTCAATAATAAGTTACATTACCTCGTCCGATGGAAATGTTACGGGCCTGAAGACGATTGGAGCATACCTATTTCTGAAACAGACGGATTCAAAGAAATGGCTAAAGACTTTAACCAACTCAATCCTTCAGAACCCAAGCCTGGTGATACGGTTCCTCGACTAAATGTAAACTTATCTCGCCGGAGCCCGAGGAAATTAAGGAGGGGGTAATGTCACAGACCAGCTCTAGGATATTGTGTTGCACCTGGCCAACCGCCCCATGAGTACACTCAGGAATAGGGTTACAGTGTTACGATAGCAACACTCACTAGTCAAGATACTGATCAGTTACTATGTTACAGCTGTGGGCTTTGCACCATTGATTGTAGTGACCGGTCTTGTTGTAATTATTAACAGTCCTGCACCTGTAACCCTGGTCATGCACTGTCTCGTTTTCATTTCAATCTGTTGACGAACATGCAAGGTCTGTCTTATACTTAGTTAGCTTGGGGGCCTACTGGTAGTAAAGACACACCCACACCTTGATAATGTCGCCATAGTGGAATTAGGGCGCATATCCTAGTTATTTTCTGCATTCGTCCCACTAGGACTAATTCCTGTATATATCTAGTGGCCTTATCCTTCAAAAATATTCAGTTCATTACGTTTACTGAATATCTCTGAAGGTCATATTCATACCTGCTTCGTGTCAACCTACCAAGATTTATTCCATAAATCTCTATTCACCTGCTTCTTTATTCGGCGATAACTCTACACTCTCCTCCATCGCTCCAGCATTCCGCTCTCACGATCCTTAACCTTTCAACAGGTCTTAGGTACTTCAGGAAGCTCTTGGGCTGTGTTTAGACTGTAGCTTCTTGTCTTGTAATTTAACTACTCTCTTGACCTCATCTTAGTCCTCGTCTTCGTCTTCGTCCCCGTCCTCGTCCTACTCTCCGTCCTAATCTTAGTCCACTGTCCGCGAGCCCTGACACCTAGTTGCCAAAAAATGCCTCCATCAATACTGCCAGCAACACAAGTAGGCCAGACAAAAGTGCTCAAGTAGAAATAGTGGCCCCTGTAGTGGTCCATAGAGGCAACAATGCCTAAGCCCTACCAACAAAACTCCAGCTCCGAAGCCTAGTTCGCAAAAACCTGACGCAAGAGTCATCATCCGACTACCTGTAGCACACTCCCTCCCTTACGAAGATCCACTCCTTGTTAGAACAAAATTACGCCACCTTCTAAGCCGCCCGGAACTTATCAAAGATATCCGGATGGTACCCACGGGGCTAGCCCTAGTGGCTCCAACTCCCTCTCAAGCTCAGGAACTATTCGAAGCATCGAAAGATCTGGAACTAATCACCGGCGAAGCACCAATTGAGCGGCAAGAAAAAAGAATAAACTAACTACTAGGCCCAATACCTAAATACGGATAAAATTCATGGGGAAATCGCGAGGCCCTTACATATGAAGAAATTAGATAGGAGCTTGAAGCAGAGAAAATAAGCAATGATTCTATATACGCAATATTCTGGACTCGCTGGTCCAATCAATCACCAAGCAATGATGGTACACTGCGCCTAGTACTTAAAGCCTCATGCGTTAAGAGTCTTCCCAAAAATGTACGTCTATTTGCAAGAGCCGCACGACTTAGACCTATCGAGGACCAACCACAGATTCCCTCCTGCTCTAAATGTCACGGATTTCATAATGTTAACGCGTGCACCCGAAGACCTCGCTGTGGCCTATGCGCTGCCGAACCACACGACGGGGTGTGCAGTACCCCTTATAAATGTCTAAATTGTCGTGGCTCACATCTGAAAGCTACTGTCAGCTGCCCAGCACGACCTCGCCGAGATATTGGAGTCTTTATAAGCCTCAACAAAGAAAGACTGCGACAAATACGTCAACAAGGTCACAAAGCTTGGCAGGCCAAAAACCCCCCTCTAATACCTCAAGCGCCTGAAAATTAAAGCACTGTACCAACTCCCGACCTTGAAATGGAGGATTTCGGGAGCAAAACCACCTCAACAAAGGAAATTCCAGCGGAGCTTTCAACTCCTACCACCGAAATACAACTTTAATGACCCGCGGCCGAGGATTTAAAAAGCAGACAGCGTTTGGCCTCTGCATATTCCAGGTCAATGTCGGCAAATCTGGTCCAGCACACGAATCTGCACTTGATCTCGCTTCCCAATCAGGAGCCGATATGATCCCTATCCAAGAGCCTTGGATCATCTCGAACTTCTCCCTTAGAATCACAAAAACCCACCCGGGGTTCCAAACTTTTTCTCCTATCTCCGAATGGACAGCCCGGCCTCGAGTTATGACTTATACTCGGAAAGGTCGCAGCCTCTCTCCATTTTATCCAAACTCTTATTCAAGCGATCTAATACGTGTCTACATTCACCGTCAAGGGAGGCGTATGGTTGAATTTTGGAATATATACAATGTCCCAGCAGGCTCCTCTGATTTAGGGGAAGGCCTAAGAGCTCTCTTCAAAATAAACGAAAGCCCTAACATCCTTGCGGAGGATTTTAACATACACCATTCAGCCTCGGATCCGGTGGCCAGACAAGATTGGGTCCATGGAGAATCCCTACTGGTCTGGTATTTCAAGAAAGGCCTGTCCCTTCTGAGCCCATGTGAAATCCCAAAACATGCCGCAGGAGGAGTACTGGATCTCTGCTTTGTGCAATCCAGGTTTCACTCCTCTTGCAAAATCTGCCAAGATCTCGATGCTAGCGTAGACCATAGAACTCTTGTAACGCATATTCCAGATAATGGCCCAGATACTCTCGCCCTCGGCCAGCTTCAATACGCTGCCTCTAACTGGGAAGCCTTCCGGCAAAACCTTTCTGACCAACTCATAACCCCGCCCTCAGCAAACCTAAGTGAGGAAGCATCTTTCCTTGTTGATGCACTATCTGGTGCGTTACAAGCAGCCTGCCCTAGATCATAGGAAAAGTCAAGGAGTAACCCATGGTGGAATGTCAAATGCGCTAAAGCTCATCGAAATTTTTGCCGCGCTAGACGTTTCGGTTCAAACGCTACAGAGGAGCGTCGGGGCTTCGGCAAGATTGTCAGGAAAGTCAAACAAATGTACTGGCGTCAAAAGATAGAGAAGATCTCCAATCTAACTGAGACTTATTTGGTCACTGGGTGGTACAAAAAAACAATCTCTGTTTCAGACCCCCCCCCTTATCGGACCAAGTGGGCATGCATTATCACCTGAAGCAAAATCGCAGCTCCTCAAAGACACACTTCTAAGTCGACATCTAGATGTACCTACTGTGTCCAGAAAAAACATCCGCTGGCCCTCACTTACTGACGAGGAAATATTCCGCTCATGCTATCAAGTAACCTGCTCTGCACCCGGAATAGATGAAGCCACAACAGATTCCCTCAAGAAAGCGTGGCCTATAATAGGCTATCGGATCGCAGCTATTTTTCGTCAATTTATCCAGTCGGGACTTCACTCACCTGTCTTTAAAAAGTCCAACATAATTATTTTACCAAAGATGGGAAACCGCAATCTCTCCCTACCCAAATCATATAGGCCAATCGCACTTTTTTCTTGCCTTGGAAAAGAATTAGAAAGGCTAATTGCCCGAAGACTCTCCTACCTAGCCCTCAAAGCACCGCATTCTCTTTCAGGATTAATGTAGTACGGTGCCCCGCCGCGTGGCGACAGATCTCATAACAGCTTTGGCTTGCGATATTTGAATGGCATGGGCCGAAAAGAAGGTCGCAGAAGTTGTTACCGTAAACATAAAAGGTGTCTTCGATGGAATCCAAAAAGGACGCCTCTCTTACCGCCTATGTAGCCAAGGATGACCACCTAATATTGTACGCTGGGTAATCTCTTTCATGGAACAACGTGAGGCCACCTTATCTTTGGATGGCATTAAATCGCCAAGTTTTCAAATCTACTGCGGCCTTCCACAGGGGTCCCCTGTATTACCAATCCTCTTCCTTTGGCTATGTCACGGGAATAAGTCCTAGGAATGGCTTAGCGAACTTGGGACTTAGAGACTTCCATGTACATAGTTAGATTTACTCTCCCTATCGCACAACACAGTTATCTATCTCGAACCATCCAGATCCAGATATTCCATTCATACATTCCGTGACAGGCTATAGAAGGTGCACTCAATCTATCACGCGGCCGATTTGACTACGCTGACGACATTGCGCATTTCGCATCTGCACTAGACCTTTCCTCTTGCGCAAAACTGCTCCAGAATAAATTAGATCAAATGCTTACTTGGATATGGGAACAGCATATCTTTTAAGATTTCCAAAACTGAGTTACAGTACTTCCACCGTAAACATGGAACGCCAGCAGAACCAATTCTTTACATTAATGGTCTTGAGATCAGGCCTAACGAACACATGTTGTGATGTAACTGTCACAGCTGGCATGAGTGCACCCATGTCTACAATATTAGTGCTAGTATATAAGACAAGGATTAAGTAGCGTTATCATGACTGTTATTACGATCAGCGCTAAGAGCTGAGTGTTACTGGTACAACCAAGCGCAGAATATGTTACTCTGGTTACGTGACTGTGGACTGTGTTATGGGTGTAAATTATGTACATATATATCAGTCCTATCTATGGGACTGCATCTTCAATCAATTATCTTTGAACTTGTCTCACATTCTCAGTGTCCCATTATCTCTTCCTGCTTATTCGCCATAATCCCTAGCCTACACACCATTCTATATCTGCTCATAACCTAGTCATAACAACACACCAGGTTTCTTGGAGTTTATTTTGATCGGAACTTGCGATTCAGATACTATGTTATCCAGGCCTGTAGAAAGTCTCTTAGCATAACAGGTCACTTAAAACGAATAACATGTACCACCCGAGGCATTAATCCACACCTTCTCAAACAGGCTCTCCAAGGAGTAGCAATTGCCACGCTTTTCTATAAAGCTGAAACATGGTACTCATGTTGTAATTAAGGCAGCAACATGACTGCAGTAGACAAATAGTTCATATTAGAATAATATGCACTGGCGCCATGAGATATGATTAACCTATATCATCACTCACTGGCATGAATATTAATTAGCCAATAGATGCCTTACAGCATACATTGGCTTCAGGATCTCCAACAACCTTCCAATTTAGGTTAGATAAGGAAGTATGTTGGAATTTACACTAGTGTGTGGAAAACCCCGCTTTCATGTATATAGAGGGACTTCTCGCTACACAGATAGAATTATAGAAATTTCTTTACAATTAACTATCCAATAAATATCAGTAAACTTCTTCGTACATTAAACAGATTCATCATATCTCTAAATCAACTTCAAGGCTAGTATTTAACTCTTCCAATATCCGGAACAATTTCAATTACTCAAAGTCGACACCAAAAGGTATCATCACACATATCCAATGTAGAATAAAAGATGCTGCCTGTGCAGTCCTCCCTGTCTACTTTACAACCCCTACTGCCGCCCTTCTCCGAGAGACTGGGTGGGGCCCGGCACTTGCATGACTTGAGAGAAAACATGACCGTCTCGCAGTCAGAGTTGCAGCAGCAGACCCAAGGCATCTGCTCCGACGACGCTGGAACTCACCTTGTATGCGTTGGATCTGCCAGTGAACCTCTCCCGAACTTTCCACCGACACCATTCCGTCACCCTGGGACATCAACATCAAGTCACACTTACAAACTATAGGCGCTGTAGGCAAAAGAATAGGTCTACAGGAATTCAAAAAGTGGCACACATCACAGTCCCCCTAAGACTTATCTGTTTTCTCAGATGGAGCACTTATCGACGACCAAGCCGGAGCTGGGTACGTGATATACCGCGGCCTCTTGCAGGAAGTCGGGCGGGGCTCACTTCCTCTCGGAATTTCTGCTGAGGTTTACGATGCCGAAATTGCCGAAGCAACCGAAGGACTCGCCGCAGCACTTCGTAACCCATGGCTCGATACGCCAATATGGTGTTTGTATGCCTAGACAACCAGGAGGCTGCCCTTCGGCTTCTTGTATGCACCCCCACCCCCTCTAGTTCTTCTCGCATCACTCAATTCAGAGGGCTTGCGAAAGCATGGATAGAAGAGACCGTTGTCACTTCATAGAAGTCGGCTCAGTCATCATTAGATGGTGCCCTGCACATGTTGGTATTTTGGGAAACGAGGCTGCAGACGTTCTCGCCAAACAGGCCTGCAAACTCCCAGCTTCCTCACTTGCAACATCAATCTCGAGAGCAAAGAGGGATATTAAAATTTGATACCAAGATTCGGCGACTAGATATTGGACGCAAAACGCCCCCGAAAGATACAAACAGCTTGGAATTAGAGAAAATGTTGGAGACTCATTCGAACTCAGAAATCTCAATCGACGTACACTTGGCCTGCTTCTTGACGCACGGTCAGGGCACGGGGACTTTGCAAACTACCACCGCCGTTTCCAACACCTCGAAGCTCTCTTGACCTACAGCTGCGGACGAGAAAAGTCACCTGACCACTTCTTCTTTTGTCGACTAGGACGCAGTCGATCACGACTGCAAGGTAGACCTCGAAATCCCAACCTTGAAACCCCCTGGGCTCTAAGCTCTCCAGAAGGGGCTATCGCTTTCAGCAAGTGGGTCCACAAGACTAAGTTTTTCGAAGAGACCAATTCTCACTCCCAGCTTTTACACTCGCACCATACTAACTATTTAGCGGGACTCAATCATGTACTAGTAGCTCTGTCTGTACCGGTAGTAGATTGTTTCTCTTCTCTAGCATGTAGATTTACATTTTGTTTGGATTAGACCAGGGTTAGTAATATGCAGAGATGCTCGGATATATTCCAGGCCACTGTTTCTACTTGGGGTATAATCCAAATGTCTATGATTCAAAGTGTGAGAGGTTGAGTTTTATACATGTGTGTCAAACTGTTACATCAATGCATGCTTAGTAGTTACATATCTCAGGGGTGTAGATGCATGGAACATGTTTGGCATAGGAAAACACTACCATCGAGAACATAAACGTAACATTCTATAAACAGGACTGCAACTAGATCTAACTTGACAATTAAGTCCTGATGTGTTGCTAAGTGGATGGATGACGTATGGATACCTTTGATAGAAAGTTTATAAGTGACCTGGACGGGAAGTGAGGACGGGTAGGTTCTACACAGAAAGCATATCATTTAATATAATAAATTATCTTTCATATACATCTACATCTACACTTATATTATATTTTCTTTGCAATACTCAACGTATATTTACACATATCAACATACGACAATCTATAATTATCTTATGCCTTTTGTCGAAACATATATAAGTCGATAACATTTTAATTCTATCTGCAGTATAGTTAACAGAAGACCCAGAGGAATGGTAATTTTGGTATATTTTTAGTTTGGGGCACCTAGCAGGAGGGCCAGGGCCCAGTTAGTTTATGACGGGATCTTAGGAGCGTCGGCACGTCGGTTAGTTTTTCTAGACTGAGCTAACTGGCATGTGACCTTAGAAACGTTTGTTTTATTGTTTTTGTCCTAAGCTAATGCTATTTTTCCACAATGGGTCAAAGACAAGTGGAGCTGGTGAGGATCACTGTATACAGGCCCAACTCATTCCAACCGCGTGAATCACTACTAAAAGTGCAGCTGATTAAACAGAAACGAAAAATCAAGAAAATCAAAATAACTCCGAAAACCAGAAGATTCCTTCATATTTGACCCAAGCAATGCGTTCCTCACACATTCCCTGGTCCGTCACACCTTCTAGATGACAAATTTTCCCCTTCTCTGCTGAGAGCGAAAGACAGGTTAGCAAGCACCTTTTTTCCAGCCGGTATCCTCCTAATAGTTAGTAGATGCCCCAAGATGGGGCATCGTCGAGGTCGCTGTTCCCTTAGGCTTCTTCAGATCCCAGGACTCCGAAACCTGTTGCCTCGGCCATTGCGAAATCCTTCGCCGCGGCGACGATCGCCTCTTCGGCCTTTTTGGCTGCGGCCCTAGCTCGAGCTGCCTCTGTGAACTTCCCTTGCTCGAGGTAGCGAATCCGCGCGAGCTGCTCTTTGGTCACCGGTCCGGACTTTCTGGGTCTGACTTGGCAGTCCCGAGAATCCGATCGGTGGGGTCCCCCACAGTTACGACACTTTGTGAGGGCCTTGCACTCGGCTTCCGAGTGCATGTTGGAGCCGCAGTTCCAGCAGGCTGGAGCGCGGGAGCAACCACGGGTGGCGTGGAAGCCCAAACAGCGTTTACACTGTTCAATTTGACGACGAGGCTTGTGAATGGTAGCCATACCAGACTCGTCGAAGATGCGGAAGCCCGCACGAGGGGCGCAGTCCCGGGAAAAGAGGGCATGCCAGTTTTGATACGGTGCCCCAGGTCGACATGTCCCATGAGGTCGGACCTGAATTGGAAACGCGCCGGTCGTACTGAGAATCTTGGCCGAGACCCACCCAGCATCGACCGCCCTGGGGTCGCACACTGTGACTATACTTACAGGTACGTTCGGTATCTGTAATGCTACAAGATCCGAAGATGCCTCGAGTTTGACGTTTTCACTCGCCAGATTCAAAGAGCCATCTAACGTCTCTTGCCGTGTTTTTCTTTCTTTGCTACATAGCAAAGCCGGTTCTCACTCGATGGAGTGAGGTTATTTCTTGGTTAAAGTAGCTGAATTTGTACTCCAACTTAGTTCTCACGCTACTTGTGGACAGTTTTCGCCACAGGTGGTCATTTTCAAGGCGAACGAACAGTCGCTTGTCAACTTTCGCCTTGGGGGTTTTTTTTAGTTGGGCTTTGGCCGTAGGTCGCGGCACAGCCTTGGCAGTAGGGACTGATTTTTGTCGCAGTCCATTTCTGGCCACCGTGGCCCAGGTGATTTTTACGGGTAGCACTTGGACGGTGGGTATTGTTGTGCTCCTGGCGTCGGGAGCCCTTGGGATTTGGTTCGCCGGGCGAGGAGGGAGGACGGGTGGCGTAGCGGCCTGGCCCGTAGCCATGTATTGCGCGATGTCGGCGGAGCAGAGGGCCAGATTTGCCGCTGTTTCGGCGGCGCGTCGCTGTTCAGCTTCGACAATTGGTTGGAGCTTGGGGGGACACTCTACTTTCGTAGCAGCTTTCGGCTGCGACGTTAATTTGGGCGCTGCTTTGTCTGCAGCGTTTTCTGACGGTTTTAACGCTGTCAGGGGAGATTTTGAGGACTCTCCAATCCCGTGAGGGACGGAGGATGGTTGAGGAATTTCCTCAACAATTTCGACTGACCCGATCATGTCAGTATCGGGTTCAGTGACGGCGGGTAGGGCTTTTTCCTTCCCTTTGATTGAGACCTTGCTCATCTCCGCGCATTTCGGAGACTGGGCAAGGCCAGGTAATTGTTCGAGAGCCCTCGGGTGGACTCTCGTGTTGTCCAACTTGGCGTTGGGACGCTTTTTTCGAACAGGTGGCATGATGAAAATGCCAGTGACTCGATCACAGTTATTTGATAGAATGCGACGAGCGCGAGAGGGAGGGAGAGGGGGAAAAGGTGAAGATTCGAAAATTCGAATTTCAAAAATTGCGGTGTGTGGTGTGAGCTGGCATGACGTTAAATAAAATAAAAAAATAAAACAAAAACAAGTCAAGGCTCACAAATACCTTCACAGGGCTCTACCAAAAAATCCATCATCAGAGAAAATTAAATTTGTAAATTCAAGCCTGTTCTCTAAGCAGAGGATATGGCTCCTCCGGCTTGCGGCAGAAAGGGCGAAGTGTCCGAGGCACTGGATGCAAAGCATCGCATTCAGAAGCACGCAGGCAACTCTGGACGGGGGCAGTTATGTGATGGCATTGCCACCCGCTTAAATTCGAAGCTGAACGCATCAATCTCTGGATTCGCTGTTTCTCGAGGACTTCAGGCACTAGTGCCCCAAAATGCTCCTCCCGACACTCATCAGGTTATGAGTCCTAGAGACAAGGACACGATCGAAGAAGATCAGTTGACAGATAATAAATTTCTCGAAAGAAAAATACCCACGCAGCAAACAGATGGTGACAAAGAGGAACCTAGCGTGACCCCAATGGACACAGAAAACAACGAGGCCGAAGGGAGCTACCATACTTCCCTCATGCCAAAGGCCAGAGGTTTACTTAATCTAGTTGGTCCTTACCTTGAAGATCTGAAAAAGGAATGCCCGGGAGCGGGTGCAGACTTCTTAGCCCTTATCTCAGAGGGGGTATCACGAGCCATCAGAGGATAGAAAATTTAAAAGAGCCCAATGAACGAGCAAGAGCAAAAGCCCTCCACTCAAAGTGACAACAAGAGGACATGGGCCTCCAAAGCGGCTGCAGGGGTCTCGACTGGAACAAACATTGATGTACGTCGGCCCCTGAGAAGACGGACGCCTCCCAAGCATCAGGGCAAAGAAGACAAAAGGATCATGATTTGGCTAGATCGACAACACGAAGCTCGCAAAGCAGACCCGTTTTTACTCCGCCAACAAGTTCAAAGGCTGATCCCCGACCCATCACTTGTAATCGACGCATGGCAGGTTCCTTCCGGTGTTGCAGTACTTGCCGCATCTCCGGCAAAGGCAGCTAGTATTTACAGCATAGTGAAGCCATTGCTGCAAGATTTGGGAATGCTGTTGTAAATATCGCGCAATGAAATGGGCGCAATATGTATGGAACGAAAGTAGAAGTTGACTTAAAGAGTGTCATGTTCGGATTACAGCTAAAAGTGTGGAAAGTGTGCGCTATAAGTACAAGTGTAAGCGACACGTAGCCTAAGCTACACCATAAACGAGTGTGGCGCCATCTAGGCATAGAAGACCCCCAATAACCTCCTTGTGCCCACGCCATACAGCCGCTCGTATATCTAATAGGTAGCCTGAAGCGCTACCATATTACCCATTCCAACCTCTTAAATACACACAAGATCGTGTCGGGAACCTAGACGAAATGGAGGGCCCATACGTCCACAACACTCCGTGTCTCCATTTCCAACAAATGCTACGGTAGAAAGACAAGAGACTTGGACGACATTTGTTGTCGATCCTATTCCAGAGAAAGTTAACACATTAGACGGAGCCTATGATCCACTTGAAGGGCTTTTATTAGAAGAGCCGGCGACTCGAGCTATAAAGGATGCTACTCCTATTCGACACATAGCCTGGACACGGCGGTCTACAGACTCTTTGAGCCCATTTGGGCACATCAAAATTCATGTTCCTAAGGCGAAGACATACAAATTGCCATTCCGTATATAGCTTTTCGAACAAGCAACAAGCGTCCAACGAGTTTTGAACAGGCAGCAATTGCGTACCTACAATAAATGTTTTGGCTTCCACGCCACGAGAACCTGCGCCCGCCAGTTCAAACGTGGCTCTTGCGGAATTTATTCTCATGAAGGTCCATACTCACGACAAATACAGTGCCTAAATCGCCGTGGACCTCACGAATCGACTGATACCTCATGCCCGGCCCGTCCACGCAGAGATCATGGTGTATTTGTTCGCCAAACAGGGGCACAGTTGCGACATATTCACACCGCTGGTCGCAGGGAGCTTGCCAATACTTTGAAGCATACTCAAGAATCGGCCGAAAGGGGTGATGATACCTCCGCTGAACTCAACCCTACCCATTAAATATGGTTAGGAGACAGAAAATCTAAAAATTAGACCAATCCAAATCATGCAAGTAAATGTTGGAAGAGAGGCTTACGCGCACAATATGGCTCTCCAGCTCGCACACAAAAACAACATTGATGTTTGACTCATACAAGAACTTTGGACATTGAAAGATCTAACAGTGAAAAGGTCAATTTCACACCCAAAATTCGCGCTTTTCTCACCACTCGATGAATGGCATACTTGCCCCAGAGTTCTAACCTACACTAGCAGTTCACAAGGACTACGCTCATACCAAACTGCAATTAATACTTCTCCAGACCTACTGCTGGTGGTTATCTCCACCGGGAGAGGTCGAAAAATAGCTGTATGGAATGTGTACAACGCTCCAGCTGGGCCAATCAGAGCCAGAGAAGGTCTTAAGATGTTAATCGAATTGAGTGGTGCCCCTGAATCTGTCGCTAGAGCTTTTAATTTGCGACACCCAACTTGGGATTCGCATGCTACATATGTTTCTCAGGGGGCTACAGATTTATTAGAATGGGCAAGATAGAAAAAACTTATTCTCTTAAACCCAACTGAAATGTCGACACACAAGGGCAGCGGAACGGTAGATCTAGCTTTCTCCTCCCTGGCCGGAGCTAAGTGTGAGATCCCTTCTGACTTTTACACTACATCCGATTACGAGACAATGGTGACCACCTTAACCGGCGAATAAAATTCGAATGAAAATAGTGAGAGGCGACTGCGGTAGGACTCAATTAACGAAGTTTTATTTACAACTCTATTGAGGTGCCAAAGCGACCCCCAGATCTTTCGACAGTAGACAACATCGAAACCGAGGCGGAAAATATTTGTTGGAAAATATACTCTGTACGATATGATATGGATATAAGTGATAAAGTAAAGAAGACTTGATATTTTACAACTATGAGAACATTGGACTTATATATACATCTAAGGGAGAAATCCCCACTAGTCTCATGTGCCTGTCAAACCTGGTGATGATCAGCCACCTCTCATCTACCATGATGAGCCAAGGTACACTGTAGTACGTAAATATCCAAACGTATATGCGACAGTAGGCGCGATTAGCGCACTCAAGACATGTGTAGAGAGAGTCGATCTTGTCGGGAACCTGAGACGAAACAGATAGTGGTTGAGTCCTAAATTCGAGAGTCAGAATTTCCAACAATATTGTCAAAGTGATCCGAACGGCACTACAGTCTGCCTGCCCTCGCGCCAGAGAGAAAAACTATGGCACCGTCTGGTGGAATAAAGATTGTAAGCTCGCAGCTCGTAGGTACTACGCAGCAAGACGGAAGGGAAAGCATGAATTCGAAGAAAAAGAGCTCCGAAATGCCGTCAGAAGTGCGAAGAAAGTGTACTGGACTACAAAGATCGAAAAATCGGAGTCTCTCCCAGAAGTAATTAAGATAGTGAATTAGCACAACACGCCTCCTAAATACCAGAAACCACCACATAGGGGCTCAGATGGGGAGGCCAACATCCAGAGCCCGAAAGAATAAGCAGCACTACTCCATAGAGTACTGCTCTCTCGACATCTGGAGGCAACTGAGATCCTAGAAGCCCCCTCGGTAGCCGCGAGGCGCATTCCTTTGTAACCATTCTCCAAAGTAGAATCGTTCCGGGCAACTTGTCAGGTATCTTCAACCTCACCAGGGGAGGATGGAATTACCGCTCCTATTTTTCGACTTTCATGGCCAATATTATGGGACCGGATAACTGGGCTTTTTGTTAGAATTTAGAATTATTGGGGCTATCAAGTAGGCCACATTATTGATAGACACGTGACTACAAATTCTGTACTTAGTTTCACTTCGGTAGTTGCTTGGATCAATGCGCTCTACAACCTCAATGACAGAGGGGTCATTATTTCCTTAATAATTCTCAATAAATGCGCAGTACACGGGGTACACCGAAAGATATTCAAGCGCGCACACATTGTTATTTTGCCAAAATCTGGGAAACGGGATCGAACACTACCTAAATCATGTCGACCTATTGCTCTTCTTTCCTATCTTGGAAAAGAACTTGAACAGCTCTTGGCATGGTGTCTCTCATTCTGTTCCTTGAAGTTTGATATCCTAGGTATGGACTAGTGTAGTGCAATAAGTCGACTGTCAGCTACGGATTTAACGACAGCATTGGCATGTGATGTTAAAGAGGCACTCCGCAAGGGAAAAATTGCAGGTATAGTGACGGTTGATATGAAAGGGGCCTTCGATGTGGTCCTGCGAAACCGACTCCTTCGACTGAGGACTCAGGGATGACCGGAGAACGTAGTAAAATGACCAAGCTCCTTCTTTCAAAATCGGTCGGCAAGAATCAAACTTGACCGAGAAGTATCAGATCCTTTTCAGATTCTATGTGGCCTACCACAAGGGTCTCCAACATCGCCCATTCTACATCTTCTCTATGTAGAACCAGTCATGCGCCTTGCACGCGGATATTTCGGCTATGCAGATGATATCATAATATTCAAAACATGCTCAAATTTTAAGGAATGCAGTCAGAGACTATAGTTAAGGCTGGTAAGAACTATACAGTAGGGTAGGGAAAACGGCATTCAGTTTGAAACGACGAAGACCAAGCTCCAATATTTTCATAGTAAAAGAAAATATCAGGGACCCCCCTTAATGATGTAGGATACCGTAGCTCTTCCGAATGATCACACGTGCTGGCTTGGGATAGTCTCTGATAGGAATCTATCATTCAAAGAACGTGTACTCCGAGCCTGCCAAGTGACTATGCAACACTGTGAAAGGTGCCCAACCTGCTCTTCTGCGGCAAGCCTTCCAAGGTATAGCTTTTGCATCGCTTTTCTACGGAGCTGAGACGTGATATGGAACAAAACCGTCCGAGTGGTCAATAGATCAAGTCCAAGGGGCAGTTGATAGAGCAGCTCAAGCTGTATTACCAGTGAATAAAACTACCTCTGTCCCAGCCCTTTTGCGGGGAATTGGATGGGCTCCAGCAACTGCCTAGCTAGAAAGAATACGCGATCGCTTTGTGATTAGAGTTGCCTCGGCTGATCCTAAGCAACCCTTACGAAGCCGTTGGAATACCAAATATTTCAAATGGATTAGGAGCCGTCAAAAAGTTGAATTATCGCTGGACACTATTACCCCCCCTTGGCTGAGTCTTGATAGGAGTAAAGCAAAAGAAGAGATTAGAGCTATCGGCCGGGAAAAATGTCTGATGGAATATCGAAATGAGGGGCATAGCCAGAGGCACAATTTGCTAGATCTTCTCAAATATTCAGATGGGACAATGAACAAGGGAGGAGAGGCATAGAGTGCGTATTGCATCTACAGGGGTCCAAACTCAGAAATTACAAATGCGAAGATCCCCTCGGTCGGACTGCAGAAGTGTTTGATGCAGAAATCATTGGGGCAGTCGAGAGGCTAAAAGCAGCCATGGCACATTGTATGGCCAAATACGCTACAAATATTGTGGTATGTCTGGATAATGAAGATGCGGCACTACGATTACACACTGGCTACTTAAGTCCATCCAGCTCGGTCAATATTGCATAATTTCAGGCACTGAGGGAAAATTGGAAAAGTAGAGTGTAATCTTCGAGAGAGGTAGAAGGTGCGGTGAAAGTACATTGGGTTCCGGGTCACGCAGGGATTAAAGGAAATGAGCGTGCAGACGTATTAGCTAAGGAGGCCTGCAGCCAAACAACTACACGGACAAAAGCTTCAAGATACAGAGCCAAAAGCCTCATAAAGGAGCGGCACGAGAGTAGTATCACCCAATATTGGAAGTAACACGCTCCGAGTAGATATAGAAGTCTGAAGATATCTATGGCAGGACAAATTCCTGAAGAATTACAGACTTTGTTTCGGAAACATCTCGCATTACTCCTTGCGGCCCGCTCCGCTCCCGGAGACTACGCCACGTATCACAGACGCTTCTAGCACCAAGACGCCAAGCTATTGTGTATCTGTGGAGAGGAAAAGGCTCCAGAACATCCCTTCGTACGCAGGAAACTTGACCAAAGTAAAACTCCTATGCCACGTCCATCTCGCGGTAAGTAGGGGGGACATCATGTGGATCCTCGGCACAACAACAGGGGCGAAAGAATTCGGGAAATGGTGCAACACAGCTCATCCATACAAATAAGAAGAAGATATCACAGTGTAGAGGCAAGATTAGTGGCAACATTGATAGGATTACCTTGAAAGAACTGCATAAATTTGTAATTTAATCAATGTAATTTTTTAAAAAAAGAAGAGGGCAGAGTAGCAAGGAGTTTGGCATAGAGGAACCGAGTGGGTTAGGACTCTACCTTGCATTAATATCGAGCATTAATTGCAAAAAAAAAGAGGATATTGTAGTCTTTAGACAACAGAATTGTCCGATAGCAATAGGCTATGCGGACATGCCAAACGCCCATTCTTGGGCATAGAGGCCGGGTCATACCCGCGGGCCTACTTGGCGTTAAATGCAAACAAAAAAACAAAAAAGTCAAGGCTGCTTTACAGCCCAGTAGTGAGACTAGCCCTTACTTGCTGATCGCCATTTTGGACCGAGGACGGACCAGGGGGTAAAATACCTGAAAGAATAGTCAAACCCCTTCGAAGCTCCCAAAGGAATTACCCAAAACTAGTCACAGGGGCATATAGATCGACTGGCACCAGGGTGCTGGAACATGAAACCACTACCCTTGCGATAGACATCTACTTGAAGCAACAAAGGGTCCAATATTTAGGCCGTTCAAATTCCCTACTAGTCCAAAGGACTATTTGTTCTGCATCTACCATGATCAAGCTGCCCAAAAGAGGGAGAGAAGATATTCGAGCTAATAATTGAAGAGCAGACCTTGCCTACTGGAGAGAGACTTGCGGAGAGGAGCAATGCAAAGGCTTACAGAAAGAAGCGGTAAAGGTTGCAGCATACCTAGAATGGGCGAGATCTTGGCCTGCCCTACAGCGAAGTCGACAGCCTCAAAAACTTGCTACAGCAGATCCTGAAACTAGGAGAGCAGCCAAGTCCTACCAATGCCGACATTCTGGACGACAAAGAATAAGCTTCCAGAAATCCCCTTTGCCCCTCGGTGAAAAGCCGAGAATGGCCCAAAGTAGCCCAGCAATCCAAATTCGAAGCGAGCAGATCGGGCTTCATTCGCTATTACACAGAAGAAAAGTAGCAGCTGTTACGGCGTGTGGTGAACGAAGTCGGATCTTCCTTCTGTTGAAGATACCCTAGTAATAACTAGGCAAGTAAGTAAAAAGGGATATAGCCGGGTAAGGTTATGGGTGTTCCACTGACCTGGCGAGACGTCAAGAGTTTGGGACTTGAGAACGAGAGGTCGAGACGAGTAGTATGATACTAGAGACTATGAGGATATAAGATTGAGAAGCTGAAGAGCTACTTTGGGGCAACTCCAGCTTGCTAAAGTACAACTAACTACGCGCTAGATTTGAACTGAGCCTATGGAAGATTAGTTCATGGTGAGCCCCTCCAACTCTAATTGTCAGAGTTTTCCCGGAAAGCTTCTCCTTAGGCCTTTTACTGAGAACTTTCTTGGACTTTCACCGCGAACCTTCCTCGAGGTTGCCTGGCCATAGCACGAGGAGACTACGATCCATGCTATCCGTGCGGCTACCAATCACAAAATCCCAAGCATTTGATCATATCCTGCCCTATCACAGAAACCTCTACGATGCCTCTAATAGGCATTTACTAACCAGTACCAGGATACCAGCTGGATCAAAGGTGTCTGCTAACCCATCTTTTGCTCTCAGCAGAGAAAGGACAAATTTCTGTCATTTGGAAGGTGTAACGGGCGAGGAAATGTGTGAGGAACGCATTGCTTGGGTCCGATGTGGAGAAATCTTCTGGTCTTCGAAATTGTTTGAATTTTCGTGATTTTTCGTTTCTGTTTAATCAGCGGCACTTTTGGCAGCGATTGACGAGGTTGGAACGAGTTAGGCTGTAGGAAAGATTACAGGGAGCCCTGCTGGCTCCACTGGTCCTTGACCCACTGTAGATAAAATAGCTTTAGCTTCATTTCATTGTTCTAGTTTAACGTCCTATGCGGTATCTATATACAGAACCATGAAGACGGTAAGCCATGTTAAGAAGGGAAAAAGCTTTCAACAAACAAAACCCGATGTCCCGCCACTCTGAACCGACCCGGCTTAATGCTGAGGACGTTCTTTTTAACCATAATTTTTTAAACTTTCCCCAGAATTCGTTAACTCCCCTTTCAATCAAACTAACGTTATGAAAAATTGAAAAGAGAAGGCACCTTCTCACTCGACGTTGGTCTTCGAAGTGTTCGAAGAGTTGGCCTCGATGATTGGTGCCACTGGGGCTTCGACTACCTTACGTGGTCGTCCCGGCCCTCTTTTTAGTCCTTCAGCCTTCTTACTGGTGACTAAAGTAAATCCCTGGTCATCAGTTGGTCTGACTGTTCGTATTGGTGCCATTGTTGGTTTTTCATTCCAAATATCTGCCATTCTCGAGAATAGCTCCATCCGAGCCTTCTCCACACTTCCCTTGCAGACTTGGTAGGTCCGACACGCTGCTTTCTGCCACGAACGGTGTTCCTTGCCGCAGTTCGCACAAGAAACCCTTTTCTTCGGACAGTCCCGAGTTTGGTGAGCACCAGCGCACTCACCGCACCTAGCTGCCTTTCCACACGACGCTTGTGTGTGTCCCCACTGGCTGCAGTTGTAACACTGCTTTGGCTGGGCCCGTGGTGACCATACCTGCGCGGTGAAGAGCATGGCGTTAATTACAAGGCCGTTTCGAACTACCTCCGTTTGAATTGCCTCTGATGGGAGGCTGACCACAATTGATCCTCGATTGCGACCGTTTTTCTTCGATCGCTGATGCTCCTTTCCATCATGTAGCCACCTAATTCGATTAATCACTAGGCCTGAAATTCGAGCCTTAGTTGCTATCTCAATCTCCCTGATGATAGCGTGGTTTTGGGCATCTCTGCCACCCTCAATTCGAGTCCGCAAAGGAACACCAGAAACCTCGACGGGAAAATCTTGCCGTAGAATCTTAAAGTCGTTGGGTTGGCACATGTTGAGCGCCGCGTCTCTCTGGGACGCCGACTGGACAAACACCTCAGTGTCGTTGCTTCGCATTTGGCGAATCGCGTATGCGCCTTGAATGTGTAGTTGTGCCTTTGTTAGCAGCTCTTGTGGCTGCAAGTTTTGTGCGCCGTCGATTCTTATTCTGACCGCCGTTTTCGCCATTTGCGGAGCTACGACCGACGCGTAGGTCCTTGGTAGCGGCTTCCTAGACGACACAACAGGAGCTGTTTGTTGCGCGGCATCCGCGATGCTTTTCTTTACCACCTCCTCTAACGCTATCATCCTCTCTTCGATCGGAGATGGGATCTGGGACATCGTTGTCCAAGCCTTCTTGTGATAATTGAATGCCTTGACGGCTTCATTTACGTCTCCCATTGTTGGTAGGTCCTCCTCATCCATCTCTCCCATCACAATAAGTCTGACCTTTTTTAATAGTTTCCCTATTATTTCCAAGTTAGGATCCTTTGGAGCTATCTGCGCTCCGCTGCCGTTGTTTGATGATGCCGTTGTCGCATTTTGCGACGCGTCGAAACCGCTGGATTTACCCACACCAGCACCCACACTCGCCATGTTGGAGCACGGAAAGCGAAAAGATGAGAGAAGGGTAATGAAGATGTAAAAATAATAATCACGATGTCAAATTGATGATACGGGCAGCGTGGAACGCTGCGCAGCTTTCTGGCAAAAATGATGTTTTTCTAGCTTTAGCTTAGGACCAAAAAATTATTAAAGAATATATCCTGCCCTAAGTGGTCAATTGGCAGAGGAGAGAGATATGAAGAAGAGCCCAAAAATGTTCCTTTGAAGCAATCACAGACAGTCCTGGCGATTTCAAAAGAATTACGCAATGGATCCTCGGTCATGGTTGGATAGACGAATTCTGCATGACGAGTGCAGTCGAAATGCTGCTTTCGAAACGAGATAGGTCCATAGCCACCCGCATGGGCCCAGAAGCCGCCAAATCGAGTTTGATGAAATCAAAATCAAGTATGAATGAAAAATTAATAAAAACAATGATGCTTCCGACTACATTCGCAATGCCCATACCTACCCTGGGCTAATCATCCCTTTTTACACTGGTCTCGTCTCCTAGATGATGTCTATTCGCCCTATGACCCTAAGCGGTTGGTCATATTGCTCTTCGGCCTGCTGGCCATGATCAAGCTCAGAGCTGTGGACAGATGAAATCTTGGAATCCTCCTTGGTGGATCAAAGGCAATGGTTTCTCGCACCTCGGCGTTTCGCTCACATCTTCCAAGTGATATAATTCGCCAGGCTCCACTGGGACAAGAGGTGAGTCCACAGATTTCCACGCAAACTGCGAGGATTCAAAGTTCATTAGGACCCACAATTGACTTTGCTCGGGTGCCCCTCGCACATCAGCCTTGTTCCTCGCCTCTTACAGCCACATGCCTTAGGCATCAGCGCATCTTCCGAGGTCCATTGCCCCTGTGCGTTCGTGCGTAGGGATAACGATGTGGCTTACGGTGACTTGGAACTCAAAGCACGCCTGTAATTAGTATCACTGGATGCCTGTGGAGTTCGTTAAGTCAGATGTAAGTTGTTCGTTCTAATTCTAACTAGAAACTCCTAATGTTACAAGCACGCTAATAATAGATTACATAATATGTTCCCACTAATATTCTCAACGCAGTGTCCCGTGACCTGGACACACACCCCGCTGCTTCAGCCCTAGCGGCCGCAGCAGCCTTTGCTGGGGCCAGCGCTGTGAGCTCCTTTCTAACCTAGGCCACACCTTGTACAGTGCTCCTTGCCTCTTATGTTCCTTGAAAGATCATTGATATATTGCCCTTGATGAATAGCCATTCAGCTCAGTGTTTACCCGTGGAATTCGGCCACCTTTTCCACGG
Source organism: Blumeria hordei DH14 (assembly GCA_900239735.1). Taxonomy (NCBI): domain Eukaryota; kingdom Fungi; phylum Ascomycota; class Leotiomycetes; order Helotiales; family Erysiphaceae; genus Blumeria; species Blumeria hordei. The sequence continues at coordinate 2,285,357 of OENG01000009.1, read as the reverse complement.
AACATTCTACCCAAAAAAAATAAAAATGGTAGCAATGGAAACTGCGTGCGCGGGAAAAAGTCTCAAAAAACCTGCAGCCCCAGCCAGGCGAGGCCTAGACACCGGGACTACACGAGGTGCGCATATTCATCTATATCTCCCTTCTTTGTCACAGTCGAGGCCGACTTGATCCAATCCACCATTGCCGTATGGGGTGCTGGGTACGCTCTGAAAACTCATCGGATGGCTTTTCCTCCGTGATCAAGGGTTGGTGATGAGTAGGGCTCCTCCCCTACCATATGGTTTGATCGTGGTTAGTTTCATGATAATGGTGATTGGAGGTTGTGTTGAGAGATGAAGACGATACAGACGGCAAAAGCGCATGGGAATCCTCATTGAAGAGAGGACTTTGTCACTCAATCTCGGCTCTGCAGACTCCACAGTGAGAGCTGGAGGTTCATAGGGGACACCACTGACAGGTGTTGAGAATAGTCCCCCCTCCTTTGGACTAGTTTGGTTCTTTTATTGACGTTCAGGGTGATTGGCGCCCTCCGCACTTCTGTGGGAGCTTTGGCGGGAGTGGGACCGGGTCGAATCAGGTTAAATACCATCGAGTTTACAGGGAAGGCAGAGACTGCAAACCTTGTATTGAAATATTCTTCCTGGGCCGAGTCAAGTCAGATTTCGCAATACCAAAGCGCTTGGCCCCCGATACAATAAAGACTCTTCATCTAATCAATCCCTCACTGGGGGACTGCTCTCAACACTTGTCAGTGATGTCCCTTACGAGCTCCCAGCTCTCACCGTAGATTCTGCAGAGCCGAGATTGAGTAACAAAGTCCTCATTTCGATGAGGATTCCCAATCGCTTTCGCGGTCTGTATCGTCTTCATCCCTAAGCACACTCCCTATCACCATTATCATGAAGCTAACCACGATCAGATCAGATGGTAGGGTCGGAGCCCTACTCATCACCAACCCTTGATCATGGAGGAAAAGCCATCCGATGAGTTTCCGGAGCGTACCCAGCACCCGATACGGAGATGGTGGATTGGATCAAGTCGGCCTCGACTGTTACAAAGAAGGGAGATATAGATTTTTTTTTTAAATCATTTTATTGTCCTGTCTGAGTCTAAGACTATGTAGGACATGCAGGTCCTCTCTGCCTACAGGCCAAGGATACCTATGCCACTAGTATATCCCCTCCTATGCCTCCCATACAGCTCCCCTCAAACAGTACCACCCCTCACAAGTCCTCATTCGATCATACACTTAGAGGAGCCCTTTGCCCTTCATTATCTCCCCTCTCCAACCAACGAAACGATGGCCATTTGCGGGTGTATGGCAGCCGGGAAAAATCGCAAAAACCACTGGGTGCGGAGCTCTCCTAATACCGACATCAGGACTAAATCCGAAGACATAGTGCCCCTTCTGAAGCGTTCGAAGAGGCCGGCCAGCTGGGCGCTGCAGACTTGTGTGTACCTCGGGAAATTCGCACTCTGCCTTTCTAGCCTCCTTCCAACTCCTTCCCTAAGGTCGTGCTGGAATGTCAGAAAAGTCTTGACAGAGCGTGATTGCTGTATAGTAGCTTAGCCTAACTTCTTTTGTGCCGTCCAGGGCGCTGGGGAGTGCCGTTGACTCATCGACAAAAGAAACCCTCCTGGCTAATTAGCCGAAATCTCGGTCTTGGCGCCCACAAACGTTCCAAATTTGAAAACCCCTCGAAAATGTCAGTCCCAGCATCGTCTTCAGAGACCTATTCCCCCTCTCGCACCACATCTCAGCCGCATGTCCTTCCTCAAGATGTAGAACTCCATTAGAGCATCAGTCCCCCATAAACCATGACCCGAGCTTTGTATATTATGACTTGATTTCCTCCTTGCGGGTATATGTAGCGTCGTAAATTTGTAGTCGGTGATGGCCGGTAATTAATGGGGCAAGCTCCTGTTTGCAATTGGAGTAACTTCTTTATTGGTTGTTGAGGCGAGATGAGGCGTGGTTGGAAAGAGGTTGAGGACTCAGATGAGAATGTTAAGAAAGGAATTGTCGAGAGGTCATCAAATGGAGATATGCTTGAGGCTGCTTTCGACTTCGATTCGGATGCGATTCTTCTTGGCTATCCCAGATATGCAGAGCATACTGAGCGATTACACCGGCACCACTGGAAGGTGAAGAATTCGTCTTTGCCGGCAGGGAGATATAGATGAATGTGCGCACCTCATGTGGTCCCGGTGTCTAGGTGTTGTGCTGGCTCGGTTGAGTTGTTAGGAGACAGGGGAACGGAGGATGGGCTGCTGTATTAGGAAAGGGTGGAATATACAGGCTGGTGCACAGACTCTGTTCATGTACTTTACAATCTCTTCACCTGCCGAGTTTAGTGAATAAATCTATCCAAATAATATCATACTTCACATCATCCATTAGATGATATTATCATTCGTCGGGATGCACATCTAGCATCACCTTCATAGATCACCATTGTCAGTAAGAGTTCACATTTGATACCTACTGACACCCATTTGGCCACAGTGATACGCACTCAGTGTCCATCGTGCCATCACCCAGCGTGAGCGCGCCATCTCCGCGACCCACCATTGCACATGAGCCCGTGCCACTCCACCGACGGACAGCAGAGTCATTTAATCGCCATATACCTCACAGCTCATAACCACAACACTAGGCCTCGCCTGGTTGGGGCTGCAGGGTTTTGACACTTTTTCCCGCGCACGCAGTTTCCACTGCTTCCATTTTTATTTTTTTTGGGAAAAAGATTCCGTGGAAAAGGTGACTGATTTCTACAGGTGAATACTGAGCTGAATGGCTATTCATCAAGGGCAATATATCAATGATCTTTCAAGAAACATAAGAGGCAAGGAGCACTGTACAAGGTGTGGCCTGGGTTAGAAAGGAGCTCAATGTGTTACGGGATTAATCCCTTGTTTGTTTTGTTTATTTTGTCCTAAGCTAAAGCTATGTTTTCCACATTGGGTCAAGGACAGGTGGAGCCGGTTAGGATCACTGTATACAGGCCCAACTCATTCCAACCGCGTGAACTCCCACATAAATGGTGGTGTTAACAGCAAAACTTAAATCAAAAACTTAAATCAAAAAACTAAAATCAAATTTAGAAGAAATCCCAATTAGGTCTGGATCCCGCGCTTCTCGCCCGTTCCCATTCCTGTCACATCTTCCAAGTGACAAATTCTGATCTTCGCTGAGAGCAGAAGATGAGCTCGCAGGCACCCTTCATCCATTCGGTGTCCTACTATTAACGTGTTGAAGCCTTGTCGACTTCACTGAGGCTTGCAGTAGCCTTAAACCTCCTCTTCGGAATCCAGAATTCCAAATCCCGATCCGTCCGACATGCAGACGTCGTTCTTCGCGCCGTAAATTGCCTCGATAGTTTTTTCGGCTGCAGCTTTGATGCGAGCATAATCTGCATGATTTTTCTGCTCGAGCTTGCGAATTATCGCAAGCTGCTCTTTTTTCACCGGGCCGGATTTGTTGGGTCTGGCTTTGCAGGACCGCGAGTCCGATCGATGAGGTCCCCCACAGTTTCGACACCGTGTGGGGGCTTTGCACTCCGCTTCCGAGTGCATTTTTGATCCGCAATTCCAGCAGGCCGGAGCGCGGGAGCAACCGCGTGAGGCATGGAAGCCAAGACATCGATTGCACTGAACTATTTTTCGACGAGGTTGGAAGAGCTTTGCAGCTCCGGAGTCATCGAAGAGGCGAAATCCAGGTCGGGGCGTGGATTCGCGAGGGAAGAGCGCCTGCCAGTTCTGGTAGGGCGCTCCAGGTTTGCAGGTCCCATGAGGACGAACAAGAAAAGGAACTAATTTGGTCACTCGCGTGACTTCATCGGCAACCATCTTTGCTGTCACGGCGATGGGGCCATCGAGAGTTCGAATTGTCTCCGGGACGGTGGCAATTTGCATGGCAACCAGATTTGATGCTGGTTCCAGTTTGATTCCAGATACGCTCCGTGATGTGGAGGAATCCAGGAGCTCTTTCCGAGCGAGTTCATTCTTTGCTGTTAGTGCAAAGCCTGTTTGTACCCGCTGAACCAACGTGATATCGTTGGCTGCGGTACCAAGTGCCTCTGAGACAGCTGATCTTACGCCAGCTGGTGCGAGGAGTCGGTGGGGGTGGTTGCGGGCGAGGCGTAGAAACAGTCGTGTGTCGGCTGCTGTCCTCGTATTGGCTCCCTTTGCTTTTTGGGCGGGCGGGACTGCCTTTTTTGTCGATGGCCCAGCGCTGCTTACTAGGCCTGCCCGAGCTACGGTGGCCCAAGTTGTCTTTGGGGCCGGAGCCTGGATTTTCGTAGGGTTAGGTACCCTAATTTCTGGCGCCCTCGGTGAGAGAGGGTTGGCGGGGCGAGCAGGAAGGACTGGTGGTGTACTTCCTGGACCGGACTGAACGAATTGGCCAATGGCTGCTCGTAGGTAGACTTTTATACCGTCTACGAATTCTTTATTATCGCCGATCGAAAGAGGCGAAAGTGCTGCTTCAACACTGCTTATGGCAGTCGAGCAGATGGCGAGGCGGGCTGTAATTTGCGTCGTGCGACGCTTTTCGGCCTCCATTACTGATTGCAGCTCCGGAGGATATTCCGGTGCTGATGTTGAAGCTGTGCCTTTGGAAGATGGCACAGCGAATTTTCTTGCAGACGTTTCTGCATGTTCTGTCGTCTTCTCTCGGACGACTTCCTTCCCTTTCCTTGAGGTGCTTGTCTCTGGGGCAAGCTCGATCGGGGTGTGGGTCTCGGGACCAATTTTTGCTGACCTGACGGGCTCAGAATCAGTCATCTCTTTGTCGGGAAGGTTTGGAGACTTCCCTTCGATGAAGGCCTCGCTCGCAAACATGCTTGATAGTTTTTGCGCGAGGCCTGGTGTTTTTGCGGGAGCCCTCGGGCGGACTCTCGCATTGTCCAACATTGCGTTGGGGAGCTTTTTTCGAACAGGTGGCATGATGAAAATGCCAGTGACTCGAGCACAATTATTTGATTGAATGCGACGAGCGCGAGAGGGAGGGAGAGGGGGAAAAGGTGAAGATTCGAAAATTCGAATTTCAAAAATTGCGGTGTTTTTTGTTTTATTTATTTTGTCCTAAGCTAAAGCTATGTTTTCCACATTGGGTCAAGGACAGGTGGAGCCGGTGAGGATCACTGTATACAGGCCCAACTCATTCCAACCGCGTGAAACGCTACCAAAAGTGCAGCTGATTAAACATAAACGAAAAATCAAGAAAATCAAAATAACTCCGAAAAACCAGAAGATTCCTTCATATTTGACCCAAGCAATGCGTTCCTCACACATTCCCTGGTCCGTCACACCTTCCAGATGACAAGTTTGCCCCTTCTCTGCTGAGAGCAAAAGACGGGTTAGCAGGCACCTTATTATCCAGCCGGTATCCTGCTAATAGTTAGTAGATGCCCCGAAAGGGGACATCGTCGAGGTCGCTGTGTCCTCAAACTTCTTCTTCAGATCCCAGCATTCCGAAACCTGTTGCCTCGGCCATTGCGACATCTTTCGCCGCGGCGACGATCGCCTCTTCGGCCTTTTTGGCTGCGGCCCTCGCTCTAGCTGCCGCTGTGAACTTCCCTTGCTCGAGGTGGCGAATCCGCGCGAGCTGCTCTTTGTTCACCGGTCCGGACTTTCTGGGTCTGACTTGGCAGTCCCGATAATCCGATCGGTGGGGTCCCCCACAGTTACGACACTTTGTGAGGGCCTTGCACTCGGCTTCCGAGTGCATGTTGGAGCCGCAGTTCCAGCAGGCTGGAGTGCGGGAGCAACCACGGGTGGCGTGGAAGCCCAAACAGCGTTTACACTGTTCAATTTGACGACGAGGCTTGTGAATGGTAGCCATACCAGACTCGTCGAAGATGCGGAAGCCCGCACGAGGGGCGCAGTCCCTGGAAAAGAGGGCATGCCAGTTTTGATACGGTGCCCCAGGTCGACATGTCCCATGAGGTCGGACCTGAATTGGAAGCGCGCCGGTCGTACTGAGAATCTTGGCCGAGACCCACCCAGCATCGACCGTCCTGGGGCCGTGCACTGTAACTATACTTACAGGTACGTTCGGTATCTGTAAGGCGACAAGATCCGAAGATGCCTCGAGTTTGACGTTTTCACTCGCCAGCTTCGAAGAGGCATCTAACATCTCTTGTCTTAATGTATCGTTCTTTGCTAGCATAGCAAAGCCGGTTCTCACTCGATGGAGTGAGGATATTTGTTGGTTGAAATAGCTGAATTTGTACTCCAACTTGGTTCTCACGCTACTTGTGGACAGTTGTCGCCACGGGTGGTCCTTTTCAAGGCGAAGAAACAGTCGCTTGTCGACTTTCGCCTTGGGGGTTTCTTTTAGTTGGGCTTTGGCCGTAGGTCGCGGCACAGCCTTGGCAGTAAGGACTGCTTTTTGTCGCAGTCCGTTTCTGGCCACCGTGGCCCAGGTGCTTTTTATTGGCAGCGCTGGGACGGCGGGAATTGGTGTGCTCCTGGCGTCGAGAGCCCTTGGGAGAGGGTTGGCCGGGCGAGGAGGGAGGACGGGTGGCGTGGAGGCCGGGCCCGTGGCCATGTATTGTGCGATGGCGGCACGTAGGTAGACTCTCATCGAGTCTACGAATTGTCTGTTTGACCCATTGGTCAAAGGGAGGAGGGTGGCTTCGACGCCAGAGATGGCGGCGGAGCAGAGGGCCAGATTTGCCGCTGTTTCGGCGGCACGTCGTTGCTCGGCTTCGAAAATTGGTCGTAGTTCGGGCGGGCATTCTGCTTTTGTAGCAGCTTTTGGCTGCGACGTTGAATTTGACGCTGATATGGGCGCAGCGTTTTCCGACAGTTTGGGCGCGGTCGGAGGAGATTTTGACGATTCTCCAATCCCGTGGGGGACGGAGGGCGGTTGAGAGATTTTCTCAATAGTTTCAACTGACCCGATCATGTCAGTATCGGGCTCAGTGACGGCGGGTAGGGCTTTTTCCTTCCCTTTGATTGAGACCTTGCTCATCTCCGCGCATTTCAGAGACTGGGCAAGGCCAGGTAATTGTTCGAGAGCCCTCGGGTGGACTCTCGTGTTGTCCAACTTGGCGTTGGGACGCTTTTTTCGAACAGGTGGCATGATAAAAATGCCAGCGACTCGATTACAATTTATTGATAGAATGCGACGAGCGCGAGAGGGAGGGAGAGGGGGAAAAGGTGAAGATTCGAAAATTCGAATTTCAAAAATTGCGGTGTTTTTTGTTTTATTTATTTTGTCCTAAGCTAAAGCTATGTTTTCCACATTGGGTCAAGGACAGGTGGAGCCGGTGAGGATCACTGTATACAGGCCCAACTCATTCCAACCGCGTGAATCGCTACCAAAAGTGCAGCTGATTAAACATAAACGAAAAATCAAGAAAATCAAAATAACTCCGAAAACCAGAAGATTCCTTCATATTTGACCCAAGCAATGCGTTCCTCACACATTCCCTGGTCCGTCACACCTTCCAGATGACAAGTTTGCCCCTTCTCTGCTGAGAGCAAAAGACGGGTTAGCAGGCACCTTATTATCCAGCCGGTATCCTGCTAATAGTTAGTAGATGCCCCGAAAGGGGACATCGTCGAGGTCGCTGTGTCCTCAAACTTCTTCTTCAGATCCCAGCATTCCGAAACCTGTTGCCTCGGCCATTGCGACATCTTTCGCCGCGGCGACGATCGCCTCTTCGGCCTTTTTGGCTGCGGCCCTCGCTCTAGCTGCCGCTGTGAACTTCCCTTGCTCGAGGTGGCGAATCCGCGCGAGCTGCTCTTTGTTCACCGGTCCGGACTTTCTGGGTCTGACTTGGCAGTCCCGATAATCCGATCGGTGGGGTCCCCCACAGTTACGACACTTTGTGAGGGCCTTGCACTCGGCTTCCGAGTGCATGTTGGAGCCGCAGTTCCAGCAGGCTGGAGTGCGGGAGCAACCACGGGTGGCGTGGAAGCCCAAACAGCGTTTACACTGTTCAATTTGACGACGAGGCTTGTGAATGGTAGCCATACCAGACTCGTCGAAGATGCGGAAGCCCGCACGAGGGGCGCAGTCCCGGGAAAAGAGGGCATGCCAGTTTTGATACGGTGCCCCAGGTCGACATGTCCCATGAGGTCGGACCTGAATTGGAAGCGCGCCGGTCGTACTGAGAATCTTGGCCGAGACCCACCCAGCATCGACCGTCCTGGGGCCGTGCACTGTAACTATACTTACAGGTACGTTCGGTATCTGTAAGGCGACAAGATCCGAAGATGCCTCGAGTTTGACGTTTTCACTCGCCAGCTTCGAAGAGGCATCTAACATCTCTTGTCTTAATGTATCGTTCTTTGCTAGCATAGCAAAGCCGGTTCTCACTCGATGGAGTGAGGATATTTGTTGGTTGAAATAGCTGAATTTGTACTCCAACTTGGTTCTCACGCTACTTGTGGACAGTTGTCGCCACGGGTGGTCCTTTTCAAGGCGAAGAAACAGTCGCTTGTCGACTTTCGCCTTGGGGGTTTCTTTTAGTTGGGCTTTGGCCGTAGGTCGCGGCACAGCCTTGGCAGTAAGGACTGCTTTTTGTCGCAGTCCGTTTCTGGCCACCGTGGCCCAGGTGCTTTTTATTGGCAGCGCTGGGACGGCGGGAATTGGTGTGCTCCTGGCGTCGAGAGCCCTTGGGAGAGGGTTGGCCGGGCGAGGAGGGAGGACGGGTGGCGTGGAGGCCGGGCCCGTGGCCATGTATTGTGCGATGGCGGCACGTAGGTAGACTCTCATCGAGTCTACGAATTGTCTGTTTGACCCATTGGTCAAAGGGAGGAGGGTGGCTTCGACGCCAGAGATGGCGGCGGAGCAGAGGGCCAGATTTGCCGCTGTTTCGGCGGCACGTCGTTGCTCGGCTTCGAAAATTGGTCGTAGTTCGGGCGGGCATTCTGCTTTTGTAGCAGCTTTTGGCTGCGACGTTGAATTTGACGCTGATATGGGCGCAGCGTTTTCCGACAGTTTGGGCGCGGTCGGAGGAGATTTTGACGATTCTCCAATCCCGTGGGGGACGGAGGGCGGTTGAGAGATTTTCTCAATAGTTTCAACTGACCCGATCATGTCAGTATCGGGCTCAGTGACGGCGGGTAGGGCTTTTTCCTTCCCTTTGATTGAGACCTTGCTCATCTCCGCGCATTTCAGAGACTGGGCAAGGCCAGGTAATTGTTCGAGAGCCCTCGGGTGGACTCTCGTGTTGTCCAACTTGGCGTTGGGACGCTTTTTTCGAACAGGTGGCATGATGAAAATGCCAGCGACTCGATTACAATTTATTGATAGAATGCGACGAGCGCGAGAGGGAGGAAGAGGGTGAAATGGTGAAGATTCGAAAATTCGAATTTCAAAAATTGCGGTGTGTTTGTACTGTCTGCGCCAGTACGGTAGGGATGGAATATAGGGCCTAGCCAGCTACGGGGGCTACCAATGTTGCGGTCTGGATATGGTTGCTTAGCAACATAGATTGTTATGATCGGCGCTGACAATTACAATTCCTTATGTATACAGCGAGAAGTAGGAAATCTTCTTTCTCTAGATTTCATTAATTAACTGATTTATTCTGGACTTGCTCTGCTGTATACCAACACCAATTGATCCGGCGACACAATGTGCTAGATATTCTATGACTCAAGTAGTACAACAAACATACACACCCTTGAGTCGCAATCAGTGCGTTCAACTCGTTTATGCTTGCTACTGAGCACAGATGTTTGGTCCAAAGAGCAGACATGGGTATTAACATTGAATCACTACATCAAAAAGATGAACATCAAGCCCGGATGATTTCAGACGGTCTCAACTTGGGTATAAGCAAAATGTGAGATCTATGAATCACTCCGTCTAAACACGCCAACTGGCAGTGGTGCAATTAGCTGGCTGCAGATGTGACAGCAGTCTATCGAAAAAATCCGGGGTTGCAGGGGCTGCGCGAAGCTTTGGTCTGCATAGAGAAGATCAACCGATTACTTGGCAGGCAAAATATGAACTACCCTACGCGAAATTTTTCTAGACTCAACATAGTTATTCTTATACACCCAAGCGCCTCCAGCTCCATTGCCGTCCCTGTATCTATTCTGCCCAGACTTTACAATTAACCATGAAAAATAACATTTTAGGCTGGGTGAGGAACTTGTAACTGAATCAGCCCCGATCCAGCGAATAAATATCATTGTCTCGACAAAAATTACCAGCCTCCTCTGTCCCCAGATGACCGAATAATCTCAGTTACCTTACGCCAGATTCACTGACAGTACTAATTCCTACACTTTAGATTCCGGTGTCATACATTGGAGCATGGTAGTTGTCGTAGGTCTGGCATCAGTGACAGTGGTAGTCTGAAAGACCACAGGACCAGGCCCGCCAATATTCTTCGTAATTAACTGGCTGTGACCATGGCATTCAAGGTAAAGAGTCTCGGTAATGGTATGTGCATAAACCGTGTGGACGGGACCCATAGTGAAGGCAGCAAAATGAAGCAAGGTGGTGGTACGAGGAAGCAACTCGGTCTTAGTCTCCTGATCGCTCAAAGAGACGCTGGAGATCATGTCCACCTGACTCGTGGAAATACCTCGTCTCGCATACTGAGTAGGCAACAGCATGAAGCCCCAAGTAGCTGGTCTAAGATATGTTAGTTTTCTAACAGTGCTCCTGGGCCCGGAGAAACTTCGCCTACATGACCATTGACGCGATGAAGAGCCATCCAAGCCTTGTAATTTTCATGGTAGCTGATACTACAGTATCAACGAGCAAGCCAATAAATGTAAAATCTTGTAATTCGTCTGATCACCAGGAGCCTTTGTATAGATGGCTAGATAAAAGTGGCAGAATACTTGTGAAGCTTGCTGAAGCCGATCTAGGTCGATAGAGATTGTTGAACTTAGCGTGCTGAGATGAGAGATGAGATACACATGTTTAGAAACTATAATAAAATGTGACCAGAAGAGTCTTATTTTATAACATTTGTCTTGTTTCCTTTCCAAGAGATCGCATCTCACTTCACTTCAGCGTCGAAGACACTATATCCGTATCAATAATCTCATCCTTAGGTGCCACTTACCCGATGTGTCATACTCCTAGCTGTCTCCACATCCATGTACGACGGCGAAGACGGGAAGCTCAATAACTGGATCGTACTTTGTCGTGGCACATGATATTCCAAATATTGATTAAGCTGTCTCCGAATAAATTTATTGGTTGTAGCTCAAGAGAATTGAATTGAACTTCGTTCTAGTCCCTACCGAATCCAAAACTATGGACTTATAGAGCTACCTAGAAGGCTATGAGAGCAATTGGTGATATGTTAGTTTAACTTTCCAATGGATATTGAGGGGCATTCCCTATAGATCAGGAGAACAGCTAGCAAGAAGTTGACAGATTGCCTCTTGATGGAGCAGATGCTAAACAGAGATGTAGGTGAGTGTAGGTAGATGGTGATTCCCCTAACTATGACTCTACCCAACCGCCCAATCGATTTGGAATCAGGACATCCAATTCAGAGGCTCGTCAATCAACGCTCACATCAGACCAGGGAGTAGTGTTGCGTGACCAGGATGGCGTGAACCATCTAGAGCAGTCTACTTACAGGGCTGAGGCTGCCCGCTCCGTCCATCACAGGCGCCCACACGTCATATCTTGAGCATATGCGCACTTGTTAGAGGCTTGATTCAATTTGTGTATCGAACTCTCTGCTATAGGATGTTCTTCTCCACATATCCGGCACGGCTTTCTGCTAGGCCGCTCAGGAATACAGGAATTGGACACCAGATCCCAGCACACCACTCTATTTGCCCAAACTTGTCAACGTCGACGCCCGTGCCCTAAACCCAACGGCTAATTCCCCTGATGCCGGCCTCCGTTGTTCGACACACATGATACGTTGTAAGATGCCCAACCCTTAACAAAATCAAGCAGGATCCACGCACTACTGCTCTATGTTGCGTCCCCACTTCAATCCCAAAAATAAAATTGTTCGGTCCCCTCCCCTTGCCCCGAGGCGAGTTCACTTAGTCACCATACTTTCAAGGCTTCCATTAACCTACCAGCTGTTCAGAATGTAAGTATCCATTCCTCTAAGATGCATAGCCATCATTTGATCTTCTTCGGAACATGTTTCATCATCTCGGTCGTGCTAGACTCACAGTCGTATCAAAAAGACGGTATAGCACTGCCGCAAACGCTTGCGTGCCGTGAATTCTTAATTAAATTACCTGCAAAGACTAATATTTAAACGGTTAAGGCTTTTAAGAGACTGGAATTGACTTGGTTTTGATAAAGCAATATCGTTATTTCACTTCCCACAAGTCAATTTCTTCAAGACTATTGGTCTAAACTAGCTGTAACCTATCTAATATTTCTTTGATTCATAATTAATCTCTGAAAATTTAAGAAATTGGAAGTATCCACTGACTTTTTGATGGCGTGTGGTAATTCCAAGCATAGTCAACGAACAATATAGTTTTCACCTGGGCCCAATTATATCTAGTAATCTGCGAGCTTTTGAGTATATTGATTAAACCACGAGTTCTCCTGATTGCTGGCGTGCCTTGGGAAAATTTTTTTCGCGGGCCGCGCAGTGGCGAATATTTCACACCGTGGATATTGGCAGCAAGAATTATAATAGCTCAGCATCTTCCTCAAACCCCCATATTTAATCTCTTAAAGATCTTCAGTAATAGCAGCTTCGAGCTTCTCCTCCACATACGGATCATCTTCTGTTGGAGGGGGTCTACCACTAGCAACTGCAGTTTTGTCAATATTACCATAAAATTTACCGAATATTTCGCATACCTGGTTCCTTGTAGTCCATCATTTTTTCGTTCAGTAGTACATCGTAGAATGAGCAATATAGACCAATAACTGAGTCAATAAATTTCAAACCTATATTTAATTCTTGTATAATCAACTCAAGCTTCATACCAATAAATAAAGTCTGAAGAGCTTCATCTTCAAGCAGAAATGACTCAAACTCGGGAACCTTTTTGTTACTAGTCGTACCTTCATCATCAGTGAAGTCAAGTTGCTCCAAGTTAGGGCCCTCCCAGGGTTTGAACTTGACAATGCCCAGAGGCTTCACATGGCCAAACTCTCTTACGTAATCTTCAACCCCAGTTGATTGGTTTTTAGTGTGACTAGAAAATTGTATCTCTGCCACCTGGAAGTATTTGGTCGAGGTATTGACTATGTGGAGATCGGGACACATGGTTTGTGAAAACAAAGCATCATTACCATAATTAGCAATGCATGATTTGAATATCCGTTCAGCCTCACCCTTACTGAAGCCTCTTACTGTTGAGGAGTAATTTTCACGGTCGGGGTCATTGTCATCCCAACATCCGAACCCCCAATCATTCTGATATCGACCCCCGAAAAGAATTGAGGAGGCAACGTTAAAATCACCGGGAAGCTTTGACGCGGCGATTTGAATTTGCCATAACTCCCTTTTCGCATCTTCTATTACCCTTCGCGCGGCCATAATATCAGCAGTATATTCCGGGCATACATCATGTTGGAGAATATAGTTTAGAAAGTTACGAATGACAGCGCAGTAACTTTCAAGTTGGATTTCGCTCTCAATGGGTACCATACTGGATAACTTGGAGGAGCTAGACAGTGTTAGCAGGGCTTGTAAAACTACTATTACTTACAAAAATCCTTTTGCCACTCCTTCAAAGTCAATAACCCAGTTATCAGAGCCATCATAATATTTTGTATTTTTGTGGTTCGTCCGGATAAAGTCTGTCGCTTGGATATCAGTGATCTCATTAGCTGTTGAATTTTCAATGGTCTCTTTATCTAGACCTCCAGTAAACTGCTTGACGCCTGTTTCTACGCCACCAAGTGAAAGGTATTTAGTGAAAATGTTAGCGCGTACTTGGTCTAGCTTGCGCTTTGCCCTAAACCTTTGGATACAGGTTTGCATGCGACTGGTGAAATTAGCAGAGCCATTGTTACAAAAATTAGACCCACTCTTTGAAATCATGGTTCCTGATGGATACTTATTAGTCGGTTCTTCTAGTGTAGGGCCGCGCTTACGGGTCATATAGATCACGCTCAGCGGCATAATCACTTGGAGTGATTGGCGTGTCGGCATAGAACTCTATCATGCTTGTTAGTTTTAGTCGTACTTTAGAGGCGCAGGTAGTTTTTACCTTCAAACCCTGATGGCGGGGGCTTTTTGGGCTTGCCGTTAGAACGTTTCTTCTTCGTTTGAGGTTTGCTCTGATTTTGTGCAGGTGGCGGAGATGTTGGTGTCGAAACACAATTCAGCTTGCTTGGCTCATTACTCTTCGTGGATGCGATGGGATTTCTGAGCGAAGCAGGTGTCGGCGGGGGTGGTTTGGGATATTCCTGGGAGTGTGGTGTCATTACTCCATCGGGAGAAATTAATTCCGTGCCGGGTTTTTCGCAGTTATCTTGTAGTTGAAACCCTGTCGTAGTATCGTGGGAGAAACGAAATTCTTGTTTTGGTTGCTCCCTGACAGCCTCCAAAGAGGCGTTAAGATCTAGAGCGCTGACAGCTCGGGAGAGCTGCACTTCTTGAGAAGATTCCGTGTTCGGGGAGTTGATGGCAGGTGAATCCATTTTGAGAGGGGCGTTTCTGCATGGAACCTCCTGGGTTAGTCTCTTGGCCTTGGAGTTATTCGGGAAAGACTACTTTTCCGTGTTGACGTTTTGGATCGAGGTTGAGGATTAAAACCAAGCGGGAGATTATTTGAAGGGTTAAGTTGAGAAGTTAAGACTTTATAACGGCGTAGGTGAATAATGGCGCTTCAAGACGGCATGGCGACTGGTCCGCTGGTTTGCGTGGGCAAGGGGGGGTAAAGGTTTAAATTGGGGGTTGCGAGGCAGAAGAGGCAGATTAGAGGAAGAGAAAGAGCGAGGAGTTGTGTGGACAAAGGGAGAAGGAGAAGGGAGTGTTGATTGAAGTTGCAGTAAACCGGGGACCCTTACTGAGTGCGACCAGACCATCTGATCTGTACACCCGAGGGAGGGACCTTTGAGAGGAAATATATATTATTAGAGCTGACGGCGTTGTCACCCAATCATCTTCGGAAAAGTTACGACTTGTTTGTTGATCACGAAACTACCGGAATTTCCGATTGTCGTACGCCGAACGACAGCATTTTGAAGAAAATTCTTCGTTTCTCGTGGCACTCGACCTCTTTAGTCAGCAATTCACGCTGGACCTCTCCATGATTCATGTAGAAACTTGTAGGTATAGATATATCTATGTCTTGTGCCGACATCCGGATGTCACTTGAAAGCTACCCGCCTAGATACACGTCACTTCAAGCCATCGGACGACATCACCCGCACTGGCCCTTGGTACTGCTACAGGGCCGGCCAACTTTCATCAGATAGCAAATTGAACGAAAGCCTCAGGCCACAAGGTCAAGAAGTGATAGATCCAAGATGATAACAAAGGAGTAGGCCCAGTTCAATCTTCTCTGTCCCTACAGTATCTTGCCTCACCTACAAGAACCCATTGGAAGGGGTCACTCTATAGAACGAAGACACCCAACCAGCTATTAATGATGCGAAATTCCAAGTTCCTGCACAATTTACAACTCTACAATTTCTTCACGTTTTCACACATGATCCAGGACTATAGCGCACGCAATTATGATGATAATGATGATGAAACGCTCAAAATGATTTTTAATACCAAAAAAGTTGGCTCTTTCTCGTCGCACCCGCATTCCCGAATTTCCAATGCACTACAGGCTACGATTATGGTCATTTTATTTATCGTTGCAAAGGGCCAGGATCCATCGATATCAACTGGCATAAAATGGTGATATTTCTACTAACAGTTTAACCTGTATATTAAGGAAGTAACTAGTTAGATACCTAAGTAGACTTTCATTGTCTGGAAGTCAGTAGAGACTTGAATTTAAATTAATCAGAGAGCCAGGATCATGGCAATTGGATCCATGAGAAATTCTGCAGCGCCCGCGTACACACCAGAGCCTCTCGAAATTA
The DNA here is from genome assembly GCA_900239735.1 of Blumeria hordei DH14. Lineage (NCBI taxonomy): Eukaryota > Fungi > Ascomycota > Leotiomycetes > Helotiales > Erysiphaceae > Blumeria > Blumeria hordei. The sequence goes on along the minus strand of OENG01000009.1, from coordinate 2,269,386 downwards.
CTACCAAGACGATTAGCAAGATATATGGTAGTAATCTCGAAGGCAAATATTTTTGTGGCACCCATGCAAAATGGGTTGTTACGGCTCTTTCGGTTCGGATGAGGTCGATGATGATCAAGTAAGTCCAATCGGATGTAGGTATTTTTAATGCAACATGCTCATTTTTCTAATTAATGATTACATATACCAACGATATGCCCCGAAACATATGCTTAACCTAGCATTATACATTATTGTGCGGATCATTAATATGTGAAGGGCAGCTTGCACCTACTTGGACTGCCAGAGAATATGCTGTCTAGCGTCTAAAGTACAAATCGCCATGACTAAGACCCGCTACTCAATTTAGAAGAGATGCGTCTTGTTCAGCTAGTGTTGGTTGGGCATCTTAGAGTAATTTCAGCTCCTACAACAATGATACATGTCATGATACCTATGGTTCTCGCTTATGACCTGATATATAAGTCACATGACGCACAACTATTCTGCATGGTTGTGTTATTGATGCAAGCGCAGGAATTAAGTGTAAGTAACTAGGTAGTTGCATTCTGGGATAGATGGTGCAACGCCTTATTAATATATTCCTACCCGTACTTCTTCCTCACGTATCTCCGATCTGCCTGTGACTCCGTTCCAACGAGACCCACCCGTGATAATAGATTAACAGGAGACATATGACCAGTGATTGGGCAAGCACTTACAGCCGATGAGGTCTGAGTATGGCGTGGCAAGACTGACAAGCCAACAAAATAGATTCTCGGAGGGCAAGACTGACACCTGTACGTGGTGCCCTCTACGAACCTGGGAGTGAAATATTCTCCCAGAGCCAAGTTCAGTCAAATTTCGCAATAACGGACAAGTTGGCCCACGAGGCAATGATTCAAAATTCTACGCCATGTCAAAATTTCGCTCCCAACGAGTTCGACTCCTTCCTAAGTCTCATCAAGTTTACAAGTACGACTAAGTACATCCTTGTTTCAATGACCACACCTCTCATCAACTATTCTCTGGCCTCAGCTAGCCGCCAAATACACGCCCACGCCGATATTTACACCCGACGGAGGAAGCAAAGCGTGGTGCACAAATCTGGGAGACAGTTCTTTGGGACGGATGTGAGAGGGATTGGGACAAGCTTACAAGATGATGCTGAAGATGGATATAATCTCGACGGGCGTGTAATTTTGAATTTTGGCAGAGTTTTACGAATTGAGCTTTGTGCGTGCCAAGACTTCGCTTGCGAGAGTGCAGCGGACACTATAACAACACGCAAACGATGGAAGGTGTCGTGGTCCGCCTCCTGGTGGTGTTCTCCGGTATAGTTTGTGTAGCCTGGGCACCTACTCCACTTGGGAAGGAGACACCTCAGACTACATTTCGCGCGGAGAAAGTTCAGAGGATGACGAAGGCATGTCTGGATAACTCAGGGTTTTTGAGACGTTCCCCTGGGTGGGTATTCACGGATGAGGGTTGACTTGGGGTGAAGAAAAAGCCGCCATAACTTCGCAGTGGTATTTGCAAATGAAATCCGAGGCATGAGTGCTCTACTTGTAAATTGAGTCATCTTTTCTGTACTTTTCTTTGATATTGTGTCATAGCTAGATAGCTGCATACGCAATTAAAATCTGATGCAAAAAAAAAAAAAAATAGATTCTCTCCGTCAACACTTCTTTGCAATACCATCTTGCCGAAATAACTACGATATTTTCTTAAAATGCCTTTTCAGCGGACTAGCGCAAGGAATTGATCATGACATGGCGAATCAACTGTCAACGGGTTGAACTGCCGCTACTTCAACTTTGTCTCAGTTAAGGCAGCGTTACCACCCCTGGCGCATGGCTAATGCCCGAAAAAGGCCTAAATTGTGCCGGCAGTGTGAGGGGCGTGAGGTGCCGTGTCTTTCCGTGTTTCAAACGTCCAGGCACCACAGAAATTCCACCGTCTTGTGCCATCAGGCAATTATGACAGTTTTAAAGGTCAAGGCCGGACTGGAGAATGAGAATCCTCTAACAACGAGATAATTAAGCAGATGAAAAACGCACAGAGTCCGAAGGTCACATGGGAGATTCTCAATATTTGTAGAGATCTCATAGGCTAAATCTGGCAAGGAAGAGCCATCTAGCGTGGAGATAGACAGAAGTTGCCGATTGTGATGACTTGAGCTATTACGGTCATCATAATTGATACTGGGAGGGCGACTCCAACACGACCAATGGCACTGACGCAATAACGCCCGTCACCGCCTCGGACTACAGACGCGCGACAGAAGCAGGCACTGGACAGATCGAATACACGCATCCAGGGTGCAAAGAAAATTTCGACTCCTGACGGCATCGGGACCCCCGCCGCCCCTGCAACCGCCCGCACCACCACTTCGACGACCGCGCTGGATAAACAAAGTGGAAGTAGCCACGAAAATGGAACAGTGTCTAAGGTCACTATCATCCGACTGTCTATGCTTATACAGCGATAGGTCGGGCCCATCCGCCGACAAGGCATCATGGGCATTTGTGACCATTTCGGGGGTCACAGGAACTGCAATCGACCAGAGCAGCTATGGCTCAATTACGAACGCGGAGGTCTACGATACAGAAATTCACTGGGCTATGGCTGCCCTCAAAGCGATCAGAGCCATCAATCGTGACATAAGAGCCCGAGCCATATACTTTCTCCTGGACAACTACGCGGCAGTTGAGGCGCTAACTACAGGAAAAACAGTCTCATCTTCTTGGCGGGTGTAGAAGTTTTGGTCGATGGCGGCCAAAGCATTCGCGCCAATCAAGGTAAGATGGATCCCGAGCCACACAGGGCTGGCAGGGAACGAAATGGTCGACAAACTCGCTCGCAGAGAGCGTACTTCGCCCTACAACTCCCAGACGCCGACAATTTCTCTTATTTACGGCAATAGAGCGCAAAGCCCGTGAATTATCGAGACAGCTGCTAAAAGGCTGGTGGGACTCTCACCTGCCAAAACGATATGCAGACCTTGACCTCAAGATGCGGCGCAAGAAACCGCCCGAACTCGCTATACCAAGAGCTGTATATGACCGCCTGATAGCAGCTCGAACAGAAAACGGAGACTTCGCGGCATATCACCTTCGTTTTAGTCACACCACAGCCGAACTTCATTGCGCATGCGGAAGAGAAAACTTAGTCGCCCACCTGGTCCAGTGCAGAAACGCACTGTCAGCATGGCTACTAATAAGCGGAAAGATAAGTGCACCGGTGCTAGAAACTCTACTATGGTCAAGAGGTTGGCGTCTGTTCGAGAAATACGTTCAGGAAAGCGGAATATACGCGGTAAAAAGTTGGGGGATGGCAGGGATACCTGCAACTGGGAGGTCATAGATCTATTGCCCAGGTGAAATGGCACAGAAAGAGGGACTGGATTCGAGGCTCAGGCGCGTGGTGGCTGAGGCACAAGGATAGAAGGGAGACGGGTTTTGTTTTTCTTTTGTACTGCGGGATTTCGTGTGAAAGTTTCTGGTTTTTGTTTCCTGGGCTGCCGGACTCGTCATCATTCAACACATGGAAGGGGATTGGCAAGGTTCCGTTTATTTAGGTAGGACGAGGCATATGTACTTACGGTAGTTAACCTGACCCGGCCAGGCCCCACTCGTGCTTAAGCTCCTGCAGGAGTGCGACGGGAGTTACTTTACCTAGCACGCTAATGAACAAACAAACAAACGCAAAATTCGAGATATTCGAATATTCGAAAATTCCCTTTTTCCCTTTCCCCCCCTTTAGATCACCCTTTGAACGTCGAAATATCAATTTCTCGTGGTACCGCGCCACTCAGCCTTGAAATGGCACCGGTAGCCCCCAAATCCGCGAAAATCGCGAAAGCTGTGTTAACCACGAAAATAGCTAAACAAAAACACCAGACCCGTCTGGATCCCCACAAAACCATGCTTGATATAGCTAGAAGCGTGGCAGTTCATAGAATGGGCGAAGAAGGTTTGGAACCTAGCGTCGCCGAACTCGACTTGATGGAAGTTGATATTGTCGCCCAGATGACAGAACGCGGCCAAACCGACGTTGAGATGTTGGAGGTCGATAAAATAATCAGGAAGATGATCAGTGAGGGTCTTAAGGACTCGCGATGGGCAAATGCAGGAGCTGAGAGTTCTCAGACGGCATCAACTGCCCCAGAAATTGTCGCCGAGAAGGATGTCCCGTCGACAACAACCAAGCCCGCACGCGTTGCGGCTCGAAAAATTGCGATTCCGATTAAAAATCGGACACCAAATAAAAGCACACCGAGGGGAACTGAAGTCCCGAATTGCGCGGAGGCGGCAAACGTCTCCAGACCTCCGCCATCCCCGGCCTCAATTCCAGGGACGGCTGAGGGCCTCAAACACGCTGCCGGTGGAGCTTCCACTGGCACTACACAAAACAACCCGCCAGAAATCGAAGCTTTGCTTGAAGCCGAGAGGGAGCGGGCTGCAATTACCGCCGCCAAGCTCGAAGTAGGCTCGACGGTGTTAAACACCCTACAAAGCGTTATCCTGTCCCTGAAAACGACGGATAACAAAGAGTACTTGGACGCAATGAACGTGTGTCTGAGGGGCGCCCTCGCCCACTTCCTTCGCACTGGGACGACACCAGTGCCGACAAGTCTTCCTCCCCGCCCCACCGGCCAGCAGGCCAGCAGCATCGGGCCCCCACCAAAACCGACCGCCAGGCCAGCAAAGCCTGCCGTCGCAGTGACCCAGATAACTCCAACCTGGGCAAATGTAGCCCGGAATGGGTTACCCAACCACCCGACACCAGTGATGGCAAGTTGTGCCCCAGTAATGCCGACCCCGCCGACCAAGAAATCGGCCAAAGCGGCCCCTTCGTCCTCGCCGGACAACCGACTATTCATCCGGCTGAATTCAAAACACCAGTGGAGAAAGATTTCACCAGCTGGTATTAGAGAAGCTGTAGCGCAGCTCACAAACGCGCCACAAGCATCAATCGAACACGTGTACCGTGTCCCAACAGGTTTTGCGCTCAAAGCGATAAATAAGGAATCCCGCCAACACCTACTCAACGCGGCGGAATCTTTTATTGCCATCGGGGGAAGACTGGAGGAGGCCTCTAACCTTGTGGCGCTCCACATCTCGACGGTCCCAGTCGCCATCCACACTCTTCTTGGAAGGGTGCAAGTGACAGAAGAGATGGTGATCGAGGAGATCACTCGAGTCACAACGGCCGTTCCAGTCAAGGTCCGGCCCCACGGCAAAACTCGGCTCAACGCGCCGTACAAATCATGGCTAGCCCATTTCGAGAAGGGAGCGGCCCCAAGAAAAGGGTTCCGCCTATTCGACGACTCGGGCATCGCGGTCCCACACAAACCACGACAGACTGTGCAACAATGTAAACGCTGCCTACAGTTCCACGGAACGCGAGGTTGCTCTCGTGCTCAAGCCTGTGGGAACTGCACCTCCACGATGCACTCGACAGACGAGTGCCGTGCTCACACCAAGTGCCGCAACTGTGGAGGACCGCACAGGTCCGACAGTCGAGCCTGCCTGGCGCGCCCAACCAAGTCCGGACCCGTTAGCAGAGAGCAACTGGCCAACATTCGCATCGCGAGCCAACGCGAGCTAGCGGCTGTCGTGAGGGCTAAAGCTGCAGCCCGTCGCGCTGAGGCAGCAGTACAAGCGGCTGCCAAGCAAAAGCAAGCCTCACCCGAAGCGGTGAGATCGAACAACAGTTTCGAAGTTCTGATGACCGACGTCGCCTCCGACGCCACGGCCACAGGAACGACGAATCCTGTTGAGTCTTCCTGAAGGGCCCCTCACGGGTCCCTTCTAGCCTCCCACCTACGATAAGTTTTATGTCGATCAACGTAGGTAGGGGAGGGCCAACACACGACATCGCGCTTTCCCGAGCTTTCGAGCTAGGCGTCGATGTAGTGTTAATACAAGAACCTTTGTGGAGAAAAGCCACAAAGGAAACAAAGTCACACCCTGGATACGACTGTCATATACCACATGGCGGCGTAAACACTCGACCCAGGGCTGTGACTTATACACTAATCAATAGGAGAATCCATTCGGCAAGTCAAATCTTTCCCTGCGATCCCCGACGGCGGATTACTGCTGGGTTGTGGTAAACGGAGTCACGTTTCTCAACGTGTACAAAGACCCGAAAGACCCGACGGCCATTCGACCACTTCTAAGCTGGGACCCACCACCACGATCCGTCGCGGCTGGCGACTTCAACGCGGTGCACTGCGCGTGGCAACCAGATGTTACCCGCCCACGTGGACAAGGAGTCGAAATCGAGAGATGGGCGGAACGCCACAATCTCACTTGCCTGATTGTGGGCGAGCCAACGCATCGAGCTGGGAACACGCTGGATCTTGCTTGGACCAACATCAACGGGGCTCAAGCATGGGTGGATCGTAACGAGTGCGCGACCAGCGACCATATTCCGATTCGAGGACAAGTCCCCATCGGATTCGGAAAAAGGGACCAGGAACCCTCGCCAATCAGAGTAACGCGCGGAAACTTACCGAGGTTCGCCCTCGCCGTGATGCAGTTGACTCGCCCGCCACTAGACCTGGACACGGTCTCTCGGGTGGACGAATACGCCAACGATCTCTCTTCCGGCCTTACTAACGCTATCAAAGCAGCAGGAACACGAAGGAATAGAAGACGTGGCAAATGTGCGCCGTGGTGGACACCGGAATGCAAGCTGGCTCAAACGGAATATCGTGAAGCAGTGACCCCGGAGCAACGAAGAGTGCATGCGAAGAAACTGCGCTCAACCCTCATAGCGGCAAGGAAAGAACACCAGACGCGGCAAGTCGAAGCGATCACGACACCGAATGACGTGTTCAAGCTGATGCGGTCCGCCGAGCCAAGGCAGGCAAGAACCCCCCTCCACTTAACCACGAAGGGAAGGTGTACTCCGATCCGGCCGAGCGGGCAGCGATACTCCGAGATGCTCTATTGGCACGGCACCAAGCGACGGACGATCTACCGCCACTTGATGCGCCAAGTACCAACCGAATCCCCTGGAACGACCATGTGTCGGACGAGGAGATTCGCATGTGCACCGTAGGCTGCGCCAACACAGCGCCTGGAGCAGACGGGATCTCTGTGGAGCTTCTGCGAACCTGTTGGAAGACGATTGGACCATTTGTCGGCACTCTCTTCCGCGCCTGCATCAGACTCGGCACCCACCCATCCTGCTTCAAGCTGGCTGAAGTGGTGCTCCTACGCAAGACGAACCGAGATCCAACGACTGTCAAGGGCTGGAGACCGATCGCACTTTTGTCATGCTTGGGTAAGGGACTGGAACGACTCCTGGCGAAGCGGATGGCCCATCTCGCGGTAACGCTCGACGTTGTCGGATACCAACAATTCGGAGCGCTCCCTAAGAGGTCGGCAAACGACCTTGTCAACTGCGTAGTCCACGACATCGAAGAGGCAAGCACCCAGGGATGGGCGGCCACATTCACGACTCTCGATGTCCAAGGCGCATTCGATGCAGTACTCCACAACCGTTTGGTGAGGAGGATGCAAGAACAGGGGTGGCCAGACTCGATCCTTCGATGGACGGCTTCATTTCTTGCACATCGAAAGGTACAAGTCCGATACTCCGGAGGGGTAACCGGGCAGAGAGAGCTGGTGTGTGGGGTTCCGCAGGGATCACCAATATCGCCACTCCTCTTCCTTTTATACATGGCAGAGCCTATGCGAAGCGGCAACCCAGGAATGAGGTTCAGCTACGCAGACGATATCGGGATCCTAGGGTTCGGGCGCAGCATTGCCGAGTCGGCCGCTTCTGTACAGAAGGAAGTGGATCATCTTCTGGAGTGGGCAGGTAACAATGCAGTCTCCTTCGATACTAACAAGTCGGAGATAGTCCAGTTTCCCGGCAGGAAACGCGAGAATCCAGTGGCTATTCGTGTGAACGGTGTGACTATCGAGCCAGCAGACCAAATACGCTGGCTTGGAATACACCTAGACCCGCGATTGGACTTCAAACACCACGTCACAACTTGGTGTGGAAAGGCGTTAAAGGTTGCCCAGCACATGCGCCGTTTCAACTCAGCGTATCGAGGAGCCGCTCCTGCGGCACTGGTTCGAGCAGTGGATACTTGTATTGTCCCAATAGCAACTTTTGGATCAGATGTTTGGTGGCCCGGCCTCAAACGTCCGACCAAAAGGGGGATCATCACACCTCGAACTAGCATTTTCTGCGAGATGATCGACAGGGCAATCTTGACAGGACTGCGCGCTGCCCTTCCGGTAATGAGAACGACATCGAATCTTGTTCTCCATCGCGAAGGAGGTATCCCAACTGGAAAGATCATTCTGGAAGGGAACCGCCTACGGTATTCGGCTCGTCTGCACTCACTGGACAACCGCCACCCGCTCAGGACTCGTGCCGCTGTGTGTCCAAACGTTGGAACACGGAAGTACAAGAAGTCTGCTCGGGTACCCAGGAATCCGGAGATCCAGATGTCACGAGTACAGCGGGCCTACCGTCAACTCCCGGACGCGGAAGACGCCGAGCCTCTGCCGCCGCCATGCTATCTTTCAAGTTTCGGCCCAAGGATAGAGGAGGAGGAAAAGGTTACTCGGTTTCTTGGAGATATACTAACATCGGATATTTGTGCCTACCCGGATGGATCGTCGGAGGGACATGGTCGCTCAGCATGGGGTTTCGTCTTGAAGAGAGATGGGAAAACTCTGTTGAAGGGGTGCGGCATCAAGCATGGTGGTGAAGTGCTTGATGCGGAAATTGTAGGGGCGAGGAAGGCCCTGGAAGCTGCGCTGGGTTTGTTGGAGAGGGAGAACAGTGGAAGCTACGGCAGGCGGCGGATCAACGTGTTGACGGATAGTCAGTCTGCAGTGAAGGCACTGCTGACGGGAACTGCCACAACAAGTTTCGACGACGTACGCCAATTTAGAGAGTTATCAGAAAAGGCTCGAGTCTCGGTTCAGTGGATACCAGCCCACTCTGGGATACAGGGAAACGAAGAGGCCGATAGAGCTGCACGCTCCGGCCTCCGACAACTGCCAAGTAAAGAGAGCCAGCCTGGCTCCGTCACTTTGGCGTACGTTCGTCGTCTGATGAACCAGAAACGTCAAGCTCTTCTCGAGGAATGGTGGGAAGAAGCGTGTCCACCTAGATATCGTAACCTGGGTCTTCTCATGCGACGACGCAAGCCACCCGAGCTGACACTTTCCCGGCGGTTACTTCGTAAACTGATCTCAGCCCGAACGGGACACGGAAACTTCGCTGCATGCCATCGTCGTTTCAACAACTTCGCCGCTTCCATGGAGTGTGCGTGTGGAGAGGAAACAACGCCTCTCCATTTCATTCACTGTCGACTGCACGCACGCCATACGCGTCGACTTCGAGGGACAATGTCACATCACGACTTTGTCCAAAAGCTTCTCGGGCCTAAGTGCCTTGAGAATTTCACATATTTTGTGCAGGAAACCGGCTGCTTCGGGGGCCAACCTGCGAGTCCATCTCCAGCTCTCAGCGGAGAGGACATTAATTAGGTCATAGCACGAAGCATGACAGGAAGGAAAACGAGACGAGAAGTGTCGCTTTCTCACCTCAAATTGGAGTATTGGATTTGGAATTTATTTTTGTTAAGGGAATTTATGGGTGTTTTATTTTTATTTTTAACTAGCTACTGGTTGTGTAGTGGTTCACGCGGTGAGACCGAGTTGGGCATGTGGGTAGCATGATCTCGGCCGTGTACGCCGGTCTTTGACTCCTAGGAGATATAGAGCATAGCTTAGGACCTTAATCAAACAAAGCAAAAGCAAAATTCGAGAAATTCTCACATTGCCAATTTCTATTTTTCTATCCATCTCACTTAGTGTTGTACAAATCGAATTGCAATTGTTTGCCATTTGCGATATTTTAAAATGCCTCCGACGCGTAAAACGCACAAAAACGCGATCAGCGGCACTGCCAAAGATCGTGTCAACAAACCCTACCAATGGAATACTGGGATTAAAAACCACGCAAGATATCTGCTCACGAGACGAGGACTCGAATCAAATGATCAGAACATGAACGCCATCGCGGCTGCGCTCCAAGCGAAGGAGAACGATGTCCCCGAGGTAGACATGGTAGACGCAGAAATCGAGAAGTTGAAAACTCTCTCTGATTCAATTTGGGCATCCTCCAGCCCAGAAAACACGGATCAAGTCTCAGAGCCCGCCGAATCCCACAGAAAAACAGTCGTCGCACCCGAGAAGCGCAACACGGTTCCAGCACTACCGCGACCTGCAGAAGTGAGGTCTGCGAAAAGGGCTGAACCATCATCTATTAAGGCAGCAGGAGCCGAAAACTCTCCACTGGCCCCACTGCCTCCAGCACTACAAGCAGTAGGCAGAAAAAATATTTACCCACCCGAATTGCTTGCGGCGACCGAAGCGTAGGAGCGCAGGGCAAGGCANTTGAACTGCCGCTACTTCAACTTTGTCTCAGTTAAGCAGCGTTACCACCCCTGGCGCATGGCTAATGCCCGAAAAAGGCCTAAATTGTGCCGGCAGTGTGAGGGGCGTGAGGTGCCGTGTCTTTCCGTGTTTCAAACGTCCAGGCACCACAGAAATTCCACCGTCTTGTGCCATCAGGCAATTATGACAGTTTTAAAGGTCAAGGCCGGACTGGAGAATGAGAATCCTCTAACAACGAGATAATTAAGCAGATGAAAAACGCACAGAGTCCGAAGGTCACATGGGAGATTCTCAATATTTGTAGAGATCTCATAGGCTAAATCTGGCAAGGAAGAGCCATCTAGCGTGGAGATAGACAGAAGTTGCCGATTGTGATGACTTGAGCTATTACGGTCATCATAATTGATACTGGGAGGGCGACTCCAACACGACCAATGGCACTGACGCAATAACGCCCGTCACCGCCTCGGACTACAGACGCGCGACAGAAGCAGGCACTGGACAGATCGAATACACGCATCCAGGGTGCAAAGAAAATTTCGACTCCTGACGGCATCGGGACCCCCGCCGCCCCTGCAACCGCCCGCACCACCACTTCGACGACCGCGCTGGATAAACAAAGTGGAAGTAGCCACGAAAATGGAACAGTGTCTAAGGTCACTATCATCCGACTGTCTATGCTTATACAGCGATAGGTCGCGGCCATCCGCCGACAAGGCATCATGGCATTTGTGACCATTTCGGGGGTCACAGGAACTGCAATCGACCAGAGCAGCTATGGCTCAATTACGAACGCGGAGGTCTACGATACAGAAATTCACTGGGCTATGGCTGCCCTCAAAGCGATCAGAGCCATCAATCGTGACATAAGAGCCCGAGCCATATACTTTCTCCTGGACAACTACGCGGCAGTTGAGGCGCTAACTACAGGAAAAACAGTCTCATCTTCTTGGCGGGTGTAGAAGTTTTGGTCGATGGCGGCCAAAGCATTCGCGCCAATCAAGGTAAGATGGATCCCGAGCCACACAGGGCTGGCAGGGAACGAAATGGTCGACAAACTCGCTCGCAGAGAGCGTACTTCGCCCTACAACTCCCAGACGCCGACAATTTCTCTTATTTACGGCAATAGAGCGCAAAGCCCGTGAATTATCGAGACAGCTGCTAAAAGGCTGGTGGGACTCTCACCTGCCAAAACGATATGCAGACCTTGACCTCAAGATGCGGCGCAAGAAACCGCCCGAACTCGCTATACCAAGAGCTGTATATGACCGCCTGATAGCAGCTCGAACAGAAAACGGAGACTTCGCGGCATATCACCTTCGTTTTAGTCACACCACAGCCGAACTTCATTGCGCATGCGGAAGAGAAAACTTAGTCGCCCACCTGGTCCAGTGCAGAAACGCACTGTCAGCATGGCTACTAATAAGCGGAAAGATAAGTGCACCGGTGCTAGAAACTCTACTATGGTCAAGAGGTTGGCGTCTGTTCGAGAAATACGTTCAGGAAAGCGGAATATACGCGGTAAAAAGTTGGGGGATGGCAGGGATACCTGCAACTGGGAGGTCATAGATCTATTGCCCAGGTGAAATGGCACAGAAAGAGGGACTGGATTCGAGGCTCAGGCGCGTGGTGGCTGAGGCACAAGGATAGAAGGGAGACGGGTTTTGTTTTTCTTTTGTACTGCGGGATTTCGTGTGAAAGTTTCTGGTTTTTGTTTCCTGGGCTGCCGGACTCGTCATCATTCAACACATGGAAGGGGATTGGCAAGGTTCCGTTTATTTAGGTAGGACGAGGCATATGTACTTTACGGTAGTTAACCTGACCCGGCCAGGCCCCACTCGTGCTTAAGCTCCTGCAGGAGTGCGACGGGAGTTACTTTACCTAGCACGCTAATGAACAAACAAACAAACGCAAAATTCGAGATATTCGAATATTCGAAAATTCCCTTTTTCCCTTTCCCCCCCTTTAGATCACCCTTTGAACGTCGAAATATCAATTTCTCGTGGTACCGCGCCACTCAGCCTTGAAATGGCACCGGTAGCCCCCAAATCCGCGAAAATCGCGAAAGCTGTGTTAACCACGAAAATAGCTAAACAAAAACACCAGACCCGTCTGGATCCCCACAAAACCATGCTTGATATAGCTAGAAGCGTGGCAGTTCATAGAATGGGCGAAGAAGGTTTGGAACCTAGCGTCGCCGAACTCGACTTGATGGAAGTTGATATTGTCGCCCAGATGACAGAACGCGGCCAAACCGACGTTGAGATGTTGGAGGTCGATAAAATAATCAGGAAGATGATCAGTGAGGGTCTTAAGGACTCGCGATGGGCAAATGCAGGAGCTGAGAGTTCTCAGACGGCATCAACTGCCCCAGAAATTGTCGCCGAGAAGGATGTCCCGTCGACAACAACCAAGCCCGCACGCGTTGCGGCTCGAAAAATTGCGATTCCGATTAAAAATCGGACACCAAATAAAAGCACACCGAGGGGAACTGAAGTCCCGAATTGCGCGGAGGCGGCAAACGTCTCCAGACCTCCGCCATCCCCGGCCTCAATTCCAGGGACGGCTGAGGGCCTCAAACACGCTGCCGGTGGAGCTTCCACTGGCACTACACAAAACAACCCGCCAGAAATCGAAGCTTTGCTTGAAGCCGAGAGGGAGCGGGCTGCAATTACCGCCGCCAAGCTCGAAGTAGGCTCGACGGTGTTAAACACCCTACAAAGCGTTATCCTGTCCCTGAAAACGACGGATAACAAAGAGTACTTGGACGCAATGAACGTGTGTCTGAGGGGCGCCCTCGCCCACTTCCTTCGCACTGGGACGACACCAGTGCCGACAAGTCTTCCTCCCCGCCCCACCGGCCAGCAGGCCAGCAGCATCGGGCCCCCACCAAAACCGACCGCCAGGCCAGCAAAGCCTGCCGTCGCAGTGACCCAGATAACTCCAACCTGGGCAAATGTAGCCCGGAATGGGTTACCCAACCACCCGACACCAGTGATGGCAAGTTGTGCCCCAGTAATGCCGACCCCGCCGACCAAGAAATCGGCCAAAGCGGCCCCTTCGTCCTCGCCGGACAACCGACTATTCATCCGGCTGAATTCAAAACACCAGTGGAGAAAGATTTCACCAGCTGGTATTAGAGAAGCTGTAGCGCAGCTCACAAACGCGCCACAAGCATCAATCGAACACGTGTACCGTGTCCCAACAGGTTTTGCGCTCAAAGCGATAAATAAGGAATCCCGCCAACACCTACTCAACGCGGCGGAATCTTTTATTGCCATCGGGGGAAGACTGGAGGAGGCCTCTAACCTTGTGGCGCTCCACATCTCGACGGTCCCAGTCGCCATCCACACTCTTCTTGGAAGGGTGCAAGTGACAGAAGAGATGGTGATCGAGGAGATCACTCGAGTCACAACGGCCGTTCCAGTCAAGGTCCGGCCCCACGGCAAAACTCGGCTCAACGCGCCGTACAAATCATGGCTAGCCCATTTCGAGAAGGGAGCGGCCCCAAGAAAAGGGTTCCGCCTATTCGACGACTCGGGCATCGCGGTCCCACACAAACCACGACAGACTGTGCAACAATGTAAACGCTGCCTACAGTTCCACGGAACGCGAGGTTGCTCTCGTGCTCAAGCCTGTGGGAACTGCACCTCCACGATGCACTCGACAGACGAGTGCCGTGCTCACACCAAGTGCCGCAACTGTGGAGGACCGCACAGGTCCGACAGTCGAGCCTGCCTGGCGCGCCCAACCAAGTCCGGACCCGTTAGCAGAGAGCAACTGGCCAACATTCGCATCGCGAGCCAACGCGAGCTAGCGGCTGTCGTGAGGGCTAAAGCTGCAGCCCGTCGCGCTGAGGCAGCAGTACAAGCGGCTGCCAAGCAAAAGCAAGCCTCACCCGAAGCGGTGAGATCGAACAACAGTTTCGAAGTTCTGATGACCGACGTCGCCTCCGACGCCACGGCCACAGGAACGACGAATCCTGTTGAGTCTTCCTGAAGGGCCCCTCACGGGTCCCTTCTAGCCTCCCACCTACGATAAGTTTTATGTCGATCAACGTAGGTAGGGGAGGGCCAACACACGACATCGCGCTTTCCCGAGCTTTCGAGCTAGGCGTCGATGTAGTGTTAATACAAGAACCTTTGTGGAGAAAAGCCACAAAGGAAACAAAGTCACACCCTGGATACGACTGTCATATACCACATGGCGGCGTAAACACTCGACCCAGGGCTGTGACTTATACACTAATCAATAGGAGAATCCATTCGGCAAGTCAAATCTTTCCCTGCGATCCCCCGACGGCGGATTACTGCTGGGTTGTGGTAAACGGAGTCACGTTTCTCAACGTGTACAAAGACCCGAAAGACCCGACGGCCATTCGACCACTTCTAAGCTGGGACCCACCACCACGATCCGTCGCGGCTGGCGACTTCAACGCGGTGCACTGCGCGTGGCAACCAGATGTTACCCGCCCACGTGGACAAGGAGTCGAAATCGAGAGATGGGCGGAACGCCACAATCTCACTTGCCTGATTGTGGGCGAGCCAACGCATCGAGCTGGGAACACGCTGGATCTTGCTTGGACCAACATCAACGGGGCTCAAGCATGGGTGGATCGTAACGAGTGCGCGACCAGCGACCATATTCCGATTCGAGGACAAGTCCCCATCGGATTCGGAAAAAGGGACCAGGAACCCTCGCCAATCAGAGTAACGCGCGGAAACTTACCGAGGTTCGCCCTCGCCGTGATGCAGTTGACTCGCCCGCCACTAGACCTGGACACGGTCTCTCGGGTGGACGAATACGCCAACGATCTCTCTTCCGGCCTTACTAACGCTATCAAAGCAGCAGGAACACGAAGGAATAGAAGACGTGGCAAATGTGCGCCGTGGTGGACACCGGAATGCAAGCTGGCTCAAACGGAATATCGTGAAGCAGTGACCCCGGAGCAACGAAGAGTGCATGCGAAGAAACTGCGCTCAACCCTCATAGCGGCAAGGAAAGAACACCAGACGCGGCAAGTCGAAGCGATCACGACACCGAATGACGTGTTCAAGCTGATGCGGTCCGCCGAGCCAAGGCAGGCAAGAACCCCCCTCCACTTAACCACGAAGGGAAGGTGTACTCCGATCCGGCCGAGCGGGCAGCGATACTCCGAGATGCTCTATTGGCACGGCACCAAGCGACGGACGATCTACCGCCACTTGATGCGCCAAGTACCAACCGAATCCCTGGAACGACCATGTGTCGGACGAGGAGATTCGCATGTGCACCGTAGGCTGCGCCAACACAGCGCCTGGAGCAGACGGGATCTCTGTGGAGCTTCTGCGAACCTGTTGGAAGACGATTGGACCATTTGTCGGCACTCTCTTCCGCGCCTGCATCAGACTCGGCACCCACCCATCCTGCTTCAAGCTGGCTGAAGTGGTGCTCCTACGCAAGACGAACCGAGATCCAACGACTGTCAAGGGCTGGAGACCGATCGCACTTTTGTCATGCTTGGGTAAGGGACTGGAACGACTCCTGGCGAAGCGGATGGCCCATCTCGCGGTAACGCTCGACGTTGTCGGATACCAACAATTCGGAGCGCTCCCTAAGAGGTCGGCAAACGACCTTGTCAACTGCGTAGTCCACGACATCGAAGAGGCAAGCACCCAGGGATGGGCGGCCACATTCACGACTCTCGATGTCCAAGGCGCATTCGATGCAGTACTCCACAACCGTTTGGTGAGGAGGATGCAAGAACAGGGGTGGCCAGACTCGATCCTTCGATGGACGGCTTCATTTCTTGCACATCGAAAGGTACAAGTCCGATACTCCGGAGGGGTAACCGGGCAGAGAGAGCTGGTGTGTGGGGTTCCGCAGGGATCACCAATATCGCCACTCCTCTTCCTTTTATACATGGCAGAGCCTATGCGAAGCGGCAACCCAGGAATGAGGTTCAGCTACGCAGACGATATCGGGATCCTAGGGTTCGGGCGCAGCATTGCCGAGTCGGCCGCTTCTGTACAGAAGGAAGTGGATCATCTTCTGGAGTGGGCAGGTAACAATGCAGTCTCCTTCGATACTAACAAGTCGGAGATAGTCCAGTTTCCCGGCAGGAAACGCGAGAATCCAGTGGCTATTCGTGTGAACGGTGTGACTATCGAGCCAGCAGACCAAATACGCTGGCTTGGAATACACCTAGACCCGCGATTGGACTTCAAACACCACGTCACAACTTGGTGTGGAAAGGCGTTAAAGGTTGCCCAGCACATGCGCCGTTTCAACTCAGCGTATCGAGGAGCCGCTCCTGCGGCACTGGTTCGAGCAGTGGATACTTGTATTGTCCCAATAGCAACTTTTGGATCAGATGTTTGGTGGCCCGGCCTCAAACGTCCGACCAAAAGGGGGATCATCACACCTCGAACTAGCATTTTCTGCGAGATGATCGACAGGGCAATCTTGACAGGACTGCGCGCTGCCCTTCCGGTAATGAGAACGACATCGAATCTTGTTCTCCATCGCGAAGGAGGCATCCCAACTGGAAAGATCATTCTGGAAGGGAACCGCCTACGGTATTCGGCTCGTCTGCACTCACTGGACAACCGCCACCCGCTCAGGACTCGTGCCGCTGTGTGTCCAAACGTTGGAACACGGAAGTACAAGAAGTCTGCTCGGGTACCCAGGAATCCGGAGATCCAGATGTCACGAGTACAGCGGGCCTACCGTCAACTCCCGGACGCGGAAGACGCCGAGCCTCTGCCGCCGCCATGCTATCTTTCAAGTTTCGGCCCAAGGATAGAGGAGGAGGAAAAGGTTACTCGGTTTCTTGGAGATATACTAACATCGGATATTTGTGCCTACCCGGATGGATCGTCGGAGGGACATGGTCGCTCAGCATGGGGTTTCGTCTTGAAGAGAGATGGGAAAACTCTGTTGAAGGGGTGCGGCATCAAGCATGGTGGTGAAGTGCTTGATGCGGAAATTGTAGGGGCGAGGAAGGCCCTGGAAGCTGCGCTGGGTTTGTTGGAGAGGGAGAACAGTGGAAGCTACGGCAGGCGGCGGATCAACGTGTTGACGGATAGTCAGTCTGCAGTGAAGGCACTGCTGACGGGAACTGCCACAACAAGTTTCGACGACGTACGCCAATTTAGAGAGTTATCAGAAAAGGCTCGAGTCTCGGTTCAGTGGATACCAGCCCACTCTGGGATACAGGGAAACGAAGAGGCCGATAGAGCTGCACGCTCCGGCCTCCGACAACTGCCAAGTAAAGAGAGCCAGCCTGGCTCCGTCACTTTGGCGTACGTTCGTCGTCTGATGAACCAGAAACGTCAAGCTCTTCTCGAGGAATGGTGGGAAGAAGCGTGTCCACCTAGATATCGTAACCTGGGTCTTCTCATGCGACGACGCAAGCCACCCGAGCTGACACTTTCCCGGCGGTTACTTCGTAAACTGATCTCAGCCCGAACGGGACACGGAAACTTCGCTGCATGCCATCGTCGTTTCAACAACTTCGCCGCTTCCATGGAGTGTGCGTGTGGAGAGGAAACAACGCCTCTCCATTTCATTCACTGTCGACTGCACGCACGCCATACGCGTCGACTTCGAGGGACAATGTCACATCACGACTTTGTCCAAAAGCTTCTCGGGCCTAAGTGCCTTGAGAATTTCACATATTTTGTGCAGGAAACCGGCTGCTTCGGGGGCCAACCTGCGAGTCCATCTCCAGCTCTCAGCGGAGAGGACATTAATTAGGTCATAGCACGAAGCATGACAGGAAGGAAAACGAGACGAGAAGTGTCGCTTTCTCACCTCAAATTGGAGTATTGGATTTGGAATTTATTTTTGTTAAGGGAATTTATGGGTGTTTTATTTTTATTTTTAACTAGCTACTGGTTGTGTAGTGGTTCACGCGGTGAGACCGAGTTGGGCATGTGGGTAGCATGATCTCGGCCGTGTACGCCGGTCTTTGACTCCTAGGAGATATAGAGCATAGCTTAGGACCTTAATCAAACAAAGCAAAAGCAAAATTCGAGAAATTCTCACATTGCCAATTTCTATTTTTCTATCCATCTCACTTAGTGTTGTACAAATCGAATTGCAATTGTTTGCCATTTGCGATATTTTAAAATGCCTCCGACGCGTAAAACGCACAAAAACGCGATCAGCGGCACTGCCAAAGATCGTGTCAACAAACCCTACCAATGGAATACTGGGATTAAAAACCACGCAAGATATCTGCTCACGAGACGAGGACTCGAATCAAATGATCAGAACATGAACGCCATCGCGGCTGCGCTCCAAGCGAAGGAGAACGATGTCCCCGAGGTAGACATGGTAGACGCAGAAATCGAGAAGTTGAAAACTCTCTCTGATTCAATTTGGGCATCCTCCAGCCCAGAAAACACGGATCAAGTCTCAGAGCCCGCCGAATCCCACAGAAAAACAGTCGTCGCACCCGAGAAGCGCAACACGGTTCCAGCACTACCGCGACCTGCAGAAGTGAGGTCTGCGAAAAGGGCTGAACCATCATCTATTAAGGCAGCAGGAGCCGAAAACTCTCCACTGGCCCCACTGCCTCCAGCACTACAAGCAGTAGGCAGAAAAAATATTTACCCACCCGAATTGCTTGCGGCGACCGAAGCGTAGGAGCGCAGGGCAAGGCAAAAAGCGGCACAATTCACAATCTGCTTGACGGCTATTAGCAGTGTCGAGGTAGCTCTATTACCGCTCTCCACCGGTGAAGATAAAAACTTTGTAGACTCCCTCAAAGTCTACTTATGAGTAGCAATTCCGCAATTCGTGGCGGCCGGGCCGAGCACCGCTACGCCAGTCCTCCCACAACGGCCAAATGTCGGGACTCCCCTACTACCGTCATCTCAGTAGCCATTCCCCGGAAAATTACAAAGTCTCCTGCAACTCTCCTGCCCAGAAGCACTTGGGCCACTGTCACCCGAGTAGGTCACCAAAATTCAGGCGCACATACCCCTGCAAACATTATCTCAGGTGCTGCTGCCCCAACTGCCAGAAAACAAGACAAGAAGTCAACAGCACCAGCAACAGCACCGCAAGATGACCGACTCTTCCTGCGTCTCTATACAAACTACGAGTAGAGACAGCTCTCTCTGGCTGGCGTTCGCGAAGCTGTAGCGAAACAAAAGCAACGCACCCCTTCTGATGTCGACCAGGTGCAATGCGTCCCCACGGGCTTTTCCATCCTTGCCAAAACCCCGACTGCTGGAGGCCTCCATATCCTTTGCACAAGTGAAGGCAAAATTAGAACTGCCAAGTGATCTAGCTTCCCTCCAAATCGCTACAGTTCCAGTCGCAGTTTTCGGCTTAGAAGGACGAATAGAAGTAAATGCCGAAATGGTGGCCACGGAGAACCTTAGAGTTACTAACTACACTCCGAACAAAGTAAGGGTTCACGGAAAGACAAAGTTTGGGGCCCCTATAGATCGTGGGTTACTCTATCCCCAAGGGACGCCAGCCCAAAGCCTGGCTTTAGGCTCTTCGATAACTCGGGGATAGCCACGATCCAACGAACTCGGCCCCCTGTACAGCAGTGTAGAAGATGTCTCGGATTCCACGCTACCCGTGGATGCTCTCAAGCGCCCGCCTGTTGGAACTTTGGGTCCACCATGCACTCTTCTTGTGAGTACAAAGTTGCCACCAGATGACGCAACTGCGAAGGGCCTCACCAATCCGGCAGCCGGGATTGCTTGCCGCGTCCCTCCAGGTCTAGCTCAACCACCAAGGAGCAGCCCGTGACGATCTGACAAGCTGCAAAACGCGAGTACCAGGCCGTCGCTAGAGCTAAAGCTGCTACCAAGGCCGCTGAGGCTGCTACAGCTGTCGGTAAGGACATATCGTCGATAGACACAAGAATGACTGAGGATCCGGGCTTTGGGGCCTTTAACCCTGAAGAAGCTTTGTGAAGGGCGCCCTACGGGCCCCTTCTCGCCCCCCTCCTACACTAAGTTTTATGACAATCAATGTAGGCAGGGGAGGCCCAACTCACAACATTGCACTATATCGAGCTTACGAGCTAGGCGTGGATGTTATGGATGTTGTGCTTATTTAAGAGCAGCGATGGAACTTAAGATTAAAAGAAACCATATCACACCCAGGTTATATCTATCATACACCGTACGGAGGTGTGGATGTCAGACCGAGGGCCGTGACATACACCCGAAAGAACAAAAATGTGATATCAGCGGAACAGTTATTACCTTGTCCCATACCCACTGGTGATTACTGCTGGGTAAAGGTCAATGAAATCACTTTCCTCGACGTGTATAAAGCTCCTAACGACTCGACTGCTATCCGATCACTCGTAAACTGGAATCCGTCCCCGAGGTTGATGACAGCTGGGGACTTCAACTCGGTGCATGCGGTCTAGCAACCAGTTGCAATTAAGTCATATGTACAAGGTGACGATATAGAGAATTGGGCGGAAAACTTCCACCTCTCTTGCCTCATCATTGGAGAGCCAATTCATAGAGCCGGCAATACCTTGGACCTCGCATGGACCAATATTTCTGGAGCCCGGGCCTAGGTCGATCGTGAGGAGTGTATGACCAGCGACTATTTCTCGATCCGCGGAATCGTACCTGCAGCAACCGTCACCAGGGACCCAATGCCATGAAAGATCAGAGTACTCAAGGAAAATCTACCAAAGTCTGCGCGGGCCATTGCGAAATCGATACATCCACCTTCAGATTTAAGTACAACAGAAAAAGTGGATGCATACGCTCAGGAGATCTGCTTCCATCTCTCGGAGGCCATCAAAGCGACGGGAACACGGGTCAGAAAAGAAAGCGATAAATTTGCATCTTTTTTTTTGTTTTTTTTTGAATCATATTGTATTCAGTTATCTAGCTTTGACAATAATAAATTTGCACCGTGGTGGACTCCTAGGTGCAAACCCGCACACACCGAATACTGAGCCTCAACATCACTCTCACAGAGGGCTATCTGTGCGAAGAAGCTTCGTATGACCATCACAGCCGCCAAGAAGGAATATCAGACATGCCAGGTCGAAGCAATGATATCTCCGGCAGACATATTCAATCTGATACGCTCGGCTAACCAGAAACAGGTCAGAACTCCTCCGCCGCTCAACTATAACGCATCCTATATCACCGACCCATCTGAGCGAGTCACAGTTCCCCGTGATGCTCTTCTTGCACGTCACAAAGCAGCAGACGATCTTCCTACGTGCACTGCTCCCAGTAATAACCGGATACCCTGGGAAGACGAAATAATAGACAACGAAGTGCGAACTTGCACCATCGGCTGTACCAAGGCGGCCCCCGGAGCAGACGGAGTCACAGTTGAGCTTCTTGAGGCCTGCATGAAGACGATCGGATCGTGTCTTACGCAGCTCTTTAGAGCTTGCATACGGCTTGGCACGCATCCATCTTGCTTCAAACTCGCAGAAGTGGTACTATTGGAAAAGCCAAATTGGGACCCATTTTCAATCAAAGGTTGGAGACTAATCGCTCTACTCTTGTGTCTAGGCAAAGCATTAGAAAGACTTCTTGCCAAGCGAATGGCGCACCTCGCAATCACTTATGATGTGGTTGGCCATCAACAATTCGGTGCGCTCCTGTCAGATTGGAGCGTAGGCGTTTGACCTGAAGCAGAATTGGAGGGTGAGAAGAGGTCGGATTGGTCGCAAGAGATGACTGAAGGTCTACTGGAGATAACTAGGAGGAACTAAAGGTTTGAAAGATGGGTAATATAAATAGCTAAAAGGTCTAAAGGTTTGAGTGGGTACTAGTGGTAACTAAAGGTACAAGAGGTAATCCGAGGTAATCCGAAGGTGTTGGGTATGACAGAAAACTAAGCGTGGAGAGCTCAGCTTCAGTAGACCAAGCCCTTATTTATTTACATGATTTACTTCCATTTTTCCATCATGACATAAGTCTTATCCTAATAATAGAGTACCCAGTGCCAAGAGCTACGGTATTGTCACAGCCGCTTGGAAGAAGACTAAAAATATATACTAAATTAAGAATGAAACAGGGAATCCTTACAGCTCCCAAAGCAATCTGCAACGGACCAGGTCTCCTGCGTAGTCCATGACATCGAAGAAGCACGCTCCCAGGGATGGGCCTCGATATTCGTAACTTTAGACTTCCAAGGAGCGTTCGATGTAGTGCTCCACAACTGCTTGGTTAGGCGCATGCAAGCCCAGGAATGGCCAGACTCCATCCTCCGGTGGACGACCTCATTTCTCACACACCGGAAAGTTCAAGTGCGTTTCTCCGGCGGAGTCACTACCCAGAGAGAGCTGATCTGTAGAGTCCCTCAGGGATCACCAATTTCGCCATTACTATTTCTTCTGTATATGGCGTAGCCAATGCGAAGTGGCAATCTAGGATCGAGGGTTAGCTACGCCGACGACATAGGAATTCTGAGTTTGGTCGCAAAATTGCTGAATCTGCCGGCACTGCACAAAGAGAGGTAGACCATCTTCTCGAGTGGGCAGGGAAAAATGCCGTTGCCTTCGAAACAGAAAAGTCTGGAGTTATCCAATTCCCAGGACGAGGCCGAGAAGAAGCAGTTGGGGTTCATGTAAATGGAAATCTCATCGAGCACGACGATCATATTCGATGGCTTGGCGTACATTTGGATCCGCGACTCAATTTTAAACACCACGTAACCACCTGGTGCGGTAAAGCGGTAAAAGTTGCCCAGCATATGTGCCGCTTCAACTCTGCCTTTCGGGGAGCAGCTCCGGGCCGTTAGCTGGCGCAGTAGACATGTGCATTGTCTCGCTAGTAACTTTTGGATCTGATTTCTGGTGGCCAGGGTCCAAACGCCCAACTTAACGAGGAGTGGTCACTTCATCTACCTCCAACTTCTGCAGCATGATTGATAAAGCCAACCTGATGGGATTGCGGGTGTCACGGTTTCAGTACAAAATGCATGGGCAATCTTATAATTACAGTATATTAATTATAATTCTCTAGAGAGAGAATTATTAAAGCTAGACTGCAAATTTATATACACTCTGGGATACTCTTCTTCTATAAGGTTCTCCCTATGACTAGACTAATATGGACTCTTTGACAATTCCCTAGAAGATTCTCAATACATCTGTCATCCTCATGAACCTTTAGACTGCTTCCAGAATGGTCATTGAGAATGTTATAAGCTCCATATATTCCGAGATCCTTCCCGAAGATTCCCTTGGTGCCATTGCCTGCGCTAGCTAGCGTAGGCTACAGGAATCCTTAGGCTTAATAGCCGTTACAGCGGCCTGCAATTCCAGTGATGAGGACAATGCCAAATCTAGTCCTTCATAGAGAAGGAGGAATCCTGCCGGCAAAGATCATACTAGGAGGGTAACAGACTCCGAATTTCGGCAAGGCTTAAGACCCTTGATGATCGATATCCGTTGAGGATCTGCGCTTCTGTATGCCCAAATATTGGCACTCAAAAATACAAAAGGGTCGCCAAAACCTCTGCTAGACCTAAAAATAAAGATATCACGGTTACAGCATGACTATCGAGAGCTCCCGGAAGCAAAGGTCGGTAGTCGACCCTAAAAAGTCAGGCCCAAAGCTGCTGGAACTCGATGACTGCGTTAGATGGATCAATAACGTGCCAGGAACGGACATTTGTGCACACTCAGGTGGCTCATCTGAAGGACACGGACGCTCCGCCTGGGGTTTTGTTCTGAGGAAAGGTGGGAAACTTATGGGCAAAATAATTGGCATCATGCACGGGAGAGAGGTGCTGGATGCAAAGATCATAGGAGCAAGGAAGACTCTGAAGGCCGCACTGGAGTTCTTGGAGAACGAACAGCCCAGGAAAGTAGGAGGGTCGCAGCAAATCCACGTGCTTCTAGACAGCCAGCAGGCTGTAAGCGCAATAATGATGGGCTCGTCCTCAACTAGCCTTGAAGATGTACGGAGCTTCCAGGCATTAAAAATGTGGCTAAAATATTAGTAAAATGGGTGCCAGGGCACGCAGGGATACAAGGGGACGAAGAGGCAGATACTATTGCCCGGGCCGCCCTTCGAGAGCTACCTAGCCAGGATACAACACCAGGATCACGTACTCAAGCATATCTTCGTGGAGTCATGAGCAGCAGATGACAGAGACTGCTCGACAACTGGTGGGTAGAGGCTTGTCCGCCTAAATACCGCCAGCTTCACTTACTTATGTGGCGCCGTAAACCACCCGAGCTGTCGCTCTCCGGACATCTCCTCTGGGCACTGACTGCAGCACGAACGGGTCACGGAAATTTTGCGGCATACCATCGCCGTTTAAATAACCCATACGCTCCTATGGAGTGCTCTTGCGGGAAGGAAACCACTCCAATCCACTTCATCCACTGTGGCCACCACGCACAACACACGCGTAGGCTCAGAAAGTCTATGACCCACGTTGACTTTATCAAAAAGCTTCTCGGGCCCAAGTGCCACGATAGCTTCAAAATATTTGCGGAGGAAACCGGCTGTTTTGATGGTCGTCCTGCTCATTCATCCACTGCTCATAGTGGGGATCAGATAAACTAGTAATTACCACAATGCATGACACGAAAGGGAACGGAGCGAGAAGTTTCGATTCTCTGAGGAAAATTTTATGTCCTTGAATTTAGGGTTGAAGGATGGAGTCTCGATTTCGGAGTCGGAGTAGGTGGTATCTTCTGAGTTATAATTTACCTTCTACTTTTTCTGTAGCGGGTCTCGCGATTGGAATGAGTTGGGCCTGTAAGCAGTGATCCGCATCGGCTCCACCAGTCTTGTACCAAAAGTGGACCTAGGGCTCTTGCTTAGGACTTTAACATAGTTAAAAAAATCAACTAATGGCACCGACGAAATATTGAGATATTGTCGCACGTGATGAGGAGTAGAATAGTATGACCAGGCATGATGTCTGTTCAGAGCCAGGTGTGAGTATTTCTCGTGCTTGGCAGGGAGCGTGATAATTTTTTTTTTTGCATTAGATTTTAATTGCGTAAGCAGCTATCTAGCTATGACACAAAATCAAAGAAATGTACAGAATAGATGACTCAATTTACAAGAAGAGCACTCGTGCCTCGGATTTCGTTTGCAAGTACAACTACGAAGTTATGGCTGCTTTTTCTTCACCCCAAGTCAACCCTCATCCGTGAAAACTCGCCCAGGGGAACGTCTCAAAAACCCTGAGTTATCCAGACACGCTTCCATCATCCACTTAATTTTCTCCACGCGAAATGTGGTCTTAGGCGTCTCCTTCCCAAGTGGAGTAGGTGCCAAGGCTACTCAAACTATACCAGAGAACACCACCAAGAGGCGTACCACGGCACCTTCCATAGTTGACTTGTCTTTACAGTGTCAGCTGTACTCTCGCAAGCGAATTTTTGGCGCGCACACAAAGCTCACTTCATAGAAATTCTCGGCCAAAATTCAAAGTTACACTGTCGGAATGATTCATCTAGTTGGAGTTATTTGGAGTCGGTAGTTGTTGCATTGCAATGTCTGTTTCTCTTCATTTATGGATTCTGAAATTCGGATAAAGCATTATCCAAGGGTAGGCTAGATAGCAATTCAATAGCATTAACTCAGAATAATACGAATAACCATGAATGCGCATTTCTTCTGAACTATAGTTCGAAATACTCACACATGTACTCTCATAACTTTAAGTGAACTAATAGGCTTTTAGTGTATGACCTTTGTCATACCAACAGAGACGCCCATGAATATTGTATCCATCTTCAGCATCATCTTGTAAACTTATCCTTATCCTTCTCACGCCCATCCCAAAAAGCTGTCTCCCGGGTTTGTGCGCAAACCTTTGTTTCCTACGTCGTGTATAAATATCGGCGTGAGCGTGTATTTGGTGGTCAACTGAGGCCAGGGAAGGTCAAAAAGAGGTATGGTCATTGAAGGGAGGATGTATAAAGTCGTACTTGCAAACTTGATGAAACTCAGGTAGGCGTCAAACTCTTTGGGAGCCAAAATTTTACATGGCAGAGTATGTTGAATCATTGCCTCGTGGGCCAACTTGTTCGGTAATACGATTTTTGACTGAACTTGGCTCTGGGAAATATTTCACTCCCAGATTCGTAGAAGGCACAACGCGCAGGTGTTCAGTCTTGCACTCCCCTACCCTGATTCACACCGCAGGACAAACTGAAGGTCGTGAAAAGATTTGAGAAAAGTCTTAGTTGAGAGTGACTGTCGTGAAGGAGCCTAGGCTAACATCCAAAAGTCGCTATGGAAATGGGGTCGTCGAGTAACTCGTGTATTTCAGATGCCGTCCTGGCTAATTGATTCGGAAGTAAAGATTAGAAGGGACGATATTTTCGACCAGTCGAAATCTGCTTTTCTTGAAGGCGGAAGGGTCTTTTACTTTGCTTTCGTGGGCTTTTTGTTTGCCCGCCGGTGGGCAGCACATGTTATGATATAACGAGGGCTTCTATGACTACCGTTGTAGTATTTGGTACTGCAATATCTTTCCTCATTCCCAGCATCATTATTTTCGTCATGGTCGTCTTTAACCTTTTCAAAAGCTTATCTTTGAAGGGAATGGAGATGTATCATCCCAAAGATGAAAAGTATCTACAGAATGTTGGCTCTTCAGACACGATTGTTATTCCTGAAAATTCGTGGGCAGCAGTTAGTCTGTGCACAGTATATATGTGCTAGTATAGCATAGCTTCCAAGTCACGATGCCAGAGTGGTTAATGGGTTAGACTTGAATTCGGACTTCCGAATACGACATCTAATGGCTTCGGCCGCGTAGGTTCAAGTCCTGCTCGTGACGCAATAGATATTTTTCAGACGAGAAGTAAAAAGCTTTTTCAATCTTTTTCTCTTCAAATACATATTTGCATACCAACGCCAGTGAGTCAGTGAGTGTTTATTGTACTAATTGAGTCATAGACTATAAAGCACAATGAGCTCCTTTCTAACCTAGGCCACACCTTGTACAGTGCTCCTTGCCTCTTATGTTCCTTGAAAGATCATTGATATATTGCCCTTGATGAATAGCCATTCAGCTCAGTGTTTACCCGTGGAATTCGGCCACCTTTTCCACGGAACCTTCTACCCAAAAAAAATAAAAATGGTAGCAATGGAAACTGCGTGCGCGGGAAAAAGTCTCAAAAAACCTGCAGCCCCAGCCAGGCGAGGCCTAGACACCGGGACTACACGAGGTGCGCATATTCATCTACACCTCCCTTCTTTGTCACAGTCGAGGCCGACTTGATCCAATCCACCATTGCCGTATGGGGTGCTGGGTACGCTCTGAAAACTCATCGGATGGCTTTTCCTCCGTGATCAAGGGTTGGTGATGAGTAGGGCTCCTCCCCTACCATATGGTTTGATCGTGGTTAGTTTCATGATAATGGTGATTGGAGGTTGTGTTGAGAGATGAAGACGATACAGACGGCAAAAGCGCATGGGAATCCTCATTGAAGAGAGGACTTTGTCACTCAATCTCGGCTCTGCAGACTCTACAGCGAGATCTGGAGGTTTGTAGGGGACATCACTGACAAATGTTGAGTTTGTCCCCTGTTTGTAAAGGAGAGCAAAGGTTCTCAGTTGCCTAGCACAACGATCTAAGTGGGAATCAAAACAGATATTGGTACTCAAGAATGTGATAAGGGTTATAAGTGTCTCTACGGCATACGAGGGGCGATGACGCGAACATGAAATATTATACTTCGTTGTGGCTAGATTTGTAGTGCTGGCGTTGGCATGCAAATATGTATTTGAAGAGAAAAAGATTGAAAAAGCTTTTTACTTCTCGTCTGAAAAATATCTATTGCGTCACGAGCAGGACTTGAACCTACGCGGCCGAAGCCATTAGATGTCGTATTCGGAAGTCCGAATTCAAGTCTAACCCATTAACCACTCTGGCATCGTGACTTGGAAGCTATGCTATACTAGCACATATATACTGTGCACAGACTAACTGCTGCCCACGAATTTTCAGGAATAACAATCGTGTCTGAAGAGCCAACATTCTGTAGATACTTTTCATCTTTGGGATGATACATCTCCATTCCCTTCAAAGATAAGCTTTTGAAAAGGTTAAAGACGACCATGACGAAAATAATGATGCTGGGAATGAGGAAAGATATTGCAGTACCAAATACTACAACGGTAGTCATAGAAGCCCTCGTTATATCATAACATGTGCTGCCCACCGGCGGGCAAACAAAAAGCCCACGAAAGCAAAGTAAAAGACCCTTCCGCCTTCAAGAAAAGCAGATTTCGACTGGTCGAAAATATCGTCCCTTCTAATCTTTACTTCCGAATCAATTAGCCAGGACGGCATCTGAAATACACGAGTTACTCGACGACCCCATTTCCATAGCGACTTTTGGATGTTAGCCTAGGCTCCTTCACGACAGTCACTCCTGACCAGAAATACACCAGTCTGCTGCGCCCGGCTAGCTTGCTTCTTGTAACGCTTCCAAAAGATGGTTATGTCTTTGGATCTAGTCCTGATATCGATATTAGGAGAGCATCTTACTCGGTTGTTTTTAAAACATTTTACTCCAGCTACGAACTAGAAATGGCCATCGCTTCGTTGGCTGGAGAAGTGAAAAAATGACGGGTAACGGGATAACGGCCCCTTTTAGTTGGTATTCAAATGAAGATCTGTAGGGGTCTCACTGCTGAAAAGATACGGTAAAGAAGGCATAGGATACAGCACACCACGTGAGGCATAGATACTCCCAGTCTGTAGGTAGAAAGTACCAAATGTCCTTATCCAGTTGTAGACTCAATAGAAAAGTAAAAATAAAAATAAATGAAAAAATATGATAAAGATAGCTACGTGTAGGATAGACCTCAATAATATCTCATTTTTTGTGAGGCTTATAGTTTGGGTTCGTTTATTAACATGGTAGAGAATGGGAACCCGCCGTACTCCCATTGGAGCTTGAGCACGATTGGGACCGGGCTGATTCAGTTTAGCTTACATTGAGTATAAAAATCTCATTACACCTGCATGACAGGATCACATCAGAATTTACCCATGTGTTGAACATGTCTAGTCCAATCGTCCAGAGGGTCTGACTGTTATGCGTTAAAGCTCAATTTCCTCCTCAGCTGCGACCGACACGTGTCCGATCCCATGACAACTTCCCAATTTCCGAATCATTCTTTCTGATCATCCCCAGTCATGCCTCAGACTGGTGTCTTTTCATCTCATTTAGGTGTTGTTATATTAGTGGTTATCTCATCCAGTCGTCCACCGAAGCCTCATCAGTTTTTGTTCCCTTGGCATCCTCATTGAATTCCAAAAATAATGTTCGCTACAGATATGATCTTTTCACTCGGCCTTCATATTCAGATTGAACCTTTGGGTATTACGGGATCTAGTGTATAAACTCCTCCCATTCACTGTTTGCGGCTAACATATAATGCTGATCTCAGGGCTCGCTTTGTCATACCCCTGAAAAATATCTCTCTTACAGATGCTCTTATTCCACATTTTGGATATTCTTGTTTTATCAATATTTTGGAAAATCTGATTAAACTTTCGACTTCGTTATATTTTTCAGATCACGACCTTATTTCGTGATATTGGGTTGTTGTTGTTGTTGTCACTAGTAACTAGTGTGATCTTCTGAATTCTATATACTTTTTCTCCCATCTTTTTTTGACCTCTTGTTTTCACCATGAAATTCTTTATTAGGGCGTTGGCAAGTAGATTGTGTGACGAGGGATGCGTGTCATATGTGGAGAATGAACTGGAAAATACTTCGTCGTAAATATGTAAGGAGTTTAAGAGATGTCGGTTGTTTAAATACGAACTCCAAACAGACCCCGATGTATTTGTGGATTGGATGTTGGAGATGGTGAGGTTATATTCGACTTTGATGAGTACAACTGTATTTGGTGAACATTCTTACAGCAATCTCATATTCAGGGTTCAACGAATACAATTCAGCAAGGCTTTGCTCCAAAATCAGATCAATTTTAATCAACTCGTGGCTGAATTGACATTGAGGATGTTGTTAACGTTCATAGTTCGCCACAATGTGCTAAGCTATAGAAAAATCTGTGATTTTAAAATACAAGCCTTGATAGCTTAAGTAAGATTCAAGAAAAGAGCCATTATAAGTTACAATGTATTTATTAGCTATCCGCTATATCGAAAAAAGCAAGACAACACGAGCGCTCTATGGTAATTTTTAAAGGCAGCAGCGGTAACTGGAGACTGAGTATTATGTAGCTGGATTTACAGAAGCAGCGCTATTCTGCTGATTCTACCAATGTCAGCAAGTTCATACAAATACTAGGATTTGTGAATCTCGATTTGTTCGTGTTTTAATTTTTTACAGCGTTTTATTTCTGATCCCTTAAGATTCTAGGTTTAAAAACTAGTTATTCCGATATGATAACGGTTGATAGATACAGCCTAAAAAGTTTGCCTAGAATTAATTGTTTCTACTTCATATGGGACCTTAAATAGTTTTTATTTCCTAGATTGCAGCAGGCTTAGAATTATTAGCCTATGAATAGAACCTTTTTAGTGAGAAAATAAGGAGCAAGAGCTTGGAAGTTGAACTGAGTAACCACCGTTGCAGGAGGGAGAACTAACTTGATTTGGCCTCTGAAAAACATAGATGGCCGTTGTCGCAAAATCGAGGAACTTATATTAGCGGATTTAATTACATTTGAACCATCCGAATGTTGCCTCTAAAAGTGTCGAAAATTAGAGAGTTTATTTTTTTCCGCTCTGGTCTGTTGAGGTTTTATCGTTTGATTTAAATCCCAACATTTCACCGATAATGCCGCCAGGCTTTGGGATGGGACAAGGTCTCTTCTCGGATTGAGACTTAAGTGCCGCACTTCCTATGTCAATTGCCCTTTCATTATTCTTGCCATTGACATTTTTCCATTCTTGTTTGCATGGTCTTGTTCCATCATCTGCATATGCTATTCTTGGCGCAGGACATGGAAGTATGTGAGGAATACTAACAACAAAGAAGCTGGCAAATAATGTGGTCGCAAAGAGAGATGATGTGAATTGGCTTCTAGGATGAAGATGTGGTGGCATAATGAGCCAAGTACTTTTAGTTAGTCTCCTCCAAAAGACTTCTAGTAAATTTTTCAGTTTAATAGAACTTCAGTACATAGTGATACTTACAGTTTGTCGTACTTTAAGGCGCCCAGGTAAAATGCCGACGTTTTGACACATTGTCTATGATGCGTGGTTTACAAAAATTGCCAAAAAATAGGATTTTCAAATTGGGCTAAAAAAAGTCTAGCGCAAAAATCAATTCTATCCCAAAGGCTACCAATCCAGTAGTCTTCTGAGTTATTGGATGATAACGCGTGCTCGCACTTCGACGCCCGCCAGCCGGATAAGAAACTCAGTCATTTAAGTTTTGTCGCAGAAATTATTACAACTCAATGTATTGATGGCGCTTGGAGCTTCCCCAATCTTTGTCGTTCCATCGCGAAAGGGCTTTATTGCCAAATTCGATTGATATATCCTCAAGGATAACAATTGCTGCGCATGAACCAACAAGATGAGTGACGTTGATAGGTAGCAATAATATCTTATTTTACAAAGTTGTACTTACGTTTATAGAGCAATAACTCAACTGCGAGCATGTAGGGCAATCCCCTGAAGCTCAGGTATTCGAAATATGTCATAAAGCTAGAGAAATATTAATTGAAGAGGGGAATATTGTGACAGTAACGGCACCAGTGACTGTGCGACTTACAGAAATCAAACTCAGGGAATTAACTGACGACTACAGATATGCGGCGACATTCATGGGCAATTCCACGATTTGATGGAATTATTTCGAGTTGGTGGCGACGTACCAGATACGCAGTATATATTTATGGGTTAGTCGATAGGGACTATAGTGAGCATAACTAATCAATCCAGGTGACTTCGTTGACCGAGGCTTCTATTCACTCGAATCATTCCTCCTCCTTTTATGCCTCAAAGTTAGATACCCTGATCGTATGACATTGATTCGCGGAAATCATGAATCAAGACAAATCACCACCGTTTATGGTTTTTACGATGAATGTTTGCGTAAGTATGGTAGCGCAAATGTTTGGAGGTACTGCTGTGAGGTCTTTGACTATCTGGCTATTGGAGCAATTGTTCTGGGTGCTTCAAATGCCATCGGCTCGAGCGCCAGGAGAGAACCACAACAGAACGAATCAAACAATCTATCTAGTCAAAGTGACTCAGATATGGATATTGAAATTCAAGTGCTTAACGATATGGGAGAGCTAATCAACAGCGTTCCTCGCAACAGACCGGTAAATAATTTTGATACGTCCACCGGCACCGAACCTTCTGGGTATCCTGAATTTTCTCGTGGCTCAAAGCCTAGTGAAACTGGGGCAGTATTTTGTGTTCATGGCGGCTTATCGCCGCTTATCGATACCCTGGATAAGATCCGACTCATCGATCGAAAACAAGAGGTCCCACACGAGGGAGCCATGTGTGATCTTCTTTGGTCAGACCCAGATGAAATAGGAGGGTGGGGCTACTCGCCTCGAGGAGCTGGCTATTTATTTGGAGGGCCTATTGTTAAACGATTCAACTACGTCAACGATCTTTCTCTTATTGCTCGAGCGCATCAGCTTGTTATGGAAGGTTTCAAGGAACTCTTTGAAAGCAACATAGTCACAGTTTGGTCTGCACCCAACTACTGCTATCGGTGCGGCAACGTTGCTGCCATAATGGAACTCTATGAAAGCGAGACAGGTGATGGGATTATAGCCCGGAGTAATGGAGATGGTGATCGGGGCCGTCGGAACTGCACTAGCGACAATCTGGATTCGAGCGTGCTCCCTCTCACTATTCCCATGGGCCCAGCACGCTGCTATAAAATTTTCCAAGCCGCGCCCCAAGATTCTCGAGGAATGCCAGCTAAGAAGCCGGTAGCGGATTACTTTTTGTAGCACCCTCTTCATCTTTTAGTGCCTGAAATAGATATAAATACTACGTCAGCTAGAACGCATCAGACCTTGAGGCTAGTCAATCCGATGTCCCAGGGGATTTGATGATATTTAACTGATGTGATCATGGAAGTAACATGATTTCCTTGCAAAAAAGTGTCTACATTGGAGCAATATGCACACGCGCCGTTGAAAATCATTGACCCACACAGTCACTCATTGGTGTTAAGGAGTACTTCCCATTAGAGTTCAACAAGTATCTACTGGCTTCAGAATCTCCAGTATCATTTCCCTCTTGATTAGAGTAGGAAATACGTTGCAATATCGACTAGTGTGCAATAACCCCTCACGAATGGATATCGCGGGATATATCGCCAAGAAAACACAACAAGCATAATTCAACAAGAACTTTACACAATCTCCACCTCGTCCACTCAGTTGTTATTAATCAGGAATATCCTCAATTTCTTTCGTCGATCAAATTCCCAAGAATAGAAGCTATAAACTGTGCTAGTCTTCAAGCCACAGCAACCTTTTTCTATACCTATATCTTAGAGGTGTTTGATTCCAGTTCCACATAGTTATTCAATAAGCTATAAGCCCGAGCCCGATAAAATTTCTGCGACACACTTAAGTGCTTTCACGCTTACATCGTTAAGATGCACAGCTCTACCGCTATTTAAATCGGCATCATCAATTCAATCGTTCCAGCTCTTACCGATCAGTCCAACTCCCGTCGTTGGTGTAACTCTTAAACTGTCATTTTGCGTAATGCTCCATACTGGTCTGTGGTGAATGATGGATTTGATAAGGAAACTGGTCCTGCTCATGTGAAGGGTGAAAGAATCGAGAATTTCACCAAGCGGCTAGAAAAGTGCGATAAACGAAACAACGAAGCCCACGCTCCACTTATCGCTAGAGTCTCCCAAGGTCTCCAGGATTTGTTCAGCGCCTGTGTTTTGAAAACCAGAATATGCCTAAGTCGTCGTGCATTTATTGAAATACAATTTCGACCATGGGACGAAAAATTTTTCTATTTCAGTTCTTCAACAATTTTTTGAGTTAAGGATGGAAGAGGGAAGGAGATAATGTTACCGACCTCATTTTCTAATTAGAATCAAACTCTTACACATTCAACCCCGCCTTTCAGAGTCATCATATTCCAAGTCCATCACCATTATGGACTTTCAGCAGAAAAGCCGAAATCATGTGGCTCTTTCGCTCTCTTCATCCCTTCATGTAAAATATTGTTAATTAATTTTCAAGTAAAGAAACATTTATGGACACTAACTCTTTTCAAATAAAGGCCTGCAATCATATTTATTGATCATCTCACAGGTAATTTTAGTATATTGGTCTGTTGTCACAGTTTCGGGAATAGATTCATGAGATTTCTTAGTGAGATTATAGGATTTTTCCCGAAATTATTCATCAGAAGATTTGTCCCAACCATCAGAGGGCCACAACGTCTTTATCTATCTACAGACACCTTTCCAATTTCCCATCCACGCCAGCCATCCAAAACCCTGATTCGTGTCATCGTTTTGGAGGTGAGATTAAACTTGCATTTTGCCACTTCACTCACATGCCTGCTTACTATGTGACACGCTCGGGTATCAATTCAATAACTCACATCAAACCGAAACTACGCATAACCCTGTTTGTGACCCCATAAATAGTTGTAATAGTAACCTGAAATATAGCACAATTAGGCTGGCATCGTTGACTAGGACATAATCCGAAGGAAATTTATCTTTTTGTGGGATTAGCAAATATCTCCTAGATTATCAATAAATTAGATCAAAAATACCTAAATTGATACCCAAGGCGTAGCTCGCGGGACTTCAATATTTGCCAGAGGCCTGTGGATATGAAAAATGAAAACAAAAGGTAAATAATGCATTTGGTGTAAAAAACATGGTGGCTTATATTTAGGTCATTTACACAACAATTTTCTGAAATTATAGATTTATCTTGAACAAATAAATAACCAAGGCAAAGTGTAAAGGAAAATATTACAACGAAAAAGACAAGGCACATGTCACTATTAAAAAGTCAGCAGTCTCTCCATAAGATAATTATTTCACCGACATCGAAAATAACAAGACCTTCATAGCTTCAACATCATTTTCACCATTAAATTGGGTTCCTAACTTAGGATGCTTTGCTCACATGACATCTCGAGAAGAACTATCCACTTCTATAGTTCCTCATAGAGGCTTAGTAACTCTCACAAACGGCATGTAGGTTCCAGTTAATAGACCAGGAACCTGCAAACAGGTACGGGCAGAAAATCTTTGGTAAAGATAATGACCAAGTATTTTTAATTTATAAAGGGATGCGAGAACATTCACTTAGAGAGATATCGATTTCATAATTTCAGTACAAGATAATATACTTCTTTTCACAGCACTAGTGCAATAGCCCTGTCAACAATAACTTCATTTCTAAATGTAAATTGGAAATGGAAGGAATTTTGTTCGCATCTCAAAATTGTCGGCGGCAGGTGATTGAAGATTGAAAGAAATAGATGCTTTTTTTCATGGATCATTGCGGCAAAGCTCGTGTAACGAACTTCTAAACCGAGGAAGGAGGACTCGAAACATTAGGCTAGTTTTACAAAGTGCTGTGTAGTAGATCGTTCGGGATTGAGATAATGTGCTATTTTGTTATCTGGTTATTTGATGTATATAAATACTCGGCGTGGAGAAGTATACTTCTTCACGCAACGTCTTCTGATTACACTTATACCTTATACTCATAAATACATCTCTTCTTTAGGAAGACCGCTGTCCTTTGCACATTGTACCTCACGTTTTCACCATATTTCATCACCACAGAATTAGTCATTCTTCCAAAGACCCCACAACTCTTACCCTACGGAATATTGATAACACAACTCCCTGAGACTTTTTGCTCTTTGTTCTTCAAAACAATTTTTAATTCAAGAACAGAGATATAAAACTTCTTCTGTCTCTTACATTGAATCCCATCCCAGCTTTAACCTTCCTGGCAAGTATATCAAGTTGAATCTAAAGAAATGATAGCCCGAATTAACTTGAAATAAACTTGAAATAATCCACTTCCATCAAGTATTATCTCCAAATCAACTCACCATTCAGAAACCTCAACATAAAAGCGAGCTCGATAGACATTTAAAATCGTCCATTCGGATCTCTCTGGAAAGTCCTCTGTCAAATTAATCGGCAGAAAATTACATTTTATCATATTTATTACCGAATTCCCTCGATATACCTGGATTTTCCTCCTCAAAAATAAAAGCGATAAATTTTAAGCCATTCGCGACTATGTTATGTTGATCACAAACTAGTATGAGAAAATCATCCAAAATGGTCTTTCCTATAATAAAGGAGAATACAGAAAAAAACATCATTTTTGCCAGAAATCTGCGCAGCATTCCACGCTGCCCGTATCGCCAATTTGACATCGTGAATCTTATTTTTTCATCTTCGTTACCCTCCTCTCATCATTTCATCTTCTGTGCTCCAACATGGCAGGTGTGGGTGCTGGTTTGGGT
Organism: Blumeria hordei DH14; assembly: GCA_900239735.1. Taxonomy (NCBI): domain Eukaryota; kingdom Fungi; phylum Ascomycota; class Leotiomycetes; order Helotiales; family Erysiphaceae; genus Blumeria; species Blumeria hordei. The sequence continues at coordinate 2,232,544 of OENG01000009.1, read as the reverse complement.
AAATCCAGCGGTTTCGACGCGTCGCAAAATGCGACAATGGCCTCGACAAACAACGGCAGCGGAGCGCAGACAGCTCCAAAGGATAAAAACTTAGAAATCCTAGGGAAACTTCTAAAACAGGTTAGATTAATCGTGATGGGAGAGATGGATGAGGAGGACTTACCATCAATGGAGGACGTGAACGAGGCCGTGAAGGCCTTTAACGCACACAAAAGGGCCTGGACGGAAATGTCCCAGAAGAAATCTCCTATCGAGGAGAGGATAATAGCGCTAGAGGAAGTCGTCAAGAAAAGCCTCGCGGATCCCGTTCGTCAAGCTGCGCCAGCAGTGGTTTCGGGCACGCCGCCACCAAGGAGCTACGCGTCGGTCGTGGCTCCGCAAATGACGAAAACGGCGGTAAGAATAAGAATCAATGGAGCACAGAACCTGCAGCCGGAAGAGCTGCTATCAAAGGCTAAACAACACATCGAAGGAGCCTTCGCAATTCGTCAAATGCGAAGCAACGACACCGAGGTGTATGTCCAGTCGGCGTCCCAGAGAGACGCGGCATTAAACATGCGCGAACCACCCGAATTTAAAATTTTACGACAAGATTTTCCAGTCGAGTTTTTCGGAGTCCCACTGAGGACAAGAATCGAGGGCGGCAGAGATGCCGACAACCACGCCATCATCAGGGAGATTTAAACGGCGACAAAGGCTCGTATTCCAGGCCTCACAATTAACAGAATAAGATGGCTACACGATGGAAAGGAGTACCAAAGGTCAAAGAAAAATGGCCAAAACAGGGGATCAATTGTGGTAAGCCTCCCATCAGAGGCCATGCAAACGGAAGTGGTCCGAAACGGCCTTGTGATAAACGCCATGCTCTTCACCGCGCAGGTCTGGTCACCACGGGCACAGCCAAAGCAGTGTTTCAACTGCAGCCAGTGGGGACACACTCAGGCGTCATGTGGAAAGGCAGCCAGGTGCGGTGAGTGCGCTGGTGCTCACCAAACTCGGGACTGTCCGAGGAAAAGGGTTTCTTGTGCCAACTGCGGCAAGGAACACCGTTCATGGCAGAAAGCAGCGTGTCGGACCTACCAGGTCTACAAGGGAAGTGTGGAGAAGGCTCGGATGGAGCTATTATCAAGAACGGCGGACATATGGAATGAGAAATCAACCATGGCACCGATACGAACAGTCGGAACGACTGATGATCAGGGTTTTACTTTGGTTACCAGTAAGAAGGCTGAAGCACCCAAGAGAAGGCCGGGACGACCACGCAAGGTATTCGAAGCCCCAGTGGCACCAACCACCCCCGCTCCAATTCCACCACCAACCTTGCCATCTCTTCGAACACTTCGACGACCAACGCCGGGCGAGGAGGTACCTTCTCTTTTCAATTTCCCATCACGATAGTCTGATCGAAGGGGGAGTTAACGAAAACTGCGGAAAGTTTATGAAGTTATGGTTGAAAGGAACGTCCTCGGCATGAAGCCGGGTCGGTTCAGAGTGGCAGGACATCGGGTTTTGTTTCTTTAAAAGCTTTTTCCCTTACCAAAGCGGCTTACCGACTTCATGGTTCTGTATATTGATACCGCATAGGACGTTAAACTAGAGAAATGAAATGAAATGAAAGGAGAATACAAAAAAACATAAATTTTGCCAGAAAGCTATGCAGTGCTCCACGATGCTTTTATTATCAATTTTACATCGTCAATCCAAATTTCAATATCTTCTTTACCCCCCCAAACATCATTTCGCTTTCCGTGCTCCAACATGGTGAGTGTTAGTACTGATGTGGATAAATCCAGCGGTTTCGACGCGTCGCAAAAAGTGATAATGGTCACCACAAACACCGGCAGCGGAGCGTAGACAGCTCCAAAGGACAATAACCTTGAAATTCTAATGAAACTGTTAAACGTGTTAGACTAATCTTCATGGGCGAGATGGATGATGGCACCAGAGGAGGTTGTCAAGAAGAGCCTTGCGAATCCCGTTCATAATACTACATTAGGAGTGGCATTGGGGATGCCGCAACTAAAGGCCTATGCGTTGGTCGTAGCCCCGCAAACAACTAAAACAGCAGTACGTATCAGAATTGACGTAGCGGATAAATTGTAGTCTTAAGAGCTTCTATCAAGGGCTAAAGACCATATCTATGATGCATACGCAACTCATTAGATGCGCTGTCACGACATTGAGATGTTCGTCCACTCGGCGTCTCAGAGAGACGCGCCGCTAAGTATGCGACAACCAACTGACTCAAAAAATTTGCAGCAAGTCTTTCCAGTCGAGGTTTCCGGAGTCCCACTGTGAACAAGGATTGAGGGCGGCAGAGATACCAGTAACCACGCTATCATCAGGGAGATTGAGACAGCTACGAAGGCTCAGATTCTCGGCCTAGCGACAAATCGCAAAAGGTGGTTACTTGACGGAAAAGAAATCGCTCGGTCAAAGAAAAACGGCCGCACTCATGGATCAATAGTGGTCAGCCTCCCATCGGAGGCAATGCAAACGAGAATGGTTCGACATGGCCTTGTCATCAACGCCATACTATTTACTGCGCAATTGTGGTCACCGCGGGCCCAACCAAAGCAGTGCTACAACTGCAGCCAGTGGGGATACACACAGGCGTCATGTGGAAAGGCAGCTAGATGCGGTGAGTGCACTAGTGCTCACCAAAGTCGGGACTGTCCGAGGAAAAAAGTCTTTTGTGCGAACTGTGGCAAAGAGCATCGATCATGGAAAGAGGTAGCGTGTCGGACTTACCAAGTCTACAAGGGAATTATGGAAAAGGCTCGGAAGGAGCTTCTGCCAAGAACGGCGGAGATCTGAAATGAGAAACCTCCAGCGGAACCCAAACAAACAATTCAGTCGATAGATGATTAGGGATTCACTTTGGTCACCAGTAAGGAGACTGAAGGACCCAGAAGAGGGCTAGGAAGACCGCAAAAGGTAGTTGAAGCCCCTGCGGCACCAACTATCCCCGTGATAGTCGCACCGCCATCGGGGCCAACTTTTTGAACAGTTTGTCGACCAACACCGAGTCAGGAGATGCCTTCTCTTTTCAATTTCTCATAGCAGTAGTCTCATTTAAGGGGGAGTTAATGAAATTTGGGAAAGTTTATAAAGTCATGGTTGAAAGGAACGCCATCAGCATTAAGCCAGGTCGGTCCAATGTGGTAGGATAGCAGGTTTTGTTGCTTGAAAGCCTTTTCTCTTCTTAACATGGCTAACCGCACAGGAAGTTAACCTAGAAAAATGAACGAATGAGGAAGAATACATTGAAGACCAAACTAAACAATTCTTCGCTGATAATTCTATCAGATAGGAAAGTTTGACACCATATACATACTAACCAAATAGTGTTACAAAAAAATTCAATCGTATAACCTTTTCCAAAGCTCGAAGAAAGACTATTTTCATAGATGTGCGGAGTGTAGCGATAATTCCTATGGGGAAAAATTATAAAGGCAGCGTAAGGTATGGTTTTTAGGGAAAAGGTAAAGGTAAAGTGAGTAACAGACGAGGTTGGCAGTGTTGTATTAAAACAGTTCTGCAACAATATCGATGCAGACTCTCTGTCTGTGCACTCCTACATGTAACTCTTAATTCACCTGTACCCAGATTCCATGTTGGATGTAGTCACACCTGTCTCTTGTCTTGTTCGCGGGAGTTCACTGAAATACAAGGATAAAAGGTCATTTGGATAATGCTGTCAGATTGAGACATTGGCACGTACCCCATCAATCCCCCATCCTTCATCATACCAAGTTTGATTCCTGTATATAGATTTAGTCTCTCCTACCTCCAGAGATCTTCAGTTCATTGTATTAACTGAATATTTCTGCAGGATATATTCATGGCTCCTCTCGTCAACCCCACAGCCTTACACCTAAAGTTCCGTTCACCTGCTCCTGTGCTAGAATGCCACCCTTTCTTCCTCTCCAACGGCCCGAAATCCCTCTCGATCTTTAACTTCACAACAGGCAAAAGAACAGCCGTCTTCTTAGAGAGGAGATAAATATATGAGTATAAAGTATCACGGTAAGCAGAAGAAATTTTGTGAAGCAGAATACTCTTTCACGCTGGGTATATATGTACATCAAATGAAGATATGCTTGGGGTTGCTTTCGACATTGATTCAGATGTGTTGCGATTTCCGAGTAAGAGGAGCAGAAATTAAAGCTCAAAATGTCGGATGGTGTAGTGGTACACCATCCGGGCCGGTCTTCTAAGTAGGGTCTGGATTGCTTGAACATCTATCCCACCTGAGACAGAACATCGCTGGTTCGACTCCAGCAGACCTCACCTTGGAGGGCAAGACTGACACCTGTACGCGGTGCCCTCTACGAACCTGAGAGTGAAATATTCTCCCAGAGCCAAGTTCAGTCAAATTTCGCAATACCGAACAAGTTGGCCCATGAGGCAATGATTCAAGACTCTCCACCTAATCAAATTTTCACACCTGACGAGATCAATCACCACCAAAACCTCATCAAGTTTGCAAGTACGACTTAGTACATCCTCATTTCAATGATCACACCTCTCGTCAACTTTCTCTGGCCTTAATTTACCACCACGTACACGCCCACGCCGATATTTATACCCGACGGAGGAAGCAAAGCGTGGCGCACAAACCTGGGAGACAGTTCTTTGGGATGGGCGTGAGAGAGATTAGGACAAGTTCACAAGATGATGCAGAGGATGGAAACGATCTCGACGGGCGTGAATTTTAGAATTTTGACGAGTTTTCGAATTGAGCTTTGTGCGTGCGCCAAGACTTCGGTTGTGAGAGTGCGGGCGACACTATAAACACCGCCATGGTTGGATGGTGCGGTGGTACATCATCTTGGCCGGTTTCTCAAGTAAGGTTTGGAAAGCAAGGACACATATCCCACCCGAGACAGGAGACCGCTGGTTCGAATCCGGCAAAACCTAACTACATTTCTCGCGGCGCTGGTATGCATGGATGATGAAGGCATGCTTGGATAATCAAAGGTTTTAAATTCCCTTTGGTGGGTACTTACGGAGGAGGGTTGACTGTTTGTGTAAGCGAACATACCTCATAGTGGTATTTGCGAATGAAATCCAGAGTATGAGTGTCTCTAACGTCAAAAGAGTAATCCTATATGTATACATAGTACCGGTCATGTGTCATAGCTAGATAGCTGAAAACACATTAAATGATTTAAAAAAAAAAAAAAAAGACCTCACCTTACTGAAGTAAGCTACATTGATGATGGTGGCATGTCTGGATAACCCACGGTTTTTTGAGAGGTTTTCCTTGGGTGAGTTTTACGGAGGGCAAAGTTCGACAGCGGTGAAGAAAAAGCCGCCTTGTCACAGCCATAGTGAGACTTGCAAATGATATCTGAGGCATGATGTTCATCACAACTATATCATCATTGTATCTGACTGAAGTCAACATCTGCATGGGCCGAAAAGGCGCCAAATCAGGATAATGAACAAAAAAAAAAAAGTAAAGCTCAAAGAATATTGTTTCCATTAAAGTTCTAAGTTACATGTAAAAGGCGAATTTGTGTGTGCATATCCTAGAGTTAAAGTGGGTATGCAAACAACAATTATTACAGTAAAAAAGCCTTCAGCACAGCTGACCACGAAACCATTGTGCGGGGTATAAAGCAGTACTGACCCCGCACCATCAACGCCATCCTATTTGTCGCAAAGTAAATGTGACTATGTCTCTCACTGCATTTGCATCTAGTATCATACTACCCCGTACATGCCAATGTATGAGAGAATAGCTCATTAGCAAAAAGAATTTAAAATGTAGAATACAGCATGTATTATAGAGTATGTAGGAAAGTTGTTCATATTTGCAAGGAATGCCAATTATTGTAAGAAATGTGGTAAATTCCAACAAGCTGCGATTCTTCTTGGCTATCCCAAATATGCAGAGCATACTGAGCGATTACACCGGCACCACGGGAAGGTGAGGAATTCGTCTTTGCCGGCTCATAAGGATGTTATTATGAACTGCTGCACAAACAGGAATAGCCGCGCTAAGATTGGTGGGATGAGTATGTTGTGAACCTGCAAGGGCCATGGGGGAGTAATTTAGATGTGGTCCACAGTACATTGAGTTGATAGCACACAACCAACTTTTGTCTGTACATCTTTCTATCTTCTAGCACACAATAGAGTGCGAAGCTTGTTTTCTAGTAGCGATAATAAATTATCTACAAGCGCAGTTTTTATAGACCATACTCCATTTACACACGAGTAGCAGAGTCAGTATTAAACACCTAGGTGACCTCATTTTATAAGAGGTTGCGACACATTAAACATGATATAATTAACCCGGTATCGCACTTGGTATCATTACTCTGACATCATTTGTTGTTAACACGTCTATATGGTCAGGTATATCTCTGAAGTCGATGGGTGACTGGAACTTATGTAAGTAGTTAATGATTAAGATTAGAAAATCAATGATCTTTTTTATTCTTTTTATCATCCTGTCTGAGTCTATGACTATGTAGGACATGCAGAAAATCAATGAATTGAAACGCAGTAAGCCTTACTTTCCACAGCAACATTTAGGTACTTTCTGCCTACAGGCCAGGAGTATCTATGCCTCGGGTAGTGTACTCCCTCCTATGTCTTCTTCACGACTTCTTTCCAGTAGTAATACCCCGACAGGTCTTCATTCGGGTACACACTAAAAGGAGCCGTTATCCCGTGATTATCTCCCCTCTCCAGCCAATGAAACGATGGCCATTTGCGGGTGTATAGCTACAGAGAGAAGTCTCAAAAACCACTGGGTGCGGGACTCTCCTGTGACGAAGAGACCGACCAGCCGGGCGCCGCAGACCAGTGTATACCTAAGAGTGTCTCTCAATATTCCGAGCTTCCTCTTACCTGGTTCCCTGATTCATGCCACAGGACAAACCGAGGATCGTGAAATGATATCAGAAAAGTCTTGGTCGAGAGTGACTGTCGTGAAGGAGCCTAGCCTAACATTCAAAAGTCGTTACGGAAATGGGGTCGTCGAGTAACTCGTGTATTTCAGATGCCGTCCTGGCTAATTAATTCGGAAGTAAAGACTAAAAGGGACGATATTTTCGACCAGTCGAAATCTGCTTTTCTTGAAGGCGGAAGGGTCTTTTACTTTGCTTTCGTGGGCTTTTTGTTTGCCCGCCAGTGGGCAGCACATGTTATGATATAACGAGGGCTGCTCTAACTACCGTCGTAGCGTTTGGTACTGCGTTATATTTCTTCATTTCTGTTTAATGGATTGGTTTGCAAAAGCTTGTGGCTGTCAGGCACAGTTTACATCATCTGGAGAAGCGTGTGAGAAAACAGAGGATTCTGTAAATCTGTCGTGGGGAGATGTTCATTTTCTCCTCTAGGACACGGAGCCCTATATAAACTATATTCTGCAATAAGAAAATCTAGTGGTCGGTATTTATGTCAAAGCGCGTTAATACTAACCTCATAATTAATGGGAGATCAGTGACGTGTATTCTACACATCCTTGTCTTTGCTATTACTGGAAGCACCAATTCCAACAATTCCTAGCATCATTATCGTCGTATTGGTCGTCTTATGAGTTATCGGAAGCGTATCTTTGACGAAGGGGGAGATAACTGAAGTCAAAGTTGAAGAGATGTCACTCAATCTCGGCTCTGCAGACTATACAGTAAGAGCAGGAGGTTGGTAGGGGACACCGCTGACAGGTGTTGAGAATAGTCCCCTGGAATGGGGGAGAATAGTGTTCTGTATGAATCTAGATTAATTGTTTTTAATTAGGTTCTATTCAATGATGACTAACTTAGGTTCGTTACGTGGCAGGCTACTGCTCTAACTGCTTATGGGATCACAGTTGAGGTTGTAGTAGTTTCAATTTAGTGTCAAATTTCTAATTTACTTGTGAGCATGCTGCGGATCAAGTAGGCATGTAGCTCAGTGAAGATATCGGATGGGATATTTTTAATTCATTTAATGTGTATTCAGCTATCTATCTATGACTAAATATTGGTGCTATAAGTACATGTTGGATGACTCTTTTGACATTAGAGAGACTCATAATCTGAATTTCATTCGCAAGTGCAAATATCAGGTATGTTCGCTTACACAGACAGCCGACCTTCCTTCGTGAGTGGCCACCAAAGGGATGTTTCAAAAATTTTGATTATCAAGGTATGAATCTGTCATCCACGTCTACGAGCACTACTAGTAATGTGTTTTGCCAGATTCGAACCAGCGATATTCTGTCTCGAGTGGAATATTTGTCTAATCTATCCAGACTTTACTTAGGATGTCGGCCCACATGATATACCACCGTACCATCTAGCCATGGTGTTGTTTACAGTACCAACTGCAATTTCGTATTTTAAGACTTGGCTCTCACAACGCTCAATTCGTAAAACTCCTTGCCAAAATTCAAAATTACACGCCTGTCGAGATTGTATCCGTCCGCTACATCATCTTGTGAACTTGTCCTGATCCCTCTCACAGCTATCCCAAAGAGCTGTCTCCCAGATTTGTGCGCCACGCTTTGCTTCCTCCGTCGGGTACAAACATCGGGGAGGGTGTGTATTTGGTGGCCAGCTGAGGCCAGAGAATAGTTGATAAGAGGTGTGGTCATTGAAACGAGGATGTACTAAGTCGTAATTGTAAACTTGATAAGGCTTAGGCATGACTCGAACTCGTTGGGAGCGAAGATTTTGACATGGCGGAGTATTTTGAATCATTACCTCGTGGGCCAACTTCTTTGGTATTGCGAAATTTGACTGAAATTGGCTCTGGGAGAGTATTTCAGCCCCAGGTACGTAGAGGATACCACGTACAGGTGTTCAGTCTTGCCCTCAACGTAGGATTTCATAATTTCCCTTTGGTGGGTACTTACGGAGGAGGGTCGACTGTTTGTGTAAGCAAACATACCTCATAGTGGTATTTGCGAATGAAATCCAGAGTATGAGTATCTCTAACTTCAAAAGAGTCATCCTATATGTATTCATAGTACCGGTCATGTGTCATAGCTAGATAGCTGAATACACAATAAATGATTTAAAAAAAAAAGTCTTGCCCTCCTGTGATGAAATTTGCGGGGCTGCACAATTGTCAAATTTACAGGCCTCCCGGTCGGCATGCTGCCCTTGTGAGATACTGAAGTCGGGAGTGCGTTTACCATGTCACCGACTGCTAATCCACTCATGAAAGATCAACAGTTACCTATCACGTGATAAATCAGGAATTAATTACTCCACACATTTGGCTCCATCCCCGTCCATTGTTTGCTTAGGATACAACCTCTACTCACCATCACTCAAACACATATCACCTTATTACAATATCATAGGATGGTTATTTCCAGGAGGGACCTGGAGTATATTACGCAGAACCCTTTAAGGCCGATTCTCAGATCTTTTTTGACCGCAATCAAGGAGAACGATGACAAAGACCCGCGTAGTTACAAAGAAAAAAAAATTTACAATAGATACCAATGCGCAGTGATCAATAAACTACTTGTCGATTTAGTCAACTATGCCATCGAAAAAGATATCAGATCAGAACATGACCAAACCCTTGACGGACAACTTATTTCTTTGTACTCCAGTGTTCGAAACAACAAAATTTCCATCTATTTTTTTGAACCATTAGTTAAAGCTATTTACCAGGGCTGCAGTGATATTGATATCTGGAGAATTATCCATCAGCTTATCAGTAAAGTTTCTTGGTCAAAAGAGTTACCATCAAAAATAATTATTCACTCGTTTAATGGTTCATCCTTTATACCTCCATCCGCATCTTCGCAACAGATTCTCGAAAGCGGCGAAGAGAGAGAAGAAGAATATCTAGACTGGTTGGACGAAGCTAATAAATATAGATTCTTGAAAAAGCAGATGAAGAAGGAATTGTGCGACACGACGTTTGAAAATGTCGGTGGCTTTTGGAAAAAGTACTTTGAAAATAAGGAATGGGTGGAACGATCCACACTTGTCTTCAATGCTCTAAATCGGACTCACTCTGGGTACACGTTACCCCAATATCCAGAAATGTACTCTGAAACTACTTTCTGGGTGTGGTTAGACGCACTTCAAACCCAGTTTTTAGACCAGCTTCCGGACTCTCCAGTCAAACTTATAACTGGGACTCCAAGGAACCCAGATCCAGAGCTGCCAAATATCTCGCGATGTAAATATAATCGATTGAAGAAGGGATTCAAAGAAGGATCGGGTGAAAATCTATGGCAACTGGACATTTTCTCCAAGTTTCGCCACGTGCCCGATGGTCGGATTCACCACTGGAAAGATGTGATGGTAGTGGGCGTAGTGACTAGTTACGACATAACCAAAGTCTGGTACAAAATGTACCTGCGGCTCGCCGTCTATATGCGAGAAATACTACTGGCACAGCATTTGCGCCAGTTTGTCCATGGATTTTTGTTATTTGGCACACAACTACAACTGTGGGTGTTTGATCATTCCGGCAGCTTCAGCTCTGATACTATTGATATAACGAAGGAGCCCGAACGGTTTATTCGTGCGATTTCAGGCTACACATACATGAATGATTCAGATCTTGGCCTTGACTATAGTCTGATACGTAGAGGTGAACGAACGTTTGTTCCATTTAAAGATGCGTACACTGGAGAAGATAAAGAGTTAGAAGTTGATCCTACGCCCATTATTATGCGGCAAGCCAATGATATGCACGGTAACGTTTGCTACAATGCAATCGACGGGTCATGCATGGTGAAGTTTGCGTGGAGAACTGTGACTGATGGGCCATCCGAGGTCGATAAGTTTCGAGCCCTTCAGAATGTAGAGGGTATTCCAAAGTTACTTGGGGCCGATAAAGGTCCTACATCATATCAACGCCGCAGCGGTCTAAAATTTCAGGAGGAAATGATGAAGAGGATTAAAGAGGATAGAAGGCAATCGGGTTCATACACTGATGGGGAAGAAGATTTCGATGATTGATTTTTTTGGAAATAAAAAGCTTTGGAAAAACTGTGAGAACCTGATACTGTTATGAATTGGCCATGGTTTCCTGGACAAGATATAGCAGTTATTTTTTTAATGATTATTGATCTTTCCCTGTCTATTCATTTGGCATATAAAGGTCCTGTACACCTACATGCTAAGGGTACCTTTACCTCGGGTGGTATATCTTCTCCTTTGTCCCATTATGTCGAAGTCTATGAATAACCACCGAAGAATTCGGACGGGTAAATGTCTCTGTTTAAAAATAGGGGCTGTTCATACGTACGTGGGCTATTTGCCTCGCTCAGTGCTTTTATTCTGTATTTATAGCCGCAAGTTATTCTATTCTTAGCGCATGTCTATACTTAGAGTTCAAGAGAACATAACAATCATGGTCAGTGTGAATAGTGTTCGAATTCTGGGAGAAATAGGAATAAAGTTGTTTTTACTGAATTTTATTTTTCTTCAATCTCAAATACATTCAGGCCATCAAAGGCCGGGCACCTAGTACATTAAGATCTCCCTGCCGACACTACCTCTCAAGCCTTCATTTGATCATACCTTTGACAAGGAAACGATAGCAGTTTGCGGGTGTCAAGGTACAAGATAGTAATCACATGATATATTTAAGCGATCACGTTTTACACGATGTATATAATTTTCAGGGGCTACGTTTGAGTACCTAGTAAGTGGCGGGTGTGGGTGTAAGAATGAAATGTTATCACGTGGTGTCTCGTGGCTCCTAACTACAACGGATCTTGTGTAGAGATTGAGACTAATACGTGAATTCTATATCTCCTAAATGTAGGATATCTATGCGCCTATATACATCAATACTCTGTTATCCCTTAGCTCCAGTACGATCTGATCGTTTGAGACCATAATGGCACTAGTATTTTGTGCATGTGCCGTACATCCAAAATCTGATCAACCCGTGATAATGTAGATCTTTTCAGGATCCACACCTCTGCGTCGACAAGCGCGAACTAAATAATTAGACCATAAAAAATCACTATCTATTACCACTGGTCAAAGAAACTCTAGGGAGGGCAAGACTGACACCTGTACGTGGTGCCTTCTACGAACCTGGAAGTGAAATATTCTCCCAGAGCCAAGTTCAGTCAAATTTCGCAATACCGGACAAGTTGGCCCAGGAGGCAATAATTCAAAATTCTCCGCCATGTCAAATTTTCACCCCCAGCGAGTTCGATTCCTATCCAAGTCTCACAAAATTTACAAGTACGACCAAGTACATCCTCATTTCAATGACCACACCTCTCATCAACTATTCTCTGGCCTCAGCTAGCCGCCAAATACACGCCCACGCCAATATTTACACCCGACGGAGGAAGCAAAGCGTGGCGCACAAATCTGGGAGGCAGTTCTTTGAGACGGACGTGAGAGGAATTGGGACAAGTTTACAAGATGATGCTGAAGATGGATACACTCTCGACGGGCGTGTGATTTTGAATCTTGGCAGAGTTTTACGAATTGAGCTTTGTGCGTGCCAAGACTTCGCTTGCGAGAGTGCAGCGGACACTATAACAACACGCAAACGATGGAAGGTGCCGTGGTCCGCCTCCTGGTGGTGTTCTCTGGTATAGTTTGAGTAGCCTAGGCACCTACTCCACTTGGGAAGGAGACACCTTAGACTACATCTCGCGCGGAGGAAATTCAGAGGATGATGGAGGCATGTCTGGATAACCCAGGGTTTTTGACGTTCCCCTGGGTGGGTATTCACGGATGAGGGTTGACTTGGGGTGAAGAAAAAGCCGCCATAACTTCGCAGTGGTACTTGCAAATGAAATCCGAGGCATGAGTGCTCTACCTGTAAATTGAGTCATCTTTTCTGTACTTTTCTTTGATATTGTGTCATAGCTAGATAGCTGCATACGCAATTAAAATCTGATGCAAAAAAAAAAAAAAAAAAAAAAAAAAAAAAAAAGAAACTCTAGATCGCCTGCCAAAAGCTAAGTACTTCACTAAACTAGTGTCGCCGGATCAATTGGTGTTGGTATACAGCAGAGCAAGCCCAGAATAAATCAATTAATTGATGAAATCTAGAGAAAGAAGATTTCATTAATTAATTGATTTATTCTGGGCTTGCTCTGCTGTATACCAACACCAATTGATCCGGCGACAAATAAATGAAATCTCACTCTTTTAACTAACCCTTTATCAAACGCATGAAGATACATGCTCCGTCTGATTCAGAACCATCTCCAACTCACTCCAGTGAATCCTCTGAAGACGAATTTTATAACACCGTAGAAATTCTTGATAACTTGTCACTCAACAACCTTGCCAACAGCCTAATGAATGACTCATCTCAGTTCCGTTCTACCCATGAATCCTCAAGCAACCAAATGATGAGGGATGTCAATTTAGGCAGGTGGGATGGAGCGGCTCTTACATGGCCTACTCATCATCAGCTTCTTCAGGTCCAATGCGAGGTATACGCACCGTTTTTAGTCACAGAGATCGCAATTTGTATGAAGATTTACGAAAGTATTCCGGAACCACAGCGTCAGCGAATTCGGGGTCACTGAATGAAGTATAGAACCCATGCAATGAGTTGCAACTGTAGGAAATTCTTAGGAAAGTGTAACGAGGCATACTATGACAAGGTTGGTGCTGAAAAGGCTGAACTTAAGCTACACTCGATGAAACAAGGTGAAACCCAAATTTTCAGACAGTTCCTACAAGAGTGGGAGCTTCAATTCGAATATGCTGGAGGCCACGAATGGCCAGAAAGACTTAAAGTAAAACAGCTTCGCCGATCTATCCGTGAGAAGCTTCTTGACAAGATCGACGCCTTAAAGATGCTCAAAGATAATTACCATGTCTGGGTGGAGGAGGTGGCCGAAGTAGCGTCTAATATTGAAATGCGTCATAATTTTGTTCGTCAGGATGAATCTCAAGTCACTCAATTCACCACACGCAACAAATATTCCCAGGGCGAAGATGTATTTTCGCAACCAAATCTCGCAGAGAAACCGCCTCCCTTTAGACAAGCACCAAGTAGGGATTATGAAGGGGATACATCTATGAGCGGAATGAAGATTGATATGAACGAGCTAGCTGCCTTGATCACATCTCTCAATATCAAAACGAATGGTAAGAGTAGAGGGAATAAAAGCCCAGGTAAAAAACTATCGGCACCTTGGCGAAGTGAAGAGGAATTTAATTCCCTTCGGAGCAGAAAGGTGTGTTTAAGATGTGAGGAACCTGGACACATCTCGCGATTCTGTAGGAAATTTGGACCCCCTAAGCGGCCAACAGAAATTAATAACATGCAAGAGCTGAGTCATTTCTTGGAGCAGGATATGTCGGGAAAAGATTAACCTCCAGTCACAGTCGCGACTGGAGAGAAAGGGGGTTGAAGATGGATCGTAAAATGGATAAACATAAAATACACGATATAATTGGCAAATTACACGGCAAACTAGTTTTAATTGATGAAATAATTAATTTTATATGTATTCCTGCGTTAGTCGATTTAGGTTGTACAATTTATCCAGTTCTAAGTGATTTTATTGCAACATGTCTCAACCTCCCGTGACAAAAAGTTCCCCCTAGAGAGCTAAAACTAACAAAAGATTCTGATAAAGATGCGAAATTTATAGTAGACGAGATCTGCTGTACAGATGTCGACTTAGATGGGAAGTGCAGTACCATTTGTGGATATGTTATTCCTGGACTAGCGCATGATATTATTCTCGGAGAGCCATGGACGAGGTACAACTACGTTGTATACAGAGCTCGAGATAGAGTGTTATTCCTAGAAAGAGAAAAGCACATCATTCGCACTCATAGTTCGGCCTCTCCTACAGTTCGGGTTGAAATGATTCGGCATATTGCAATGTCAGCTTTCTTAAGGAGAGCAGAGAAACGGTAGGGACTTGAAGAAGATAGGAAAACTATATCGGTGTATGCAGCATCAGTCAATGATATCAATAAAATGCTGCCACCTAAAAGACAATTTTCTCGACAAGAAATAAAAGCCAAACTCCCTGAACAGCTACGCCACCATTTTTCAATATTTGAAGCTGATAAAAATCATGAAACTGATTTACCGCCCCTTCGAAAAGGCGTAGACCTGGCTATTGAAATCGAAATGGATGAGCAGAGGCGAACTAAAAATCTTCCGCCATGTTCTTTACATGGTATGTCACGGGATGAGTTGCTATGTCTCAGAAAGGAAATTACTCAGCTTCTCGATCGTAACTGGATAAGGGCGAGCAGCTCGCCAGGAGGAGCTCCAGTCCTGTTTGTACAGAAGCCTGATGGAGGGTTACGATTCTGTGTCGACTATCGGTCCTTGAACGCAATTACCAAAAAAGACAGGTACTCTCTTCCTCTAATCAAAGAAACTTTTCAATCTATCTCCACGGCAAGCTGGTTCTCTAAAGTTAATGTCAGACCGGAAGCTCTATCGAAACAAAAACAAGATACCCCAAAAGATACCAACGACTGTCGACTCCTTCACCGCCAGATG
This sequence comes from Blumeria hordei DH14, assembly GCA_900239735.1. Classification (NCBI taxonomy): domain Eukaryota; kingdom Fungi; phylum Ascomycota; class Leotiomycetes; order Helotiales; family Erysiphaceae; genus Blumeria; species Blumeria hordei. The sequence goes on along the minus strand of OENG01000009.1, from coordinate 2,217,109 downwards.
CAGCTAGTTCCAAATAATTGGATAGAACCTAAAATACAGGTACCAATTAGTAATATTCGTACTTCAATTGCAATTATCAGCGCCGATCATTACAATCTATGTTGCTAAGCAGCCACATCCAGACCGCAACATTGATAGCCCCCGTAGCTAGCTAGGCCCTGTATTTCATCCCTGCCGTACTGGCGCAGACAGTACAAACCTAACGGATTAATCCCGTAACAACTAGATCTCCGACAGGGTTACAATCAGACTCAAATGGCAAAAGGTGAAGAATAGAAAACAGCCTTCCGGAAAAGATATGGTCACTTCGAATATATGGTAATGCCGTTTGGCCTGAAAAATGCACCAGCTACCTTTTAACGCTTCATCAACAACTGTATTCGTGGTTATTTGGAAATATTCTGCACAGCTTATTTGGACGATATCTAAATCTACAGCGACAGCCTAGAAAAACATCAAGTACACGTCTACAAAGTTTTGGAAGTGTTGAAAATACAGCTTCCTGCGTTTTTTTCTACCGACCAATGTGGTTGCATACATCTTGCCTGAACTATATTTCTGAGTTCAAGCAGGAGCACATACTTCTGATCCGATCAGACTCAACATTTGAGTCTGTATGAATCATATTCTTCGCGAATTAATCTAGTAATTGATTTGTTCGAACTTTTTATTGCGTGACCTAGTATTCTAAGCTAGTGGAGAATTTTCTTGTGGTCTGAAATCTTGTTGAAAATAAACTAAGAATATGCAGAACTCTTCGAGTGATCACGGAGAAATAACGAAGTATAGACCTCAAAGGGTATCCGTAGATGGGAATTATGTTTATAGTAAAGGCTTGATCGAAACTCTTGATCTTTACTAAAGGATATGAGGCTGTCTATATACATTGATGTCTGGCAATGACATGGGCTAGAGTGTAATGCCTCATTACGGGATACAACGGAACAAACTACAGATCTGATACCAGTTACGCGTATTCTCGTCGCAGTCTCGAATATCAGACGTGGCAGAAGATGATGGTGTAACTAATAGCAGATAGACGACACCCGACAATCTTGATGGACACATACTGAAACCACAAGCACGGGGAGTGTCCAAGTTGGTTTCGCAACAGATCTTACTTATTTCTGCAGTCGAGTCGGTTCCGGATAACCTTTTTCTATTGTAATTCCACTGTATATATCATAATACCTGTAGTCTATTAGCCAATTAAGCAAACTGAACTTCTTCTCCGTTCTCTAGTAATTCTTACTCCGAAGTTCTCTCTATGCCCTAACACGAAGCTTTTGGACGCCAAGGCGTTCTGCTAAAGCCAGAGAAGTGTGAAGTTCGCACACAAAGTACAAAGTACATGGGACCGATAATCTACTCTGGTGGTATAAAAATGGACCCCAAAAAGATCGAAACTATGAAAAAACTGGGCTTTACCCAAGAAATTAAAAGAAATTCAAGCTTTCTCAGGATTTTCTAATTTCTATCGGCGATTTATTCATGGGCTCTCTGCGCTAGCACAACTACTTACCAGATTAATGCGAAAAGACACTCCCTTTATTTGGGATAATCGGGCCGAAGCTTCTTTTAAAGCATTAAGAAACGCCTCTCTTACTGCACCAATCTTGGCTCATTTTGTCCCACATAAAAGAATAATCATTGAGGCCGATGCTTTCGACCAGCTTGCTGCAGGTCTTCCCTCCCAGTTTGATGACAACCATAACCTTCAAGCCGTAGCATAATTTTCGAAAAAACACTTCCCCGCAGAATCTAAATATCAGATTTATGATGAGGAGCTCCTAGCAATCATCCGGGCGTTTGAAGAATAGAGAGCCGAGGTAGAAGGTGCTGCTTGCCCCATTGCCGTAATATCTGATCATGTAAACTTGACCAAAGGCAAGCTCGGTGGGCAGAATATCTTTCACCTCTCAACTTTACCATCCAATACAGACCAGGAGAGTAAGGTGGAAAACCTGAGGCCTTGAGCCGAAGATCAGAGGATTTTCCCGACAGTGACGATGAAAGGAGAAAGCAGCAAGGTCACATAATCCTGAAGAAGGAAAGCTTGGCGCCTTAACTACAGTTGTCATCAGTTGGTATTTTGAAAGACACGTTCTCCAGTAATAAGTTATTGGAAAGCTTATTCTCAAGAGGTCATGAAAGCGATACAATACTACTTCCATTGCTAGATATACTCGGGAAAGTTGAACGACACTCAAATCAATCATCATTAGCCGAGTGCGCCGAACTCAATGAGAGATTGACCTACAAAGGCGTACTATATCTACCTAACTACGGCCCAATCAAGCTCCACATCCTTAAGAACTATCACGATAATCCATCTGCCGGACATCCCGGTCGCGAAGGGGCAATTGAAATTGTCAGCAGAGATATTCCTGGCGGCGGATGCGTAAAAACATTTCTCAGTATATTCGCAATTGCCACACGTGTTGCAGGGCTAAGTCTAGCAACCACGCCAAATTTGGAGTACTTCGGCCACTACCAATTGCACGACAGCCATGGCAAGGGGTTTCAATGGATTTTCTGACGGGCTTGCCCATCGGCGAAAATCTCGAGGCAATTCTAGTCATAGTCGGCCGACCCGCGAAAATACGACATCTGATCCCCTGCACCATATAGACTAGTGCTGGAAATGTTGCTCAATCGTAGTTGAGCCAGATTTGGAAGCTCCATGGATTAGCGACGCACAATACGTCTGATCGAGGCACTCAATCTACCGCGACATTCTGGAAAGAACTCTGTAGGCAACTTGGTATTAAAGCAAGGCTGTCAACTGCCTTTCATCCTGAAACGGACGGATAGACCGAAAGGTTCAACGTAGTAATGCAACAGTATTTACGCAGCTTTCTTCCATAGCAACAAGATGATTGGGTCAAATGACTTCCCATGGCCAGGTTTGCTGCCAACAATCCGGTATCTGCAACGACGCGGGCCACTCCATTTTGTAGTAATTATCGCTTTCACCCAAGTTGACAGTGTCTCTCAGAACACATCAAGAATCTCTCCCAAGTCTAGACGCAAATAATTTGCCCTCAAAATGCAAGACCCGCATAATCATTTAAAATTAAACATGAGATCGGCTCAAGACCAACTAGAACAAGCGGTAAACGCCAGAGGAAACCCTCACCCCTCGTTACTTTGCCGGGGACCTGGTGTTCCTGTCTGCAAAAATACGAGAACAACTCGCATTCCCCAAACGTTAGACGGGAAAATATGAGCCCCTTTGCAATTGAAGATAGGGTGCCTCCATGCGCATACCGGCTTTCTCTTCCCAGCACTCGGTAAGTGCAGCCAGCTTTCCGCATGCCACGCAGGGGCCGGAAACCGTCCCGGCCTCCACACATAGCCATGAATAGAGAGGAAGCATTCCAAATAGTGGAGATATACGACTCTCGGACAACAAAACTCTTTGGACTTCAATACGTGGTTAGAGGGGCTAGTGGGAATGAGGCATCAAGTGAACCGGCTATAAAGCTGGACGACGCAGCAGCAGTCGATATTTTCCATAAACACCATCCGACGAAGCCAGGACCCCTCAAAACCCCCGGACTAACCAGCCCTCGCAGGAGCTCGCGATTAAACGGGGGCCTACGCTCACGCATCCGTAATTAGAATTTCAGTACTAGTATTAATTCGTCATGAGATGAAGGGGTGGTTGATTAAAACCATCAAATTCAGAATAGCTTCCCCTAATACAATTAGTCATGCAAAAATAGTGTACGGATATACAAGAGAGGCAGGAAGTGAAGGAAGAGAACTCAGTCATTAATGCGAAGATATTGTCAGGGCTCTCTTGGGACTTGGTTACTTAACTTGGAAATGGTTGGTGGGAAATCTTGGATACTTGATAATAAAGACAATATATTAACAGAAGACTAGGTTCTTGATTCTTGGATATCTAGGTTATAGTACAAGACTGAAAGCTGGAGAGCTTTCGACATGTAGATACCTCAGCTACTTATACTTCGACACTATCTACTACAGACTACAGTAATCTAGTTCCAGCCCAATTCCTGTCGAACTCCTGAGAGTGACCTAGAATCTGATCGAAGCCCAGTGAACTGGTAAGAGTACAAAATACTATCCGGAAACATCTAGAAACTAATTGCTAGAATAGCTTAGAATGCCATCGAAGTAACTCAACACCATGAATCATCTCCACATCAGTCAGTCCGTGACAGATATTGGCAAGAATTGACTACGAAAAATTGCAGCTGGCAAGTGCTTCTACTCTCGTATACAATAGTTCAGCGTGAGAGAGATTTACTCCTCGCGCAACGTCTTCTTTACTTACCCTTTACGATACATTTGTTTTCCCATCTCTTCTTCGAGAAGACCATCTATTCATTTTCCAGCTCTTCATCAGCAAGACCCACGGGTAACTTCTACTGCAACTAGTTGCCTATTCGTCTGTTCCTAGAGAAGATCTGTCTGTTACGGGATTAATCCCTTGTGTTTGTACTGTCTGCGCCAGTACGGTAGGGATGGAATATAGGGCCTAGCCAGCTACGGGGGCTACCAATGTTGCGGTCTGGATATGGTTGCTTAGCAACATAGATTGTTATGATCGGCGCTGACAATTACAATTCCTTATGTATACAGCGAGAAGTAGGAAATCTTCTTTCTCTAGATTTCATTAATTAACTGATTTATTCTGGACTTGCTCTGCTGTATACCAACACCAATTGATCCGGCGACACTGTCATCCTTTTGACCCATTTATGATCTTCACTAGGCTATGCAACGCACCCCGTGGAACACTGTCAACCCTCATCCTTGAGAATTAATTGGAGTTTGTAACGGCTTTTGCAGGCTTATAATGGGGGGCATAAGATTCAGAATAGCTGCTCCGCAATAGGACGAAACTTGAGATCTGTAGATATCTGGGCGAGAGTTGATGGATCTCTTGAATTTGGATTCGTTGTCTACAGTTCCAAGTTGAGGTATTCAGGCAGTGCCCAGAATTCACGGTTCAGTAAGCTGGGAAGACTAGACTCGAGTTTTGCAGGCTTCAATTTGGACAACACTGATTATCGCTCTTCTTTCCTAGCTCTCTCGCCGCGGTGCCTCTAAAATTCCAACCTAGCCCAGGGCACCATCAGGTGTAATGGCTGGAAGCATTCCCAAGTCGATGACTGGAAGAGCAGCAAATGCGGCCATCTTAATGCCAGCAACCTTACGCAAGTCACACGTGTACGGCAAATCACATGGACCTGAAATTTCCACCTGAGCGCGGATTGTGTCGAGGAATTTTTTGAATTGTCGCGGCTGATGGAAGTGATTGAGAAGTTTCATTTCGAGGTCGTGTCCCTGCCACAATTGTTCTCCGATCTTCGTCTTGGGCCGCCATAGTATCTCATGGCGCTCAAAGACGAATAGATGACCGACATACCAGGCGAGTGCAGTCTGTCCGGTTTTGCGCGTCTCTTCCCCAACGAATTGGTCGGGCGATATCACACTTGCCATTGCCAGCGGAGTATCAGCATTGACCTTGATACCCTCGCCGCGACCCAAGGAAGAAAAGTAGCGATACTCCCCGACAATGGACAGGAGGTTCTGAAAGGCTAGACTGGCTATTACGCCATCCGGGCATTGCCTATTTCTTAGGATTTCCCGGAGAGATAGGGATGATTCGTCGGCGTGCGTAATGAGAATTTCATTAATTTTCTTGAGGCAATCCATTTCTGCCTGATGCGTAACGCCAAAGCCTCGATGAGAATACGCCGTCACAGGGTTGAGGCTCGAGGTAATTATCTCGACTATTCTTCTCTCTTTCAGGCTGAATGAGCAGTAAGCCCTGACATATGTGCCCGGCTCGCCCACGCGGTTCCTAGTCGTAGTAATATCATATTCATCTTCGATCTGCGGAAACTGACTCCCAGACCCGGGATTGTATACTCCATAGTGTGAATACCCAGAATCACTGCCAACAACTACCAAGCGCTTCATGTGCGACAGATGCTGCATTGGCCACAAGAGAAGTACGTAAACACATCGCATTGTCGAAAGATTCTTTAGAATATGGCCGTGTCTTGTTAGTAAGCTTTGCCAGGTGACTTGTGAAGCAAGAGGTGATCAAAAAATTCGTTGGCCAAAAAATCTTGGCGATGTAAGCTCAGATTTTTAGAGAGTAATTTGACGAATCGATTTTGAAATAACAAGAGATTGTTGATGTAGGGTGTGGGAGTCCAAATGCTGCCAGAAGACTTTGGTAAAAACACTCTTTTCAATTCTAGAGCACCGCGGTATATTCCCACGGGTCTTATCTCTATGACGTATTACGAGTCATGCCACATGGAATTAGCTGCGCGCAGCAGTATTAGAGGGGAGAGGGGCGAACAGATTCGGGGATGGGGCGAGAATTTGAGAATATACGAATGATAGGATCATAGGATTTAAGAAGGTTTTACAATAAAATGGAGCAAAAAGGACCCAGTATCTGTCAGCAGCGTCCCCTATAAATCTTTCGCTACCACTTGCGAGTTTGCAGGACCAGTAATTGAATTGCATACGAGCTTTGAGGGCTTCAATTCTCCGCAATTCTACAGTACAGAGAGCTTAGGCTAGGTTGATTTACGTAGTACACTCCCAATAAATAGACTTTTCTCGTTCTCCTCTGACATCCTACTTGTCTTGAGTTCCAAATACGTAAGGAGTTGATGGGAGGCTACAGAGGGGTAAAAGGAGATTCATTGGCACACATGAGCCGAAATCTCCCAACTTTCTAGTCCTTTCAAACACGTTAGTAGTGTAGCTTCGTCTTAACATGAAGTCCTGATCTCAATAGGAATACCTTGAAGCCGGTGAGGTTTGCCATTATTCTGGTTGCTATAGGTCTCGAATTGATCATATATTTGAAATTTAACAAAGGCAATTTGGGGCTAAACGGGCTAGTGTTGGATAAGTCGACCTGTGAGACTATCTTTTTGTTGGAAGTGGAGACACAGAGTGTTGTGGATGTACAGGCCCTCCATTTCGTCTAGGTTCCTGGCACGGTCTTGTGTGTATTTAAGAGGTTGGAATGGGTAATATGGTAGCACTTCAGGCTACCTATTGGGTACATGAGCGGCTGTATGGCGAGGTTATAAGGAGGTTATTGGGGTTTTCTATGCCTAGATGGCTTCACACTCGTTTATGCTGTGGCTTAGGCTACGTGTCGCTTACACTTGTACTTGTAGCGCACACTTCCCACACTTTTAGCTGTAATCCGAACATGACACTCTTTTAGTCAACTTCTACTTTCTTGACGTAGATATTGCGCCCATTTCATTGCGCGATATTTCCAACACTTTCTGTATTTTTTAGGTCCGAAGCTAAAGCTCAAAGTCAACTATGAGTACAAGACCGGTGGAGGCGGCGGTGATCTCTGCTAACAGGTCCAATTGATTCCAACTGCGTGAATCGGTACCAAAATTGCAGCAGGTTGAAACAGAAAGCCAAAACAACTGTTAAAACCTGAAGATTCCCTTATATTGGATTAGAACAATGCACTTTTATACATTCCTACACCATTCATTCTTCTAAACTGAAAAATCCAGCTCTCACTGATGAATCGAGAAGATATCTGTGAGTGCCCATGGAGATAGCTTACGTCATTTGTGATTCAAGCCAAGGCAGAAGTAGAGTCGATTGCCAACCATAGCCTTTTCTATTTCTTTATCTAATTGAGTCGCTGCAGCTTGAGGTATCGGAACTACAACTTAGCGTAGTCATGTTCGTGAAATCGAAGTCTAGGTACTTTTTGCTAGCTGGATTGGGGTGGCGTTAGGATGTTGGCCCCTGCACCCATAAAAGCTCCGAGAAGGATTTGCTGGGCACGGAGGAAGGGTTTGTGGTGCTGTGCTGAGGCCCGAATTCACCAAGTGGACGATTAACTTTCGCAGATAGACTTTCACCGGGTCGTCAAAGCCTTTGTTTTCATCGCTAGAGAGTTGTGCTTATACTCTTTCGACTCTGCTAATAGCTGTCGAGTAAATAGAGATTTATGCAGTAATTTACGCCTAAAGGCGTTCCTCGGCTTCCAACAGCATAAAATCTAGATGAGACTTCGTACCATATGTCGTTCTTCTCCCCTTGGCGCCTTTGTTGATGCTCTAGTTTCTGCCTGTGGAGTGAGTTTGGGAGCAGTAGCTGTTTTTCTTTGAATCTTGAAAAGATATTTGGAAATTCTGAGGGCTACATCGCCACTCTATTGGTGACTGACCGCCTTGTGTTGAAGCTGAAAGCCTCTTTGCTATAATTTCAACATGTCCTATCAGAAATATTGAGGATATGATCTAACATTTGTCGCCGTCTTGGGGCCTTCTTCGACCTTCCCATCGCTTAGATTTGGGGATAACGCAGTCGAGGCATCTCGGTAGGCTACGGCGGCACACAATTTAAGAATTATCGCTAGCCAATGGCGAGGGGAAAGAAAAAGAGAGTTTGGAGTTTCTCAATATTTTGCGTTTGTAAATTGACGTAATGGGCAATTGCGTCATGTATCATTTGCGGAGATGACGCTTGGCTGTGATGTCAGCTGTATATATATAATTCAATTATCCTTAAAACTTGGGCAGGAGCAAATTTCTACCAATGCCACCACTCTGGACGTACTAAAATAAGCTTCCGGGAGTCACCATTTTCTCTCCACAAAAGCCTGACGAGGGCCCAAAGTAGCTTAGCAAACCAAATTCGAAGCGAGCATATCGGCCTCAATTCTTATTTTATACAGAAGAAAAGTAGCAGGAGTTTATCACCCAAGTTGTCCGTGTGGCTACCAAGAACATGATCATGTCCTGCCCTAAGTGGTCAATTGGTAGAGGAGAAATCTGGGGACAAGCCCGAATTCGATCCTTTGAAGCAATGACCAACAATCCCAGCGATATGAAAAGAATCACACAATGGATTATTAATCATGGTTAGATAGAACAATTCCGCATGACAAATGCAGTCGAAATGCTGCTCAGAGAACGAGACGGAACATGTACAAAGTTAGGGTTGATAGAAGGAACGTGATTGGTACACATTGACGGCGCTACAGTATAACTGCACTTCCTGAAGGATAAATTGCAAACTTTAAGAATTAAATCAGAAAGCTTGGGGGGTGTCACCAAAAGGTTTCCTCCGATGTAAATATATAGATAGGTTTATAGCCACCTGCATGGGCCCATAGAGCGCCAAATCAGGTTAAATGGATTTAAATTCAAAATAAATCAATTATCCTGATTTAGCGCCATGGGGCCCATGCAGGTTTATTCGGGAGAGATATCTTTTAAGTTGGATGACTCAATTTGAAGTTTACAGCACTCACACTCAGATAGGAGAGGTTATTTGGGGGAATTTGGTTACTTAGTCTAAACATTAGATGAATTGCCATAGCTTTGTAGCTGAATACAATATGAGTTAAAAAAAACATTCACACTCAGATTTTATTTGCAGAACCGCTCGAGGTTAACCCTTATGGCGTATAGACTCTTTTGTCCATACCCACCACAGGGAAGAGCGTGGAGACGGCCATGGTTCTCCGAGTGTGCTTTCGTTACCCGACCACTAGAATATCACCGCGAGGGTTTGTAGTAGTGTGAGGGTTTGACGAGATTCGAAGCAGCGGTCTCCTGTCTCGGGTGGGAGATGTGTTCTAGCTATCCAGACCGTACTTGAGAAACCGGGCAAGATGATGTACCACTGCACCATGCAATCCTACCGGTGTCTATAGTGTCTCGTTCGTTCTCGAAATCAAAGCTTGGTGCGAGTTAAGCTTAATTTGCAAACACCTTGCCAAAATTCTAGCATTCACGCCCGTCGATATTGTAGCCATCTGCTACATCAACTTGTAAACTTGTCCTGATCCCTCTCACGCCCATCCCAAAGAACTGTCTCCCAGATTTGTGCGCCACGCTTTGCTTCCTCCGTCGGATATAAATATCGGGGCGGGCGTGCACGTGGTGGTCAATTGAGGCTAGAGAAAGTCGACGAGAGGTGTGATGATTGAAATGAGGATGTACTAAGTCGTATCTGCAAGCTTGATGAGGTTTTGGTGGGGATTGATCTCGTCAGGTATGAGAAATTGATTTGGCGGAGAGTCTTGAATCATTACCTCGTGGGCCAACTTGTTCGGTATTGCGAAATTTGACTGAGCTTGGCTCTGGGAGAATATTTCACTCCCAGGTTCGTAGAGGGCACCGCGTACAGGTGTCAGTCTTGCCCTCCACAATCTCGAGTTATATGTAGGAGCCTTTGAAATTGAAAAGCCTTGTGTCGATAACCAGCTGGCAAAACTACTAATACTAACATGGCTGCATAGTGCAGAGGTATATTGCTCTGGCCCGCCCCACCCGCGGTGGTTGCGAATAAAACTCAGAGATGAGTGTCTCTGGGGTCATAGGAATCATCCAACATAATAAAATCACTGACCCTACGTCATGGCTTGGTGGCCAAGGACATGTTAACCGTTTCAAATTAGACTATGGTCGGAATCGATTTTGGCGGGGTGCTAAAAAGTTGGATCGATATTCGTTGGGCCAACCTCTCATACCATCAACCCCCACACAAAGTACATGTATGTTTATTCCCTTACTGAGCCTATGACTATACCAGGACGTATAAACCCTTTCTACTTACGGTCCAGCAGTCTCCATGCTACGAGTAATGTATGCCCTTCGAAGACTCCTTTATGGCTTCAATGTAGTAGTAATGCCCCCATAGATCTATATTTTGGTAGACAACTAGAGGAGCCGCTATCCCGTGGTTAGGACTTGAGACATAGCTTTCACTTGGGCGCATTCGATGAGGTCGGCCAGCTAGACGCTGTAGACCTGAGAGAATCACCCAAGCTTCGTAGCCTCTCCTGATCTGTGTCGCAGAACAAACAAATTGTCGATGATGGCAGTCAGAAGAGCCTTGGACGAGGGTCATTGCTGTGAAGCAGCCCAGTCTAGCATCCAAGAGTCGATATGGACATGGAGCTGTCGAGTAACTCGGGTAGTCTAAGTGTTCCCCTAGCTAGTCCATCCGGAAAGTAAAGATGAAACAAAAGACGCCGTTGACAATTCTACTTCCTCTCCCAAGGGCGTAGGATCCTTTTCACTATTTTCGTCGGTTTTTTGTTTGTCCGCAGGCGGATAAGCCCGTAACAATTTGTGGCGATGTGACGAGACTTTCTCAGCCTCCCATTGTAGCATCCGATAAGGCGATATTACTCCTCGAGCAGAGTCAAGATCATCATCTCGAGCGTCGCAGGAGTTATCGAAAGCGTATCTCTAGAGGACTGAAGAATACCCAGCCCAAATGGGACAAGGACGAGACTCAATCTCCGCTCTGCCGTCGCTGCATTGAGAGTTGGAGGTTCGTAGGGAATGTCGCTGATAAGTGATGAGATTTTCGTGGCGCCACTGACTATTCGACCGGGCCTAGGCGCGCAGACGAGCAGGAGAGTGTGGTGGAAGAGCGCATCGCGTAGTGGCGAATTTGCGTGGCGCCACGGTTAGGGATGCCTATTGGATTCCAAGAGCAGCATGTCGGGCCAAGATCCTCCAAACTGCGTTGAGCCAGCCATCAGCGCAAGGCGCCAATGGGACGAGCCGGTGGCGCGGAGAAGGTGTCGGTTGGTGTGATGGGAATTTGCAGGTGATGGCGATCGCCGCTCAAACCATCCGTGCTGATGCGGAGCCACGACGAATTCGAGACAGAAGAGTGGACTCGCGGTCCCGCTTGCACCCATGTTCGGCCCTAACCCCACTAGCAGGGAGAGGGCGAACTTCTCTGCAAAGCTCCGGACCGCCGGTTGTGGCACGTGAGGCGTGTGTCTTGCCGGAGTTTGTTGGTAGGTCTGGATGCGGAGAGCGTTGTTCTCCGCCCATCCGTCGACTGTAGCACTGCTCAACGTATGTGATATCTCATCACTGTGATGTCTTGGATGTGGCTGCTCGCCGCATTGTCGCTAGAGTGATGAAGAGCAAAGTCGAGCAACTATCTCCTGTCTCTCGCAGCCCTCATGCCCAAGCCCTATACCCCGCCAGGGAGCCCTGTAGGGACGGGGTACAGAGATCTGCCCAGACATAGCTTACCCCTCATAAAAAAATTATTCAATTTTTCTGATTTGGCGCCATGGGGCCCATGTAGCTTCCATCGGGAGATGTGTAGCGTGACTGGGATGACTCAATCTGACGTCTACAACACTCACACTCAGATTTCATTTGCCGATACCACTCGAGGTCGACCCTAACGGCGGACAACTTCTCCGTGCATGCCGACCACAGGGAAAAGCATGACAAGCCTAAGGTAATCCGAGTGTGCTATCATGACCCCACAAGTACCATATCAGCGCGAGAGGGTGTGATGTACGGCTTTCACTCGATTCAAACCAGCTTTCTCCGGTCTCAAATGGGGTAGGTGTTGGAGCAACGCAGAATCTACGTGGGAGAACGAGCCGAGTGGTGTACCACTGCACCATGCAACGCCCTTACCCCTCCCGCTCTCACGCGCCGAAGATAGATCGCTCGAGGGAGCTGGCGAACGAGTACCTCTTACCCCCACTACGCACCATGAAAGATTTCCGAGCCAGAACCAATTGCATACTGGGCATCAGCTGAAGGGCTTGCCCTGACAGGTCATACCTTGGGCGAGAACTGATGGAGTGATAGGTGGAATTAGATTATAAGCTGAATGTAAAATAGGTTTGAAAGTTGTGAATTTTGGTCATGAAATAAATATGGTTCTTGAACTAAAAGAATGTCTGTTTCCCCTTTGATGGACACATCAAAGAGGGACTGCAAGATCTCACGACCCCTTGCAGTGTTGTGCTGACTAAATTTGATGTGACTTAGCATGCCAATGCTTTGTAGAAGTCGCAGTCTTGTCTTTGGAAGGCCAAGTTATTAAAACATGACCCCTTCAGCATGTAAACGAGAATTACAACCGAGGGATTGGAAGCAGTGTATTAGAAATTATTATATCGAGTTGAATTAGTTCAGTACAGAATTGGTGTGCGCATCCACTACATGCTCATTATTACACGCGCTGGTATGCGCTTACGCGCTTATCGCTCCCGCATTAGCGAATATTTACGAGACACAATATATAACCCATTTATCCCGTTGCCTGATTAGCACGTGATATGCTCTGCACCTTTCAACTTTAACACTCCCCCACAGAGCTTGTCTCAGTGCTTTGTATGACTCTAGTCGACTACACCCAGTTGTGATTTAAACCTCTCAAATTTGATTCTCATCAATGGCTTTGTCATACCATCTGCTACCATATCAGCAGTGGGGATGTAAGTAACTTCAAGCTTTCTTCGTTCAAACAAATCCCTTATATGATGATGACAAACATCAATATGCTTAGATCTCTCATGGAGGTGGGGGTTTTTAACGAGTGCAAGCGCCCCTTGATTGTCACCCAGTACTTGTACTAAGCCGGGGTTGTTCCCAATATAATGAGAACAGCTAAGATCTCGAAAGACTTGAGCAATCCACTGACCTTGCTTTGCGCAAGCTGAAAGTGCTATATATTCAGACTCACAGCTTGAAGTAGCTACCGACCTCTGTTTCTTGCTGAACCAAGATATTGGGCCACCGTAGAACATTGCTACACTTCCGGACACACTCTTTCGGTCTGATTTGTCGCTCGCCCAATCGGCATCAGAGTATACCACGAAATGACTGTAGTCCCCCAGGACCGAAGCGAAGTCTCTGGGATACGGTAGATCGTAAATAACGGAAAAGTTCCTTCAAGGCATGGCCATGGTGTTCTGCTGGATCGGTCATATATTGAGAGAGTTTTCCTAGAACAAACGCTATGTCAGGCCTGGTTAGTACCATTGCAAACATCAAGCTTCCTATTCCTTGTTGGTACTCTGTGATATCGATTCTTGTATCTTCAGCATTAGCAGGACGGAGAGCCTCGTAGTCAGCTGCGGGAATTTTTTTCAACTTATACTTGCTTGCAGACATCCCAAATCTCTCAAGAACCGCTCTAAGGTATTGTTCTTGATCAAGAAAAACAGTGTGGTTAGCACGATCTCTTGTAACTCTCATTCCAAGGATCTTCTCGATCTCCCCCAGATTCTTGGCATTAAATCTAGATGAGAGCTTTTTATAAAACCAGACCAGGTCTTCGGTCTCGGTAGCTGCCGCAGCTATATCATCGACATAAACTAAGAGTTGGACGTGCCGTTGTGGATGGGTGAATAAACAAGGATCAGCAAGGCTTTGAATAAACCCCCAACGTATAAGGTTAGATTTACAAAGTAAATTCCAATCTCTGGCTGCCTGTTTAAGGCCGTACAGGCTGCGCAGAGCCTTTAATGCGTGCCCTTTCTTGACAGGAATGCCTTTTGGTGCTGAAAGATATATGTCTTCCTTGAGATGCGATTCGGTGAATGCATTTTTAATATCAAAATGATGGCATTCTAGATTCTCCCTAGCGACCCTAGCGAGAAACAGGCGAAGAGTATCCATTCGAACTGTCGGAGCGAAAGTCTCGGTATAATCTTTGCCATGGACTTGACTAAATCCGCGAGCTACAAGTCTAGCTTTGAATCGTTCAATAGTAGCATCGGCATTAAGTTTAACCGTGTATACCCACTTAGTTGAGACTAGATTTGCGCCTTTCGGTGGAACTACCTCTTCCCAAGTGCCATTTTCACCTAAACTAATGATTTCTTGTAACATCGCCGCTTTCCATTCTTTACTGTATGTGGAATCACTGATAGCTTCGTTGTAGGTTTTGGGAATTCGGATACCGGCAATTACTTCAGCCGGAAACGAGCACTCTAAAGCATCTTTCATATGATTTATATCAAGTAATCTAGCGGCGAATGCTCGAGCTATTTTCTGGTAACGCTCATCCTCTTCTGGAGAGAGATCACTCAATTCTCTTCTCCGCTTTGACCTGGTAAAATAACGCGGTCTCTCGGGCTGCTCGCATCGCCTTTTCTGAGAACGTTTTTCACTATCTAGAATAAAATCGGTATCGGTAACCGTCCGTTTAGACCTGGTGGCATAATCTTGCTGATGAGATTTTTCCGGATTTGAAGCTCCAGATTTGATTGTCTTTGTGGAGTTAGATGTCATTTGGTCGGTAAAAGCATTTCTTGACTCTTGTCTATTCATTTTGTCCAAATCTTTTTGGTGAGACTGATTTTCCGGACTACTTTCATTGTCCAGAGAGTCTTGACGAAATGTTTGATTTGGATTCTTATCCTCGCCCGCAGAATTTGGATAAAATATTTTCTCAGAACTATTTAGTTTGCTTATAACATTTTGGTGAAGTTGTTGTTCTGGAGTAATTTCTTCATCTTGAGGGTTTCGATGAATTAATTGATTTTGATTGTTTTCTTCGCCCGCAACATTTAGATACAATTTGTTCTCAGGACTATTTTCTTCGTCTAGAGTCTTTTTTTGAAATTGTTGCTTAGGGCTACTTTTCCCGTCCAGAGTGTTTTGTTGAAGTTGTTGCTCAGGATTGTTCTCCTCGCCCGGGACCTTTTGTTGAGGTTGTTTCTCGGGGCTACTTTTTTTCTCTGGAGAGTTATGGTGAGGCATTTTCTGTACCTGTGGCATCGTTGTAGACGGTTCAATGTCTGTCATTATAGGTGTATTCAAATTTTGTTGGAGACTTTGATGCCGGGAAACACTAGGATGGGGTATTTCAGCATCCTTTCTCGGTCTTCCACGTGGTTTTCGATCATCGAATTCATTTTTAGTCCCGTTTGGACCTGAAGTACAGTTTCTTAACCTCAATTCGACAGTGCCTCCCTTAATATGCTCCATGACAGTAAGCCGGCTTGTTCGTGATGTGTAGCCAAGTTCTGGACTGTAGACTCGGAACTGTTTATTTGTTGTATCACTATATCCCATAAACACACCAACTCTTCCACGATCAACTAGCTTGTCTGTCCTTTGTCCCTTTGCAATGGTATTTGGATTTATGTAAGATACACATTTGCTTCCCCAGACAGCAATGTGCTTGATATCTGGACGAATACCAGTGAAGGCTTCTTCTGGACTTACTTGCACACCATCAACAAGTGGCCCAGTTTGCGTTCGATTACGAATGTAAACATCAGTTTCAACAGCTTCATCCCAAAATTCCAAAGGAAGATCCGAGTCTTTGAGTAATGCTCTCATACCATTCTCGCAGCTTTGAATATTGCGTTCAGCAGGGCCATTCTGATTTGACGTGGCTATTGTTGTCGATTCCATTTGGGTCCCTTGCTGTACTTTCCATCTAGCTATCACCTTGAGGAGTTCCCCTGCATTGTCGGAACGGACTGCCTTTATCTTTTCTCCAGATTGAAATTCTACTCCAAGCTTCCATTGATCCAGTGCAATAATACTTTCATCCTTAGATTTGCAACATAGGACCCAAAGTTTTCTCGTACAACTGTCGAGAATAGATACAAACCATCTATTTCCACGTAAAGATAATGGAAATGGTCCAGCAATATCGATATGTATTAAGGCGAGTTTTTCAGTTTTCCATTTAGCTAATTCTTTAGAAGTTTTATTCCTCATTTTTGTCAGCAAGCATACCTCACAAATGCGCTCCTCAAGAGAAGGTGGTACTTTGATGGGCCGAGAAAGATTGGTTACATGGTGAAGTGTTTTCAGCTTTTGTGGTCCTAAATGAGAAAACCTTCGATGATACAGCATGTATCGATCTTTCTCACTTGCTGATAATGTAGTTTCTTTTATTGAATTTGAATCTTCAGAAGAAACATCCATGGCATCGGGTGCGGCATTAAAAGCACAAGGCTGGACAGATTTAAACGCTTTCGATATATGTGATACTATATACAATCCATTTTTCATAGTGGCGGTGATTAAGATTCTATTTCCTTTTTTAAAATACATATAGTTTTCATTAAAGGCACCTTTTAGGCCCTTATTTCGGCAAATCTGCCTTCCAGACATCAAGTTGATGCCTAAATCAGGGACTAAGAGAACATCCTCTAATATCATGGATGATCCATCGTTGCAAGCAAGCTTAACAGAGCCCTTAAAGTTTGCAAACAGCTTTCCGCCACCAACTAGTATTGTTCGACAGGGAATTGGTGTTAAGGACCTGAACAGAGATGGTTGGTCAGACATGTGTGTAGATGCACCAGTATCGCTGGCCCAGGTGGAAGGAGAGACCTTACTGATTAGAGCCCGTGATATTTGCGCATGATCACAGTTATCCAAGTCATCACTCGAAACCCCTAAGCCGACTTCGAAGTCAGACTGTGTAGTGGACTTGTATGCCTTGCCTTTTCCTTTGGGATCTACCTTTTTTTGTTGCTTAATGACCGATTTAGGCTTGTCTAATGGTCGAGGACGGTATTTAGCAGGTCGGTTGATTTTACTCTTACCCCTTGTCTGGTCGTCATTGGCTGTGCGAATATGTTCGCGGACTGCAGTTCTGGCTATATCCATGTATGGACAAGCCTTGATAAAATGCTTCTTGTCACAGATGTAGCATGGAGAGGAGAAACCAGGCTCGTCGCTATCATCTAAATGTGAGCGCTGACGCGGTGCTGGTCTTCGTGTGCCGCGAAATTTAGAGGATCCAGCGAATGCACCATCATACTGGGTCTCAGTCGCCATCCGTGTTTCTTTTAACTGCAATCGCTTTAGTTTTTCCTCCACAGAAAGACCAGTTTGTGCATCTAGTGTATCGATTGTTGCCGTAAAATCCTTGGGTAGTGCACGTATCAGAATTAATAGTAGGGCTGGGTCTTGATATGTGTTCTTTTGGCTACTATCGGCAGCACACAACTTTCGGCGGTAATCTTTCAACCTGTCCCAAGCTTCAACGATAGACATATCCTCCAGATTGAATAGCTGAATCTTTGTCATATATTCATTTGCTGTTGAAGGATCTGTTTGCCGGTACTTACTCTGTAGATATGTCCATAGTAAGTAGGCCGAGTCGTATTCATCGTAAAGTGCTTGATCATCTGGAGATAGCGACCTGAAAAGTAAATCAATTGCTGTGGCTTCGTCCCTGTAATACTGTGCTATTTTTTCGCAATTCATTCCAATTTTGCCTTTAGCGGCAGTCTTTTGCTTTTCATCATCACTCAGACTAAGCTTCTCGAGGTTCTCTTCTATATCACAAACAGGAGCTGAAGCACAAGCAGCGGCCATTGACTGCTCCACGACGTAATAGACTCCTTTGCCGCGAAGTTTCACCTTGTATCGTCGGAACCAAGAGTCATGGTTTTCACCATTTAAAATTGGAATTCCCCAATAGCTCTCGCTTGATTCGCCCATATTTGGTGACATATTGTTTGGGATGTCGATTATCTTTTCCTTGTACTTTCCTAGTACCGGAAGAAAAGTCGCTTTAGTATGCTTCTTATACTTTCGCTGTAACGGAGAAGCGGGTAAGAGATTGACTGAGTCACGGTCTCTGTGGTCGAATTCAATCAGATTCTTTAAAATAATTTAATACATATGCATCCGGACTTCATAACCTATTAAAACATGACCCCTTCAGCATGTAAACGAGAATTACAACCGAGGGATTGGAAGCAGTGTATTAGAAATTATTATATCGAGTTGAATTAGTTCAGTACAGAATTGGTGTGCGCATCCACTACATGCTCATTATTACACGCGCTGGTATGCGCTTACGCGCTTATCGCTCCCGCATTAGCGAATATTTACGAGACACAATATATAACCCATTTATCCCGTTGCCTGATTAGCACGTGATATGCTCTGCACCTTTCAACTTTAACACAAGTGGGTATTTGATTTGCAATTTGCACATTGCATAGCATGGTGTTCACAACTCTGTTTTGAATGGCACTTAGTACAGCTGTGATCTGATGTCATATGACCACCTAAGCAGATGGCACAAACTGGCAATTTCCTACAGGTTGATTGGTGGTGTCCATAGGATAAACACCTTCTGCATTGGGTCTTCTGAGTAGACTGTTGGAAGGGAACAACTTTCATGAAGAGACCACCAATCAATACACCTGAGCTTAGAAGATAATCTTTTTCCTCCTCTGTAGTGACTGAGAAGGTGATTGAGGCTCTGTTGGACTGCTTGTAGTACTTATTGAGCCATCTTGGCTGACCTTGGGTTGTGATTCCTTTGTTGAACCCCTCAATCTCTTCATTCATTAACTCAATTGGAAAGGTAGTGGGTACTCCATGTACTACAAGTTTTGGCCAGTGGCTGACCTTCTGGGCCTTGTGGATGGGCCATCCTGCAAATACAGGCTCCCATTTTTCTTGGTCCAGTAGTAGCTCTGATGGAGTAGAATCCATACAGGTCAGAACAACATTCCCCTTTACTGAAGTGTGAACTCTTGAAATAGCTCTCTTCCCTAAAACCTTATTGATACTGTCTCTAATAGTGAAAGGCTGGTAGGCAGGAAGAGCTCCACCAGATTTTGTCACCAAGGTGATCACATTCTCATTATGGAAATTTGTTGTTGGGAGAGCTTCTGTTGTTGTTGATCCTGTTGCTATTGCTGTTGGCCCTGATGATGCTAGTGATGATGCTGTTGTCTGCACTGTTGTTGCCTGATTGGTCACCTTGCCTAATGCTCTCATTCCATTAGATGGCCTTTGAACAACAACCATTGGAGGTGTTGCTGGTGCCCCATTTCTCAAAATTTGAGCGTATGAGGGAGTAGAAGGAGTTGGTGGTTGAACTGTAATTTTGCCACTTAATGGCTCACTTGGTTTTGTAATTTGCTCAGGGTTCTTTGGTAATACAATTCTTCCCTCATCAGTAAAATTTCGGAAGACCTCAACAAGATCAAGCACTGCATCTTGCTTTCCTTTGTCTTCAGTCAAGCTGTAAGCTTTAACTAATAAGTCCCTTGCTTTTTGGATGGCAGAAAGGTAGGTATATTGCCTTATTCGTGTTGGTTCTGCAACTTTAATAATTTTCCTTGACTGGATAGCTGAAGGAATTATTTCGGATGATTTTCTTTTGTTTGATTTCATTGGTGGCAATTTTATTGATGTAGAATTTGGCTGAAGATCTTGGGCAGTAATTGGATCACTGCTGAATGGGCCATTCAAATTCGAAAGACAAAAGGTTGTTGGGAGTGATGGTGGCACTTTTTTGTTCTTATTTGCTTTTGAACTCCACATAGAGTCTGAAAGTCGAGCAATATTTCCAAGGTTAAAGGATCTCTGGGTTGGTGGGGAAGATGGTAAGCCCTTTTGGGAGGCTGGTGAGGATAAACATTTTCCAGCCATTTTTGCTGTTAGATTTTGCTCTGAGATAGATCCAGAAATGATAATTAATAAGTCCAGGCTAGTAAAATTTGGATGTTAATATTATACTAATGTAATACTGATTATTTCTGATTTATTTTTAATTTATTATGAATTGTGTTTATAAAACAAATTTCCAATTTTTTATTATTATTTTTTTTTTTTTTTTTTTTTTTTTTTTTTTTGGAAAAATTTAATATTTAGAAAATGAAAATGAAAAATAAAATAAGATGTCACGTGATCTGATATTTGGTCACCTGATCACGCGTCTAGAACGCGTCGCGTGACGCGTCGAGCCTTGACAAGGCTGGGGTGAAAAATTTTTCGTCCAAAGGGTCGAAAATCGCGTTTTGGTCGAAAAATGTTGCAATAAATGGATGTAGATGTCGAAAAAGATATGAGTCGAAAGCTACAGACGATGCGAAAACGAATATCGAATTTATAGAGCCTTATCTGATGGTCGGCGGAAATTGTGGATGAAATAGTGTTGTGATGTAGTCCAGAGGGTCGAAAATCGGGGTTTGGATCGAAAAATGTCGTAATTTGTGGATGCCAATGTTGAAATATATATCAATCGAAAGCTGGAGACAATGCGAAACCGAATATTGAATTTATAGAGCCGTATCTAATGATGGGCAGAAGTTGTTGATAAAATGGCGATTTCCGAAAGTTTTTTTGGGGGTTTCTCATTGTATATGTGAATTATATAAAAGGCCTCCCCTGGAAGATCAACTTCCAAGATCTGATAGTCTGGGTCAGACACCAAGTCATATCTGGGCATTACCTGGATCTGGCTTGCTTTCTTAACATAGGTCATAACCCTTGGCCGAAGGAATTGATGGGTAATTGGTGGAATTAGTTGATAAGCTGAATGTAATATTGGTTGGTATATTTGAGAATGAGTGTCATGGAATAAATAAGGTTCCTGAACTAAAAGAATGTCTGATTCCCCTTTGATAGAGACATCAAAGAGGGACTGCAGGATCTCACGACCCCTGGCAGTATTATGCTGGCTGAATGTGATGTGACTTAGCATTCTAATGCTTTGAAGAAGTCGCAATCTTGTCTTTGAAATGCCAAATGGGTATTTGACTTGCAATTGGCACACTGTACAGCATGATGAATACAGCTTTGGGTGGAGCTACATTTGTTACATCTGTGGTCTGAAGTAATATGGTGGCCTAAGCAGATGGCACACACTGGTGGCTTAATGCAAGAAGTATGATGGTGTCCATAAGTAAGGCATTTCCGGCATTGTGTTCTCTGGGTTGCCAATTGGAAGTTTACCACCTTGAGATAGAGGCCTCCAATAAGGACACCTTCCTTGATTAGCTGGTCTTTTTCCTCTTCAGTAGTAACTGAGAAAGTGATTGAGGCTTTTGGTCTTTGCTGAAATGTTCTACTGAGCCATCTTGGTTGGCCCTGAGTTTTAATCCCAGTGTTGTATAGTTCTATTTCCTCATTTATTGCCTCAATAGGGATGCAGGTTGGCACCCCATGCACCACAACTTTAGGCCAGTTGGTGATCTTCTGGGCTTTCTGAACAGGCCAACCTTCAAATGCTTCTTCCCACTTTTCTTGGTCAAGAAGAAGTTCTGATGGAGATGAATCCATGCATGTTAGGACAACATTACCCTTGATGGAGGTATGTACCCTTGAGATTGCTCTCTTTCCTAGGATCTTGTTGATTTTTTCTCTGATAATGAATGGCTGGTAGACTGGAAGTTTTCCACCTGGTCTGGTGACCAATGTGATAACATTTTCACTATTAAACTGATTTGTTCCTGTAGTTTCTGTTGCTGCTGTTGTTGTCTCTGCTGCTGCTGTGGCTGTGGTTATATGGCCACCTATTTGATGATTTGAGCTATGTTGAACATCCATAGCATCTGGATGTCTTGTTGTTTTGCACAACACCTTCATGGCATTGCTGGCTCTTGGTAAAATTTCTGAAGAGCCTGTAGGTGTATTACTCTTCAACATGTCTGCATAAGATTTGGTTGGTAGCATATGGTTGATGATTGTACTTGTGGCTGTTGTTGGTATGGTTGGTGCTATGGGTTGTGATGATGATGATGGAGTTGATGGAACAGCTGATTTGGATGTATGTTTCTCTGTTTGCATCAAATTAACTCTACCAGACTCAGTGAAGTTTCGAAACACCTCAACCAAGTCCAAGACAGCATCTTGCTTTTGTTTATTATCTGCCAGATGGTAGGCTTTGACAATTAAATCTCTTGCTTCTTGTATAGCAGATACATATGTGTGTTGAAGTGTGATTTTTGGTGCAGCAATCCTCATAACTTTGGTTGGTTGACTATCTGACAGATTTTGCTCTATGCACTTTCTCTTCTTTTGTTTTATTGGCATTAATTTAATTGTTGGTTTTTCTGGACCAAGATCTTTAGCAGTGATAGGGTCACTGCTGAATGGGCCATTTAGTGATTTTGTGGGGATTTTGTTTTGTGTTGGTTTTATCAAGTTTGATTTTAATGTCCTTTTTGTACTCCACATGGAATCTGTAAGCCTAGCCACATTTTTAAAATCAAAAGACTTTGAAGTGGGGGGTGAAGATGGCAACTCAGTGGAAGAAACAGGAGATTTGGGACTCATCCTGCACCAAAAGAGTCTCAGTTTAAGTTGATCACAAATTAATAACAATTAATCAACAGAATTTCAAGTATTTTAAAAAAAAATAAAAAGTTATTTATGATATTAAGATCAGTTTTATTATTTTTTTTTTTTAATATTTTTTATATAATTTTTATTTTTTTTTTAAAAAATTTCTTATTTTATAATTGCTTTTTCTAATAATTGCTTTTTTTTTTTTTTTTTTTTTTTTAATTAAATGAAAATAAAATATATATGAGTATCACGTGACTTTGTGCAAAGTCACCTGATCACGTGTCAGGAACGCGTTGACGCGTCACGCGACGAGCCTTGGCAAGGCTGAGGTGAAAATTTTTCGCCCAGAGGGTCGAAAATGACGTTTTGGTCAGAATATGTTGTAATTAGTGTATGCAGATGTCGAAAAGAATATCAATCGAAAGCTAAAGACGATGCGAAACCGAATATGAAGTTTATAATGCTGTAGCTGATTGTGGGCAGAAGTTGTGGGCAAATTGGTGACAAAGAGTGGGCCAGGGGGTCGATAAATCGGGTTTTGGTCGAAAAATGTTCCAATTGGTGGATGCGTATGTCGACAAGTATATCAGTCGAAAGCTAAAGACGATGCGAAATTGAATATCGAATTTATATAGCTGTAGCTGATGGTGGTCGGAAGTTGCGGTTGAAAAGGCGAATTTCGAAAGTTTGTTGATCTGTCAGGTCAGATCATCTCAGGCAGTGCAATCATTTTATAGGATGGCTAGACTTGCCAACACAGAGAGGGGCCTCTCACCAGCTGCTCTTCGACAAATCTATCTTGCCTGTGTCACCAGTATTGCAGATTATGGATCTGTCATCTGGTGGAAGGGGCAAGAATTCATAACAACATCACTCCAGAAACTACAGAACTTAGCCTTGAGAAAGATACTGGGGGTGTTCAAGACTGCTCCCATTCTGCCTATGGAGGTAGAAGCAGCTCTTGCACCACCAAGGGTCAGGCTTTGTAGAAACATGAGGCAGTATGCATTCCGCCTATGTCAACTCTCCAAATTCCATCCAGTAAATATGGAAGCAAATTACGAGCTTGAACTAGCCAAGCCTACACAGCTTGATAGGATAAGGCAATCAATTGAGAGCCTGGTGGATTTTGATGCCATGGAGCAAATAAAACATTTTCATTTCACACCATGGAGGCAGGCCCTCCCTTTTACAGTAATTATTGATAAGATCCCAAAGGATGAAGCAGCAAATAAACATCAATCTTTGCTCCAACAGACTGACTGGTCTTCCACAACATTCATTTACACAGATGCCTCATGGATGGCAGAAAGCACTGGTGTTGGAGTCAGCTTTGCAGCAACTGGGAGCTGCAGCAGAATCCAACATCAATATTAAACTAATATAGGACCAGAAGCCATGGTTTACAATGGAGAGCTGGAAGCCATCATTCTAGCCATGGAGTATGCAAGCTTGCAAGCTCAGCCTGGAATGAGCTTCCATATTTTCACTGATAACCAAGCAGTACTTCACAGATTGCAGACTCCCTCTGACAAACCTGGACAGGCCTGTCAGCTCAGGGCAGTAGCAGCTGGGCTATCAATTCACAGCAAACAATCTACTATTCAGCTTCATTGGATTCCAGGTCACCAGGGAATAGAGGGGAATGAGGTGGCTGATAAACTGGCAAAGGAAGCATCAAAGATTTCACCAGAGGTCAATGAGACTAGCTTTTCAATGGCTAGTCATCTTATCCAAAAAAGATCTCAGCAGCAATGGCTAGTCTATCTATCAAGGAATGACCAAAAACTGCAAAAAAATCCGCTCAAATATAGAAAGATATTCAGCTGGAAAATCAGCAGCAAAATTAATATACCATCAGGAATAGAAAGAAAGGTGGCCAGTGCCTTTTATCAACTCAAAACTGGTCATGGCTACAATAACAACTATTTCTACAGGCAAAGGCAGAGAACTAATGACAGGTGTAGATGTGGGAAGCGAGAAACACCTGAGCATCTCCTGCTAAGCTGCAGTAACTATAGACATGAAAGAACAGAACTCAAAAAGAGCCTGAATGGAAACCAACTCAGCCTTAAATTATTGCTGAGTACAAAGATAGGGATTGAAAAAATCCTGATATATATAAACAAAACAAGAATATCAACAAGGAGGTGGCATTTGGAAAGGTTGGAAGGGGGAGATAATGCAGGAAGAGTTGTGTAGGAATCAAATCAAAGAAAGAGGAGGATTAAGAAAAATTTTATCAGGGCAAGACCCTCAATATCAATTGGAAAATATTGAAATCAAACATATATAAAAACTAGAAAATTATGGTAGCAATTTGTCTACTTTTAGCAGTCCTTCATAGTCATAGACTCCGTAGGGACAAAAATATAATTCAATTCAATTCAATTCAATTGGCCTGGTCTGCTCCCATATCTTACATTTGGTCCTGTATTCTGGGGTAAATTAGGCTGAGTATTATTTCCCATTGCTTGTTGCCCATTGCGGTTGGCATTATTTGCTCTCTGAACTGAGGTCTGTAATATTTGAGCAGTTGGTTCCAGTCTCTGGACCTGTGCAGATAAGATGGTGTTGGCCCTATGTGTATTGCCGTCATTTTCCATAAATTCCCTGAATATATTCAACAGATCAAGAATCTTTGTTTGACGAGCTCTGGTTTGCTCCAGATGGGCAGCCTTGATGAGTAAATCTCTTGCACCTAGGATACAATCACTAGGATTTTCGAATTCTTCAATTTGGCTTCTTGGCCGAGTGGTATTGGGCTTTCTCTCTTCTGGATCTGGCTCACAAGTTGCTTTTCTCTTATTTTTGCTTCCTGATGGGGCAGAAATCTCTTCAAATGGATCATTAATGAAAGGATCATGCATAACTAGAGCAGAACTTGTGATTTCAGAATCCATCAAATCATGGGAAGCCAATGGATCAGGTGATCCCATATCCATTGCTATTCCGTATTTTTTTTAATTATGTACATTCGGTTTATTTTTTATTTCTTTTCGATAAATATTTTGATTTTTTCTGATGAATTATTTCGGAAAAAAGTCACGTGACTTGAAATCACGTGATCACGTGACACGGATTTTTATTTTTCCTATTTCGACGCGTAAACGACGCAATTTACGCGTAAATTGACGCGAAACCCGTCTTGGACCAATGAAAATTTTTCAGGTAGGGTGACCACCTCTGACCAGAGATGCAAATTGTCGCAATGATGTTTTCAACTTCAATTATCTCGATCAATAATTGATGGATGAATCTGAAATTTGGTTCGCCTATAGATGTATAGTATTCAAAGTAGTAGATTGAATTTGATGAGGATCCGAAAAGTTGGACAATAGTTATGGGTGAAAATAATTGTTTTCCCTACTCAAAACTGGTGGGTAGCGACCAATTCACCTTAAAACCTTGATAATTCAACACACAGATGTCGCATTCAAATTCTGAGTCGATTTTCGAAGAGAGCTTGATGTAATAGACAATTTGATGTAAGTAACTAATTGTTAGGGCAATTTTTTGAAAATTTCAACTGAGTATCTGGACTGAGGTTAATTATCCCTGGTGAACCAGTAATGGGGATCCCACCATCAAATTAAAGAAACCCAAATTAGAATGGAAAAGATAAGTTGTATTTAAATAGTCTGTCCTACAAAGTTGTAAACTCAAATAGGACATAAATGGATTATTATTATATCAATTTTATTTTTGATTTTCCAGTTAAATTTCTGTCTGTAAGCCAGAGGCTTGGTATGGCATTTGATATCATTTTGTTGCAAATATGTTAACCATGATTGCTTGAATTGTTGTTGGATTTGGGATTGCACCCAAGAAAGACTGACTTTTTCACTCCCTACAGGAGCTTTTGAAGCTTGCTTGGCTAGTCTATCTGCTTCTTCATTTCCTGGTATCTGGAAGTGTCCGGGTATCCAATGTAATTCTATTGTTGAATTTCTGATTTGAATGTTTTCTGCTGCTGCTATTGCTCGCAGCTGGCAGTCTTGCCCTGGGCTGTCTGAGGCATTCTTAAGTCTGGATATAGCTGCTTGGTTGTCTGAGAATATATGAAATTTGTGTCTTTTTTCAGGATATAAACTTGCATATTCCATTGCCTGTGTGATAGCCTCCAGCTCACCATTGTACACTGAAGCTTCAAGTCCAATATTTGAGCTAGCTCTGTGTTGAACTCTCCCGCTGCTCCCAGTCGCTACAAAAGCAATTCCAACACCAGAGCTGTCTACCATTAACGAGGCATCAGTATATATAAATGTATTTCATCTCGGATTTCAGGAACATTAAATTTTCCAAATTGACTATTTTGTCCATAACTTTTTGCGACAGAGAGCTATCATCAAACCAACAATTGTTTACGATTCATTACATCTAGCGCTATCGATTAAGATATCTTTCAGCTAATTTGACCCACTGGTCATGCTGATAATGTCAAAAAAGCCGATTTCTGGGGCCCCCCCATCAAAGAATCCACCATCCAGCCCTCCACCATCCAGCCCACCAGCATCAAAATCTCAACAACCAACCCTTAAATCATCAATTTGGAGTGATCTTCCAGCTCCTCCTCCTGTCATTAACCCTGCTCCTGCCTTTAATTCATCAATTGATGATGTTTTCATGGACTTCTCCAGTGATCCAATTGCTGGCCCATCTCATGATGGGAAAAAATTTTCAGGGACCCACTTGGCTGGGGACTCTCGAAAACGAGGCTGCAGCCTCAACCAGCACTCTAAGCTTCATCGAAAAATTCAATTTGTATGTGCAGATAGTCAAAAATCATCATTTAAGTCCCCCCAAGATGCACTTCTAGCAGCAAGGGACAACATCATCCAGGCATACAGCCTTACAACAAATCGAAATGAGCAGGACAAATTGTTGGATCTCCTTGAAATTTTCAGGGAATTTACAGAAAAGGGGCAACTATCCAAAGCCTCAGCAATTATCACCTCTCAGATAGCCAACTTGGAACAAGCCACCAGAAAAATTGAAAATAAAACAAGAGATCTACAAACCACCATTGTCCAGCCAGTACCATCTAAGCCCTCTGTATCAAACACAGTTGCCCAATCAAAACCTGCCCAGCCAATGAGCTTTGCCAAGATCCTTGCAAACAATGGAGAATCATATCAAGCTAAGCCTCAAGAATGGACAGTTGTAGGGGGAAAAAAGAAGGTAAATACCACTCAACCACAAAGCCAAAATCAACCCAAGGAAAAAAAGGTTAGGAGATTGATACTTGTCCAAGCTCCAAACTCTCCACCAGTAATCTCACCCCTGGCTGCAAGAAATAGCCTTAACAAAGCACTTGCTGATAGGGGAATCAAGGGCCCAGTAGTGAACATGGTGAGCACTACATCAGCCAAGAATTTATCCATAACCACAACAGAAGACTACACAGCAGAATTCCTTCTGGAGAAAAGGGAACTTTGGGAACATCTAGTTCCATTTACTTTTGCACAGATTGACAAACCATGGCACAAGGTTGTTGCTCATGGGATTCCACTACTAGACTTTGACAATCCAGAGGGTATGGAGTTGGTCAAAGATGAGATCTTGACCTTCAACAAGGGTCTCAAACCAATTGGAACACCGTACTGGCTATCAAGCAGAGAGAATAGGACTATCAAACGGGCTGGATCAGTGGCAATAGCCTTTGCAACTGAAGAGGAGGCCAACAGAGCAATCAGAAATCGACTCTATATTGCTGGAATCAGTGTCAGAGTTGAAAAATTTTACAGTGTGGCTCCATCAACCCAGTGTAACAAATGCCAAAGCTTTGGTCACCTTGACAGTTATTGCAGAAAATCAGCAGTCTGTGGTCTATGTGGAGAAAATCATAGCACTCAGCAACACTATTGTAGTGTCTGCAGGACAAGGGGACTTAGCTGCTCACATCTAGCCCCAAAATGCGCCAATTGTTCAGGCTCTCATCAGGCCAACTCCAAATCCTGCGAGGTTTATCTTGCAGCCAAAAATAAACTTGATCAGGAGGAATTGTAATGTCAGACACACCTGATATGCGCGTCCTTCAAATCAACCTGAATAAAAACCAATATGCAACTGAAAATGCTCTACAGCTGGCTGTGGAGCTCAAAATTGATATCATAGCAGTCCAGGAGCCATGGCTGATACCCAGACAACCTAGGAGCCAGGACTACACTAACACCAGATCCGTCTACCACAGTGGATTTGAACAGATATTTCCCAAGTTTTCGACTCAATTTAGACCAAGGACAATGGTCTATGTTGCTAGGAGACTTGGGAACAAAATTAAGCTTGCTAAGCAGTCACCACAGGATCCAGACATCCAGGTCCTAGAAATGACTGATGGAGTAGGCAGTATAAAAATTATTAACATTTATAACCAAGATGATCAGGCAGGTCAGAGGGGTAAAACTATTGAAGCTCACCTGTACAATCAGCAACCCGGCCCCAAATCCATCCTTCTTGGGGACTTTAACCTTCACCATCCCCTGTGGGAGCCAGAGTCAATTCCAACTGGTCCCTCAGAGAAATTGGTTGAATGGTGTGAGGCACAAGATGTGGAGCTAATCAATAATCCTGGTAGAAGTATGGCACAGGTGCATTGAGCTCAAGATGTCAAAGGCTACAGAACCAAGCTCTTATCCTGATCACAGGGGCATATCAAAGCAGTCCCATGAAAGCTCTAGAAGTGGAAGCAGGCATTTTACCAACAAAGGTCCAGCATCTAAAGCAGGCATACAGCTTTGCACTCCGATTAATAAGGCTTCAACCGTCACACCCAGTTCAGCACAAGCTTCTGAGCCCTTTGATAGATGAGCTCTCATTATCAAATAAGCTAGACCTTGGGGTCTTTGAATACTTGGACAACTTTCCAACTCAATTATTAAGAATTGGTAGATTACTAAAGCCCTTTGCAAATCTCACCAATCTAGAAAAAATAGACACTACCTGGATCTCACCATGGCAGCAAACAAATATTTCAATTGTCATCTCAACTCTGTCAAAGGATGAGGCTAAAAGAGAACATTTAGAAATAGTCAACAACATAGCACTAGATACTGCCATAGCTTATACTGATGGATCACTCACCAAGGGAAAGGGGTGCAGCATTGGCTTTGTAATTTATCTTCCAGTCACTAGAGAGATGAAGAGCTTTTCTTTCAACCTTGGGGAGACCATGGGAATTACTGAGTCAGAGACTTTTTGCATCCTCAAAGCCATAAGATGCCTGAAAAAGATCATTCCACATGGTACCTATCATATCTTTACTGACAGTCAAGCAAGCTTAATGAGGATCAAAAAGAAAGAGAATCAATTTTCATACCAGATTAGAAAAGAAGCATATAGTTGCTCATTAAGCCTCTCTTGGTGTCCAGGACATGTTGGTCTAGTTGGTAATGAACTTGCAGATAGCTTGGCCAGGGGAGCCAGCAAAAAGATGGTTATAAAAAATAATGTGTCAACATCACATTCATTTCTAAAACAAAGATCCAAGGAGTTAGTTATAAAAGCATGGAACCAGGAATGGACCTCAGAGCTACTCCAAGAAGAAGAAGGAAGGAAGAGCAGGGGCCTGGGGAAGTTTTACAGAATTCAAGCCCAAATGACCACTCCAATATTCTCAACCAAGCCAATTAAATTTAAAGGTCATAACAGATTAACTGAGTCCTCATATTTCCAAGCAAGGACAGGTATAGGGAATGTGAAGGCATACCTATACCGAATTGGAAAAACAAAAGATGAAACCTGCAATTTCTGTGCAAATGGAAAGCAGACTATGCACCATCTCATACTGCAGTGCAGAAAATTTAAAGAAGAGAGAAAGAAAATTTTAAAAGAGATAATACCACTTAATCTAGCAATTCTATTCCGTACTAATAGGGGGAAAGAAGCATTGCTAGAATTTTTAAAGACTTCAAGGTGCATAAATGTACCCAAGGGAGATTAATTAGATTGACAACAAGTAGACATTGAAAGAAGGGATCAAGGAATAGGAGTAAGGATATTATTCAGGATATTTTTTACTGTAAATTAGAATAAAATTGTCATAGCTATATAGCTGAATACAATATGAATTAAAAAAAAAAAAAAAATAAAAATAATCCTGGTGAGGGTACCTTCTTCAGGAAACATATGGAAAAAGCAACAGTGATTGATCTGACTTTTGCATCACCAAATGTTGCAAGTAGAATCAAGGACTGGCAAATCATGGGTGATATTGGATCTGATCATTATGGGATCCTATTCACCCTGGAGTCTCTTTCAAATCTCCAGCCCAGAAGTCAATGTCAACCAAGGCTTAATATTAACCAAGCAGACTGGGATAAATTTGCCAAAATCTTGCAAGAAACAACACATAACAACACTGTTAGATTAGATTAGATTAGATTAGATTTAATTATAGTCCTATCTGAGTCTATGACTATGGAGGACTTCTAGAATCTACATGAGAAACTAACTAAATTTGATACATTTATCCATAATAACTTTCAATTAATTTCTTGTAGACAGTGAGGATCAAGTCCTGTAATATCAACACTGTTCTCCTGGCACTTGATGACATTGGTCCCCTCTTTGAAACTGATGGAATTGAATACCTAAGGACAGGCTCACATTTGACTTTTGATCAGTTAGACCAAGCAGCAAGTGAACTCACCAACTGTATCACCAAGGCTGCAAGAGCATGTATGCCAATGATATCATTTCATCATACATCAAAGCCATGGTGGAATAAGGACCTGAAGTTGATGAGAAAAGAAATGACTAGAAACCATAAGATGCTGAAATTCAATAAAGATGATCTCAATATCAAAAATGCATATTTAGAAAGCAGGAACAAATATTTCCCAGCAATCAAAATAGCCAAGCAGGATCATTGGAATAAATTCCTTGAAAAAGAGGATGCCCAATCCATTTTCAAGGCCATGTCCTACACCAAGGATAAACAAAACAGCAGTATTCAATCCATCAGGTCAGCAGACAACCAGTTACAGGAGTCTTTTGAGGGAAAGTGCAAGGCCTTTCGAAATGCACTTTTCCCATCTCCTCCCCATGCTGATGAAGTGGAGTGGAATACTTACCAGCTAGGTAGTTGGACTTGGCCCACATTGGAATGGTCAGAGCTAGAAAGAGCTTGCTCAACAAACATCAAAGGAACTACCCCTGGACCAGATGGTATAAATCATCAAATAATAGTCAAAGCCTATCAAGCTATCCCAAATGTCTTCTTCCAGCTTTATTCCAGTCTTTTCAAGGTGGGATATCATCCTCAATGTTGGAAGCAGGCAACTGGGATCATACTTAAAAAGCAATCAAAACCAGACTACTCCCAGCCCAAAGCATACAGGGTCATCTCTCTTCTCAATTGCCTTGGCAAGGTCATGGAGAGAATATTGGCCAGGAGGCTAGGGTATCTGGCAGAGACATCAGACTTGCTGGATCCTTCTCAGATTGGGGGTCGGCTGAAGAAGTCGGCCATAGATGCAGCACTACTTCTTACCAATGAGGTAGAAATTAATAAACAACTCAACAAGGTCACATCAACCCTCTTCTTGGATGTAAAGGGGGCATTTGATCATGTTGCACGCAATCAACTCCTGCAAATACTGCAGAAGCTCAAATTACCAATCAATCTTATAGCTTGGGTCGGTTCCTTCTTAGAGGGACGAAGCCTACAGCTGTCATTTGATGGAGAAAAAGAGGAATTTAGTGAGATAAATACAGGTATTCCTCAGGGGAGTCCTGTATCACCAATTTTATTCCTTATCTACATTCAGGGATTATTCAGGAGAAATGCTGTCAAAGTTATCTCCTACATGGATGACATCACTTTGACAACAGCCTCAACCAGCCTGAAGAAAAACATCAAAATCCTTGAGAGGGAAGCAGCCCAGATCTTTGAGCTGGGTACCAAGAATGCAGTCCAGTTTGATCTTTCAAAGACAGAACTGATGCATTTCACAAGAAAGAAAAATGCAGGAAACTTTGCAGTAAAATTAACTAATGGCAATAGTGTTAAACCTGTGGAATCAGTGCAATGGCTTGGCATCTGGTTTGACCCTGGATTGACATTCAAGAAACATGTCCAGGTCAGATCATCTCAGGCTGTACAATCATTCTACAGGATGGCAAGACTTGCCAACACAGAGAGGGGCCTGTCACCAGCTGCCCTTCGACAAATCTACCTTGCCTGTGTCACCAGCATAGCAGATTATGGATCTGTCATCTGGTGGAAGGGATAAGAATATGTAGCAAAATCTCTCCAGAAAATACAGAACCTGGCCTTAAGAAAGATACTGGGGGTATTCAAGACAGCCCCAATTCTGCCTATGGAGGTGGAAGCTGCTCTTGCACCACCAAGGGTTAGGCTCTGTAAAAACATGAGGCAGTATGCATTCCGCTTAACCAAACTATCTCAATTTCATCCAGTCAATTTGGAAGCAAATAACAAGATTGAGCTACTAAAGTTGACACAGATTGGTAGGATCAAGAAATCAATTGAAAACCTAGTGGAATTTGACACCTTGGAGCAAATCAAACAATTTCATTTCAAACCATGGAGGCAGGCTCTCCCTTATACAGTCAAAATTGAAAGGATCCCTAAGGATGAAGCAGCAGAGTTACATCAATCTTTGCTTCAACAAACTGACTGGTCCTCTACTACATTCATTTACACAGATGCCTCATATATGGCAGAAAGCACTGGTGTTGGAGTCAGCTTTGCAGCAACTGGGAGCTGCAGCAGAATCCAACATCAACATCAAACTAATATAGGACCAGAAGCCATGGTCTACAATGGAGAACTGGAAGCAATCACCCTAGGTATGGAGTATGCAAGTAGGCATTCCCAGCCAGGATTGAGCTTCCATACCTTTTGTGATAACCAAGCAGCCCTTCACAGACTACAGACACCCTCTGATAATCCTGGACAGGCTTGTCAGCTTAGGGCAATAGAAGCTGGACAAATCATCAATAGTAAACTTTCTTCAATTCAGCTCCACTGGATACCAGGCCACTCAGGAATTCCAGGTAATGAAGTTGCAGATAAACTGGCCAAAGAAGCATTGAAAATTTCCACAGAAAACAATAAAACTAGTCTGTCTATGGTTAGACACTTAATTCAAAAGACCTTCCAGCATCAATGGCTGGAATATCTCCAAAATAATGACCAAAAAAAGCAACAAAATCCACTGACATATAGAAAGTTATTCGGTTGGAAAATCAACAATAAAATTAGTCTACCATCAGGAGTAGAAAGGAAAGTGGCCAGTGCTTTCTTTCAGCTTAAAACTGGTCATGGTTATAACAGCTCCTATCTATACAAGCGAGGGCAAAGAGGCAGTGATAGGTGTACATGTGGGAAACAAGAAACACCTGAGCATCTTCTGCTAAGCTGTAGTAACTATAGGCATGAAAGGATTGAACTTAAAAGGAGCTTGAATGGAAACCAACCCAGTCTTAAGCTTTTAATGAGCACAAAGATTGGGATTGATAAAACCCTTGATTATATAAAGAAAACAAATATATCAACAAGAAGGTGGTATTTGGAGAGGGTGGATGGTCGAGACATGGCATAAGTAGATGCATTAGATTTGAAGTGAAGGAAGAATAGGAATACAGAGACTATTAATATTAGGGTAAAACCCTCAATGTCCATTGGAAAATATTGAAAATGAAGTACAATTAAAAACAAATGAAATTTGGTGGGGTTTTGTATGGTTTTAGTAGTCCTTCATAGTCATAGACTCAGTAGGGACGTAAATTAAATTCTATTCTATTCTATTCTATTCTATAAATGTATTTTTTTTCCAATTGATATTTTTAAAAATATGTAAATGATTGCTAGAGACTTCCTCTTTAGAAGTCTTTTCTATGTTAATTGTATATGGGAGATCCAGCTCCCATGGTGGAAATTTAAATGAATGTATCTTCTCCAGCACATTATCACCTAATATTTGGCTGATTGAGTTCTGGATCCGGCTCATTTGTGTAGGCTTCTTGAGGGTATAGTCCTTATTCATCTGAATATTGACTGGATGATATTTTGAGAGCTTGGCTAATCTAAATGCAAAGAGGCGCATTTGGTGAAATAACCTTACCCTTGTTGGTGCTAGACATGCTTCTACTTCCATTGGCAATATTGGTGCAGTTTTGAATACACCAAGTATCCTCCTCAGGGCCATGTTTTGTAGTCTCTGGAGTGAGCTTGAAATATGATCTTGTCCTTTCCACCATATTACTGACCCATAGTCTGCTACACTTGTGATGCAAGCTAGGTATAATTGTCGCAGTGCAGCTGGTGAGAGACCTCGCTCTGTATTTGCCAGCCTTGTCATCCTATGAAAGGATTGGCTGGCTTGTGTTGATCTTATTTGTATATGTTTCCTAAATTTAAGACCTGGATCAAACCAGATACCTAACCATCTAATTGATCCATTTGGCTTGACTAAGTCTCCATTAGGAAGCATTAGTGTCATGTCTTGGGCTTTCTTCTGATTGGTGAAGTGCATCAATTCAATCTTTGCCAGATCAAATTGAACTGCACTCTTGCTTCCAAGGCTGAAGATTTGGGATGCTTCTCTCTCAAGGATTTTGATGTTTTTTCTGACACTGCTTGAAGCTGTAGATAAAACAATATCATCCATGTATGATAAGATATGGATAGCTTTGGATGGAAATAAATCTCGGATATAGATCAGAAAAAGAATGGGTGAAATAGGGCTCCCTTGTGGAATTCCTGTTTCTATCTTGCTGAAATCCTCTTTTTGCCCATTGAATGCCAGCTGCAAGACTCGGTCCTCCAGGAAGGAAGCTGTCCAAGCAATAAGACTTGTAGGGAGCTGCAATTTCTGCATGGTTCTTAGTAATTGATTTCTAGCCACATGATCAAATGCCCCCTTACACAGATTTTCATTCACATCAACCACAAATTTTCAGAAAATCGTGAACTTGAGCTCAGATCTAGTGTAACCTATGCATTAAGCTGAGCAGATTCCGAATATCCAATCTAAAATTCAATCTGATAACTGGTTCAAGAGTTATTAAGGCTCAAAGCTGGATCAGGAGATTTGAAGTCAAATTTGGGTGAAAGCCCCAACAATTCAATCAACAACAATTGTCTACAGCAAGCAATTGATTCAAAATTTTGACCACAGATATTTCAGATACTCCTTCAACTGATCACAAATTTTCAGCAAAATCAAGCGATTTTTGGTCAAAAACTTGTGGTTCAAAGAACGAATTAAACGGATTTTGCGACAATTTGCGGTTTTGGTTTTAAGAGGTCACCCTACAAGAAAATTTTTCATTGGTCAGGGACGCGTTTCGCGTCATTTTACGCGTAAATCACGTGGTTTACGCGTCGTTAAACTAAGAATAATTCTCTGAAATCACGTGATATAAGTCACGTGATATTTCAATTAATTGTTAAAAAATCATTTTAAAATTTTGTTAAAAATAAAAAAAAAAAAGGTAAAAAAAGAATACCCCATAATGAAAATCTAAAAAAATATAAATCAAAATTCCAATAAACAATTATACAATTGGATTAATAAAAACAATGTCAAATACAATTTATGACCCATCATCCCCAGTAATGGATATGGAAATTTATCAAGGAGAATCCTCTGGCAATCATGCTAGCCACCTTTGTTTACCAAATGAAGAAGAATTTCCTCCATTGTTACCAAGTGCTAAGAGAACAAAACTAACTAACATTGATGAGGATATGGAGTTCAGTAGTGATCCAAATGCTGGCCCTTCCAATATGAACTGTTCCCAGACCACCTATGTACCCTACATTGACCCTAATCCATCCATTAAAGGAAAGGCCAAAGAACCCCTTTTGTCATCAAAATATGCCAACCCCCCAGCAACCATTGGGAATGAGGAAGAAAATTCGAAAGATGTTCTCCTTCAAGCAAGAGACCTTATTGTGAAAGCTTATCACTTAACTAAAAATCGATCTGAACAATCAAGGCTCCTGGACCTACTTGAAGTATTTAGGGAATATACTGAGAAGGGAAATCTTTGCAAGGCTTCAACAATTATTGCATCCCAAGTTGCCAATCTGGAGACAGCCACCAGACAAATTGAGACCAAGGCAAGAGCTTTGAACAAAATAGTAACACCTGCATTACCAAATCATATAATCAACTCTCCAACCACTCAACGGCATGCAACTACTACCAATCCAGTACAACAACAGGCTTCCATGGCCTCAATGGCAGCAAGAGGAGTGGGCCAATCAACAGACCCCTTTTTTTTTTTTTTTTTTTTTTTTTAATTCATAGTGTATTCAGCTATCTAGCTATGACACATTTATAACTTATAATTCTAAGCTTCCCCTCCTTACTAACAACCTCACATCCTTTCAAAATACTTTATATCCCACTTATATGTCCTAATTTAACTCCCTTTATGTGCTGCCATGCACTTGGATGTATCCAAATATTTTAGTAGTGCCTCCTTCCCCCTTCTTGTCCGGAATAGGGTAGGAAGTGACCTTGGCTCTATGCCCTGAAAGCATTTATTCCTCTGATCTTTGAATTTTGGACAGTGTAACAACAGGTGCTGCACACTTTGCCTATCTTTTCCACAAAAATTGCAGATATTGTCCTGGACCTTTCCAATCATATGAAGGTAGACCCTTGTATTTCCCACTCCAAGTCTTGCCTGAAAGAATCCAGACTCGGTTTCCCTGCTGTGGCCTTGAAATCCAAATAGTTTAAAAGAAAAATTGGGTTGGTTAGTCTGGGCTTGGAGCCTGTAGTACTTGCCGAGTCCTTTGGCTTTTCGACCTTCCTCCTCATGCCAGAGCTCCATGTCCCAATCTTTTTTCCATGCCTCAAGAATCCATTCCCTAGCCTGGTGCTTGATGAATGAATGTGAGGTATGGTGGTCCCTTCTCATTACTCCCTGGCTTTGACCTCCTGCAGCAAGCTTATCAGCCAGCTCATTTCCTTCTATGCCAACATGAGCTGGACACCATTGGAGATTAACTGTGCATCCTTGACATATCATTCTGATCTGGTGAGAGAATTGATTGCTATTATGCTGGATTCGAAGAATACTTGCCTGGCTATCAGTGAAAATATGTATAATCTTATTAGCAAAATATTTTTTCACATATCTGCTGCTTTCAAAATACAATAGGTTTCGGCATCTGTGATACCCATAGAGTCACCAAGGTTGTATGAAAAGCACTTCATCTCTCTTGTGACTGGCAGGTATATCACAAAGCCTATGCTGCTCCCAGATGTCTTTGAAAGTGATGCATCAGTGTAGACTATAACATCATTCAAATGGATATCCTTGATTTGCTGGATGTGGGTTATTTTTGTTGTTGCCTTTGAATGGTTGGAGATAGTGGTATTTATATTGGATTGATGCCATGGTGGAACCCAGAGGGCATTTAGCTGCTCTAGATTCTTTAGAGAAGCCAATGGCTTCAAAGTACTTCCAATCCTAATCAACTGGGTCACTGGTTTATCAATGTAGGTCAGTAACCCAAGGTCAATCCTCTTCATGCTTGCCAGTTCATCTTCCCAACAGACCCCTTGCAATGGACTGTGGTAGAAAAGAAGAATCAAGTTAACCAATCAAAACCCAATCCAAATATACAAGCTAGAGACAAGGTTATTAGAAGGGTCTTTTTTTTTTTTTTTTTTTTTTTTTAAATCATTAAGTGTATGCAGCCTATCTAGCTATGACACTGATTATATATTTATATACATTGACAAATAATCCCATTTCTCCTTGCCATAAATACATGTAGAATTTCCTTCAAATAACTTTAATAGAGAATATTGTTTGTTTCAAGAAACATTTGATTTCCATCCTCCTCATCCTTGCCCCCATAGAGACAGCCAGTTGAGGAGAGATATCTAAGTAGTGAAATTTTCCCCACATTTGTGTTGAATAATACCTTTATTATAAGTGGTTTCAAGTCTTTGAAGTGTTCTTGTCTCTGCCTTCTAAATTTTGAACAGTGTAAAATTAGATGGCTTGTGGTCTGAATGCTATTAGAGCAGAAATTGCATAAGTCTGTGTCACTTTTTCCTATCTTTTTCAAATAGTTGAGGTTGTTTCCTATTCCAGTTCTCACCTGAATATATGATGACTGAGCCATTCGGCTGAATTTAGTGAAGTTGAATGGTTTGAGCTTGAAATCTGGGCCGGAACACTTCATATGAGCTCTGTAGAACTTGCCTAATCCCTTTGATCTCCTACCATTATCTTCCAGCGTTTGTTGTAGAGCCCAATCTTTAGACCAGGCATTTTTGATAGAAGTATGAATTTCTTGTTTGAGGAAGCTATAAGAGGTATACTGATAATGCTTAGTTGCATGCTGGCTTGAAGCTCTCTTTGCTAGAGTGTCGGCCAGCTTATTTTCTTCAATTTCCATATGTCCTGGACACCATGAAAGTATGATATTTTTACCAATTCCATTTTTGCGGATATGGTGAGAGAATAAATTGGAGCCATTTTTTATTTTTTAAAAGTGCTGCTTGGCTGTCAGAAAAGATATATATTGTTGTTGAACTTGACAATTTCTTGGCATGTCTGATGGCTTTTAAGATGCTGAAGGATTCTGCTTCTATTATCCCCATCTCATGGCCAAGATTGGCCGAGAAGCACTTGATAGGTCCAGAATTTGGAGGATAGATCACATATCCAATGCTGCTTCCCTTTCCTTCAGTTAATGATCCATCAGTATAAATCTTTGTTGCAGAGGCTGGAATTTGATTGAGTAGTTGGTTGTGTTGTATTACTGCTTCTCCTTTGGGGGATGTAGAAATATTGACTTTTATAGATGACCTTAACCAGGGAGGGTTCCATTTATTGTCACTGGCTTCCAACCTATGATTAATTGTTAGGTTAGTCAATAGCTTGCTAAACCTGGATAGTTGTGATGAGTAGTTAGTTATTTCCTTTAAGATCCTCGGATCCTGCTCATTGGTTAGACTGAGCACATCCTCAAATTGGCTATAGAGGCTTTTGGGGATGAGATGGGTCTTCTGGAGCCGGAGGATACGGAGGGCATAAAGGCTGGCATGTTTGAGATGACGTATTTTGGATGGGAGTATAGCTGCTTCTACCTCCAAAGCTTTTCTAGGGGCTTGTGGAAATGCTCCTGTAATTGTAACCAGTGCTCTGTTTTGTAGCTTGTCATATTTTGAAGTCAGTGTAGAAGACCCAATTTGATTGAACCAAAGTATAGACCCATAATCAATAACTGAGGTTACACAAGATAGGTAAAGTTGCCTCAGGTTATTTAAATTCATTCCCCTTGAGGGCTTGGATAGATTCTTTAGCCTTTCCCAGACAGCATTTCCAAGTTGAATACGCTTTTCAACATGTACCTTGAAGTTTAGTTTCCGGTCAAACCAGATTCCAAGCCATCTTACAACCTCTTTGGGTATCAAAATGGTGTCAAGAACATAGATGGGAACAGAATCAGGATTGCGTTGTCGGTTAAAGTGTATGAGCTCTGATTTCTCAACTTCAAAGATGATCTTCAGTTCTTGAGCTTTTTGAATTAGATTGGTAGTACACTTTTCGAGGAATTTAGCATTCTTAGATATGGAAGTTGATGCTGTAGAGATAGAGATATCATCTACATAAGATAGCTGTAGAAAATTTATGCTCTTGATTTCTGGCAATAGGAATCTGATAGAAATGAGAAATAAGATTGGCGAGATTGGACTACCCTGAGGTGTGCCTGTCACTTGATAAGATTTACTTAATTGTCCATTAAATGAGAGTCGGATTTGGCGCTGGTTCAAAAATGACTTGCACCAAGTGATGAGGATAGGTGGCAGTCCTAGTTTATCCAAGATCTTGAGAAGCTGGTGTGGATCAAGTCTATCAAAAGCTCCCATGATATCAAGGAATACTGTACTGGTAATTCTTTTTTTAGCATGATTTTCCTCAACAAATGCTTGAAGTAGCAAAGCAGCATCAATAGCAGATCTCTGTTTACGTCCTCCCATTTGACTTGGGTCGAGTAGATGATCTGATGTGTTGGCTAGAAAGGAAAGTCTGTTGGCAAAAATCTTCTCCAGTAATTTTGACATACAAGGTAGTAAAGAGATGGGTCTGTAGGCCTTTGGTGCAGTATAGTCTTTCTTATTTTTCTTGGGAATAATAATTCCAATGGCTTCTTTCCATTCCGAGGGATGGTAACCACTTTGAAAGTAGCAATATCTTTCAAGGACAAGTGTCAAGCCCTTGTGCAAGGTTTATTCCCAAAAAGCTGTTTAAGCCCTACTGATGATGGGTTAACAGCACCATTAGACTGTAACACTGCATCAGCTTCCTCACTACTTGACAGATCTTGCTCTGATAGACAAAATTGGAATTGGCCGGAGCTAACTATTGGAGAAATAAAAGCAGCAATACCTAACAAGAAGTATTGTGGTTATGAGCTTAGGTTAGTGTCACTATGCATGCTGACCTTGTACGAGTATATAGATTGATGAGTTCAGGTTGTAGTTGAAGGTGTATCTGAGGTTCACTGTATTAAATTGTTCTTTTCTAATTGTGTGCCGAGCACTCGCTACTTATACTCATGTGCGGCCGCTAGTCGGCTCCTGACCACATGAGCTTTCTCCTGCAGATATCCCAAACGATACAGGAACTACACAAACAGCGTAAACATCTAATCACGTTATGTACATGCAAGTATCCTAGCTGTATAACATGCCCATCACAACACTCCCCTTGTCGGTAACGACTCTTAAATGATGTGGTATTGTTTAGGGTATTTGTTAGATTGCAGCAGAGGGTTACTGTATTGGGACCGGTGACTTAACCTTTGTGAGACTGTCAGCTAGTTG
This sequence comes from Blumeria hordei DH14, assembly GCA_900239735.1. NCBI lineage: Eukaryota > Fungi > Ascomycota > Leotiomycetes > Helotiales > Erysiphaceae > Blumeria > Blumeria hordei. The sequence goes on along the minus strand of OENG01000009.1, from coordinate 2,175,432 downwards.
TCTTGATGTAGGTATATATACAGGCTTCATGTATCCTTTGTCGTATTGTTCTCTGCAGTAGTAATTTCGAAGGGCGATATGCTTAGATCGTTTATGGTTGTCATGATTCTTAATTAAAGATATTGCCGATTGGTTATCTATGTAAAGCTTCGTGCACTCAGAACCATCAATGCGATCACTAATGCCCAGCTCTTCAAGTAGAGATCTTATCCACTGGAGCTCACGGCAGGTTTCAGTGGCTGCTAAGTACTCAGCTTCTGTTGTTGAGAGAACTACTTCCCTCTGCAACTTCGAGCGCCAGCTTACTGGGCCGTTTACGAGCGTGATAAGCGAACCTGACGTTGAACGACTACCAGAAGTTTCAGCTGCAAAGTCTGCATCTGTATATGCTTCAAGTTGTGGTTTCGATCTTGTTCTAGTATATGTAAGGCCTCGATCGGGATCTTTTGCAATATACCTTATCACGCGAGCGCGGCTTGATAATGCTCGGATGATGGGTTTGTTAGAAAACGTGCAAGGTGGTTGACTGCAAACGCAATGTCTGGGCGTGTGTTGTTTGCTAGAAACTGCAGACCGCCGACAATTGAGTTGTATTCCGTCTTTTGATGCTCTTCGCACGTTGTTTCATTAGGACCCATGAGGCGTTCGAGTGCAGAGGATGCTGGTTTACAATCTGATAAGCCGTACCTCTCTATTAATGCGCGAGCATATCGACCCTGTGAAAGTGATAGCGTGTCTGTATTTGGGTTCAATATGTTGATTCCCAGAAATAGATCAGTGTTGACTGCTTTTAGTTTGTATTTTTTGTGAAGTGTAAGCATAAGGTCGTCTATTTTCTGGATGTTAGGTCCCAGAACTTGGAAGTCATCAACGTACATCATGACAAATAAGTCCTTTTGCTTATTTGTATAGAGACATATATCTGATATTGTTGGAAGAAGACCGTGTTTGGCTAGGGTGGCTCGTGCGTCATCATACCATAGTGCTGCCGCTTGTTTGAGTCCGTATAGGCCCTTGCGGAGTTGTATGAGACGGCCACCCCTTTCAAATCCTTGCGGTAGCTCCATATACAGGTCAATATCAATGTCTGGGTTCAGGAAGGCGTTGGAACATCACCTTGCTTTCTGTGCCAGCCAAACTGGTGTGCTAAAGCTAGCAGTATTCGTCCAGTTTCGGACCTGGGTGTAGGTGCGAAAGTTTCATGGTAGTCAACTCCTTCTCGCTGAGTATATCCCTTGGCTGTACATCGAGCTTTGTATCTTTCAAGACTACCATCTGCTCTAAACTTCTTTTTGAATACCCACTTGCACTTCATTGGTCTGCGTCCTAATGGGAGTTCGTCACGCTGTATTATTTTGATCGCACCTTTTTCTTGTAGTGATTGGAATTCTTCGTTTGCAGCGTTTTTCCATTGTGACGCTTCAGGAGAGGACATGGCTTCAGCCCATGTCTTAGGGTCAGTTGATGCAAGCGCTACTTTGCCATGGTGTAGTCGTTTGTAGTCATGTCGCACTACTTCTCTACCACTTCTTGTATGCATGGTTTCTCGCTCTGGGGAATGTGCGCGTTTCTGCCCTGCTAATGGAATTACCGGATCCCAGCCTGTCATGATTTTATCGAGGGCTTTGGGCTCATGCTCATCAGTCTTGCTGTGCACAACATCCAAATTTTGCTCCCCTTCATCCTCTGCTTCTGAGAGCTGGGATTCTGTGTCAGAAAAGTCATTTGTAATTTCTTGCGTGTTGAGCCTCGTTGCTGGGCTATGATTTACCAAGTCTGTCTTGGTAGGCAGGGTTTCAATTTGAGTGGATGAATGCTCGTGTTGTTGCTCAAATGGTGGAGGAGGTGGTACATGCTCTCCCCTTTGCTCATTTGGTGGAGGTGATATGTGATTTTCTATTTCATCACTTGTTGGAGGAGGTATATGCTCTACTCTTGATGGTTTGCTCGTGGCATCGTCTGGTGTTGCTCTTTGGGCTGCTAAAGAGGGTATAGATTGCTCCCCTTCAGACGATGGCAGAGTTTGATTATCTGGCCTAGGATGCGGCGTTTCTATATCTATGGGAAATGATTGATCATTAGTCCAATAGCTCAAGGTATGTTGTTGTACGATAGGGTCTAACTCATCTCCAAACATCACTTCCTCATTAAAGGTTGCATGAGGAGTAAAACTTTCAATCCATTTCCAATCTTGTGAACTTGTTTTGTGAGGATGGTAAATGATGAAATTTTTGTTAGTGTTTTTCTGGAAACCAATAAACCATCCCTTCTCAGCTCTAGCTGTAAATTTGCCAGGCTTTGGAGTGATTAATTTATAAGCTCTACACCCAAATCGTGGAACGAGAGACAAATCTATTTGACCAGTGTGCGGTTGGCTTAAACCTTGCATGAAATCAATTAGCGGAGTATTCTTCGTGCGCATACAATACAGTCTATTGGTAATGAAACAAGCGTATTCAACTGCCCATGGCCAGTATGTCACTGGCATGCGGGGTCAATCAGCATTGATCGAGCTTTCCTAAGCACTACTTTATTTGTAGATTCTGCAACACCATTTTGTTCTGGTGTGTATGGAGCTGATAGGTCTGTGCGGATGCCATATTTTTCGCAGTGTGCTTTGATGCGAGAGAATTCAGTCCCTCCGTCTTTGAAGATTATGCGAACTCTCTTACCATATTGATGCTGTTGGGTTTCGATCCACTGAATCAATAGTGGTGCGATTTGATCTTTGGTCTCGGTTGTTATAGCCCAGCGCATTCGCGTTTTTGCGTCGGTAATAATAACTACATACTGATGCCCGTTGATTGCGGACTGGATCTTTCCCACTGTGTCAATATGAATTTCGTCTAGGGGTTCATTTGGGGTTGGTCTAGGTTCCCTGGACACAAACCTTTGGGCTTTACTTAAATGACATGTTTCACAGGTCGTGAGTTCACTTAAATCAATGCCCTCAAGTCCTTTCGAGACTTGTGCTGTTTTCTTTAAAATTGTCTGACCCGTATGTCCTAGTCGCTCGTGCCATCGCTGTGCACTGGTTGTTGTTAAAATTCTTGCAATGCCAGGTGCAGCAATCATGGAACTAGACGGCTGGCTAGTCTCAATTGGGAAAATGTAGAAAACGTCATTTTTGCATACAAGCCGGGCTACTGGTCTGTCTGCCTCAGGCGGACAATGCAACACTAAAAACATTCTGTTGTAATCTGGTAGAATCCCAGATATTCTCTCTAGCCTACCAGCAGATATGATATTGCATGAAGAATCTGGTGAGTACAATGCATCATGTAGCTTTAGTGTGAGTTTACCAATCTTGATACGTGCAGTTCCGAGACTGTCAAGTGATGATACTCCTACTGCTTGATCAAATCTAAATGGCTTAGTAGTTTTGTTGATAAATTCAAAAGAAGATTCATGTGGCACAAAATGGTGTGAAGCACCAGTGTCGTAAATTGTACGGCTTTCATTAACTTGAGCAGTTGCAGCTACAATAAAGTCTGTATCACTATCTCCGATGTCATAAGTGGCCGCTACTCTATTTCTTCCTCCGCTAGAATTGGTGCTACCCCGACTGTTTTTAGATGCAAGTTCGGGGTGTTGTCTAAAACAATCTTTGTTCTGGTGTCTATGACGACACTGCTTGCAGATAGCCTCAGGATCTACGTTCCGTGTAATGGGAAGAGATGTTGCATGCGCCACTTGGGCTGGCAACATCCGATTTCCTGCAACAGAACGTAGCGATGACATCATTGTCTGCAATGGAACATATTCATTATTGGGCTCATGTATTCTGGTGTCCCTCCAGTTGTTCAACCATTCAATCCTCTTGGTTCCCATCACAAATATGGCTGCTGCCTGACCATCTCCAATGTGGTAACCAGAGCGCTTTGGCGCAGCATGCGACGGTAATGCGTCCGCTGCGTTATTTACGCTCTGAATACCCGCTAAAAACCTGTCAATATAGTCATCAGCAGTGGTCATGAATCTGATCATTAAAAAGCTTTCGAGAGCTGTTGCGTACGGGGCTGTAGCAGTTTCCTGCCGGGTGCAAGCTACCGCATCGAACAGCTCTTTTGCTGTCATGTGATCATAGTTCTGAGGGCACGTTGATGATGAAAGCCTACTAGTAATCACGTTCTTGGCCTCAATCTCCCCCAGTAACCATTGCTCGAGTTTAATTTCATGCTCGGTAGACAGGTTAGGGAGATCTTCGGGGCTCGTATTACTAGAGATAGTGTCGACAGGGGCGTGCACTGGTCGTAGTCCAGGCATGTTGTGGAATACGTGTCCCAAAACATTGCGTCGTGCGAGTTTTGCTTGGAGACTTGTCTTCCACTTTGCAAACGAAACTCCCGGCTGGAGGATGAGCTTATTGTCGTCTTTTGCCATAGTTGTTTAATACTTGTACGGTGTTAGCGTGATTTTGGCGCAGCGGAATCGCCCGGGCTCATAACCTATTGTGGTTATGAGCTTAGGTTAGTGTCACTATGCATGCTGACCTTGTTCGAGTATATAGATTGATGAGTTCAGGTTGTAGTTGAAGGTGTATCTGAGGTTCACTGTATTAAATTGTTCTTTTCTAATTGTTTGCCGAGCACTCGCTACTTATACTCATGTGCGGCCGCTAGTCGGCTCCTGACCACATGAGCTTTCTCCTGCAGATATCCCAAACGATACAGGAACTACACAAACAGCGTAAACATCTAATCACGTTATGTACATGCAAGTATCCTAGCTGTATAACATGCCCATCACAACAAGAAGACAGCCCCAGGAATAGACCAGCTAGATTGGACAATTATCAAAGCTGCTATGGAGTGTGTCCCAACAACATTTTTCAAGGTATACAACTATCTATTCAACAGTGGTCAACATCCAAGCAGATGGAAGCAAGCAATTGGAATCATTCTACCCAAACAGAATAAAAAGGACTACTCAGAGCCGAGGGCATACCGCCCAATTTCCTTGCTTCCATGTCTTTCCAAACTGTTGGAAAGAATCTATGCCAACAGACTATCTTTTCTTGGCAACACAACCACTAATCTTTTCCACAACAGTCAAATGGGAGGACGAAAGCAGCGTAGTGCTATAGATGCTGCAATCCTGCTTCAACATTTTATAGAATCAAATACCAAGAGAGGAAGAATAGTCAGCACAGTGTTTTTGGACATCCTTGGAGCTTTTGACAGACTTGAGCCAGCAAAGCTTATCCAAGTCATGGGTCAGCTGGAGTTACCAAAACAGCTTATTAAGTGGGTTGGTTCCTTCCTTACTAACAGGACCATCAGGCTGCTTTTCAATGGGGAGCTGAGTGAAGAATTTGCTGTTTCTGGAACACCTCAAGGAAGCCCTATCTCACCTATACTATTTCTCCTTTCAATAAGGTTCCTACATGCAAATAATAACACTAATAACACACTCCAGCTCTCATATATTGATGATTTATCAATTTCTTGTGCTTCAACCTCAGTCAGCAAAAATATAAGGGAGCTGGAAGTCCAACTCAACACCATCTTTTCAACAGCCAAGTCAATCTCAGTTACTTTTGAGAAGGATAAATCGGAACTTATACACTTTGGTAATAAGCGCTTACCAATCCTGACATCATTAAAAGTAAATCAGATATCACTACATCCAAAGGAGATAGTCAGATGGCTTGGTATTTGGTTTGATCGAAAACTAACCTTCAAGACCCATGTGGACAAGCGGCTTCAACTGGCCAATGGAGCTCTTCAGAGGATCATAAGGCTAGCTTCTCCATCCAAAGGACTCAAATTCAATGCTTTGAGGCAGTTGTATTTATCCTGTGTCACATCTGTGCTTGACTATGGGTCTGTGATGTGGTCTGGAAGATATGGTAAACAACAACTCACCAATAAATACCAAAAGCTCCAAAATAGGGCTGTCAGATTCATTACTGGTGCATATCCAAGCAGCCCTGCACAAGCTCTGCAGGTGGAAGCAGCAATATTACCAACAACAGTGAGGCATTTGAAGCTAGAGAATAACTATGCACTTAGATTACTGGGCTCCAAACTAATCATCCAATACTAGAAGTACTAACTCAGGCCTTGCAGGATGAATTAGACACCAATCATCTTCAAACAACAGGTGATATTGGAATGTTTAGTCTTGTTGACCAGTGTCCATCTAGGCTTTTTCAACTGGCCAAACATCTGAAACAACTGGGCAAATTTGGAAGTATGGAGCAGTCTAGACAAAACTGGGTTCCACCTTGGCTAACCACCAGTATCAAAACAACTATCTCTCAGAAGCCCAAACATCTGGCTCGAACAGAGCATCTGAATCTCTGGCCAAATTATCTCTTGAGGACTGTCTAGTATATACAGATGGATCACTGTCCCCAGGAGGAAGCAGCAGCATTGGCTTTATTATCTATCTCCCTGTCACAAGGCAGATCAAATGCTACTCATTCAACCTTGGTAACAGAATGGGCATCACTGATACAGAAACATATTGCATCCTGAAGGCCATCCAAACTGTCAAGAAACTAAATATTTCTGGAGATATCTTCATCTTCTCTGACAGCCAAGCTTCACTATCTCGGATCCAAAATAAACCAACCAAAATCTGTCATCAAATAAGAAGCTCTGCAAAACACCTAAGCCTACATTTTCATTGGTGCCCTGGACACATGGGTATAGAGGGAAATGAATTGGCAGATAGACTAGCCAAAGCTGGGGAGAAAATACCTGCTATGAGGAAAGACAAATATACCACATTATCCTTCTTAAGAGAAAGAATGAGGCAACAGATAGTCATCTCTTGGAAACAAAGATGGCAATCAGAGCTATTTCGAGAAGAAGAGGGCAGAAAGGCCAAAGGACTTGGAAAGTATTACAGGATATTTGCATTAAAAGATACTCCAGACTTCAAGCTCAAACCCTACAACTATAAGAAATACAGCAGAAGGACTCAGGTTGAATACTTCCAGGCAAGGACTGGTATTGGAAATACTTTGGCTTATCTCAAAAAAATTGGAAAATCAGAAAGTGATTTGTGTGACTACTGTGGGGAAGTGAGACAGACAGTGCCACATCTCATTCTACATTGTAAAAAATTTAAAGTTGAGAGAGGAAAACATTTTGCAGGAGTAACACCACTAAGACTATCACTAATTTTTGGAACACACATTGGGAAAACAGCTCTACTTTGCTTTCTTGATTCAACCAAATGCCTTAGGGCATGCAGAAGATGAAACAGAGCAAAATAAAAACTACTTGAGAAAAATAACATGGAGGATTTCTTTAGATATATTTTGTATGCTAGAACTGTGTCATAGCTATATAGCTGAATACACTATGAATTAAAAAAAAAAAAAAAAAAAAAAAAAATAACCACTTTGAAACAAGGCATGATATGCTGTGAAGAAAAATTTAGGTAGGGTTTTAATAGCAAACTTCAGCATCTGCCATCCAATTTGGTCCAACCCTGGTGCAGTTGACTTTGTTGGGATTGCTCGAAGGAACTCTTCTTCATTAAGCTCTGGCCATTCCCTACTAGCATCACCTCTAGTGGGTGCTGGAATCTGTGGCACATTGAGAGGAGACATAGTTACTTGTGTATTAGAAGGGTCATTCTTGTTCAAGATCCTGAAGCAAATAATAATTTTACATCTTTCCATGCCAGAAATCAAATTAATCAGATATTTGCATCAAATGGAATAAAGGGACCAGTGGTTAACACAGTGATGAAAACTCAAAACGGAAATATTGCTGTTACCACTACAGAAGAATATTCAGCTGATTTCTTTCTTGAAAAAAGATCAATTTAGGAAAATATAATACCATTTGCATCAGTCCAAAAAGATGAGCCATGGTTCAAAGTGATAGCTCATGGGATCCCTTTGGCAGACTTTGATAATGAGGACGGGATGGAAATGATTAAATCAGAGATAAAAACATTCAACAAAGGCCTGACCCCCATTGGAATGCCACATTGGATATCAACAAGGGAAAACCGCCAAATAAAACAAGCAGGATCAGTGGCCATTGCATTTGCCACTCAAGTAGAAGCAGAAAGAGCCATCCGGAACAGACTGTATATTGCTAGAATCAGCTCAAGGGTCACAAAGTTCTACAATGTAGCTCCTACCACCCAGTGCAATAAATGCCAAGCTTTTGGCCATGTGGAAAGCTACTGCAGACGAGATGCAGCCTGCCGACTTTGTGGAACCCGAGACCACAGCACACAGCAGCATTACTGCAGTGTCTGTAAAGCTAAGGGAGTACAATGTAGTCATCTGGCACCTAAGTGTGTCAACTGCAATGAAAATCACACCGCTAATTCAAAGACCTGCCAGGTTTACCTGAGCATTCGAGACAAGGCTGAAGAGATTGACCTTTAATGTCTGACACACCAGATATCAAGGTCCTCCAAATAAATGTAAACAAGAATCAATATGCAACAGAGAGTGCTCTTCAAAGAGCAATAGAACTAAACATTTCAATTATAGCAATACAAGAGCCTTGGCTTCCTCCAAGGCAGTCAGACCAAAGTAATTTCCTTAACTCTAGATCCATCAACCATCCAAGTTTTATACAACTATTTCCAAATTTTCCACCAAATCAAAGACCTAGAACTATGCTCTATGTTTCTCATCAAATAAACCATAGAATTAAGGTCACAAACACTTCACCCCAAGATCCGGACCTCTTAGTTGTTGATATCATTGATGGAACAAGTTCAATTACATTGATCAACATATACAATCAAATTCGAAATTTAAAGTTGAAAGAGGAAAACATTTTGCAGGAGTAACACCACTAAGACTATCACTAATTTTTGGAACACACATTGGGAAAACAGCTCTACTTTGCTTTCTTGATTCAACCAAATGCCTTAGGGCATGCAGAAGATGAAACAGAGCAAAATAAAAACTACTTGAGAAAAATAACATGGAGGATTTCTTTAGATATATTTTGTATGCTAGAACCGTGTCATAGCTATATAGCTGAATACACTATGAATTTAAAAAAAAAAAAAAAAAAAAAAAAATCAAATTCGAGATAGTGGTCCAACAATCCAAGCTCTTCCTCCTGATCTCTATGGTAGTAAGAATACCTTACTTTTAGGTGATTTCAACATGCATCATTCAAGGTGGGAGCCTGATTCTAGTGATCCTCAAGAGGCAGACATGTTCATTGAGTGGCTTGACAATCTTGGAATGGAACTAATGAATTTACCTGGACAAGGTACATTCTATAGACCACAAATGAATAAACCATCAGTAATTGATCTTACCTTTGCCTCACAAACAATAGCCGAGCGGATCAAGCACTGGCAGACTTTAGAGGACCTAGGATCAGATCACTATGGAATAATGTTCACCATAGAAAGTACACTTGATAGGGTACAGCATCCCATGGAAAGATCATCATTTAATACCAAATATGCTGATTGGAAGAGATTCACATCAACTGTCATTGGACTCAGAAATGGCCAGAAGCTTCTTGATGCTGACCATCTAAGATCATTATCAACCCTTACAGAAGATCAACATCCAACTAAAGCTGCTAATGAACTTATCAATGTGCTTGACATTGCTGCCTATCAACTAACAGAAATAATAAAGGAAGCAGCCCATGCAAGTATCCCACTTCATAAATTTGGGCGTAAAGCCAAACCTTGGTGGTCACCTGAGCTCAAACAATTGCGGAAATGTATGAGTAGGAGCCAGAGATTACTGAAAGCTAGTAGGGAAGATATCAACATCAAAGCTGCATAAATGAGGATTGGATGTACATTGAAGCCCCTTGCTTCATTCAACAAGCTGGAGGAGCAGAATACCATCTGGACACCTCCATGGCACCAAACTCAGATTCTAACCAGCATTTCTTCTGAAACAAAAGAGTTCACTAAGTTGTTGCACTTACAACAACTCAAGAATATCCCAATTGAAGATGTAATAGTTTATACAGATGGCTCCCTTTCAGTCACAGGAAGCAGCATTGGCTTTGTGGTATACTTGCCAATAAGCAGAGAGATCAAATGTTTCTCATATCACCTTGGTGACACTATGGGTATAACAGATGCTGAGACTTTTCTCAGGCTCCAAAGGACACATCCAGTCTCCAAGCTACTATACAACCCTATTGAAGATGAGCTGAGTCTATTCAATCAGCCAGACCCAAGGGACCTACAAGAAATATCTTTACCTTCATCCCAAATAGCAAGGCTTGGGAAGCTACTTGGGCAACTTACTATAAACCATAAGCTGGAATATATTGACAATAAATGGAACCCTCCTTGGCTAAAGACATCTCTCAAAGTACTCATATCTAGCTCATCCAAAGAAGTAGCAGTAAAGGAGCACAATCAATTTCTGAGACAAGTCTCACACTGCTCAACTTTAATCTATACAGATGGGTCACTTACTGAAGGCAAAGGAAGTAGCATAGGGTATGTAATCTATCCTCCACATTCTGGACCAGTCAAATGCATCTCACTTAATCTTGGACATGGCATGGGTATCACAGATGCAGAAACCTTCTGCATTCTGAAAGCTATTCAACATGCAATGCAATTATCTACCTCGAAAAGTATCTATGTTTTCACTGACAGCCAAGCATCCCTCCAAAGGATTCAGAAAGGCTCTAACCAATTCTCCCACCAAATCCGTCTGAAAGGGAAAGGTGCAAAGATCACACTTGCATGGTGCCCAGGCCACATGAAAATTGAAGGTAATGAGTTAGCAGATTCTCTAGCAAGAAGAGGTGCAAATGAAAAGCCAGTCAAAAAACTTCTCTACACAACACTTAGCTTCCTTAAACAAGAGGTTAAACTATATATCAAAGATGCCTGGTCTAAGGATTGGACATCCCAGCTACTACGTGAGGAGGAAGGTAAAAGAGCTATTGGAATAGGCAAACTTTACAGAGCCCAGGCCAAATGCCATATACCCAACTTCAAATTCAAACCATTCAATATGACCAACTTCAGCCGAAAAACCCAGTCAGCATATATTCAAGCAAGAACAGGCATAGGAAGCCACCTGGCATATATGAAAAAGATTGGGAAAAGCGATACTAACATTTGCAACTACTGCCAAAAATGTGTTCAAACAATTGGACATTTAATACTTTACTGCTCATTCTTCAAGAAAAAGAGAAGAAAAGAATTTAAAAATCTATCACCAATCACACTTCAAATTTTATTCAACACAAATGTGGGGAAAACTTCGCTTCTCAGATATCTTTCAGCCACTAGGTGCCTCTCTGGGGGTAGGGACATGAAAGATAGGAATTTACAAACTATTTAGTTACAAATTACTGATCAAAATCTTTCCTTTAATTTCAAGGTGGAGTTAGTATGGTGGATTTGGGAAGGGCAAATTGTTTTATATACTTATTGTACATAGTGTCATAGCTAATTAGGCTGCTTATACTTAATGAATTAAAAAAAAAAAAAAAAAAAAAAAAGATGCTGAGACTTGCTGCCTATTGAAAGCAACTCAATATGTGAAGAGACATTTTTCAACTAAGACAATATATATATTCACTGATAGCCAGGCCAGCATCCTTCGGATCCAACACAGCAGTAACCACTTTTCACATCAGATCAGGATGGTATCTCAAGGGTGTACCATTCATCTTCAATGGTGTCCTGCACATGTTGGTATAGAAGGAAATGAACTAGCAGACAAACTAGCCAGAAACGGAATTAAAAAACAAGCAATGAGAAGAGACAAGTTTATAACTCATTCCTTTATGAAACAAAAAGCAAAAGAATTGGTACTAGAAGAATGGAAGAGAGACTGGAACCTCGAGCTTTGGCATGAGGAAGAGGGCCGGAAAGCAAAAGGACTGGGCAAGTACTACAGGATCCAGGCTCAGACTAACCAACCCAGCCTTTCATTCAAGTTATTTAAATTTCAAGATCATAGCAGGGAGACAGAGTCAGGATTTTTCCAGGCTAGGCTGGGAATTGGAAATACTCGAGTGTATCTGCACATGATAGGAAAAGTTGAAGATGACATATGCAATTTTTGTTCAAAACAAAGGCAGACAGTGCAACATTTATTGTTACATTGTCCAAAATTTAAAAACCAAAGGAACAGATGTTTTAAGGGCATAGAACCAAGAACCTTACCTATATTATTTCGAACAAGAAGAGGAAAAGAAGCACTTCTTAAATATTTGGATACATCCAAGTGCATGATGGCACATAAAGGGAGTTGAACTAGGATAACTAAATTGGAAATTTGAAAAGTTTTTGAAAGATTGTATTTCAGAAAGGAGTTTTGGGGAACTAAATTATGTAAATAATGTGTCATAGCTAGATAGCTGAATACACTATGATTAAAAAAAAAAAAAAAAAAAAAATCAAAGCTGCATACACTGAGGCAAGAAATTTATATTTCTCAAGCATTAAGAATGCAAAACAAGCTCATTGGAACTCTTTCCTTGAAAAAGGTGATGTGAAGTCAATTTTCAAAGCAATGGCATACACCAGGGACAATAAGGTCCAGAAAGTTCCATCTATCATTGATCAAGATGGTGTCTTGATGGAGTCATTTGAAGGGAAGTGCAAATCATTTCGAAGTACACTATTCCCAGCACCACCAGATTGTGAATTACCAAGCCAGATGAACTATCAACCCGGAAATTGGAGCTGGCCAAAGCTTAGCAAAGATGAATTGGAAAGAGCATGTTCTACAGATATCAAGGGAAAGACCCCTGGGCCTGATGGAATCAGCCATGAGATTGTCACCAGAGCCTACAAAGCAATACCAGATACATTTTTGATGTTATATTCCAAGCTCATAGATGTTGGATATCACCCCAAGTGCTGGAAACAGGCTACAGGAGCAGTACTTCGGAAGCCAGGAAAGCCAGACTACAGTCAGCCAAAAGCCTACCGTGTGATCTCACTGCTAAATTGCCTTGGAAAAGTCAGTGAAAGGATCCTAGCCAAGAGACTGAGCTACCTTGCTGAAACAACTGATCTCTTGCATCCATCTCAGATTGGAGGAAGACTCAAAAAGTCAGCTGTTGATGCAACTCTTCTTTGGACCAGTGAGATAGAGACAAACCGCCAAATGAATCAAATTACCTCAACCCTATTTTTGGATGTCAAAGGAGCATTTGACCATGTTGCTAAAAATCAACTGATAAGAGTACTTCAAGGTCTCAAGCTACCAATGAACTTGATATCCTGGGTTGATTCATTTCTGAACAAAAGAACATTACAACTTAGATTTGATGGAATGACTGAGAATGTGGAAGATATCAAAACTGGGATTCCACAAGGCAGCCCAATCTCACCAATTCTCTTCCTCATTTACATCAGGGATATCTTTAGATCAAAATCTGTTCACATTTTGTCCTATATGGATGATTTTGCAATATCTACAGCCTCTACTAGTCCAAAGCGCAATATAAGGGTACTAGAGAGGGAAGTGAGACAACTATTTAATTTGGCAAACCAAAATTTTATTGAATTTGACCCTTCTAAAACAGAACTGATGCACTTTACAAAACGGAAATCATTCAAAGCATCTTACCTAACCTTACCAGATGGGACAAAAGTCATTCCTAAAGAGAAAATCCGCTGGCTTGGCATATGGTTTGACCCTGGACTTAAATTTAAAGACCATATCACTACAAGGACAGCACAAGCAACCCAGGCCTTTCGCAGGATGGCAAGACTAGGAAATACAGAGCGTGGCCTATCCTCAGCAGCTATGAGACAAATCTACCTTGCGTGCATTGTAAGCATAGCAGATTATGGATCAGCTGTTTGGTGGAAGGGCCAGGAATATATCATTACAAACCTTCAAAAGCTCCAAAACTTGGCTATGAGAAAAATTCTTGGGGTCTTCAAGACTGCACCAACACTTCCTATGGAAGTTGAATCATGCTTACTACCACCCCGTATCCGACTAAAGGCTAATATTAGCAAGTTTGCCCTAAGGATGTCAAAGCTTTCAATAAATCACCCAGTTAATCAAGAAATAAATGGTGAGAAGGATTTTTTTACTTCCAAAACCAACTCAGATTAGTAGAATTAAATACAGGCTAACAAGCAGATATCCCAGGTCACCAAACAATCGGAAATTGCCATTTCATCAACAACTCCTGCCCACCATTACATACGCCAATATAAATTCAATATTAAGTTTCGCCTCACTAGCAGCTTTGTATTAATATAAATTTCAACATCGGCATCCTATAATTGCAACATTTTTCGACAAAAACCTCATAAAATTGCGATAAAACTATCGAAAATCGCCTTTTCATCTATAACTTTTGCCCACAATCAGCTTCGCCCCTACAATTTCGATTTTCGTTTTCGCCAAATTCACAGCATTATATCCATATAATTTTCGACATTTGAAACGTCCTTCACCAATATCTTTAGTTAAAAACACGATTTTTTCCCATCTTGGAAAATTTTTTCGCAACAGCCTTAAAGTCCAGGCAAGAAACTGATAGCATAAAATCAAAAAACATAAAAAACATAAAAAACATAAAAACATAAAAACATAAAAAACATAAAAAACATAAAAAACATAAAAAACATAAAAACATAAAAAACATAAAAAACATAAAAAACATAAAAACATAAAAAACATAAAAAACATAAAAAACATAAAAATATTTATCAAAACAATTTTATATATATATACATCAAATAGAAACAAAGTAACCTGGTCTAATATTCATCATGACCAAAAAACCTCAACCACCTGATCCACCCTCAGATCCTATTATTGAAACATTCTGCTCCTCACCACTCCTTCCTGAATTAATCAACTTGACCAATCAGCCTAGACTTGCTGACTCAAGGTGGAATTTGGACCAAACCAAGACTGATTTTTCAGATTTCAGTAGTGATCCACTTACTGGGACTGAATTTTTATCAGGAATAACCACAACTAAACAACACAACCAACTTAGTAAAAAAAGGACATCCAGTGCTCTAACTGATCCACATTACCATCCTTCAAAATACACAAGAGTTGGTTCCAAAACTGGCACAAATCCATCAATTGTAAAGGTTAAAACCTCATTTGGCAATATTCTAGATGCTAGAGACCTGTTAGTTGAAGCATACCACTTAACTAAGGACAGAGTTGAACAAACAAATTTACTAGACCTAATTGAAATATTTCGAAAAATAACTGAAAATAGATCCTTGAAGACAGCAGTTGACATGGAAAAAATCAGCAAACCCAACTCTCAACCTCCAAACATTGACAAAAGACTAACACCAACACCAACAACGACAGCATCTTTCACCTCTGAGCCATGTGCACTGCCAAATCAGCAGCCAACATATGCTGAGAAATTGAAAGCTTCTCTCCCCACTCCATGTCCAAAAACTGCCCTGCCTTTGCTTGTTGCAGAACAGGAAAAAAGCCAGCCAAATCAACCTACAACAGTAACATCTGATGGATCAGCAACTAACACAGCATACCTAAACCTTGACAAAATCATCACTCTAGTTACAACCAAAGGAAAACCACTACCACTATACCAAGCAACCCAGGTCCGAGACAGTCTAAATAAAGTCCTTGGAAGAAAGGCTATTGCCAGAGTCCACACCTCACCTCACAAAAACCTTGTGTTGACTTGCCTAGATGCATCAGCTGAAGAAGTACTCAGCAAATTAGCAATGTGGAAACCAATTTTTGAAGGGTGGCCAATCTCAGAGGTTCAAAGGATCAACAACTGGCCCAAACTTGTAGTCCATGGGGTCCCAACCTCCATACCTATAACAGAATTTAAGGATGAAGCTGAAGACTACAATTCTGGACTGCAAATACAAGGATCACCAAGATGGCTACTCAATCAGCCACAAAAAGCCCACGCATCTGTAGTCTTCACAGTGAAGAGTGAAGAAGAAAAGCAACTCTTAAAAAAGAGAGGGATTCTCATTGGAGGTCTACTACTTAGAGTAGTCAACTATCAGTCTACCACTCATAAAACCCAGTGCAGAAACTGCCTCAAATTTGGTCACCACTCCTCACTCTGTAGAAAACCACCAATTTGTGCTATCTGCCGAAGCACTCACTCCACTGCTGAGCACAGCTGTGCCACCTGTCACTCTTCTCAGGGCTGCAACCACTTTCAAACTAAATGTGCCAACTGCCAATCCCTTACCCACAATGCCCTCCAGAAGCATAGCTGTGAGGTTTTCAAAGTACTAACATGTTAGAACAACTGAAAATTGCCCAACACAATACTGCTAGGGGTAGGGAGATACTCCATTCCTTCTTTGAAGTCGCTTTAAAGGAGAAGGCCACACTACTATTTGTTCAAGAACCATACCTGGTCCAAGATCAAACATCACACACCTTTTTTCCAATAACTCATCCATCATATCAGCCAATTCTACCAGCTCCTGGATACAACTTACGACCAAGGGTACTGACTTACGTCCAGAAAGGATGTCCATTTAAGCTTACACCAAGATATGACCTTGTTTATGATCCAGACATCCAAATTCTCGAAGTTTATCATCCTTTAGAGAGCTTTCTGATCATTCACATTTACAATGAGAAGTCTAGGAATCCATATGAACAGCGCCGTACAGTTCAAAGACTGTTAGACCTACAGCTACCAGACAACAAACCTTTCCTCCTACTTGGGGACTTTAACTTGCACCATTCTAGTTGGAATCCTTTGGTACAATCATCTTCCACCCAAGCCCAACAACTAGCCAACTATCTGGAACAACATAGGGCACTACAGTTAATGAATCCATCAGTTATTGAAGAGTTTGGGGGACATTTCACCGTTCAAATACAAAGAATAATTCAGTCATTGATCTGGCTTTTGTTTCTCAATTCAAATATCTTCTTTGGTCTGATTGGAGATATGCAGAGAGCACTGGCTCAGATCATGAGGCAATCATCTTCAAAGCTGAAACCCCTAAATCACTAAATAATAGTTGCTTCAGGGTCCCGCTATTACCTACAAGATACAACCTAAAGAAAGCAGATTGGCAAAGCTTCAATAATTATTTACTCACTAACCAGAGCCATTCCTGTCAGCTGATGGACAGGGCAATAGCATCAGAAGATTGTGATTCAGTTGCAGATATACTACAAGACTTGGTACAACAGGCAGCTAGCACCTCTATCCCTCAGTCAAGGCCATGCACTCAATCCAAACCATGGTGGACAGAAGAACTCACAACAGCAAGAAAATTATACCATAGGCTAAGGCGTCAAGTAAAGATGTATCCAGGACCATTCATTCAAGAAAGAACTCGAATTGCTAGGAACACTTATTTCAGAGCAATTGTCCATACCAAGGCTCAGCACTGGGAAGCATTCCTTGCTTTAGCCAAAGACAAACTTATCTTCACAGCTTATAATTATACCAGGGCTGCTAGCCAACAATACCACCATATTCCAGCCCTTCATTACCAAAGAACAGATCAAATCACTAAACAAACTGAACCAAGAATTGCTACTTCTTTCAAGGAACAGTGTCAAGCCCTTGTACAGGATCTATTCCCGAAAAATGACAACAGCTGTACAGATGATATTTCAGCCCCTGGAGCCAGCATTTCTAGCACCACATCCCCACCAAGATCAACAGAACCTAAGAATTCAACTCAAATTTGGGAATGGCCAGAACTAACTCTTAATGAAATAAAAGCAGCAATACCTGACAAGAAAACTGCCCCAGGAATTGATCAACTTGATTGGTCAATAATCAAAGCTGCCATGGAATGTATCCCAAGTCTATTTTCAAGGCATACAATTACCTGTTCAACTGTGGCCAACATCCAAGCATGTGGAAACAAGCAATAGGTATTATCCTGCCAAAAAGAAACAAGAAGGATTACTCATTACCAAGGGCCTATCGTCCAATCTCTTTGCTTCCGTGCCTTTCTAAATTGTTAGAGAGAATTTTTGCCAACAGACTATCTTACCTTGGAAACACCACAAACAACCTCTTTCACAATGGACAAATGGGTGGTCGAAAACAGCGGTGTGCCATAGATGCTGCACTACTACTACAACATTTTGTTGAATCAAATACTAAGAGGGGAAGAATTGTTAGCACAGTGTTTCTTGACATCCTTGGAGCATTTGACAGGCTGCAACCAGCCAAACTTGTTGATATTCTGAGGCATCTAGAGCTCCCAGTTCCATTCATTCATTGGGTTGAATCATTTCTTACCAACAGAACAATCAAACTTCTCTTCAATGGGGAATTGAGTGAAGATCTTGCTGTATCTGGTACACCTCAAGGAAGCCCAATCTCTCCACTGCTATTTCTCCTATCAATTCGGTTCCTTCATCCAGTGCATCAGTGCAAAGACACCCTACAGCTTTCATATATTGATGACATATCTATCTCATATGCTTCAACCTCAGTTGACAAAAACATCAGGAAGCTAGGAGGGCTACTAGGGGCAATCCTACTTGAGGCCAAATCCAATTGTGTGAAGTTTGATGTGGATAAATCTGAAATTATACATTTTACTAACAAAAGAGAGCCAGTATCACACCTCTCACATTTGATCAGATTACTTTACAGCCCAAGGAAACAGTAAGATGGCTGGGCATTTGGTTTGATAGGAAACTTACCTTCAAGACTCATGTTGAAAAGAGGCTTCAACTTGCCAATGGGGCCCTCCATAGGCTTCAAAGACTAGCTTCACCATCATCAGGACTCAAATTTAATGCCTTGCGACAGCTTTACCTAGCTTGTGTCACATCTGTACTTGACTATGGCTCCATATTGTGGTCTGGGAGATATGGTACTAAAAAACACATCAATAAATACCAAAAACTACAGAATAGAGCTATCATTTCAATCACTGGCGCATTCCCTAACAGCCCTGCCCAAGCTTTGCAGGTAGAAGCAGCAATCTTACCAACATCAGTAAGACACTTGAAGCTGTCAAATAATTATGCACTCAGAATGCTTAGTCTTCAAGTAAATCATCCACTAACTATACAACTGACAAGTGCGCTACAAGATGAGCTTGACACCAGTCCATTCCCACCAACTTGTGATATTGGAATGTTTGGATACATTGATAATTGTCCATCTCAGCTTTTCCAGCTTGCCAAATTACTGAAACCATTTGGGAAATTTGGCAAAATGGAACAGATAAGACACAGCTGGTCTCCTCCCTGGATCTCAACCAATATCAAGACAATCATCTCTAGTCAAACCAAGGAAAATGCAAAGAAAGAACATCTCAAACTACTAACAAGAATATCTTCAGAAGCCTGTATTATTTACACTGATGGATCATTGTCCAACAACAGGTGCAGCAGTATTGGGTTTGTGCTATTACTCCCCATCACCAGAGAATTGAAATGCTACTCTTTTAATCTTGGAGATAAGATGGGTATCACAGACACTGAAACATATTGTATTCTCAAAGCAATTTTAACTGTGAAGAGATTAAGAATATCTGGAGAGGTATACATCTTTTCTGATAGCCAAGCATCATTATTCAGGATTAAACATGCACCAAATCAAATCTGCCACCAGTTGAGAACTGCAGCTCAAAACCTAACACTGCAACTACTCTGGTGCCCAGGACACATGGGAATTGAAGGGAATGAGATGGCAGACAACCTGGCCAGACAAGGACAAAAAAAGACAGCCTTAAGAAAAGACAAATTCACCACCCTGTCATTCCTAAGGGAGTTACTGAGGGAAAAACTTTGGAGGCATGGAAACAGATATGGGATCATGAGCTGTTCCGAGAAGAGGAAGGGAGAAAAGCAAGAGGGTTGGGCAAATATTATAGAGTAATGGCACATAAGAACCAGCCCAACTTTCAGCTTAAACCATTTCAGTACATCAAATACAGCAGAAGAACACAGTCTCATTATATACAGGCAAGGACAGGTATTGGAAATACCCTAACACATCTTAAAAAAATTGGAAAGGAAGACAATGATTGGTGTAATCATTGTGGAAAAGCAAGACAAACAATACCACATCTAATCTTACACTGTTCCAAATTTAAGGAGGAGAGGAGAAAGGAGTTTGGGGGAATTGAACCACTATCATTACCTATGCTTTTTGGAACACATAAAGGAAAGACATCTTTACTCTACTTTCTTTGGTCTACTAAGTGCCTTGGGGGACAAAATAGATGACAAAGGGGTAGAACTAAAAATACTATTTAAAATAACATGGAGTGTGGGATGCAAAGGATTTTGTATATTAGAGTCTGTGTCATAGCTATATAGCTGAATACACTATGAATTTAAAAAAAAAAAAAAAAAAAAAAAAAAATACAGGCTAGAAAAGATCACAGATGAAGCAGCTACTGAAAATATTATACCTCTAGCATTTCCACCATGGGTTTCACTTCCCTTCTACAAGATCAATGTATTTGCAAATTCATCAGAATCATCAGCTGAGCTGCACCAGTCAAGAATGGAAAGTGTGTGCTGGCAAAAGGTGACCTATATCTATACAGATGCCTCTCTTCACAAGGAGAGTATTGGTGTTGGGATAGCATGTATAGCCACAGACAGATTTGGACTGCTCACATTTAAATCAAAATCAAATATTGGGGACAAAGTACTGGTGTATAATGGTGAGTTGGAAGCTCTAACTCAAGCCCTTGAATATGCTAGTATAAAGGCTGAGAATGGGCATCATTTTGAGATATTCTCCGATAACCAAGCAGCAATACTCCGCCTAGCCAACCTTTCAGATAATCCTGGACAGTCATGCCAAATAAGGGCTTTAACAGCATCCAGAAAAATATTGAATGAAAATGCCACTGTTTCATTAAACTGGATCCCGGGACATTCTGGTATCAAGGGTAATGAAATAGCAGATAAATTAGCAAGGGAAGCATCAAAATTGTCTCCTGAAACAAATGAGACAAGTTATGCCATGTTAGGATCCATACAAAAAATCAAAACCCAACAGGAGTGGCTGAAATATATTCATCAGAATGATCTTAGGTTACAATTGAACCCGCTGTCATATAGGAATAAATTCAGTTGGAAAATCAATCGAAAAATCCAGGTACCAAGTAAGGCTAATAGAAAAGTATCTAGTGCTTATTTTCAACTCAAGCTGGGGCATGGTTACAATAAATCATATTTATATAAGTATGGACAAAGTACAACTGACAAATGCATTTGTGGAAAGAGAGAAACACCAGAACATTTGCTACTTAGCTGTAGCAACTACAAACATAAAAGACAAGAGCTCAAACAGAAATTGAATGGAAATCCTTTAAGTATGAAGTTGCTGCTTCATACCAAGAAAGGAATTGATGCCACTATTGATTACATAAATGACACTGGAATATCTACTCGTGTATGGCATATGAGCAGGAGGCAGTCCAATTGGGAAGCAGAATAATCCAAGAATTAATTAGAAGGAAATAGCATGAAATTAAACAGGACTTGTTCCTCAATATCTATGAGAAAATAGTTTGAAGTTATAAGCATGAAATAAATCATATAAATTAGTATCTTATATAGATTCTAGAAGTCCTCCATAGTCATAGACTCAGCTAGGACTATAATAAAATCTAATCTAATCTAATCTAATCTAATCAAATGCCCCCTTGACATCCAAGAAGAGAGATGATGCGATCTTATTCAATTGTTTATTGATCTCAACTTCATTTGTCAGAAGAAGAGCTGCATCAATGGCTGATTTTTTTGAGCCTGCCACCTATCTGGGATGGGTGTAGTAACTCTGTTGTTTCGGCTAGATATCCCAATCTTTTGGCCAGAATTCTTTCACTTACTTTTCCAAGACAGTTGAGAAGTGAAATGACCCTATAGGCCTTTGGCTGAGAGTAGTCAGGCTTGGATGGTTTCTTTAATATTACTCCAGTGGCTTGCTTCCAACATCTAGGATGGTATCCTACATCTAACAGACGCAAGTAAAGCTGGAAGAAAGTGTCTGGAATGGCTCTGTATGCTTGAGTGATTATTTCTTGGGTGATTCCATCTGGTCCTGGAGTCTTTCCCTTGATATTTGAAGAACATGCTCTCTCCAACTCTGATGGCTTTAATTCTGGCCATATCCAGTGTCCAGCCTGGTAACCATCCCATTCAGTAGGTCTAGTCACAGGAGGAGTTGGAAATAGTGTGGTTCTGAAGGCTCTACATTTCCCCTCAAATGAAACCTCCATGTTGCCATCACCTGTACCCTATTCCGGACAAGAAGGGGAAAGGAGGCACTACTAAAATATTTGGATACATCCAAGTGCATGGCAGCACATAAAGGGAGTTAAATTAGGACATATAAGTGGGATATAAAGTATTTTGAAAGGATGTGAGGTTGTTAGTAAGGAGGGGAAGCTTAGAATTATAAGTTATAAATGTGTCATAGCTAGATAGCTGCAAAGATCTAAGTGCAATGCAACAACAAACTTCTGCAAATCGCCTTTTTGTCCACAACTTCCGCCCCTCAACAGATACGACAATATAAATTCAATATTCGGTTTCGCTAGATCAATAGCTTTCGAATGATAGTATTATCAACACTGGTTACCCAATATTTTAGGATTTCTCGACCAAAACACGAATTTTCGCCCACCAAACCCCAATTTCTTACCATTTCATCGACAACTTCTCACAACCACGAGCTACAACAATATAATTTTGATATTCGTTTTCGCCTAATCAGCAGCTTTCCTGTGATATCATTTTTAAGCTGTGTACACCATTAATTCAAGATCTTTTGATGAAAACTCGATTTTTCCAGCTTGGAGAAAATTTTTCGCACTAGTGCTGCCAAGGCTTGGCAAGCCTTGGCAAAATCAGGTGACCCAGGTGCCAGCATCACGTGATTTTTCACATTTTTATTACAAGTTCATAAATTTCATAAAATTTAAAGGCTTTCATAACTTTCATAACTTTCATAAAAATTCATAAAAAAATACTTGAACAAAAAAAAAAATAAAAAAAGAAAAGAAATATAATATAAAATAATAAAAAAATTCATAAATAAATAATAAATTAATCATTTGTTTTAAACTATGGAATCTATCTCTTCATCCTCAAACAAGGGCCCTCCATCTTCACCACCAACCCAAAAGTCTTTCAGTATGAAAAATGTTCCAAGGCTTTCTGACTCAAGGTGGAATACCAAAAAGCAGACAAGCTCAAATGTGCCAAAGAACATAAAGCCACCAAAATCTAAACCAACCATTTTTTCATCCACAATTTCAAATAGCCTGTTCAGCAGTGACCCAATCACTTCTCAGGATTTTGAACACCAGTCAAATAGAAACAAAGTCCAACAATCCATTCCCAGAAAAAGGAAATCAACAGAGGAAACTCCAGCTCCTCTTTCACACAGAAAAGTAATCCTGACTTCAGAACCAGGGATCACAAAACAATATTCATACTCAGCTGCCATCCAAGAAGCTAGAGATCTTCTTGTCAAAGCATACTATCTCACTGAAGATAAAGGAAAGCAGGATGCAGTACTAGATCTTGTTGAAGTGTTCCGGAATTTCACTGAGGAAGGAAGAACTAATATGAATGGCATGATAAATACCACTAAGAAGCCATCTGAGTCTGTTAACCTCATAAATGCAGGCCCAGAAATCAAAGCAACAGTTCCATCTTATGCTCAAATTTTGAAGAGCAGCACCCAGTCTGAAATAACTTCCATCTTACCATTGAAGTCAAATGGAATGAAGGTTTTAGGAAAAGGAACCAGCCAAAAATCTGGGAATAATATAGCAGCAGCAGAAACAACATCAATTACACCAACAGTAGAAACAGCAACAGCAACAACAACCTCTCCACCACCACCATTTCATCATGCAAATGTGATCACCCTAGTCACAAAGTCAGGTGGTGTCCTCCCTTTACACCAACCTTTCTCTGTTAGAGAGAGAATCAACAAAATCTTGGGAAAGAGGGCTATATCCAGGGTTCACACATCTGTAAAAGGAAATGTGGTCCTAACCTGTATGGATTCCTCTCCATCAGAGCTTTTGTTGGATCAGCAAAAATGGGAACCTGTATTTGAAGGATGGCCCATTCACAAAGCCCAAAAAGTGAGCCACTGGCCTAAATTAGTGGTGCATGGAGTTCCTAAATGCATTCCAATTGAGGCATTGAATGAAGAGATAGAAGTGTTCAATGAGGGAATTACAACCCAAGGCCAGCCAAGATGGATTGGCAAGACTTACAGTCAGTCTCTTAGAGGTTCAGTTACATTCTCGGTCACCACAGAGGAGGAGAAAAATCAATTACTAGGCTCAGGGGCACTAATTGGAGGTCTATGGTTGAAAGTAGTTCCATTCCTACAGTCAACTCAAAAGACACAATGCAGAAGGTGTCTCACTTATGGTCATCATCAATCTACCTGCATAAAGGTTCCGGTCTGTGCTTTTTGCCTAGGAGAACATGAGACATCACATCATAAATGCAACACATGTCAATCCACCCAATCTTGCATCCACCATGCAGTGCAGTGCGCTAACTGCAAATCAAACACCCATTTAGCTTTTCAAAAACAAGACTGCGACTACTATAAAGCATTGTCATGTTAGGCACACTCAAAATAGGCCAACACAATGCTGCTAGGGGTCGAGAGATCTTGCAGTCCCTTTTTGAGGTTGCCCTCAAGGAGGACTTGGATATCCTTTTTATTCAAGAGCCATATATCTTCTATAATAAATCTTTACAGGCTTATCAGCCAATTCATCACCCATCATTTTACACCATTCTTCCATCTTGCACCTATTCAATTCGTCCAAGGGCTATCACATATGTCAGAAAAGCCAGTCAAATCCAAGTATCTGCCAGATATGACATGGTCTCAGACCCAGATTTTCAAATTTTGGATGTGGAACTTTCCAGTGAGAAATTCTATGTGGTCAACATTTACAATGAAAAACCAACCACAAGTCTAACCATCCAGCTTACTGTTGAACGCTTTCTGGCACTGAATCCAACCCTCAATAAACCATTCTTATTTCTAGGAGATATCAACCTTCACCACCCACAGAACATCAAACTTTGAAAATCCTCAAAATTTGGCCTTCTAGCTTCTATGATACATTAAATTACTGATAACTTCAAGCGCATTCCAAATATTCAATCAGAATTTTGATCCGACTGCTGTGTGTCGAGTTATTCAAGTTTAAAGCCAGATAGGGGCTACCAACCAGAATTTGGTGGAGTCACCATCACCCATCACCCATAACTTTTCTACAACATAGTATATCAACTTGAAATTCACGAAATATTTGAATCCCAAATTGACAAAACTTCTCACCAAATTTGAACCAATTCCAACCAAAATTGAAGGAGATATAGCGATCCGAAGTTGAAAGAGAGCAGATTTGCGACAAATTGCGCACTTTGTCTACTTAGGTCGCCGGACGGTAAAAATTTTTCATTGATCCCTGAAGAATTTCGCGTCCATTTACGCGAAAATCACGTCGTTTTACGCGTTATTTTTGAAAAATAATTTGTGGATCACGTGACTTCCAGGTCACATGATTTAGATATAAAAATCAAAAATAAATCACCAAAAATATAAATCAATTTTATTAAAAAAAAAAAAAAAATAGAAATAAAGGAAAAACAAATACCAAAATATATTTGTCACAATTTCAATTGATTAATGGACAAGATCAGGAGCTCACCTGACCCCTTTTCTCTCAATAACATGGAGATGAAAGCCCTCATGGGACCAGATGATATAGATAATATGTCTGAAATTTCTTATTCAGATCAAGTAGTCTACCCAGCAAAGATTAACTCAGGACCATCAAACCTACCCAAAGGAAAAGAAAAATGCACTGAACATTATGACACAGAATATAGCAAGGGACATACTTTTGATGCTGATATTGACACGCAGGGCTTTAACTTCAGTCCACAGTGTGGAGCCAAAAGGAAAACTGAATTCACCAAGTCTTTTCCTATCAAAAAGAACTCTGCCAGGGGAGTTTCCTCGCTCATTGACATAATTGATGGAGCTGAAGAATGTATTTCTACTGCAAGGGACCTGTTAGTTAAGGCTGCTCACCAGGCTGAATCTAGATCTCAACAGACAAAAATTTTAGACCTATTGAACATATATAGACAATTCATTGAGAAAGATGGAAATATTCAAAGGGAGGCGTCTGTACTTGCAGCACAGTTACAGAAACTAGAGCATACAGCTCAAGTGCTCCAAAATACTGCAAGGCAACAAAAGAAACCAACTGGAATTCCAGAACCATGCACAACAGATAAAGGGCAAAATATCAAGAATCATCAACAAACTTCTAGCACGCCTGCTGAAACTGGAAATAGAGTCTCAGCTCCTCAAGTAAGCCAGCCTGTGCGTACATGGGCATCAGTGGCAGGACCCTCAAACAGTCAGAAAGAAACAGGTAATGGGTGGACAGTTGTGCAACCAAAGAAAAATATAGCTCCTAAGCCAAGAAGCACAAATAGACTTATCCTCCTCCAAGATGCAACAACTAGACAGACATTTTCACCATTGCAGATAAGAGACCAGATAAATAGTGCATTCAGGGCACGAGGTGTACAAGGCCCAGTGGTAGCCATAGTTTCCAGGACAAGAAATGACAATATTGCAATTACAACCATTGGGGCATACACAGCAGATTTTCTACTGGATCAAGTTGACATTTGGAAGAACTATGCACCACATGTTCTAGCCATGAAAGACCAACCTTGGTTCAAAGTCATAATCCATGGGATACCCACAGAAGAATTTGGAGAAGGGGAAGACCTATCCTCAATATCTGAGGAGATATCTACCTTCAATAATGGATTAAAGGTTATTGGCCAGCCATACTGGATAACACCAGCTGAAAATCGAGCAAATCAAAAGGCAGGATCAATTGTAGTAGCCTTTGAAACAGAAGCTCAGGCAAAACAGGCCACTTCCCGAAAATTGATAGTTGCTGGAAGATACCTTCCCACTGAAAAATACTTGAACTTCACTCCCACAACTCAATGTCACAGGTGCCAAGTGTTTGGTCACCAAGAAAGTAGGTGTAGATGGGAGGCCAAATGTCAATTCTGTGCTGGATCCCACAGCACCAAACAGCATGCCTGCTCTCAATGCAAAGCTGTAGGAACTAAGTGTATTCACCTGGTCCCTAAGTGTGGAAACTGCAATGGAGCTCATACCGCTGACAGCAATGAATGCCCAACTAAAATTTCCATCATGGAAAGGATAGCAGCTCGAGAAGATGAAGCTAGAAAGAATCATGAGGAGTGTCTATGACAGGACACCAAAAGGTTCTCCAATGTAACTTGAACAGGAATTCACAGACTACAGAAGCAATCTTACAACTAGCATTAGAATTAAAGATAGGAATTATAGCTGTCCAGGAGCCGTGGATAGCAAACATGAGGCAAAGAAGTACATATGAAGGGCCAGGTCAATCAGTCATCCCTCATTCATACAAATACTTCCAGAAACATTGAACTTCAACCTAAGACCCAGAGTAATGTTTTACATCTCAAGACTACTTGACATTCAACATCAAATTCTCCATGGATACCCAAGTGACCCAGATATTCTGGCAGTGAAATTTAGTAGCCCAAAATATAACATCAACCTAATCAATATATATAACCAAAAGAACCAAGCCTCGGAAGACAACCTCACTACAATGGAAAGACATGGACAAGCCCTGAAAATTTCTTTAAATTCAATCATTGTTGGGGATTTCAATGAGCACCACCCAAACTGGGATCCTAACTACCCAAAGTCACCATCTGCTGATAACCTCCAAGACTGGATGGAAGATCAAGGACTCAGTGTGCTTAACAATATTGGTCAAGGGACATTCTACAGACCACATATGGTAGTTCCATCAGTGATTGATCTCACCCTGGCAACCACTTGGTCAGAGAGATATGTTCAGGACTGGCAGACTATCCCCATAGGATCAGATCACCAAGGCATACTGTTTACAGTTCTCAACCAGGAAAAGGGACACCATCAGACAATTTTTAAAAAAGAGAGATTTATCCCACAAAAAGCAGACTGGGAGAAGTTTGAAGCCACAACCTGCCAGATGTTTAAAGATTCTACAATCCTTGAGCAAGACAACTTAAAACAACTATCAGGTAAGGACAGTCATAGTCTTTTAATGGAAAGAGATATTCTTAAGAGCAAACTGGACATAATTGGACAAGAAATCACTGACATCATTATCAGAGCAGCTGAGAAATCAATTCCACGGAAAAAGCCAGGTGCCAAGCCAAAGCCATGGTGGAACAAAGAGCTCAAATGCTTAAGAAAGATAATGATGAAAGCACAACGCAACCTGTTGAAAATAATTACTGTAATCATGAAAGTGCTATTCATAAATGTTTGCATAAACTATGCACCCAACCATATGCACAATTATGCATAGCTATGAATGAGACCAGGATGTGAACAAGAAATCTTATGCAATGGATTTACAAGGGTTACATGAAGGATTGCATGCATAAGGTTACATGCATTACATGAAGGATTTGCATCATGAGTTTACATGCATTACATGATGGATTGCATGCATTGAGTTTACATGCATTACATGAAGGATTGCA